>CM072940.1:8563905-9763905 GCA_036971965.1 Nyctalus aviator | reverse complement strand
TCAAACAAATCTCTCAAACAAGCAGCAGCTGGTGTCAAACCTATCAACGAAAGGTCCAAGATCCGCCCTAGATGGTTTGGCTCAGTGGATACAAGGTCGGCCTGGGGACTGAAGGGTCCCAGGTTCGATTTAGGGCATGTACCTGGGTTGCCGGCACATACACAGTAGGATGTTTGCGGGAGGCAGCTGATCAATGTTTCTAACTCTCTGTATACTTCTCCCTTCCTCTCTCTACAAAATCAATAGATTAAAAATAAAAGGCATCAGCTGGCCTTATTTCACAGCTGGCATCTGAGCCCAATGCAAACAGCAGATCTCAGCAGTCGCTGCTGGGTGGCCCCAGGCAGTGGCTGACTTTGAACCTCCCTGGAGGCCGTAGAGCCAGTGCACCCAGGGGACAGCTTCAGACCATAGATTACACACCCACATGCACCACACTCAGGAGGCAGACTCGGCGAGCACTGAAGCAAGTGCTGCCGCATAGGGGTTCCTGTCCCGCAGCTCCCCACGGAGCTGCTCCTCACAGCCTGGCCTGGCGTCAACTCCTCCCAGTGACACCAACAGCAATCGAGGCTCCACTACAAGGCTGTGCGCACACAGGGGCGCCCCTAGAGGGCCCCCCAGCTCAGGTGACTACACAAGGTCACCGCCACTGCTGGGAGACACAGCAACAAACATGGGGAAGCAGCCAAAATCCGGGGGAGGAAGCAGGAAGAAAAACATCTTATTTTTCATATATTTAAAAATCAAAATGAATAAGAAACCTAGCGAATAAAATATAATCAGAAGCAGAGAAGCATGGAGTGGACTGATGACTCTCAGCGGGGAGTGGGTGTGGAAGAGATAACCGAAGATCTTACCTTTAAACACAGACAGTGGGGGGGGGGTAAAGGCGTGGAGGGGGCAACAGGGAAAAAAGGGGGACATCCGTAATACGCTCAATAATAAAAGATTTAAAAAGAAAATTAGTTATAAATCAATGTTACTCTGCAGTTAATCTTGTAATCTAACAGAAGCATTGTAGATCTATAAAGGGCAACTCATTGAAATCCATGTTTGCCACATACATTTAGAAATCTGGCCAATTCATCTTATAAACTCAGTAATTCCTCCCATTTAAAAATTATTTATTATTAAAGAGAGCGGGAGAGACACATCAATTGGTTGCCTCCTGCATGCGCTGCCCTGGGCCCAGCTGGGGAGGAGCCTGCAACCAAGGTATGTGCCCCTGACTCGAATTGAACCCGGGACCCTTCAGTCCACACAGGCTGATGCTCTATCCACTGAGCCAAATTGGCTGCAGCTAACTCCTCCCATTTTAGATGTGATAACTTAAGGAAACACAGTGCATTATACCCAGAAGCACAATGACCTTCCCAAACCCCGTGTCTTAACCTTGTTCTCATTTACAATCCTGAGAGAGAAGGAAAGAAAGCTGAGACACTCAGCCTGAGGCATGTGATTTGCTTAACAAGAGAGACCCCCAGGGCAGACCGAGAACTGGGTGTTTTTTTTTTTTGTTTGTTTTTGTTTTTTTTTTGTGTGTGTGTGTTTTTTTTATCAGTTTGCCATCTTTTCACTAAAAGAAGGCACAGAAATTGCAGTTAAGTTATAGAGTCAGCTAAAGAAAATAGGTAAGAGAAAAAAATGATTCATAAGGGAACAGAAAGACTTGGGAGGAGGATTGAAATTAAACAGGACAACGCACTTTCTAAATCCGAAGTTCTTCCAGAGCTCGTTGATCTTGGTCTGCATCCCCGGCCGGTTCTCCGCGTTGTGATGGGCGCTGTGATGCTTCCTCTTCTGGCCCCTCGCTGGCTGCCTGCTCAGCCCGAGGGCCCTGGCCGGCACCAGAGGCTTGATCTTGGTGGCGGAGAGACTGTCCAGAGAACTAGACTTATACAGCCCAGGGACCTGGAGAAGAATAAATGCCGGTTTTAACACTCCTGTTCAAGCAACTCCTTTAGTTAATGTCAAGCTGTCCTTTATACCCCAGAACAGAAAAATAACATAGGCAATATGTAAAAATGTGCCATTTACAAATATGTACTATAAAAATTGTAATGTTAACTGTTAAATACGCGTAGCACCTGGCACTTAAACTCAAGAATTAAGTGAGCCTCTGCCTTACTCCTTCATTGCCCCTAGGCAATCGCTGTCTGAATCCTTTTACAGTCATTCCCCGACCCCCCATTATTTGTGGGGATCTGTTTCAAGACCCCCCAGTGGCCCTGACCGGTATGGTTCAGTGGATAGAGCGTTGGCCTGTGGACTGAAAGGTCCCAGGTTCAATTCCGGTCAAGGGCATTGTTCAGGAGGCAGCTGATCGATGATTCTCTCTCATCAGTGTTTCTAATTATCCCTCTCCCTTCCTCTCTGTAAAAAATCAATAATTATAAAATAAAATAAAGACCCCAGTGATGCCTGCAACTGTGGACAGCACCTAATTATAAATGCAATGCTGTTTCCTACACACACACACCTCCCTATGATAAAGCTCTCCACCTTTCCCATCCACACGAAGCCCTGACACTGCCTGCAGCTGTAACCTGTGCAGTAGGAGGTGTGACGATAAACAAGCATAAGTTCTTTTCCTTCCTCAAAACAGAACATTCGCTTTTGCCATGGATCTGAGCACCCTCCGCACACAGTGCTTTCTTTCCTATCTGAGCCGGGAACATTCACCTCTTCACATCACAGCTTCTCTCAGCGATCTGGATCATGGGAGTAGCAATTCCATGGCGGTGTCACCGCTGCCGCACTTGGGGGACATTAAGTAAAACCAGGGCGACTTGAACCCAGTCACTGAGCTGACAGGAAGCTGGTCCCATAACATGTGGCTGCTAAGCACCCAAAAGGTGGGTGGGGTTACAGCGTGAATATACTGGACAGACAATCAACAAACACCCCAGGCGGGATGGAGACATGAAATGGAACATGGCATGCAACCTAACATTTATGAGCTATTCATTTCTGTCATTTTCCATTTAATATTTTCAGACTGTAGTTGACCATGAGTAACCAAAACAGCAGAAAGCAAAACAGTAGATAAGGGGACTCCTGTACACACACACACATACACACACTCACACGGCAGCATAATACATACAACTATCCTGTACTTTGTTTTTCTCACTTAATATATCTTGATTTTACTTAATAATGTACCCTGGAGATTTTCCTGCTTCACACATAAAACTTGCTTTTGTTTTGAATAGGTTGCCTGGTCCTCCATTGTCTAAATGTGCCATACTTTACTCAAGCAGGTCTCTGCTGACAGGGTATTTACACCAAAGGGTGGATTTTTGTTGGATGAAACGCGGGGCCATTGAAGTGGTGTTTTTCGGGATAGCAACAGGGAGACAGACATGAGGAGGAGAGAGAACTGACGAAGCAGGCAGACTGCATACAAAGAAGGAAAAGATTCACTGCTGAAGGGGAAATCCCGGGGGAGGGATGAGAGAGCAAGACAGAGGACAAAGAAATGTCACCACTTGGAAAGGATCAGGTTTAGTTGTTTCCTTCACCTCCTGCTGAAGACGGATTGAGCTGGCATTGATGTTTCTAACTCTCTATCCCTCTCCCTTCCTCTCTGAAAAAAATAAATACAGGAAATACATAAAAAGAAAATAAAAGGACAGCCCTGGCTGGTTTGGCTCAGGGGATAGAGTGTCGGCCTGCAGACTGAAGGGTCCCAGGTTCCATTCCAGTCAAGAGCACATGCCCAGGTTGTGGGTTCGATCCCCAGCGGGGGGCGTGCAGGAGGCAGCCTATCAATTATTCTCTCTCATCATGAATGTTTCTATCTCTCCTTCTCCCTTCCGCTCTGAAAAAAAATCAAAAATCAAAAACATTAAAAAAAAAAAAAAAGGGACAACTCTAATATTTTGAAACTAAATGAGAAAAATACGATTTTATTCTAAGATGCACTGCTTAGTGATAAGAGGATGAAACTGGACTGAGAGGGAAGGTACAGTGGAGTTCTCAATGAACCAGGAGTGACGGTTAAAACCCCGATAGAGAGAATCTCTGACAGAGAACAACAACAAAAGATGATGGTTTAATGTTGGACATAACTCCTTTGGGGAAAGTACTTTCTACATTTCTAGTCCTCTCAGTTACTGCAAACAGTTTTGATATCTATTTCCAGAATGTTTACTATAATTATATAAACATACACGTGGGCATGAATATTTTTAAGTATTATAAAGCAAACAAAAACACCATGTTAATAACATACTTTTTCCTTTTCAAAGGCAGGATATGATTGAAAAGCCCCTCTTATTCAACGATGTTAAAAAAATAAGGCATATATGCCAAGACCGGTTTGGCTCAATGGATAGAGCGTCGGCTTGAGGACTGAAGGGTCTCGGGTTCGATTCTGGTCAAGGGCATGTACCTTGGTTGCGGGCATATCCCCAGTAGGGGGTGTGCAAGAGGCAGCTGATCGATGACTCTCTCTCATCGATGTTTCTAACTCTCTATCTCTCTCCCTTCCTCTCTGTACAAAATCAATAAAAATATATTAAAAAATAAGGCATATATTTGCTATAGTATGAGAGAGAAACCTTTCAGATGGATATGAGGACTTGAAATGTTCAAAGTTTTTGTGTTTTAAAAAGTAAATATGTTCATACAGAAAAACATGGAAAACAACAAAGAAATCCCCCTTTATTCCTACCAGCTAAGACTTAAAACCAAGAATGTATTGAACAATTTGTCTTTTATCTCCAATTTTCACTAATATAACCAATACACAAGTAAATGTTCTTAGAAAACTCTATTTCCTTAGATTCAAGTTCCAGAATGCACTTACCGGGTTCAATCACTTGAACTCTCTCAAATGGCTTTCCAGATATGACAGGGCAATTCAGTCTCTCCTAAATATCTGCTTATACATCTCACTAGACTTTCACAAAAATGACGCATTTCTCAGAACGTACCTGCGCCGTGAAAAGGCAGGCGACTGTGGAGTCATCACAGATAGATGCTAAGTGAGCAAGTGGGAAAAAGACCCTTATACTACAAGCAAACACAACCAAAACGCCTACAATCAAACACACAGGATCCTGGAAGGTTTGTTTGAAAGTAGACATTTTTGTGTAAATAAAAAATATAGGCATTTAACATTTTTAATTGTGTTTATGTTTCTCATTTTCTGACAATGTGACATGAAATAAATGTGACATGAAATAAATGAATGTTTTACCTTGTTTCTCAGAGGCGTGTCTTTTTTTGAAAAGTGAGAGACATGTAGCGTGGGTTTCTGATTACCTTGATTACCAAGTGACTTAAAATTGCAATCAGATTCCTAGATTCCCCCGGATCAAAAAATAAAATAAAATAAAATTAGGTTTTCACTATGGAATGTATATATGACAACTAACCAAAATTCAACAAAACGTAAAACAAGATGAGAAAATCAGTATAGATATAACATTTTGGTTTTTTCCCCCCAGAAAAGGAAGTGTAAGAAGCTCGGGGCAGAGTAAAAGAATGAGGTTGCCAGTTTCAGTTTAAAATAGGAAGACAGGGAGGAGTTCTTCAGGTGAGATGTAGATTGTCTACACGGTAATATCTAGAATGAAAAGTTTAAGACCGCCCATTATTCCCATAACGTGGGCAAACTTGTCTTCATTATAGGATAATCGCCCTATTTTGTTTTACGTATAAATTTGGAAACAAAGGTTTCGTGGGACTTACCTCTGGGCTGGAATCCCTACTGGGAAGCCGAGGGAGTGTGGACGCACTTAAGCTGTGAGGGGATAACTCTGCACTCTCCTGAGACCCCGAGGACCAGCTCAGTTCGTGTACAGGATGCGTTTCATCTCCCGACTCCTCACTCTTGACCTGAGATGCATCTGACACCCTCCTCTCAGGCAGGGAGCTGGGGGAGTCCCCATTTCTCCGGAACTGCTGTAATGCTGTCCTCGGAGAGGGGCTTGGAGTCCTTGAAAAACCTCCAAGACTTCCAGACCAGCTGAAACAGCTTCTCAGCGTCCCCAGAGCGGGTGGGGAGATGGTCCTTGTGAATCCGGTGGTCTTAAAGGACTGAGGCTCTTCACCAGCGACCACAGCTCCGCCCTCCGGAGTCTGATCACGTGAGTTGGGTGCTACATTGCTCTCTAGACAACCTGACTCATTTAGATCAACCAGCTTCTTGGTCTCTAGACAATCTGATTGATTCAGATCAACCACTTTATCTAGACAACCTGACTCATTTAGATCAACCAGCTTCTTGGTCTCTAGACAGTCTGATTGATTCAGATCAGCCACTTTATCTAGATAGTCTGACTCATTTAGATCAACCAGCTTCTTGCTCTCTAGACATTCTGATTGATTCAGATCAACCACTTTATCATCTAGACAGTCTGACTCATTGAGATCAACCAGCTTTTCGCTCTCTAGACAATCTGATTGATTCGAATCAACCAGCTCCTTGTTCTCATGACAATCTGATTCATTGAGATCAACCACTTTATCACCTAGACAATCTGATTCATTGAGATCAACCACTTTATCATTTAGACAATCTGATTCATTGAGATTGTTCTCTTTATCTGTGTCAGCAGTTTCATCTGGAGGTTGGGGGCTTGCTTTCTTTGATACACAGTCCATAGAATCCAGAGAATTGCAAAAAAACCTAACAGGAAAAACAACGGATAGAATGCGTAAGTATTTTAAGTAAGATTCAGAACATGGCCCAGTTTCTTTTTAAAATAAAATCTCATAAATAATTTTATGCACACCTCTATCACTGCACTTACCACATGGGCTGAGAAGATTTTGTTTATGGACCTATTTTTCCAACTATACTAGAAGCTCCTCAAGAATAAAGTCTACGCCCCTCGCTTTTATAACTCAACACCTAGTATCGTATCAAGTTCTCAATTATTAGAGCTCTTTTAAAAAAATATATTTTTTTTATTGATTTCAGAGAGAGAGGGAGACGGAGAGGGAGAGATAGAAACATTAATGATGAGAGAGAATCATTGATTGGCTGCCTCCTGCATGGATCAAGCCTGCAACCTTAGCATGTGCTCTAACCAGGAATCGAACCGGTGACCTCTTGGTTCCCGGGTTGACGCTCAACCACTGAGCTACACCTGGCTGGGCTTTTAGAGCTCTTATATTCATCAGTATTTAAATATACTTCTAGTAATACTTGGAAAATGTACTTAGTTTTTAAAGGAACAAAGTAGAAACTACCTCCAAAAACAGTTTTTCTAATACAAAAAGCAGCAGAAGTTCAAGGGAAAGCTGTGCATTCAGGTCTGAACTCAGGCAATAAAAACTGTCATCGTTGCCGAAATTGGTTTGGCTCAGTGGATAGAGCGTCCGCCTGTGGACTGAAAGGTCCCAGGTTCGATTCCCGTCAGGGGCATGTACCTTGGTTGCGGGCACATCCCCAGTCGGGGCTGTGCAAGAGGCAGCTGATGGATGTTTCTCTCTCACCAATGTTTCTAACTCTCTATCCCTCTCCCTTCTGTAAAAAAATCAATATATTAAAACAAACAAACAAAAAAACTGTCATTAAGTCAGGTCCTACACCTTCCCCAGCTAGACTTGGAGTTTACCTAATACCGTAGAAGCACACGTCAATGCAGCACAGAACACAGCAGAAACACAGCATCCCAGAGATGGAGCCATACCTGCTTCTGGTCCCAGGGACCACGACGGCACCACTTTCTTGATTTTTTCTCTGCAAAAATGCTGCAAATTTATTCCTTGTCGTAGGCGGCGTGCTTAAGGTTTTTTTAATAGTAGTGCCATCCACTGGGTCAACCAGCAGCATTTTGGAAGAGTTCGATGAAGTACTGCCTTCGCAGCCGTATTCCTTGGTCTTCTTTGCAAACGACAGAGAATACTGACTCAACAGGTCATCTTCTGACAGCCCCTCTAAATAAAAACGGAGTGCCCGTGAATAAATGTTTGCCCACAGGCAGTTAAAGATTCGGCTTTAGTTTCACTGCCCATGTCCTTTTGTCCTAAGGATAATTTTTTTTTTTTTTTTTTAAACTATGCACCAGAGAAGAAAATCCAAGGATAACTTAATTTTTTTTTTCTTGGCTGTGTTTTATAATTTCACAAGTTAGAATGCTTTAATGTCAATTATTTGTACAATTTTATGTAAAATTACCCAAACCAAAATTTCAGGACACAATCAATTTTGTAAGGCTATATACTAATTATACCAAGGGCTTAATTTTGAATGTAAAAAAAAAAAAAATGATTTTAAGGGATATACAAGCCCTGGGTAGCGAAAATTATAAAGCACCGCTGAAGACTTAAATAAATGGATCAGAAAATTCAATGTCAATTCCCCCCCCAAATTGATCTACAGATTAAACTAATTCCCAATAAACATTACAGCAAGCTTTTTAAAAAACAACAACAGTCTTAGCTGGTTTGGCTCAGTGGATAGAGCATCAGCCTGCAGACTGAAGGATCCCGGGTTCAATTCCAGTCAAGGGCACAGGCCAGGGTTGTGGGCTCGATCCCCAGTAGGGGCTTGCAGGAGGCAGCCAATCAATGATTCTTTCTCATCATTGATGTTTCCATCTCTCTCTCCTTTTCCCTTCCTCTCTGAAATCAATAAAAAAAAAACAAAAACAAACAAACAAAAAAAAAAACCCCACCACCACAACAAAGTTGATTATTCTAAGATTTAAATGAAAATGTGCACAACACAGAGTTAGCCAAAACAACTCTTCAAAGAAGTAGTAAGGGACTATACCACTTGACTTTGAAATTGACTGTGAAGTTATAGTGATCAAGACAGTGTGTCTGACATGAAGTTAGGGAGAGAGATCAATGCTTCATAACATTTCAGACACACACACACACACACACACATACACGCGCGCGCGCGCGCCAACTGATGGCCACCAAGTGTGCCCAGGAATTCAATAGGAAAGGGTTACTTTTTAACAAATAGCCCTGGGACGACTGAACTGGCAAAAAACACAATCTGACCTGTTACCTCATATCGCATAAGAAAAATCAGTTAAAAATGGATCATAGGCCTAAATATGAGTTATAACTATAAAACTTCTAAAAGAAACAGGAGAAAATCTTAGTGACCTTGGGTTAGCAAAAATGGATTTCTTAAACCAGTGCATGACCAGTGCTGACTAGCATTTCACAGAGACGAAACACATACCACTTCTCGGCCGCTTCACCGCGGACGGCTTCCGGGGCAGATTCAGGCCTCTGGTGCTGACCACCTGCTCCCTGCCCGCAGTGCTTGGATTCTCCTTCAGTCTCGTAGCGCCCGGAACCGCGTCCCGCTCAAGCCTAGGGCAGTAATTCCTGTGCCAAATGCTATCAACACTAGATGGTTTCTGAGACGTTTTGTCATCCCAACTACGACTCCTTGAGAGGGCAGGCTAAAATAGTAAAAGCAAAAAGATTACTTGAAAAGCATAGTAAATTATTTCCCTCTGTATCAACACAACTTATAAACAAATAATTATCCATAAGAAGAGCTTTTTGATGAATTATCTGTCCTCTAAGAACATTTCCTACACTTTCTGTTACATGTACCTTGTATTCTTAGGTTTGTTTTATTTTCTCAGTGACCTTATTAGCTCATCCTAAGAAAAAAAATAGCCCTAGCTGGTTTGGCTAAGTCCTTTTGCTTCTTTGAGCTATCGTGCTGGTTAAGAAGTGTCTTCTGTCTTAGTTCCCAGTCCAATCCAGGCCTTTTTACCCTTGCTCATTCTCATTAATTAATCAGTCCTTTACTAAGCATTTATTAAGCACATAAAATATGGTTAGGCTAGCTAATGGTCTGGAGTACAAAGAAAATATAATCCTTCTTTGTAAGGACTTGGCAATGAAAGCTCATAAAACCCTGCCTTTATGAAAGTTACATTATTTTGGGAAGAATCAGAAAATAAACCAGACATAAATTACGTACAGTAAGTACAAAAGAGAGAGAGAGAGAGAGAGAGAGAGAGAGGGAAATGTTACTACGGAAAGCTGATGAAGATGAAGAGTTTGTGTTTGGCGGTGGATAGATTTCAGGTTACAGGAAGTCATTTAAGTAGAGATGATGTGGCTGGTACCCAGACTGGAGATTGGGTTAGAATAAAGATGAATGAAGAGAACAGAGTCTGAGTGAAAACATGAACAGAGAAGAGAGAATGGCGGGAGAGTGGGCCAAGAGGGATAGATAGAATTGGGAAAAAGTAGAAGAAAACAGGGAAGAGCTACAGAACACAGCGGAGGTGTTTATTAAACGTTTGCTAAATTGTGCATCAGTGGAAACCAAGTTATACTTGCAAGGATAGCATTTCTAGATTTGGGTCTTCAACAACATGACAGGGTGAACAGGGTGAGAGGAGGAGAAAGGCACTGAATGCTTGGTATATTCAAATGGAAAGTTCAAGTCCAAAGGTCTTTAACGTAAGGAAGTTACCCGCTGTACCTATGTTCTAAGAGATACCATTTTTTAGCTGTTTCTGATCTGTTCTCTGCACAGGGCCTGGATAGAAAAACGCTTGAAATATGTTCACTACACGAAGCTTCTGAGACGTAACTGAATGTGCGTTTAGAAAGAAGCCATTGAGAGACTTACCATGGCAGCGTCTGGACTGTAGTCATCAATCTGTTCAAAAGTATTTATATCTTTATTTCCAAGTGCTATCTGAAGAGCAATGGAGTCATCAATATACCTAGGTTGTGTAAGATTAAGGACAAATGTTTTTATTAACAATGGAACAAAACCCACGGAATTGAGAAGAAAAGTGGGCCCAGCCAGCATGGCCCAGTGGTTGGGCACATCGACCTATGAACCAGGAGGTCAGGGCACAGGCCGGGGTTGTGGGGCTGAGTCCCAGCTGGGGGGTGTGCAGGAGGCAGCCAATCAATGATTCCCTCTCATCATTGATATTTCTCTTTCTCTCTCTTTCTCCCTTCCTCTTTGAAATCAATAAGAATATAAATTAAAGAAAGAAAAGTGTATTCCATTGTTACAGAAAAATATAAATTTAAAAAAAAGAACGAAAAGTGTATTCCACTGTCACAGGAAATCCTCAAGTTTTATAACGTCAATGGATGCTCCTTCCATCCACACTCGGCATTACCGAAACCACAAGCACATTTGCTCATCTGCTTGTCACTGCAGGAGCTGGCTGTCTCCCGAAGCAAAGCCCGGAGATGGAGAGGGGCCCGGCCGCCTGCCCAGTGGCCCAGGCTGGGCACTGCCCGCCCGAGTGAGTGGCCAGCGGCTGTGGGAAGGGCTCCCTCATCGGGAGTACTCGCATGCCCACAACGCCGCTCCTAATACGCCCAGCTTGCTTGCCACAAGCGTTTCTCTTAAGTGTCCCCTTTGTTGTTTTTTAAAGATCTATTCGGCTTCAATGGAGGATTCACAGATCAGCCAGCATTCCTAAGGCTGTAGAAAGAAGTTTTAAGCCAAAACCGGTGTGGCTCAGTGGATAGAGCATCAGCCTGCGAACTGAAGGGTCCCAGGTTCGATTCCGGTCAAGGGCATGTACTTTGGTTGCGGGCACATCCCCAGGAGGGGGTGTGCAGGAGGCAGCTGATGGATGTTTCTCTCTCATCGATGTTTCTAACTCTCTATCCTCTCCCTTCCTCTCTGTAAAAAAAAAATCAATAAAATACATTTTTTTAAAAAATAAGTTTTAAATGTCACCTCTGGAATATGTCCCTATTAAGTCCCACTAAGTATTTAACAAGCTACAGCAAACGAGCCTCAGACTTATAAACAAGACGTTGCTCTAAATTTTCACCAGCATGCAAATCAAAATGAACAAAACACAGATTTCATTACAGAAAAGGAAGCAAGAAGGAAGGAGTTTGCAAGCTTTTTACTGGCTGCCTCGCTAGGAATGCCACCACGGACACAGGGAGGGACGGAAACCCCACCACGTGGTTCAGAGAGGATACCGCCCAGCGTAGCTCAGCGCTGCAGGGTCTACGTTGTCTCCGTAGTCATTCAGAGGGACCAGCTTCCTTCGGACGGGATCAAACACGAGCTGGTACAGGAAGGTGTTGTTGGCCCGAATGAAGCCTTTGATGTAGTCTTCTGGCACTGTGATATTCATCTTGAGGTAATGCCCAATTTTCTTGATAACCTAGCAATGGATGCAAAAATATTTACGCGTTATCTGCAAGTAAAGAATACAGAGCGTATAAACCCCAAGACCCGTCTGCTTACATGAGAGGAGGATGAGGAGAAACAGGAAAACCAATAGTTTTTATCTACATTAAAAACCTCTACCAGCAAACACAACCATGTAAAGATCACTTAAAATGCTGTTTCTATAACAGTATTTTCTTTGCCATTTTCTATTATTAATCCAAGTAATGAGAAATTCAGTTACACATCAAGTTTACATTCCTAAGTACATATTCTTCTTCACACTCAATGTCCCTTTTATTCAGAAGGCAAAAACCCAAAACATATATAACTCAAGAATTAAAAACCCCCAAGTATTCTTAGAGAAATTAGCATCCTAACTCCTACTAACAGTCATGGATGATTAAAGTTGAAGTGTTTTTAAACATTTTCTATCAGGTCACAGAGGGAGAAGGGAAGACCCGGGGAACTGAAGGGATCCCGGAGTCACAGGAGGATCGGGGCCTGACCCTCCAATCCCAGCTCTCCCACCGTCTCCCACCCCAGAGGCCCTGATGTTGCACCAGCCCGGGCTCTGAGGATGCACACTGCCCCCTGGAGACAAAGGGGGAGCTCTGCTCTGCAATCCTAGGGCTTTGGAGAACTACCCAGCGGGGAGGAAACAAGCTCGTTAATGCACGCTGCTTTTTTTCAGGGTCAAGAAAGCTGAGGAACCCTGGCTGGTGTGGCTCAGTGGATAGAGTATCAGCCTGCAGACTGAAGGGTCCCAGGTTCGATTCCAGCCAATGGCATATGCCTGGGTTGCAGGCTTGATCCTCAGTAGGGGGTGTGCAGGAGGCAGTCAATCAATGATTCTCTCCCATCTTTGATGTTTCTCTCTCTCTCTCGCCTTCTCTCTTCCTCTCTGAAATCAATAAAGAAATATTTATTTTAAAAAAAGACAGCAGAGGAACCACAGAGCAGAGCTGTGAGCAGAGCTGTGATGTGAGGAATCTTGGGCAGGACTTCCCAGAGGCTCCGTGAGAGCACATCAGATTGTAGGAGGAAGAGATGAGAACTCGCCGCCTCCCTGTAAGCCACACCAGAGATTTCCTGCTCATAATTGTCATTTGTTTTAGAACACATGGCTATTTTTTTTTTCATAAAAATGCACTAGCTATGTTAATATGTAATGAATTTATTATAAATTTTAAGTGAATTAGTAAATCATTTCAACTTTTGTTTTAGTTTCTGATTTGGTAAATATCAATAACAATAACATATATAAACTAAAACTACCACCACAAAAAGCTTTTGAGAGTATAAAGGGGCCCAAGCTGGATTGGCTCAGTGGATACAGTGTCGGCCTGGGGACTGAAGGGTCCCAGGTTCGATTCTGGTCCAGGGCACATGCCCAGGTTGTGGGCTCGATTCCCCAGTAGGGGGCGTACAAGAGGCAGCCGATCAAGGATTCTCTCTCATCATGGATGTTTCTGTCTCTTTCTTCCTCTCTCTCTTTTCCTCTCAAATAAATAAATGAATAAATAAATAAATAAATAAATAAAATATATTTTTTTAAAGAGACAGTATAAAGGAATTCTGAGACCAAAAGACAGAACCACTACTATTGAGTAATAGGACAGAGATAAAAAGATGGTACGTCTTAACATTATTCCTACCCTAGAATACTTTAAATGGCCCGTAAGTCTCTTTATATTACTGCTCATTTTAAAAACCACTACTCGTTTGTCAGTTGCTGAAAATATGGTTCATTATAGTTGCCAAAAGCAAAATTCTAACATGGTAGTCATTTTGTTTCAGTGACACATTATTGGCTATTAACATAATATTTAAAATCCATATTCACAGCGTTTTAGCTATCATTTATGAAATGCTTCAAAAGTCAAATATGACACTTGGTAAGTCAGTCTTACCTTTACAATATCGGGGTTATTGGCTAGCCTCAGCACTTTGCAGGCCTTTGCTAATCCGATTCCGCGCAGTGAAGAGAGATAATCACAGCCCGAAAGAATGCACATATATCGAAACTTCTCCTCTGTGAACACATCCCCAAGCTGTCGGCACATGCCCAGCCGGGCCTGGTCAATTTCTAGTCCATTTCCGAACTGGTCCATTTTTAAAATCACCTGTAAGAGGAAAGGAAATTGTTAATACCTATAAGTATTATAGGGGTTTTTCCCCTAAAAACCACTATAGGGGCTGTTTTTATTTTTTATTATACAATTCACTGCAATTATTTCTAAGAAATCTTTCTTGTTCTTCATCGTAGCAACGAGAGACAGAGATAGGTGGGCCAGTTAACTACTGTCACATATATAAAGAAATCAAGGTGAAGAGCGGGCTACTCTGATGCAAGGAACACCCTTTCTACACCTTCACTTCCTACTGACATTACAGGCTGTCACGATAACCAAACAGCAATTCATACAGAAAGCACTTCCCCCTTACCTGCCACTTACTTTTTAAAAAGTAAACCGTTTTTCTTATTTTTAAAGTAATACATGTTCATTATAGAACACTTGGAAAACAGAAATTCAGGAGGAATGAAATAGAAGTTGCCCTAAATCTCTCATCTATCGCTGTTCCCCAGCATTATCCTTTTGACCTAGGTCCTTCCAGTCATCTATGTATAGATGATATGAATAACAAACATGAGATCGTCCTTTATTTTTGCATCTTAACTTTCCTAAATATATCATTAAAATTTCTATTCAACAGTTTATACCCAGTTCCATTATAATAAACTTTATTTAGGAAAAAAAAGATGGTGGCTGGTAGGACAGAGGTGAGAGAGAGGACTTGAGTGGTGAGGGTGTGAAAGGAGTGTGTGTGGCTGTGCGTGGGGTGTGAGTGAGGGAAGGAGGGAAAGTTACATCTCACAGGAGCAGCAGGGGCTGGCAGACAGCTCTCCTTGACAAGGAGAAGATACCACTGCTGCAGGCACTCCCCGGACGGCAGGACTCCATGCCATCCCGACGGGAGAATGGCCTTTTTCAGGAACTCATCAACACCACCCACCAGACAGGCCTTGGAACTGCCCCGCGACCCAGCAGCCACTCCAGCCAAAATCCTGCCACCCGGGCTGCAGACCCGAGGCCCTCGGACCTCCCCCTCCCCAGGTGCACCGCTCGGCAGCAGTGAGTGCAATCTCCCCTCCCCAGCGGCAGGACTCCGGATTCGCACATATCCAGCCCAGCCCCGCAGGCAGCCAGGGCACCCCACTCCTTAGGCAGCGCCTGGGAGCCTCCGAGAGCCCCCGAGGGCGTGATTCTGCACAGACAATTTCCCAGTAGAAATCCTGAATTCCCTCTTCCTAGATAACTACCCACATTCACCCCAGCAGCTCAACTGCGGTGCCAGGACCCCTCAGAGTGCACGCGCACCTCCACAGAGGCGAAGCTCCATCAGGCAGGCACCCCGAGCCCATCTGCCCACAGGGCGCGCCACTGTGAGCTCTCCCTGGGTGCGATCTTAAACAAGTGGGGGCGCACTCCACACACACACACACACACACACACACACACACACCCAGCAGTAGAAGTTTTGAATTCACTCATCCTGCATACCGGCCCACAGGTGCCTCAATTGCCCGGCTACACTGCCAGGGCCTTCAGAGTCCTTCAGTGCATCTCGCTGGCAAACGTACTGAGGGTGCTCCTGTGAGCCGCCGCTGGGAGTAAGACCCTATCCATCACAGGTGCAACAGCAGAAGCCGGGTCTGCCCGCCCCACGACTGCAGAACTCTGGGCACCACAGTCACGCCTTTCCAGAGAGCAGGCCCCCTCAGCCCCATCACCCCAACAGACGGATCCTGGGTGCCACTGTGAGTCCCTACTGGGCACATGATTTCAATTAAGGGTGCAAGGCAGCAAAAATTGGGACACTCCCCTCCATGGCGGCTGACTTCTAAGATACCACAGTTGTGCCTCTCAACCTTGCAGGTCTATATCAAAAGAATCCAAATAGCTCGAGTAGGGAGCTACACTAGATTCACAAGCCCAGGGAAACAGAGATCACGCCAGTAGCACCATCCCCAAAAGAACCTGGGTAGCAAAGCAATTGGATCTACAACAAGAAAAAATGGTAACAAATTATCTAAGTCTGCAACTCAAAGAGTTAGAAAAAGAGCAACAAGAAAAGCCCAGTGTAAGCAGAAGGAAGGAAATAATAAAAATCAGAGAGGAGATAAATGATATAGAGACCAAAGAAACAATACATAAAATCAACAAAACCAAAAGCTGGTTCTTTGAAAGGATAAACAAGATTGATGAACCTCTAGCCAGGCTAACCAATAAACAGAGAGAGGACCCAAATAAACAAAATCAGAAACAAAAGAGGTGCAATAATAACAGACCCCGCCAAAATACAAAGGATTGTTACAAAATACTATAAACAATTCTATTCCAACAAACTGGACAACCTGGAGGAAATGGACATATTCCTAGAAAAATACAACCTTCCAAAACTCAAGCAGGAAGAATCTAAAAATCTCAAAAGACCAGTGACTTGGGAAGAAATGGAAGCAGTCATCAAAAGGCTCCCAGCAAACAAAAGCCCAGGGCCAGATGGCTTCACAAGAGAGTTTTACCAAACATTCAAGGAAGAACTAAAACCTATCCTCCTCAGACTATTCAAAAAAATCCAAGAGGAAGGACACTTCCAAGCTCATTCTATGAAGCCAGCATCACCCTAAGACCAAAAGCAGATAAAGACAACTCAATGAAAGAGAATTGCATGCCAATATCCCTCATGAACATAGATGCCAAAATCCTCAACAAAATTCTAGCAAATCAGCTCCAGCAGAACATCAGAAAGATCATACACCATGACCAAGTAAGATTTATTCCCGGAATGCAAGGATAGTACAATATCCGCAAATCAATAAACATGATACATCACATGAACAAATTGAGAGATAAAAATCATATAATCATATCAATTGATGCAGAAAAAGCATTTGATAAAATCCAACACCCTTTCCTGATAAAAACTCTCAACAAGGTGGGAGTACAAGGATCATACCTCAACATAATAAAAGCTATATATGATAAACCCACAGCAAACATCATACTCAATGGGCAAAAACTAAAACCATTCCCTCTAAGAACAGGAACAAGACAGGGATGCCCACTCTCACCACTCCTGTTTGACATATTACTGGAAGTACTAGCCATTGCAATTAGACAAGAAGAAATAAAAGGCATCCAAATTGGAAAAGAAGTAGTAAAGCTGTCCTTATTAGCAGATGACATGATATTGTACATAGAAATGTCCTAAAGACTCCATCAAAAAACTATTAGACTTAATAAATGAATTTGGCACTGTAGCAGGATACAAAATTAACGCCAAGAAATCTATGGCATTTCTATATACCAATAATAATTTACAGAAAGAGAGATTTAAGAAGCAATCCCATTTACCATCACACCAAAAAAAAGTTAAGATACCTAGGAATAAACTTAACTAAGGAGGTAAAAGACCTATATGTGAAAAATTACAGGACACTGAAAAAAGAGATAGAGGAAGATGTAAACAGATGGAAGAACATACCATGTTCATGTATTGGTTGAATCAACATCATTAAAATGTCCATACTATCCAAAGCAATCTATAAATTCTATGCACTTCCCATTAAAATACCAACAGCATTTTTCACAGACCTAGAATGAACTTTCCAAAAATTCACCCAGAATAAAAAAAGATCCCAAACAGCTGCAACAATCCTGAGAAAGAAAAACAAAGTAGGGGGGAATCTCAATACCAGATTTCAAGCTATATTAAAAAGCTATTTTAAAAAAAAGAAAGTATTTTATTGATTTTTCACAGAGAGGAAGGGAAAGAGATAGATAGCCAGAAACATCGATGAGAGAGAATCAGCTGCCTCCTGCACCTCCCTCTCACCCCCCCCAACAGGGATGTGCCGCAACCAATGTACATGCCCTTGACCGGAATCGAACCTGGGACCTTTCAGTCCGCAAACTGACGCTTTATCCACTGTGCCAAACCGGTTTCGGCCAAAGCCACCGTTCTTAAAAACAGCATGGTACTGGCACAAAAACAGACATATAGATCAATGGAATAGAATAGAGAATCCAGGTATTAACCCAAATCACTACACTCAATTAATATTTGACAAAGGAGGCATGAACATACAATGGGGTCAAGACAGTCTCTTCAACAAATGGTGTTGGGAAAATTGGACAGATACATGCAAAAATTGAAACTAGATCACCAACTTTCACCATACACAAAAATAAACTCAAAATGGATAAAGGACTTAAACATAAGATGGGAAACCATGAAAATATTAGAGGAATTCACAGGCAGCAAAATCTCAAACATATGACATATGTCAAAGAAAGTTCTTCACTGATACTGCTCCTAGGGCAATGGAGACTAAAGAGAAAATAAACAAATGGGACTACATCAAAATAAAAAGCTTTTGCACAGCAAAGGAAACCATCAATAAAACAACAAAAAGCCCACTGGATGGGAGAACATATTTGCCAACGATATCAACAATAAGGGTCTAATCTCCAACATTTACAGAGTACTCATACAACTTATCAAAAAGAAGATAAACAACCCAATAAAAAAAAAAAATGGGCAACTGATCTAAATAGACACTTTTTGAAAGAAGACAGAAGGAAGGCCAAGAGGCATATAAAAACCTGCTCAAAGTCACTAATCATCCGAGAGATGCAAATCAAAACAACAAGGCAGTATCATCTCACACCTGTGAGAATGGCTATCATCAACAAATCAACAAACGACAAGTGCTGGCGAGGATGCGGAGAAAAAGGAACCCTGGTGCACTGCTGGTGGGAATGCAGACTGGTGCAACCACTGTGAACAGTATGGAGTTTCCTCAAAAAACTTTGCAGGGACCTGAACCCTCACCTCTTCCCCATGGCTGCTTCGCTTCCCATGCCCAGCTCAAATCAGGACCCAGGAAATAGACAGAGACTTGGCCGACAGCAGCTGCCCTCTCACTGCAATAAGAATTGTTTGAGTTATCTTGTATCCATGGTGTGGGGAAGCGGGTTTTTGATATCCAAATCCAGCCTACCACCAGGAATGCTCAGGGCCTACTCAAGAAGGCAAATAATCCTTTCCACTAATATTTACAGGGTAAAATAAGATTGTTGTTAGAGTATTACATTTGACAGTAAAATAGTAGTCAAGTTCTCAGACTAATTTAAATTGGCTAATTGAAATAAGCGAATATTCTAGAACAATTAATGGTACTGGGCAAAAAGCTGTTCCTAAAGTGTTAACTAAAATTTTTGTTGGTAGTTCATCTCATGGTAAAATTGTGTAACATGTAATGAACCTAAAGTAGTCATATTTTAGTGCAAAAAATTAAAGTTTAAAAGCTATCAAGACTACACATTATAAAATTTCCAAAAGCTTCCTAATATTTAAATCAAAAAAAGGGGGAATAGTAGAAGAATATCATATAAGGAAAAATATCCTGTAAGTAAATTAGATCTAGAAATTTTTTACTTTAGAAAATTACGGTAATTTTCATTTGTAATGCTAACAGCAAGACAGCCATGTCAAACATACAAGGTGTCGCCGAGATCGGTTTGGCTCAGTGGATAGAGCATCGGCTTGGAGACTGAAGGGTCCCGGGTTCGATTCTGGTCAAGGGCATGTACTTTGGTTGCGGGCACATCCCCAGTGGGGGGTGTGCAAGAGGCAGCTGATCAATGACTCTCTCTCATCGATGTTTCTAACTCTCTATCTCTCTCTCCCTTCCTCTCTGTACAAAATCAATAAAATATATTAAAAACAAAACAAACAACAAAAAAAAAACACAAACATACAAGGTGTCAAAACAATCAAAGGAAAATCGTTAGGGCAAAAAATAAAAAAGGTTCCCAAGTCAAATTTATAGAAAAGATTCCTTAATTAACTTTTGGTCGAGAATATGTTGGTGTATTTTCAGAAAACAACTCCGAGACCATGTGGATTCCTGGTAACAGAGAGGAATTGACAGGAGGGCTCCAGCCATGAAGACAGAAGAGAAACAGTCCAGAGATGGAAGACGCTGACAACGCCTTGCCATACTAGCAGTCAGCAGCTGTGCGCAGCTGAAGGATGCCCAGGACCAAACCAGAGAAATGCACCACTACCATTTGTCCACCACCCAGAACACTAAAGTATCATTGCTGATATCCTATCTAATAAGAGAGTAATATGCAAATTAATCATCACTCCGAGACAAAAATGGCAGGGTCCATACCCATAAGATGGTGGCGCCCAGTCCCCTTAGCCCTGCAGGAGTCCCCAGTCCGCCCAGTGGGGGCAGTCCAAGGTGTCTAGCTGGGAGGTTCCCGCCCCCACACGCAGCAATCCCTGTCCAGTAGCAGCAGCTCAGGGTGTCCCACTGGGAGGCACCAGAACCTGGCACAATCCCCGGCCAACCCTGGCCAGCGGCGGTGGCCTGGACTGGGGTCTCAGACCTGAAGGGCCTTGAACCAGAGCCAAAGCCGGTGGCAGCATGCATGGGCTGGGGTCTCAGGTCCCGTTTGACATTGAAATTGGGACTCAAAAGAACCGCTGGCCCAGAAAGAAACTCACTACAGACTGACTCATTTGCCTCTCAGCATAACCATTATTGCCTGTCTCATTTTCAGTTCTCATAAGTGTATTTCTAGTAGCACATGATCTCACTCCTCTAGGGGAAATGGTGAACAACATAAACTGATGAACAAAAACAGACCCGGAGACAGGGAAGCATCGATCAGACCGTCAAACTTCAGAGGGAAGGGAAGGGGAGGGTGGGGGTAAGGGAGAGAGATCAGCCAAAGGACTTGTGTGCATGCATATAAGCCTAACCAGTGGTCACAGACAACAGGGGGTGGGGGCATGTGTGGGGAGGGGTTTGGGATGGGAATGGGGGGTGGGGGGGGAGATGAGGACACATATGTGATACCATAATCAATAAAGAAGTTAAAAGTTTATTTACCTAATCTAATTGAAAAATATAAAGCAAATAAATTATTATTAAAAAAAATAAGTCTATGTTCTACTAAAGAATTTGTACAAAACAACAAAATGCTCTAACCGTAAATTCATTCCGAAAAGGCGCCCAGATTATAACAAATGCCAAGCGGCAAACCCCGTCCTTTTATTTTATTTATTTATTCATTAATATATTTTATTGATTTTGCCGGGACCGGTTTGGCTCCGTGGATAGAGCGTCGGCCTGGGGACTGAAAGGACCCGGGTTCGATTCCGGTCAAGGGCATGTGCCTTGGTTGCGGGCACATCCCCAGTAGGGGGTGTGCAAGAGGCGGCTGATCGATGATTCTCATTGATGTTTCCAACTCTCTATCCCTCTCTCTTCCTCTCTGTGAAAAATCAATAAAATATATTAAAAAATATATATATATATATGTTATTGATTTTGTACAGAGAGGAAGTGAGAGAGATAGAGAGTTAGAAACATCGATGAGAGAGAGTCATCGATCAGCCGCCTCTTGCACACCCCCTACTGGGGATGTGCCCGCAACCAAGGCACATGCCCTTGACCGGAATCGAACCCGGGTCCTTTCAGTCCCCAGGCCGACGCTCTATCTACTGAGCCAAACCGGTTTCGGCCCGTCCTTTCATTTTAAATAACATAACTATTAACACTGTAAGTAGATATTTGATTTCAGGTATTAAATGAAACGTCACCGGAGAGGAAGAGCTGTAATTCCGTGGTTTGGACTATTGTCGTACCTTCTTACAGCCGAAAGCAAGGAGATCCGAGTCCTCGGTGACGATGGCCTGCACGATGCCGGCTTTGTTCAGGTAGGCCAGCTGCGCGTCTGCTTCGTAGGGCGCCACGAGGCAGTCCACTCCCTGGGCCCGGGCCGCCTGGGGGGGGCGGGGAAGAGGAGCAGGTAATGTGAGAACAGCGGTCGTCGGGAAAGAGCTAATCAGCTCCCCGTTTCAAATCCATTCATCACCAGCTTCAATGCGCACGTGCTAGGACTGTTTTCAAAAAACCCTATTCTTGCCCTAGCCAGTTTAGCCTAGTGGGTAGAGCGCCAGCCTGCAAACTTGAAGGGTCCCAGATTCAATTCCAGTCAAGGGTACGCCTCCAGGAGAGGGCGTGCAGGAGGCAGCAGATCCACGATTCTCTCTCACCGTTGATGTTTCCCTCTCCCTCTTTCTTCCTCTCTGAAATCAATAAAAATATTTCTTTAAAAAGAATGACTATGGCCCTGACCGGTTTGGCTCAGTGGATAGAGCGTCGGCCTGCGGACTAAAGGGCCCCGGGTTCGATTCTGGTCGAGGGCATGTACCTTGGGGGGTGTGCGGGAGGCAGCTGACGGATGTTTCTCTCTCATGGATGTTTCTGACTCTCTAACCCTCTGGATTCCTCTCGGATCGCTTCGTGTTTGGCTTACTTTGATGACTTTGTGGGCCATTGCATGTGTGATGTTGACGCAGCGGGTGAAACAGTCTCTGGCCTCCGAGACCTTCCCCTCGCGAAGAAGCTGCTTTCCCTTGAGGAGGTTGGCTTGTCGTCGCCTGCGAGGAACAAGAAAAATCCAGAGCCTGATCAAGAAACTGTGATAAAACTCGAATGCAAGAAAATTTTCTAGAATTAAAAAAAAAGTTTGGCTCATTTGAAAGCGCGCACCTGGCCCCTGAGAATATTCACTCACAGGCCCTGGGCTTCTAAGCCAAAGCACAAGTGCTTTCTATGCACACCCACAGGGCAGCTCAGCGGGCTCTGCCACAGCAAAGCTGTCAGAAGGAAATGAACTAAGACGCTTAAGAAAATAGGAGTCAAGGCCTTTACACCATCAAAGCCTCCCAAATATAAAGGATGGAACTTTATATCAACATACAAGGAACTTGAAGGAATGCTGTTTCTGTGAGCTTTGCTGTGAAATGATTAGGGAACAAATTTCAGAAAAAAATAAAATAACATGGAGACACTGACATAAGGACTAGTGATAACCACATAATAAATTGTAGAATCAAAACTAAGGAAGGATTTGCCCTAACTGGTTTGGCTCAGTGTTTAAGGGTCCCAGGTTCAATTCCAGTCAAGGACATGTACCTTGCCACTGGGGGCGCATCCCCAGTAGGGGGTGTGCAGGAGGCAGCTGATTGATGTTTCTCTCTCATCGATGTTTCTAACGCTCTATCCCTCTCTGTAAAAGCACACACACACACACACACATATATATATATATATATATACACACACACACATTAAAAAAACAACTAAGGAAGGATCGAACAAAGAGAGCCACAGCTACATGCTCTGACAAAGGAGCAGCACTGCACTGAAGAGAGTATCTGGGAAAGAAAAATAAACTTTCACCTGTTTTCAATAATCACACTGGCAGTGGAAAAAGTGTGAGTACTGTTGAGTAGAACGTGGGAGAAAATAAATGATCACTGTTGTCCCCCATTATGCTTTCTGTAGTTTGTTATTCAGAGCCAAGTGAAGACCGAAAAGATTAAATGGAAAATTCCGGAAGTAAACAAAATTGCTAAGTTTTAAATTGGGTGCCTTTCTCAGCAGCTGATCTACATCATCACAAGAAGGGTGGGCCTAGCCAGTGTAGCTCAGCAGACAGAGCATTGGCCTGTGGCCTGAGGGGTCCCGGGTTCGATTCCCAGACAGGGCACATGCCTGGGTTGCTGGCTTAGTCCCTAGGGGGGGCCTGCAGGAGGCAGCTGATCCATGATTTTCTCTCTCAACATTGATGTTTCTTCCCCCCCGCCTGAAATCAATAAAATAAAAAAAATAAAAAATAAAAAATAAGAATAAGGGTGAGAATATAAGGTATTTTGAGGGAGTAGGGACAGATCACATTTACATAACTTTTATTATAGGTTATTATGTTTGTTGTATTTTATTAAGTTATTGTTGTTAATCACTTCCTGTGCCTAACTTAGAAATTAAACTTTGTCACATGTCTGTATGTATAGGATAACACAGTATGTGTAATTTGGTATAACAAATAGGATTTCAGGCACCCACTGGGGGCCTTGGCATGTATGCCCACTGAATAAGGGGGGACAGCTGTAATTGTCAGATGCTCTAACTTTATCATCCCCTGTGCCCTTAAAACAAGGATTCGCAGACTGGAAGGAAAGAGATAATGATGAAGCACAGAACTTAAGTAAAAACCTGTGCCCTGAATTTGAATTGCAAGTATCAGTCTGAACTAAAGAGGTTTTTCCATCAAGTAAATACACACATACACGCCCGGGGTTGTGGGCTCGATTCCCAGTAGTGGGTGTGCAGGAGGCAGCCTATTGATGCTTCGCTCTCACATCAATGTTTCTCTCTCTCTCTTTCAAAATTAGTAAAAAATTTTTAAAAAAATGAATAGAAGTAGGCTTGACTTAGGGTGGTGAATACACAACACAACATACAGATGATATATTATAGAACTGTACACCTGAAACCCAAATAATTGTATTAACCCATGTCACCCCAAGAAATTCAATTTTAAAAAATGGACACAACTAATAATTAAGAAACTCACTATCATGGTGAAATTTCAACATTCTTTTCTCAGTAACTGCTGGATTAAGAAGGCACACATTAAAAAAAAACCCAAAAGAACCAGTAATGATATGGAAGACTTGAATCCTACAATCAATAAGCCTGATTTACTGGACAGAAAAGCTTTCCACTCAATAACTAGAGAATGCACATTCCTTTCTAGCACACAGAAACTTAAGGACATTTGTTCATGTACTGGGCTATGAAAGAGCCTCAATAAATTACATATTTAACATAACAATTGTATTGGGTCTGGGGGTGGTCAATGGTGCCTGGAGCACAGCTGGGGCGGCCTTGCTGCCCTGTCTCCATGGAAACCGAGCCTAGAGGTGAAGTGACCTGCCCAAGGGGTCACCTGGGAGTGAGGAAGCCAAGAAGACTAGAATGCCTTCTCCCACCGCCCCAGGGCGAGATTCCCAGGGCGCTGGGGGGCCAGGCCTTCCCGTTCCCTGGAGACTCACAGGCTAATCTGCGTTCTTAGGGGCCAGGCTGACACCCCCTGGGACTGGCCGGGCTCCTGGAGGCAGCAGCACAGGTACCACCTGGATCCCATCTGGAAAAGCCGAAGTGGGTTCTGGAAGGGCCATGGGAGGAGGGGGTCCCACGAGGCACCAGGCAACCTAAGTCCGCCCTGCGCGGCCGGGGCACCTCCGAGGCCCCTTACCAGCCCCCCCATCTGAGCTGCAGCCCCAGAAATTGCTGCATGAGCGGCAGCCCCAACCGCGTGCGGGCGTACAGGGAGTGGGCTCTGCAGGAGCTCCCGGCGGACCAGAACCCCAAGGCCTTCCCCGGGATGGAGACCCAGCTCCCCACGAGGAGCAGAGGCTGAGCGGGCCTGGCCGACGCGCTCACCCCTGGGGGAGCCCCAGCTCCTGCCCAGGCAGCACAGGCCGCCTCTCTCCGGGGCCCTGCGTGGGGCTTGCATCAGGTGGGAATTGGAAGGGCTATTTATGGTCAGCACCTGAAAACAAATAAGCTCTGTGCTACTGAGAAAAAAAACACACACAGAAAACCAAACTAGCGTTAGCCCAGCCAAAGTGGCTCAGGGGCTGAGTGTTGATCTATGAACCAGGAGGTCAGTTTGATTCCCAATCAGGGAACATGTCCAGATTGCAGTCCCCAGTGTGGGGTTGTGCAGGAGGCAGCCGATGGATGAGTCTCTCTCATCACTGATGTTTCTCTCTCTCTCCCTCCCTCTCTGAAATCAATTAAAAATATTAATTGCTGCCGAAACCGGTTTGGCTCAATGTATAGAGCGTCGGCTTGGGGACTGAAAGGTCCCGGGTTCGATTCCGGTCAAGGGCATGTACCTTGGTTGCGGGCATATCCCCAGTAAGGGGTGTGCAAGAGGCAGCTGATGGATGACTCTCTCTCATCGATGTTTCTAACTCTCTCTCTCTCTCCCCTCCTCTCTGTACAAAATCAATAAAATATATATTAAAAAAAATATATTAATTGCTGTTTCTATCTCTCTCCCTCCTTCTCTGAAATCAATTAAAAAACCAAATAACTAGTATTCTACAAACCACAGCATCAGACCTCAATGCAATCATGTCAGAGAGGAAACAGAGGCTCACTTACTCTCGTCTGGACTTCTCCACTTCCTTTTTAGAAGGCAGAGTACATCCATCAAACACAAGAATAGGCTTGATCCCGTGAGACAGCAACATGTTTACAAATTTCATGCAAAATCCTACGTACCTAAGAAAGCAAAAGGCACGTCAGTGTTTTGCATCTTGCAATGCTTTTTAAAACCTGATAAAATGAATTGCGAAAAGGTTTGTATTTTCTAAGAAGAAAATATTTTCATAGGAAATGAACATTCATTTACAGCTCCCATCATTTCATTGGAAAGGGGGATCTTTTAACTCAAAATAGAAATAAAGTCATAATCTTAAAAAAACTGGAAACTACTGATGACGAACCTTCGTTGGTATTAAGCAGCAATGAAAAGTCCAGTTGCAACTGCTTAAATGTAATGGTGGAAAAAGAAGTGCTTTAAAACATGATCAGCTGAAACCGGTTTGGCTCAGTGGATAGAGTGTCGGTCTGCGGACTGTAAGGTCCAGGGTTCGATTCCAGTCAAGGGCATGTGCCTTGGTTGTGGGCACATCCCAAGTAGGGAGTGCGCAGGAAGCGGCTGATTGATATTTCTCTCTCATCGATGTTTCTAACTCTCTATCCCTCTCTGTAAAAAAAAAAATCAATAAAATACATTTAAAAACAAAACAAAACAAAAAACCATGATCACAGCCCTGGTCAGTTTGGCTCAGTGGACAAGAGCGTCATCCTGCAGACTGAAGGGTCCCGGGTTCAATTCCGGTCAAGGGCACATGCCTTTGTTGTAGGCTTAGTCCCCAGTGGGGGGCCTGCAGGAGGCAGCTGATCAATGATTCTCTCGTCATTGATGTTTCTCTATCTCCCTCTCCCTTTCCCTCTGAAATAAATAAAAAAAAATTTAATAATTAAAAAACAAAAACAAAAACCATGATCAGTGTGGGAGTGGCAGATATGCCAGGCTCCTTCAGCTCCCACACACACTGACACAAGCTGCTTGTTTGGGGTCCTAAGAGCCCCAAACATTCACCAGGCAATAATGACTTCCCCCATTCCTTCTAAGAAACAAAAAGGATTCACACATTTCACCTGTTGTCTGTTGTGCTTAAGTACTAGTGAGATCCGTGAGCCTTTCCTAGAAGTTATATATTGCAAAAAGAAAACAAATAATGAGTGCCCAATTCCCTGCGGAAAACCCGTCCAGCAATTGTGCTTATTTTTCTTTTGTGTCTGTTTAAAAAAATAAAGAGGACAGACAGCGTCCTGCCTCCAATGAGGTCTCAGAGTTTATAACGACATCAACCTGGCCACCAGTTCTGGGCTTTTCAGGACACTGTTTATCTCAGACAGAAGGAAAGAGGAGACGATTTTGGGGGTTTTGCCAATCAGTGTGCTGATGATCTGGCTTAATCCAAATAAAAAACAAAGTCTCCGTCTCAGAAGGAAGTCATTCCCGATTTGGCAATGTTCTAAAACACACTTCTGGCCGAAACCGGTGTGGCTCAGTGGATAGAGCGTCGGGTCTGTGGACTGAAAGGTCCCAGGTTTGATTCCAGTCAAGGGCATGTACCTTGGTTGCGGGCACATCTCCGGTGAGGGGTGTGCAGGAGGCAGCTGGTCGATGTTTCTCTCTCATCGATGTTTCTAGCTCTCTATCCCTCTCCCTTCCTCTCTGTGAAAAATCAATAAAATATATTATAAATAAAAATAAAACACACTTCTGGATAAACCTGGCGCTGAATGAAAAATAAGGCATTTTCTTTTTTAAAGAAAATGTTTTCATAGGAAATGAACATTAATTTACATCTCCCATCATCTCATTAAAAAGGGGGGGAGGGCGGAAACCGGTTTGGCTCAGTGGATAGAGCGTCGGCCTGCGGACTGAAAGGTCCCGGGTTCGATTCCGGTCAAGGGCATGTACGTTGGTTGGGGGCACATCCCCACTGGTGGGTGTGCAGGGGGCAGCTGGTCGATGTTTCTCTCTCATCGACGTTTCTAGCTCTCTATCTCTCTCCCTTCCTCTCTTTAAAAAAATCAATTATATTTTAAAAAATCAATAAAATATATATATATATTTTTTTTTTTTTAAAAGGGGGAGGGGGGAGTCCTTTTAACTCAAAATGGAAAATAAGGCATTATACGTCTCGCTCTTGAGTTGGCAACTAGCTAACGGGAGGTCCGGACTTACTTATCGGTCGGCTCCCCTCTGGCCAGCTTTTCGGCACAGGCAATGGCGCCTTTGTGAAGCCAGCAATACGTATCCACGGCCACCGCCTGCCCCTTGTACTTCCTCACGTGGACCGGCTCGGAGGCGTCTTTGATAAACTGCAGCAATCCTTGAATCCCCATCCTGCCAGGCTACCTGCATGACACGAAGGGAGAAGGGGAACACAGCAATGTTTAAAAGCAAATAGACATTTACCCGAAAATTCTAAGAGAGAAAAAAAAGGGTCTAGAAGCTAATAAGGACCCGTTGCTATTCAGATATTTGAGAATCATTGTTTTGCAAGTATTTTAACAAGGTTCCTCCCTGTCAGACAATTTCCTCCCGTAGTCTAGAAATTTTTTTTTTCTTTTTTAAGATATATTTTATTGATTTTTTACAGAGAGGAAGGGAGAGGGACAGAGCTAGAAACATTGATGAGAGAGAATCATCGATCAGCTGCCTCTTGCACACCCCCCCACTGGGGATGTGCCCACAACCAAGGTACATGCCCTTGACCAGAATCGAACCCGGGGCCCTTTCAGTCCGCAGGCCGACGCTCTATCCACTGAGCCAAACCGGTTTCGGCCATAATCTAAAATTTCTTTCCAAAGTGCTTTCCCAATTGGAATCATGATGTGTGCTCCAAGCCCTTCACACAGTTACCAGACACATGGAGGTGGCTCAAGAAGTAGGGGTCTCTCTTCTCTAAAAATGCACTGCTGCCCGGCCGGTGTGGCTCAGTGGTTGAGCGTGGACCTAGGAACCAGGTGGTCACGGTTCGATTCCTGGTTAGGGCTCATGCCTGGGTTGCAGGCTCCATCCTTAGTGGGGAAAGGGTGGGGGGAGAGGGTGTGCAGGAGGCAGCCAATCAATGACTCTTCCTCATCATTGATGCTTCGCGCTCTCTCTCCCCCTCTCCAAAATCAATAAAAATATATTTTAAAAAAACAACAACAAGGAGTTGTGGAGGCAGCCACAGTGCCAGGATCTGCCCTTGACCCCTGGATCAGAGTTAAGTGTCCACCTCCATCTGCCCATTTGGTGAGGAGCAGCTGAAGCAGCTGATTCATGATTCTCTCTCATCATTGATGTTCCCCTCTCTCCTCTCCCTTCCTCTGAAACCAATACAAGCATTTAAAGAAAGAAAGAAAAAAAAAAGGCATGGCTAAAACCTGTAACACTGTTCTTGCTCCGGCATCACGCTCCCTCTCCGCAGGCATTATACCTTAAGAGACAACGTGCAAATGAGCAGAAGAGCGGCAACTCAAAAACGGCTTGTGGGAAGGTAGGTATTTCAACTAAGAAGTGTAACAAGCGCGTCAGGACAAACGCTTTAACTTCCCACCCTCCCACCCAGGTTGCAACCCGAGCGGAAACCATACAGAAACTGCGGAACCGCCCCGGTCCCTTCTAAAGCAGCCATCCTCCCGGCTCCCCACGATGATTGGAGGCAGCCATGGGCGCGGAGCAGGTGCTTGGAGTTCCATCACGTGGATCTCTCCCGGCAAACACTGCGTTTGGGAGGGAGGGAGGGAGGACAGCAGGCACAGGATCCGAAGGCAGCCTTACCCTGCAGACCCTCTACGGAAGCTCAGATGTGGCTGGTCTAGCCAGTCCCCAAATTCCAGTCGCTCGCAGATGCTCAGTTGCAATCCGGGCGGGTCATGTGGGTGCTGGTGGTTGCTCAAGCCCCAGGTCCAGAATCACCAGGAATCTTCCTCTTCCTCACCGAGAGCTTCCTCCTTGCACCGTAGACATTTCGTGGACCGTGGTTTCTTCCAAACTAAGTCAATACCCTCCTCGAATGCATGTTTCCTCCTCCGCAGCCCGGGGTGGGGAGGGCCTGCGAGCCATAGGCCACCAGTCAGCTCACGGAGACCCCCACCCTGGGGCGCCCGGGGTACCAGCAGCACCAGCGCCTCTTGGCTCCTAGGTCGCCCAGAGGTGCCCGGCCGAGGCCCGCACGCCCATTCCAGAAGACGCAATTTCCTTGGCCTGCGAAACGGAAAAACATACTTGTCAACATTTAACCAATGGGCAAAGACACCTGGGGGGAGGGGGAGCCAAATTGGGGGAGTGCAGGGGAAAGGGGGGAGAGGGGGAGAATGGAGGAATGAGGACACATGTAGCCGAAACCGGTTTGGCTCAGTGGATAGAGCATCGGCCTGCAGACTGAAGGGTCCCAGGTTCGATTCTGATCAAGGGCATGTACCTTGGTTGCCGGCACATCCCCAGTAGGGGGTGTGCAGGAGGCAGCTGATCGATGTTTCTCTCTCATTGATGTTTCTAGCTCTCTCCTTCCTCTCTGTAAAAATTCAATAAAATATATATATTTTTTTTAAAAAAAAGAACATATGTAATATAAGGTGACCAGATCGTCCCGCTTTTGAGCGATTTCGCGTCTCGCGGGACAAAATTGTTGAAAATCGGGACTGTCCCGCCCAAAGCGGGACGGCCTGGTCACCTTAATGTGATGCCTTATCAATAAAGGGAAAAAATAAAGTTGGGAGCTCGCATGCGAAAACGGGCCTGCGGGCTTTTGCAGAAAGAACTGGGGGGTTGGGGGTCCGAGCCCCGGTGCCGGGCCCGGCAGCAGGGATCGGCCTGCAGGCCACGGGGATGGTTCGTTCGGTGCACGAACCGCAGCCCCCGCCCAGCCAAGCACGTTCCCCCCGGGACTCAGCATCCTCTGGGGCCACGAACCGCATCAGACGGCGACCCCCTGGCGCTCCCCGCGTTCCCCGGGGCCTGGCTGGCTGCAGGGTCGGGGGACCACGCAGAACCCCGGATCCCGAGCCCGGAACGTGGGGACGCGCGGGGACCCACCTAACGCCTCTGCACAGCCCGCTCCGCTCGCTTCTCGGGCGGCCGGGAAGGGGCTCCGGACCCCGGCCCCGGCGCCGCCGACTCCGTGGGTCCCGGCACTGGAGGGGGCGCCGCGACACGCACCGCGCCCGGCCGCCTCCGCCGCCCCGCTGCTCCGAGACGCCTTTCAATTTGCGCGGGAAGGCCCGGGGCCCGCCCAGCGGAAGTGACGCCACGCATTTCCGCGACGCCGGAAGCGACCGTGGTCCGCAGCCCCGAGACTCCGGAAGTGAAGCTTGTTGAAGAGGCGGGAAGAGTTGAGCTGATTGGCCAACGTGGAATGACGCTAGGGAGTTGAGAACTTCCCCCTCCCCCTCGCGCGCGAGGGCTGCTGGGAGTTGTAGTTCTCTCCCTACTGCAGCCTCGTTCGGAGCTGCTGAAGTTCAAAGCGCCCTCCCGTGTCTTGGGTTGTTTTTAAAGCCTAAAAAAGGGGCTCCAGGGAAACAGGAGGTGCAGCTTGAGTTTTGGTAGATTTTAGGAAGGGACAGAGATGGCGCTTGCAAACAATTTAAGGAGGGACAAAGGTTCTCTCCTTACTAGCCAGGATCCTCAGCTGTCTTCATTCTCAACTAGGCTGCAACCTTGGACTACATAGATCTGAAACCCCACAAACATAGTTTTGTTTCTTTAAGTTATATGTGTGTGTGTGTGTGTGTGTGTGTGTGTGCGTGTATACAATTATATGTATTTATAATATATATATATGTGTGTGTATATATATATATATATATATATATTTGCAGAAAGGAAGGGAAAGGGAGAAACATCGATGATGAGAGAGAATCGTTGATCAGCTGCCTCCTGCACGCTCCACAATGGGGATGGAGCTTTGGATACGAAGAAGTGAACAATATCGTGTATGTTTTTGCCTTATTTGCATTTATGTTGTACAGTCACTCTTTATGTCTTTTGCCCGTTTTTTTTCTCCTAAGTTGTAAAAGTTTCCCTTCCTCTGTGTTTTTTTCTTTTTTCATGTTGGACCTCAGCTGTAGAGGGTTGAGTAATTGATACTCCTCATGGACATGATCAGCATCGCTCCCTTTTATCCTGATGCGTAATCCCACCTTTTCTGCCTCCTCCCCCCACCCCCACATGTACGTAAGCAAGCTTCCTAGTGTGTTCAGTGAATATCCTTTCATCTTTGTGAGTTGTTGTAAAACGCATATTATTGTGAGCATGTATTTTAAATTTACATAAATCAAACGGTATTGCACATTACATTTAATGATCCCCAGTAGGGGACGTGCAGGAGGCAGCCAATCAATGATTCTCTCTCATCACTGATGTTTCTAACTCTCTCCATTCCTCTCTGACATCAATAAAAATACCTTTTTAAAAAAATCCACCGCTGTTGTTCTCTACTATGTACCCAGGACTTTACTTCTAACTGCTGCAGAGTACTCCCCGAAGGGTGCTCCCATCACGTATCCCCCAGGTGCTCCTCCAGTGAGGTCCCCGATGCCTCCGGGGTTCCTCTCCGCTGAGCCACTGTGCACAGCGCTGCCATAAGCATCCTCCTCACCCCCCATCCCAGCCTGTGAGAATTTCTTGGAACACACACACACACACACACACACACACACGAGTGAAATTGCTGGGTCATACCTAATTTAAAAAAAAAAACAAAACATTTTTTAAGTTGATTACAGAGATGAAGGGAGAGAGAGAAAGAAATATCAATGATGAGAGAGAATCACTGATTGGCTGCCTCCTGCACGCCCCCTACTGGGGATTGAGCCCGCAACCCTGAACCCTGCCTGAGAATCTAACCATGACCTCCTGGTTCATAGGTCAAAGATCAACCACTGAGCCATACCTGTGTCCTACCTAATTTGACTAACCTTCCGATTGCTCTTTAGATAGGAATTCCAGTATAAACTCCTACCAGAATGGAGAAGAGTTCCCAAACTATGTTTTTTGCTACACATCCCATCACTCTGACAGGTAACAGTGGTTAGTATTGTCTCCATTTGCATTTCTCTGATTGCTAACGACTGTGAGTACTGCTTTGTAGGTTTCCTCTTGTATATATAACTAATAATGTTCACCTATTTTTTTTGTTTTTTGTGTTTTGTTTTTTTCTTGTAGGTTTTCAAATCTCTTGTACACATTGCTCTATTTTTATGCCCTGTTTGTGAGAAGTGTTTTCTCTAGTCTATTTACTTTTACTTGTGCTTATGTTTTATACATTTTTAAGTTTTACATTTATCAGGTAATCAGTTATCCTAATATTTTTTTTTATTGATTTTTTACAGAGAGGAAAAGAGAGGGATAGAGAGTTAGAAACACCGATGAAAGAGAATCATCGGTCAGCTGCCTCTTGCACACCCCCTACTGGGGATGTGCCAGCAACCAAGGTACATGCCCTTGACCGGAATCGAACCCGGAACCTTTTAGTCCACAGGCCGACACTCTATCCACTGAGCTAAACCGGTCTCGGCAGTTATCCTAATATTATTATCAGATTTCATCAAAAACATCTGTGATATCTGGCAAAATAAATGGTGTCTCTCTTTGTTTTCTTCTGCATTAGTAATCTCACTGCTTTCCCCAAATAGATTATTCCAGGAATGTCAGCCAGTCGTTCAAAAACTGTGTTGTCTCTTTTGATCCACTAGAGGGCAACACTTGCTTGAAAGAAACCCAGGTCCCTTCCTATAACTCATGCCCTTTTCTCTCTGAAAAAGAGGAAACTGGCTGAAATGAGCCTTAACAAATTAAATAACTGGAAATTACATAGAGGAGATTGGACAGAATGAATAGCTATTTTTAAAAATATTACATCATATATATTACGAATGCAAGGTTGTTTTTAAGTGGAAAAAAAATGAAAAAGACAAACCAAGTACATTTATTTTATTTGACTTAGGAACCAGTTTTAGTTTACAATAAAAACAAAGATGGGCCGAAACCGGTTTGGCTCAGTGGATAGAGCGTCAGCCTGCGGACTGAAAGGTCCCAGGTTCGATTCCGGTCAAGGGCATGTACCTTGGTTGCGGGCACATCCCCAGTAGGGGGTGTGCAAGAGGCAGCTGATAGATGATTCTCTCTCATCGATGTTTCTAACTCTCTATCCCTCTCTCTTCCTCTCTGTAAAAAATCTATAAAATATATTTAAAACACACCACACACACACACACACACACACACACACACAAAAACAAAGATGGTCCCCCCCAATCAATCGGTGGAGACCACAACCCTGAAAGGACACACCTGGAAAGCTGCAGAATGTTCTATTGAGACCTTCCTCTGGGTCCCCTAAAGCCCTTAGGAGGGAGGACCCAGTGCCTTTCCCACCCAGGAGCCAGTCCCCCTCGCCCCCCTCCCCTACCCCCCCCCCAGCCTCCCCAATACCTTCTCTCTACCATTAGCTTTCTCTCTCCCATGCTCTAAGGGCCCTTTCTTTACCTGTTACCCAGGCCCATTTCTTCTAGGAATCTAGCTCTGTAACTTACCCAATAAATGTTCTCTTACAACAAACAAACAAACAAACAAAACTAGGAGGTTGACTGGCACATTTTTTCTTTTAATAACAATTCTTTTGTATGCTAACGACTTTTAACAGCATGACACAAAAGTAACCTATCTCTTTTAGTTTTTCTTTCTATTGTTGAGAGTATTACAGATGTCTCCCCACTGCCACCTCCACCCGGATCCCACCTCCACCCTGCCCTAGGCCTTCCCCCCCATTGTCTGTGTGCACGGGCAATGCCGAGATGCACATAAATTCTTTGGTTAATCTTTCCAGCTTCCTCCTACCCGCTCCTCCTTGAGATTCTATGGTTCCATGCCCCTAGTTCCATGTGATTCATCAGTTTATTTTGTTCATTCCATTTGTTGTTCATATATGTTGATGTTTAGATTTGATTGTTGATAGATACGTACTTATTGCCATTTTATTGTTTATATTTCTGATCTTTTTTGTCTCAGTGCATACTGTTGGATAATAATTCGGACTATGAGTTCGGTTGGACAGTGGGGAAGGTGGAAAGAGCTAATAACGGGGGCCATATCATTTTACTTATGCTATTGATTTTCTTTTGTTTTCTTTGTCATGTTGCCTATGGTAACACAAGAAACACTGGCAGTTTCTTAACTGCATTTCAATGGGTGGGAGAAGCTGCTCGGCCTTCAGAGCTGAGGCTGCCTGAGCTCCACAGGCCGGAGAGCTTCGCCAACAGTCAGCTGGTCTGAGGATACGGGGAGGGTGAGGGTGTCTGCTGGGCCCTGGCTTTCACATCCTGAAATAAAGCCCGGCTTCCGGTTCAGCCCTCACCATTTCCGTGCAGCTCAGCCAGGGCAGCCAGCTCTTGCCTCTCTCTTATTTGGGGATGACTGGGAAGAAGAAAGGCGACAGGTTGATCTGCGGGACCAAATTCCTCTTCAGGCTTCTCCTCCGCGGGGACTGTGAGATAAAGGACTGTCCATTATCAACTAGCCTTGCAAGACACACATAATTTTCTACAGTCAAGTTGCACCACTAATTTTTTTTTTAAATCTATTTTTATTGATTTCAGAGGCGAAGAGAGAGTGAGAGAAACATCAACGAGGAGAGAGAATCATGGATCGAATGCCTCCTGCACGCCCCCTACTGGGGAATCGAGCTCACAACACGGACATGTGCCCTGACTGGTAATTGAACTGTGACCTCCTGGTTCGTAGGTCAATGCTCAACTATTGAGATACAAGACCTAGCCGCACCACTAATTTTTGCAGAGGAACAAAGTCTATTTATTTACTAAACTATCCTGGGTTACTAAACAGGGTAAAATGTTTAAAAACAGAAGGGATGCTACCGAAGGGTGAAAAGAGCATGGGTGGAAGAGCAGACGCTTTAGAAATACTTGACTAGGCAGTTATTCATTCTGTCACTCAACTGCCCAAACTGTAAAGGATTGGTTAAAACAGAACAAAGCAGAGAAGCTTGCTAAGGATGAGATACAGCACAGAGACACTGTATAATAATATCATCAGAGGCCAGGGACTTACAGGAAAAAGAAATCAAGTGATGATCCCACAAATGGGAAAGGAAAGTTCGATTTGGTTGGAACTGGATATGTTTGGAAGTTAAACACACATATAAAATGTTGAACTCATTTTGTTAAAAAAAATCACATCAAGAAGTAGCAGAGCCAAAACCGGTTTGGCTCAGTGGATAGAGCGTTGGCCTGCAGACTGAAGGGTCCCAGGTTCGATTCCGGTGAAGGGCATGTATGTACCTTGGTTGCGGGCACATCCCCAGTAGGGAGTGTGCAGGAGGCAGCTGATTGATGATTCTCTCTCATTGATTTTTCTCTCTATCCCTCTCTCTTCCTCTCTGTAAAAAGTCAATAAAATATATCTAGAAAAAAAAAAAGAAGTGTCTGATATTATCAATTATGTTCAGCCAATATTTAAAGCAAACATCAACTTGATTGTATGGTCTATGATGGGGAGGAAGAGAGAGAGAAGATAGAGGGAAGAGAAGATGTATAGAGTTCCAAGGTAAAGAAAAAGACAGGGGAGCCCCAAGGTCAAAATTTAACTACCTGCAGCCTGGGCTTGGATACTCATGGGTCAGATGACTGCTCCTCCTTCCCCCTCTAAGACCAAGTGGGAGACTTCGTTCCCCAGATCAATTTGCTAAACAGCTGAGGCAACTTCCTAAGCTTCACTGATCTTTCTTTCTTTAGTTTTCTACATATTGAATACCAGGTGAGGCAAAGCAATGCAAATATGGGACATAAAGTATACCAATTATAAAACTCTAAACACTCTTTTGATTTACCTGTTTTGGATTATTTATACCATTGTGTTATATCCATTACTTAACAAGTTAAAAGGAACTGATATAGCCCTAGCCGGTTTGGCTCAGTGGACAGAGCGTTGGCCTGCAGACAGAAGAGTCCCAGGTTCTATTCTGGTCAAGTGCACATGCCCAGGTTGCATGCTCAATCCGCAGTAGGGGGCATGCAGAAGGCAGCCAATCCATGATTCTCTCTCATCATTGATGCTTCTATCTCTCTCTCCCTCTCCCTTTCTCTCTGAAATCAATAAAAATATATTTTAAAAATATATTTTTTAACCTTCGTTAAAAAAAAAGAGCATATAATTTTTATAACAAAAGCTCTCCTATTGCCAAAAATTCTTACTCAAATAATTGGTAGAATTGTTGATAACAAGAATCATTCAGCCGAGACCGGTTTGGCTCAATGGATAGAGCGTCGGCTTGGGGACTGAGAGGTCCCGGGTTCGATTCCGGTCAAGGGCATGTACCTTGGTTGCGGGCATATCCCCAGTAGGGGGTGTGCAAGAGGCAGCTGATCGATGACTCTCTCTCATCGATGTTTCTAACTCTCTATCTCTCTCACTTCCTCTCTGTACAAAATCAATAAAATATATTTAAAAAAAAAAAAAAAAAAAAAAAGAATCATTCATATTTTCTTCATTAAGGGCATAAGCTAAAAAATTATGGCCAAGTTTTCTATATTAAACTAGAGGCCCAGTGAGTGGATTTGTGCACTGGTGGGGTCGCCCAGCCTGGCCTGCGACCTCTCGCAATCTGGGACCCCCTCGAGGTTATGTCGAAGAACCAGTTTCGGCCTGATCCCTGCAGTCCAGGCCAAGGGACCCCACCAGTGCATGAATCCACACACAGGGCCTGTAGCATGCATATAAGATCTTTGGTTAATTTCTTCCCTCTGAGATTCATCAGTCTGTTCCATGTTTCCCTGCCTGTGGTTTCCGCTCCTGCGTTGAGTGTCTGCCCCCTGGTGGCCAGTGCTCATCATAGCTACCAGCCTGTCGGCCAGTGGCTTAGGCTTTTATATATATATAGATAAAGCAGCTTTTTGTTGGTTAGTTGTGTTTGTTCCCTGTTGTTCATTTAGGTGCAGACGATCCCAATCCAAGCAGAAATGGGATGTACCGTGGAATTCCAAGTGCTGACTTACTTTTTCATGTTGAACATGACCTGTCTTCTTCTTTCCTGGAATGCCGTCAGAAGACTCCTTTATGACCTCTGAGCCAATGAGTGGAAGGAATTTCAGACTAGTAGGGCTTGGTACCTGCGAGCCACAAACAAAGAGTAAGACATACTCAAGTGATTACTTCCTCATGTGAATTCAGGGATGGGGAGAGGGGGGAGTGGCAGGATAGGAAATGAGATGCTCCAACTGCTTTAAAATATACTTCCTGTCATAGCTGCCCACAATGAATTATTTAATTTTAATTTTAATTAATCCTCACCCTCAGATATTTTCCCATTGATTTTTAGAGAGACTGGAAGGGAAGGGGGAGAGACAGAACAAGAGAGAGAGAGAAATGCTGATGTGAGAGAGACACACTGATTGGTTGCCTTTCACACATGTCCTAACCAGGGTCAGGGATCAAGCCTGCAATGGAAGTAAAACCCAGGGCCCTTCAGTCCGAAGGCTGATGCTCTATCCACTGAGACAAACCAGCGAGGGCCCCACTATTAATTCTTAATAGTTCACCCTCAGCATCAACCTGCAGCTTCAGAGTTTGATACTCATCACCATGAAGGCGTTTTGGGCAAGGAGGGAGTAACATTTTAAGAAATAATAAGTTAGAATTAAGGTGAAATATTTGATCTTCACGTTATTACTCTGGGTTAATCGATTGGTTCTTTCATTTGACAGAGGTGATCTGGAATGGAGACCTGAAGGAGGAGGGGGGATTTGGAAGGAAACAAGGGGCGGGTGAATTCTGGGCAGGGGGGCAGCACAGGCAAAGTCACCAAGGAGGAAGGAACGCTGATGCTTACGGAGCAGTACACTGTCTGGCTCAGCTGGAGGAGAGGGGTCATGGGAGAAGGTGGTGGAAATGAGGGCACATGGGTCAGGTGGGGGCCAGAGTGTGAAAGGTGGGAATGCCAGGCTGAAAGGTAATGAAGAGCTAGGATCAAGTTCAAAGCCGTTCTCCGTGGTGTTGTTCCACGGGGAAGGCAGAGGCAAGTGATCAAAGCCACTGACTGACACACAGACCCAGGGCTTCTCGGGGTCGGACACAGCCTGGTAATGGAGACATCGGTCAGCCTGGTGATGCGAACTTTCTCTAACCTGGCTCGGGAGCCCGGGGCCCGGAGTGAGATGTGAGATTCCCTACTGTCCCGCCACCACTCCAGTCCTGGGAAGTCAACTCACCCTGTATATAGGCAGAGACCCAAAAACAATCCCCGCCTCCTTGTTTTCACTCATGAAGCCTTCCAAGGGGCGCTTTAGAATCTGTAAAACAGAGGAGCGGATGTTTAATGAAAAGGGCATGTTCCCATAAGCAGCAACATTCCTGGGTTCAAATTCTGACTCTGCCACTGGACAAGCTTTTCCCCCCAACAACTGTATTTAATGAAACTACTAACTGTTACTTACAGAATATATATATATATATATATATATATATATATACACACACACACACACACACACAATTCCTACACATAAAATGCAGCTTAATTGTGAAAACAGGAAGAAATGTACCCCAAATTACGTACTAAATGAATAAAAAGTAATTATTTGGCACAATATCTATTATGTAGCAAATAAATAACTATAGCATCGACTGAATGAACTATATACAATCTACTTGAAAGTGCAAAACAACTGCTGAAAATTAACATATTTGCAATAACATTTAAGTCCAGAAAATATGTATTTTTTTAAAAATCAGTAACAATAATTAGCCAACAGTAAAAAAAATTTTAATGCCCAGGAAAATATTTTCATTTTGAAAATTTTTGTGTGCATATTGTGCTCTTCTGAAATGGTATTGTTATTTTTTTAATCTAATCACTGGCAATTTTAAGAATCTTGGAGTTTCTTAATGGAATTTTTATTATGTAATCCTGATTTGAGAGTTTAAAATAGTTATATTGTAAACATAAATATTATTCTATATCATTCAGAACTTAGGCAAGTTTTTGCCATTTTCCTAAAATTTTACTTTTTCTTGATTTCAGAGAGAAAGAGGGAGAGAGAGATAGAAACATCAATGATGAGAAAGAATCGTTGATTGGCTGCCTCCTGCACGCCCCATACTGGGGATCAAGCCCGAAACCTGGGCATGTGCCCTGACCAGCAATCACACCATGACCTCCTGGTTCACAGGTTGATGCTCAAACCACTGAGCCACACTGGCTGGGCCCAGGTCTGACTTCTGACTTAGAGAACAGTCAAATGATTAATGGGTGTTGTTTAAACCATTTCGTTTGTAGTCATCTGTCACAGCAGCAGTAGCAAATTAATACACTGTACCAACGTCAATTCAGGAAAACTACAGTATTCTTGTTGGATGTTTAAGAATTACTTTGGGCCGAAACTGGTTTGGCTCAGTGGCTAGAGCATCGGCCTGTGGACTGAAAGGTCCCGGGTTCAATTTTGGTCAAGGGCATGTACCTTGGTTGCAGGCACATCCCCAGTAGGGGGTGTGCAAGAGGCAGCTGATCGATGATTCTCCCTCATCAATGTTTCTAACTCTCTATCCCTCTCTCTTTCTCTCTGTAGAAAATCAATAATAATAATAATATATATATATATATATATATATATATATATATATATATATATATATATTTTTTTTTTTTTAAGGATTACCTTGGGAGAAGAAAGAGACTTGAAAAACTTAAAATCATGCTCTATTTTAAAGGGCTTGGAAGGTGTCCGCTTGAAAAGCAAAGCCATGGAGCTCAGTCTCTGCCATCTGCATGTGAGGAAATAAGAAAAGCTGTTACTCACCTGTCCACACCTTTTCCCTCGGGTCCCACACCCTCCGGCTCCCTGGCACTGGCTCTCACGATGCCACCTCTGTACTTGAGTCTCATTCCCTTCCGCTTCCCCGATTTCTCTCCAGGCAAACGAAAGAGATTTCTACTGGACCTGAGCACTCCGTACTGTTAAATCCATTACGTAGCCATTGGGGAAAACACTGCATGGTAGGGATGAGGAAACCTTGGGTACCAAACCAATGCTGGATATTTGGGTGACTCAGGGAAGGTTCTGTGTAGTTAATACTTTTACTCTTGCATATGTTTAAAAAGCCGTAACTAGCCGGGACCGGTTTGGCTCAATGGATAGAGCGTCGGCTTGGGGACTGAAGGGTCCCGGGTTCGATTCCGGTCAAGGGCATGTACCTTGGTTGCGGGCAGATCCCTGGTGGGGGGTGTGCAGGAGGCAACTGATCGATGACTCTCTCTCATCGATGTTTCTGGCTCTCTATCTCTCTCCCTTCCTCTCTGTACAAAATCAATAAAATATATTTTTTAAAAATAATAAAAAATAAATAAATAAAAAGCCATAACTAAGCATTGAAAACATCCTATATAATAAAAGACTAATATGCAAATAGACTGAATGGTGGAATGACCGGTTGCTATGACTTGCACTGACCACCAGGGGGGCAGACGCTCAACACAGGAGCTGCCCCCTGGTGGTCAGTGAGCTCCCATAGGGGGAGCTGCTCAGCCAGAAGCCGGGCTCATGGCTGGGGAGCGCAGCGGCAGTGGCGGGAGCCTCTCCCGCCTCCGCAGCAGTGCGGAGATGTGAGAGGGCACAGGCCGGGCTGAGGAACCCTCCGCCAGTGCACCAATGTCGTGCACCGGGCCTCTAGTTTACAAAAATAATATCCCACAGGCATCTTGGACGTCAACCTGTCCAAAACCAGACTCGGTATCTTTTTTTTCCAGTTTTATTTTGTGTTGGTTTCAGACTTATAGCTTAGTGGTTAGACAATCATATACACTATATTTTTCTCCAGATCTGCTTTTCCTCTTGTATATTCTGTCACAATGATGTCAGTGAAGTTGAACATTTTTATGTTGGCCCATAACAAAAGCTCTTTTTGCTTTAGTCTTTACGTGCCCCATGTGGTTGAGACTCGACCTATGAATCAGAAGGTCCTACGATTCCTGGTAAGGCCACATGCCTGGGTTGTAGGCTCAGTCCCCAGTGTGGTGGCCAATCAACCCTTGTCTTTGATGTTTCTCTCTCCCTCTCCCTCTCCCTCTCTCTCTCCCTCTCCCTCTCCCTCTCCCTCTCCCTCTTTCCCTTCCTCTCTGAAATCTATAGACTTTTCTTGCTTTATCTTTCACCTTGTCTTCTCTACTTGCTCCCTGAACTTGAATGACTGGATATAATAGTGTTTCATCATTTTGTGCCTTTGCTTAGGCGATTGCCTCTTCGGTCTTTTTTTATTTGGATAAATCCTCTTTGTCCCTCTGTGATTATCTTAGGAACTGATATTCTTAGCAGTTCTATTATACTGAATTATAAATCTTTGTGCATCCTCCCACTGGACTGAGAAATTATTAAAAAGTTTTGAGTTTTTCACCTTTGAATTTTTCATGTCCCGCACAGTGTTATGGGTATAATAATCCTATCCAAAGAGTAATATGCAAACTGACCATCACGCCAACACACAAGATGGCTACCCCTATGTAGTCAAAGATGGCTGCCCTGATGTGGACACAAGATGGCCATCACAAGATGGCCAGCAGGGGAGGGAAGTTGGAAGGGAGGGCAGTTGGGGGCGATCAAGCCTGCAGGGGAGGGCAGTTAGGGGTGACTAAACTGGTAGAGGAAGGAAGTTGGGGGCCTCCCAGGCCTGCAGGGGAGAGCAGTTGTGGGGTTGGGGGGAGGAACCAAGCCTGCAGGGGAGAGCAGTTGTGGGGGTGGGAGGAAGGAACCAGGCCTGCAGGGGAGGGCAGTTAGGGGCAATCAGGCTGGCAGGGGAGCTGTTAGGCATCAGTCTGGCAGGGGAGTGGTTAGGGGGTGATCAGGCTGGCAGGCAGATGTGGTTAGGAGCAATCAGGAAAGGAGGCACGTGAACAGTTGGGAGCCAGCAGTCCTGGATTGTGAGAGGGATTATCCGACTATCTGTTTAAGTCCGATCCTACTAGGATATCCTACTGGGATTGGGCCTAAATGGGCAATCGGATATCCCTCGAGGGGTCCCAGATTGGAGAGGGTGCAGGCTGGGCTGAGGGACCCCCCCCCCATGCACAAATTTTGTGCACCAGGCCTCTAGTAGTTTAATAATTATAACAATAACAATAATAATTATTATTATTATTTCTAAAATAGCAATAATCATGCCTTGGATAAAGCTCACTGGCTACGATTCTGCCACTGCACAAAGCTGATAATAGCTTAATTCTTGTCTGCTCTCTAAAGGAAACCCAATGGCCTTACCTTTGCCGGTCAAATACCAGAGGGTAGTCATATTTTTGTTTACTTTCTGTGAACTTGCTCTCTTCTTTTATTTCTATGGGGTATTCACTAACATCACAAGGCAAAATGAAATCAGTTGTCTGTGCAAGGTCAAAGGGCCTTCGCTGTCCAAAATACCCACAGTAATGGCCACTGAGGGCATGCCAGAGCCTAAGGAAAGGCAAAAGATAGTGAGGAAAATGTCACTGGAATCCAGGGAAAGTTATTTTGTTAACAACAAGGGTTTCATTATGGATTTTAAACTTGAGTCCAGAACTCTTCTCATTAAATATATGGATCTGATCATAACATAAACATTTTTATTAGCTAGCGTTCTAATCTACAACAACCTCTGAAAATGTCAGTTTGAATTTGTACTTATGATATCATAAGCAAGAAAATAAGGGAACAGATTTTTCTCCAAGTAACACTGCTTGATTAAGCTAATCAGAGCTCACACTGACTTTGTTCTTCTTTCTCAGGATTGTTTTGGCTAATTGGAGTCTTTTATGGTATGATACTACAGATTTAGGATGTTTTGTCCTAAAATTGCCTTTGGTATTTTGATTGGGATTGCCTCGAATCTGCAGATTGCTTTCAGCAATACGAACATTTTAATAATGTGAATTGTTCCAATCCATGAACACAAACGTCTTTCCATTTCTGTGTGTCTTTAATTTCAACAATGTCTTATAGTTTTCAGTGTATAACCCTTTCCTCTCCTTTGTACGTTTATTTCTAGGCATTTTATTCTTTTCATTGTGATCGTAAGTGGGATTGCCTTTTTAAAATTTTTTCTTTCAGACAGTGCATTGTTAGTATTTAGAAACACAACAGTTTCTGGGTATTGATTTTGTATCCTCTAGCTTCATTATATTCATTTATCATTTATAATTTCTCTAACAGTTTTGTGATTTTTTTTTCTGGAGTCTTTAGGCTCTTCTCCATATAACCAATATGTGATATGTAAACACTGATAGTTTTACTTCATTTGTTAATGGTGTTTCACATGGATTGATTTTCTCACGTTGAACCATCCTTGCATTCCTGGGATGGGTCCCACTTGACTGTGGTGTAAGATCCTTACAATGTATTACTGGGTTTGATTTGCTAATAGATATTTTTGAGGATTTTTTTCATCTACGTTCATCAGCGATATCAGCCTGTCACTTTAATTTGTTGATGTTGCTCTTACCTGGTTTTGGGGACAGGGTCATATTGGCCTTGCACAATGAGTTAAGAAGCCTACCCCTTCTGGAAGAGTTTTAAAGGAAGCAGGTATAAAATCTACTTGGAATGTCTGGAACAATTTACCAGGGAAGCCATCTGGTCCTAATGTTTTGGTTTTTTGGGAAGTTTTGTTTACTGTTTTAATTTCTTCACTGTCAGTCTATTCAAGTTTCCTAATTCTTCATGATTTAATCAAAGAAAGTTTTATTATTCTGAAATTTTGTCCACTTCTAGGTTGTCTGATTTGGTAGCATGTAGCCATTCGTAATGCTCTTTTATAATCCTTTGGGTTTCTGTGGTAACAGTTGTAAAATCTTTTATTTATTTTAAACTCGCTGATATACTTTGGAGCCTAGATACCTCTTACCTAAATTTATTCTCTTAAGAGGACAATTCATCACCATAATTTTAAAACATTTTGATATGTGACAATTTGTCTCAATAAATGTCATGACATTGCTATTAATATATATTTGTGTTTTTAGCATTTTATGTATGCATATATAGCATTACCTAGGCAATTAAAAACAAGTAGGCCTTGTATATCATGGTGACTATAGTTAATGATATTATATTGTATATCTGAAAGTTGCTAAGAGACTAGATCTTCAAAATCCTCATCACAAGAAACACATTTTAATAACTATTTGTGGTAATGAATGTTAGGTAGACTTGATGTTAAATAGACTTATTGTGGTGATCATTCTACAATATATGTACAAATATTGAATCATTATGCCGTACATTATTTTAAAATATATACAAATATTGAATCATTTACTAATGTTATATGTAAATTATACCATAATAATAATAAAAAAAGGCCCAACTAGCATGGCTCAGTGGTTGAGTGTTGACCTAAGAACCAGGAGGTCACGGTTCGATTCCTTGTCAGGGCACACGCCTGGGATGTGGGCTTGATCCCCAGTGTGGAGTGTGCAGGAGGCAGCTGATCAATGATTCTCTCTCGTCACTGATGTTTCTCTCTCTCTCTCTCTCTCCCTCCCTCTTCCATCTTCTCAGAAATAACAACAACAAACAGCATGGCAGTCCATACCTTACTGAGCCATCCACAGAGGCAGTCAGCACCACTTGCTTGTCTTCTACATAGATCGCTTGAACAATTTCTAAAGAATGAGCACGCCAGGCAAGCAGCTGCTTGAATTTCTAGATGGCAACGATAAAGCATATACCTTGGCATAAGTATATGCTGATCAAAATTCAATCTTGACCAAACTATTAATCATTAAAGAGGCCGGCTTAGGAGTGAATGGTTTGGGCATATGTGGAAGGTGATGGCGCCCATGCCCCAGTGAGTTCATCTTTTCCTTGTTAAAATCTCAAAAAGCCTGGCCAGTGTGGCTCAGTGGTTAAGAATTGACTTATAGCCGGGACCGGTTTGGCTCAGTGGATAGAGCGTCGGCTTGGGGACTGGAGGGTCCCAGGTTCGATTCCTGTCAAGGGCATGTACCTTGGTTGCGGGCATATCCCCAGTGGGGGTGTGCAGGAGGCAGCTGATCGATGACTCTCTCTCATCGATGTTTCTGACTATCTCTCTCCCTTCCTCTCTGTACAGAATCAATAAAATATATTTTAAAAAAAGAAAAAAAAAAGAATTGACTTATAAACCAGGAGGTCACGGTTCGATTCCTAGTCAGGGCACATGCCCAGGTTGTGGGGTTGGTTGCCACTGGGGGAACATGTAGGAAGCAGCCATTTGCTGTGTCTCTCTCATTGATGTTTCTCTTTCTCTCTCTTCCTTCTTCTCAGAAATAAAAAATATATATATTTAAAAATTTCAATTTTTAGATGTTTGCTAATCTATACAAATCCCTGGAACAGAAAGTACCTTGCATCTTTAGCAATTTATCATTTAATTGAGGATTAGCAATTCCTTTAGTTGAAAATTACTAAATGACTTGATGGAAGAACACCCTTAGGATAAAGGCTGTGGGGGAGCTAAAACCGGTTTGACTCAATGGATAGAGCGTCGGCTTGGGGACTGACCGGGTCCCAGGTTCGATTCTGGTCAAGGGCATGTACCTTGGTTGCGGGCATATCCCCAGTAGGGAGTGTGCAAGAGGCAACTGATTGATGACTCTCATTGATGTTTCTAACTCTCTATCTCTCTCCCTTCCTCTCTGTAAAAAATCAATAAAAATATATTTTTTTAAAAAAGGCTGTGGGGGAAGTCAGAGAGAGTATGATCAGAAGCAGGAGCAAGCAGAGTGGAAAAGTGGAGACTAAATGAGACAGTGACAAAAAGACTTTTTCTATTTTAAAATTTTATCCAGGTATATTTTGTGTTTTTTTTTTTTGTTGTTGTTGGTGATGGTGGTGGTGTGTGTGTGTGTGGGGGGGAGTTATTTATAATAACTCTATATCACAGGAATTAACAAAAGTAACGGGCCCAGCTCATTCTCTTTCAAAGACATCCTGATACTTGAGGTGGCTTATTCTCAACTCCAGCAGCTCCTACACGGGCCCCAGAAGACATTGCTTCATCGCGTGAACTAATGTCAACTGCAGAGACTGCTCTGCAGTCACATTTCAGTCGAGTGTCTATAAAGATATAAAAGGTATAAAAACTGACTGTGGAGGGCTAAATGATGTATAAACTCTTTTAAGCTCTGGGTTTCTCCATAGATTGTCACAAATAAGTAAACAAAAACATGAAGTAGAGCCCTAGCTGGCTTGCCTCAATGGATAGAGCATCAGCCTGTGGACTGAAGGATCCCAGGTTTGACTCTGGTCAAGGGCACATGCCCGGGTCGAAGGCTCAGACTGTGCAGGAGGCAGCTGATCCATGATTCTCTCTCATCATTGATGTTTCCATCTCTCTCTCCCTCTTTCTTCCTCTCTGAAATGAATAAAAATGTATTAAAAAAAACAAAACATGAAGTAGGTGCAAAGTGACCAGTGGCTGGCTGGCTTGCTCGCTCACTCACTCGCTCACACACTCACTCACTCCCTCTTTTCTCCAATAGAACAGTGTTCTTTGTCACGTGGCTTGTTTCCTAGTGTATCTATGATGTGAGAATAGGAAGTCTTGCTTGCAGATCTTTTGTGAGGTCTAGCACAGAGAGATGTTCAATCCATATACACTGATTCACAAGTTAGACAAAGACCAAGTTCTTACCTTTTCGTCATGAGGTGGATCCAGAAAGGAACCAATACTGCAAAGGATAACGTGTCCTTCTGCATAAAACGTAAACATCGCAGTATGTCATTCAGTATTCTGTTGTCTAAGTCAGCACTGCCTACACTGCCAAGGTCTTTGGACTCAGGCATTTATAATCCTATATAATAAAAGGCTAATATTGCAAGTTGACCAAAAGGTGGAATGACAGGTTGCTATGATGCGCACTGACCACCAGGGGGGGGCAGAAGCTCAATGTAGGAGCTGTCCCCTGGTGGTCAGGGCTGCTGAGCCAGAAGCTGGGCTCATGGCTGGTGAGTGCTGTGGTGGTGGAGCTCTCCTGCCTCCATGGCAGTCAGACACCCCTCGAGGGTATCCTGGACTGTGAGGGGGCACAGGCAGGGATAAGGGGGGCCACCCCCCCTCCCAGTGCATGAATTGTGTGCACTGTGCATCTAGTAGTAAATAAGGTATAATCTGAGGAACCAGAAATGAAAGAAGAAATTTTATATCAATTTTTATACGTGGCAATTCCTTTAAGTTTCCGGCTTAATAAGTCAAAATGAGGTTGCCTTATACATGCAAAGTCAAAGTTCTTCCAGACATCAGGGTAGATGAAAGAGAGATGAGTACAAAATAAGGCCTCCTATTGAGAACAAATACTTCCTTTCCTCTCTGTTCTTGCCACCTCTCCCTTTAATAATGAAGACTAATGCAACACAACGCTTGTAGGATTAAAAATGAAAACTTTAGCCGAAACCGGTTTGGCTCGGTGGATAGAGCATCAGCCTGTGCACTGAAAGTCCCAGGTTCGATTCCGGTCAAGGGCATGTTCCTTGGTTGCAGGCACATCCCCAGTAGCGGGGTGTGCAAGAGGCAGCTGATTGATGATTCTCTCTCATCAATGTTTCTAACTCTCTATCCCTTTCTCTTCCTCTCTGTGAAAAATCAATAAAATATATTTTTTTTAAAAATGAAAACTTTACCTTCTCCCCAGTATGTAAGGTAAGGGTAGTCCTATACACAACTTAAAAGATGGAAGAAATAGAACGTCCTGCTGTAAGGAATTAGGAATGAACTAGGAGTTCATCTCTATTTGATTGTTCTATTCATTCAGCAAGCTATCCTTCGCACTCTCAACACCTCCTCTCATTTTTGAGCATCGCTCTTATTCTTCTGTATGAACACATGCCGCATATTTTCCATATATATATATATATATATATATATATATATATATATATATATATCGCAGGTGAACATAGCTGTGGCCAACTATGTGAAGGCGATGACTTACCTACGTTGCTGGTCAGGAGTATCCTGGAGCAGGAATCAGTGTGCAGCGATGTCAGGGAAATGGCAGAGTGCTTTGTAAAAGGCAGCAAATCTTTCAGCAGTCGTCCCTGCAGAAAGTGTAATCACAAGTTCTGTAACATATTCGTATGGGAGTTGAGTTTCTCTATAGGTAATCTATCTAAGAAATTATCTTTACTACACGAGACACGATTCTATGTGTAGTAAAAGTAATTTGAAACTATCCATAGGGAACTAACTCATTTTCTTTTCTTTTTTTTAAGTTAATTTTTTTTTCTTTATTAAGGTATTACATATGTATCCTTATCCCCACATTGCCCTCTGACCCCCAAGGAACTCAATTTATTTTTTAAATATATTTTATTGATTTTTTTGTTTTTTTTGAGAGGAAGGGAGAGAGAGAGTTAGAAACATCAATGAGAGAGAGAAACATTGATCAGCTGCCTCCGGCACACCCCCTACTGGGGATGTGTCTGCAACCAAGGTACATGCCCTTGACCAGAATTGAACCTGGGATCTTTCTATCCACTGAGCCAAACTGGTTAGGGCAGGAACTCATTTTCTTGACACTAAATATTCATAAAGGTGTAGACAACTAGTCATGATTGGCATCTGGACTCTGATGATTACAGGTCATTTATACACGTGGGGGTTGATTTTTGTACTTCTCCTGACCCTTTTCATGCAATTCTGCAGATCTCTTTTCTAGTGCTATATTATTTTAACTAGATACAGGTTTACGTGCTTCTAACACATTACATGTGTTTTATTTTATGATGACTATTTTTTAATCCTCTCTCGATATTTTTCCATTGATTTTTTTTTTTTTAGAGGAAGTGGGAAAGGGGAAGCGGGAAAGACAGAGAGAAACATCCGTGTGAGAGAAAACACACGGATTGGTTGCCTCCTGACCAGGACCTTGGCTGGGGCGGAGCCTGCAACCGAGGTATTTATTTATTATTTTTATTTATTTATTATTTTTTAATTATTTTAAAAATTTTTTTATTTATTATTTTTATTTATTTATTTATTATTTTTAAAATTTCTTTATTGATTAAGGTATTACATATTTGTCCTCAACCCCCCCCATTCCAATCCCCCATTCACCCCCACGCAGGCCCCCACCCCTCATTGTCCTCGACCACTGGTTAGGCTCATATGTGTGAACACAAGTCCTTTGGTTGATCTCTCCCTTTTATCCCCACCCTCCCTCTGAGGTCCGACAGTCTGACCCAGGGCTCCTTATCTCTGGGTCTGTTCTTGTTCGTCCGTCTATGTTGTTCACCATTTCCCTTAGATGAGTGAGATCATGTCCTAGGTATGTGCTCTTGACTGGTATGGAACCCAGGACCCTTCAGTCCACAGGCCGGCGTTCTATCCACTGAGCCACACCGGCAAGGCACTTCTCATCCTTTTCTATGCCAGGTCAACAGTGGGCCCAATCACCTCTACACTCCATAAGCGCAGGTGGCCGTCCTCGTGAGCGGTGACCAGGACAGGAGGCTGAGTCTCGGCAACACTGGTGCTTCCTCCAATGTGCTTTTTGTCTGCTGGCTGTTGCTCTCCCTCCGTGTCCGCTTGCTCACCTACTTGGAAGATAAATGAGCTGCCCTGGTGCTGGCAACACTTGGGCTTCAACATCTTCTGGGTATAAAATACTTAAAACAACACATTATTTTCCCTAGAATTTTTTTTTAACCCAAGAGACTTTCAAACAGGGCAGAGAACAACAATACAGCATTAGCAAGTGGACTCCCATATCGCTGGAAAAACGGAAGAGCTTGCTTTTGGTCCTGTTGCAGCGCCTCTTCACTGTACATAACCGCGAAAACCACGTAAACATCCAGCTCAAGCCTTACACATACAGAATGGCTTATGCATCTAGTATCAGTTTTAGAGGATTAGAGGCACAGTAATATTTTGGATTAATATATATATATATATATATATATATATATATATATATATATATATTTATATAGTCAATTTCAGAAAGGAAGAAAAAAAGGGAGAGATATAAACACCAATGATGAGAATCATTGATTGGCTGCCTCCTGCATGCTTCCCACTGGGGATCGAACCCACAACCCCGGCATATGACCTTGACAGGAATCAATCCCAGGACCCTTCAGTCCACAGGCCAACGCCTTATCCACTGAGCCACACCGGCCAGGGCACAAAGCAATCATTTTAGAATAAGGGAGCGAGGTGACTTCATACTGACCTTTGCCCTCACCGTCATGTATGCTCTGCTTGCTTCCCTGGATTAGGGAAGAAAAAGAAGATACTTCAGAATCATTGTAAGGAAATGAGATATATTGGATCAGTAGACTCTTCAGATAGCTAATATATTGCTAAGCGGTAAAGTTATTTTTGGACTAATTCTTTGAAATACGTATTGCAGAGATTTTCATGTTCCTCAATTGGGTATCTGTGATGCAACTTCCTGCTAGTGGCTCAGAGACAGCATAATGTGAGAGTAACTAAATGCCTAATGTGTGCCTAATGTGTTCATGGTGTACATTATTTTGAATTTTATTAACAACCATGTAGGTGGGTGTATTATTCCCTTTTCATGGATGAAGAAATGGAAACTCAGAGGTTAAGGGCCGTTTCTGCGGCTAATCAGATAAACAGAACACCTGGATTCAAGTTCAAATCTATCTGACTCCTAATATTCTTTCCACCATGCTAGTGGTTTTTAATTATTATTTTTCTTTTTGCAGTGAAAACTCCCCTTTAAACAAAATCCTAGCTAGAAGTGTTATGTGTAAACACATTGAAAGCCATACATTACATCATTGTGCTGTCTCGTCCACCTGTGAAATGTATGAATGTGTTTAGCAAAACCATCTAAAATTATTTTTTAAATATAAAAGTAGCATCTGTGATTTATCTTATTCATGATTACATATTAACTAGAGGCCCGATGCACGAAATTCGTGCCAGGGGCTCGGCCCTCACACCCCCAGCTTCATCTGGAAGGATGTCTGGAAGGTTATTCCGCTGTCTGGTCTAGTTAGCATATTATGCTTTTATTATTATAGATTATTGGAAGTAATGAAAGCCTTCAGAAATAGGGAAAAATAGATGAAATCAGTTTAGACACTGCTTTTAAGAAAAACAAACAAAAAAATGTTTTATATACAGATGCACAGAACATTTTTTCCTCTTTACTTCTTTTCTTAAGAATGTAAAAAACATTTTTTTAGAGGGTGGGGAGAGGGAGAGAGAGAAACACAGATGTGAGAGCGCAACATTCACTGACTGCCTCCTGACCCTCAGCCTGCATGTGCCCTGACTGGGAATCAAACCGGCAACCTTTCGGTGCACGGGACGACTCCCAACCAACTGAGCCACCAGGGCCCTTTTACCTTCTATCGAATGAATGGCACAAATGAATGGCACCCTGACTTTGGAAGCAATACTGGGTGGAAAAGTAAGACACACTCTCCCTGTTTCTTGCTTACCTTGCTGCTCTGAGGACCCCTACTAGAGTCACACTGGGAAGAAGAGCACACGGAATCCTGACTTGACATCCTGCAAGAACGGGGAGGAAGCCCGGAGAGGAAACGTTAAGATTCTTTCATGCTCACGGGTGCTCTTCTCTGCTTTGATTTCAGTTCATTCCTCCTTCCATCCTCTGTAGATACTGAGCCCCTTACGTAGAAAACAAAGCACCGCCGAAACCGGTTTGGCTCAGTGGATAGAGCGTCGGTCTGCGGACTGAAAGGTCCCGGGTTCGATTCTGGTCAAGGGCATGAACCTTGGTTGCAGGCACATCCCCAGTAGGGGGTGTGCAAGAGGCAGCTGATCGATGTTTCTCTCACATCGATGTTTCTAACTCTCTATCCCTCTCTCTTCCTCTCTGTAAAAAAAAATCAATAAAATATAAAAAAAAATTTAAAAAAAAGAAAACGAAAACAAAGCACACCCCATATCTTGTGTCACAAATGCTCATCTGCCTGGTGTTGGTGGAGACAGCTGGGGAGCCTCAGGAATGAAGGTTCCTTGCTGTGTGGTCTGGGAAGGAAACATCTGGCCTGTCCCAGGCATAAGTAAGGCTGGATGAGTCCCAGGGGTACTGACACTGCCTCTAGTGGTGGGAGTAGGTAGCGGTGGGGATGGGGCCCTGAGTAGCCAGGCTAACTTCTGCTCTCCAGTGTCCGGTTCTGGCCCGGTCCACTCTGCGACACTGCTAGAATGAGCTGAACAGCACCTCAGGGTCTGGTGCAAGCATATCCACAACAACTCCTTAAAATATTGTCAGAATAAGGAATTTCAAGCCCACGGGATATATTCTGGCTCACCTCTGGGTGACTCAAAACTAGCATAGAAACATTAAAAAAAAAAAAAATATATATATATATATATATATATATATATTATTGATTTCAGAGAGGAAGGGAGAGAGAGAAACATCAATGATGAGAATCACTGATTGGCTGCTTCCTGTACGCCCCCTACTGGGGATCAAGCCCCAAATCTGAGCATGCGTCCTGATAGATAGGGAATCAAACTGTGATCTCCTGGTTCATAGATCAATGCTCAACCACTGAGCCACACTGGTCAGGCTAGCATAGAAACTTTTGACTTCTCTCCAGAGATGTGTTTACCATGGCCTATGGATGGAAAACCAGACCTCACAAGCAACTATAAAGAGAAAAATACCTTCACTTCAATATTTAAATAATGATCTCCTGCTCTCCTAGAAATGGATGATGTTAGCTCAGTTTTGGCGGAGGCCATATGAGACCTGTTGCCATTTGATCTGTCCTATTGCTCTTGCAAGTCCCATCTGCGTCACATCTGTGCTTATAGAGTTTGATTTTGGCTTACAAGTGTGGTCAGGTAAGCGTTTCTCCTCTTTGCTACTGTCATGAAGGGTGCTGTGTGTCTGACCGAGTGAAGGAAATTACATTCCCACATCAAATTGAATCCTCGGGACCATCTACTACAAAAGACAGTGACAGGGAAGAAAGCTGAAACCAGGCAGTCTACCCAATGTGCCTCCCCTCAAGGCTGGGATGGGGAGAACTCTTTTTTGTCACCCACGTAAGACTCAGAAAGGAATTCTCTACCAGTCAGTACCAAGTTACCTGGCACATTCAAGGGGACGGAAGAGGAACATGATGTCATTAATTCTATAGCGTTTGGGATCCAACTCAGGATTCACAATGAAGCAATCTTCAGGTTTGTATCTGGAAAGAAACATATGTGTACATGATAAACATTAAAGAATTAGGTAACTTACATGACTTATATTACAAACCCCACACAGAGCTAATCAACTCCTAAAATGTTGATATCGAACATGAAGAGAAAATGTAGAGGTATAGAGTTTGAACATACCTTTTTTAAAAATTTTATTTATTTTTCACAGAGAGGAAGGGAGAGGGATAGAGAGAAACAAACATTGATGAGAGAGAAACATCAATCAGCTGCCTCCTGCACATCCCCTACTGGGGATGTGCCTGCAACCAAGATACATGCCCTTGACTGGAATCGAACCTGGGAACTTTCAGTCCGCAGACTGATGCTCTATCCACTGAGCCAAACCAGATTTGGCTAGAGTTTAAATTTAGTGTGTATTTTAAGTATTTGTTGAGGTTATGAATTTGGATGAGATGACACACACAAGCATGTACTAGAGTGAGAAGAGTAAAAGTCAAAGCACTTGAGAACACAAATACTTAAGGCTCATCTTATTTATATTATGAAAGGCATGGTGCACGAGATTCATGCACTGGGGGGTGAGGTCCCCTCAGCCTGCCTGCACCCTCTCACAGTTTGGGGGAGCCCTCAGAGGATGTCTGACTGCAGAGAGCCTGGCTTCTGGCTGAGCAGAGCTCCCCTTGTGCACTGACCACCAAGGGGCAGCTCCTGCATTGAGTGTCTGTCCCCTGGTGGTCAGTGCACATCATAGTGACTAGTTGTTCAGTCGATTTGCATATTAGCCTTTTATTATATACTAGAGGCCTGGTGCATGAAAATTCATGCACACGTGGGGTCCATCAGCCCAGCCTGTGTCTTCTCGCAATCTAGGACCTTTGGGGGATACCACCTGCTGGCTTAGGCCTGCTACCCGAGAAAAGATGATCTAAAATAAATAATCATATCCTTGGGTAAGGATTTTAAAAAGGTAACGGTCACATGAAAATTCACTGCTGGCAGGGCTAAGAGGACTGGGGACTTCAGCACTTGCCACCCCCCAGAGGGATGAGGGGACTGGGTGCTGCCATCTTGTGGCTGTGGGTGCCACCATCTTGTGAGGGCGAGATGGTCAATTAGCATATTGCCTCTTTATTATATAGGAGGATTCTGGGATTTAGACACTTAGAACATAGTTTCCTCATAATCATGACTCCAAGAATGCCTCCCTTGATAGCAACTACTACTTTTATTTATTGCTTTTGTTGATTTATTTGTCTTAGCATTGAATGTTACTTTGGCTCTTCTGCAGTACAACTTATATTGTTTAAGAAAAAGATGCAACTTACAATTCTTTGACAGTGGCTGTCACAAAATTCCACAAGATGATCATACCATTTAAGGTCCCAATGGCTATCAAATTAAATCCTTCTACTTGCAATATATCAATGCAGTTCACTTCTGTACTGACCCCAGGACTCTATAAAGGAGGGAGGAAACCAACTCATTGACTGTCGTGAACACAGTATAGAACCATGATACACGTGCTGTATGTAGACTTTATTATCTCATCACTAACTTAAGATGTTTTTATTATGATTTTTCAGAGGATGTGCTGGAGTAGAACTGGTATACGATATTCTATTTGTTTCCGGTATGCAACATGGTGATTCAACATGTCTATGCCTTACAATGTGATGACCATTGTCATGAAAACCATCTGTCACGCAAAGTTCTTACGATGTAATGGGACTATATTCCCTTAACTCGTGGGAACACAGATGACACATTACATCTCCATGACACGTGTGATAGCTGAAATTGATAGCGCTCTGAAGTTCATGGCGTTGTTTTCTCTGCTTTTGTGTGTGTTTGTGTCATGTTCCATGATAAAAGGGGAAAAGGCCAAGAAATGAAACTTACATGAACATGCTGCGACTGGGTTTTCTCGGTTAGCAATATAACATGCGGGAAGGGAAGGGGAGCGGTCCTGTCTTTAGTGAACGTTTTCAGGCGCACGGTGTGACTGCCGTCTCGTAGCACAGGCATGACGTCAGGCAGTTCCCATACCACAGCGAGACAAATGTCGTTTTCTTTACCCTTGAATAGAGATCCAGTGAGGACATGAGAAACTCAATGAACTGTTTTATTTGGAGCTGGTGTAAGAATAAACCAGGATGTCTCTGCCACCCAGTTCTGTCAAGTCTTAAGTTCTATCTACCCCTCCCTAATAGAATTCCTCTTTTTCCTTCCATTTCCAGAAGTAACTAGTAACCTGAATATGGTGTTAGTTATGAAAGTTTTTATATTTATACATAAACACATCCTTACATAAATATAACCCATTACATGGCTCTAAGACCACAGCCAGACAATCTACCGTGTTTCCCCGAAAATAAGACATCCTCTGAAAATAAGACCTAGCGCATGGAAAGATAAGACATCCCCTGAAAATAAGACCTCGTGCAACTTTGGGAGAAAAAAATTAATATAAGACACTGTCTTATTTTCGGGGAAACAGGGTAGCAGAGTAATGGCTTGTAAAAAAAAACGGGCGGTTTGCACAAGCCCTTTTCTGAGGGTAAGGAGGATAAAATCAAGAATATAAGTGCCAAAGAGACATTACATTTCAAGCCCTCAAGGACTGATTCGAAGACATTCAACCTTATGGGGAGTCCGCCTCAGCACAAAATGCATTAGCAATGGCCTCTGAGTGGCCGGCGGTGACTACGGAAGCAGCGTTTGCTGTTTGTGTAATGCAGTTTGTGTAATGCAGCTGAGAGTCTGGGAGGATAGAGGTCTGGTGCATCTTTCCTTCACTCCACTCCCGGCTCCAACGCCAGGAATGCACTACATTCCTGTCCCATTCATTTACTATTGTACACCTTACAGGAGGCGTCTTATAGATCGTTATGAAAAGAGCATATTGTATCACTGTTTTTCCAGCAGCAGGCCATCAATCATCTTAATCAGTGCTGGATTTCTTTTTAAGTTGTGTTTTGGGGTGTGTGTGTGTGTGTGTGTGTATGTGTTTTAAAACGTTCTTATTGATTTCAGAGAGGAAGGGAGACGGAGATAGAAACATCAATGATGAGAGAGAATCATTGATTGGCTGCCTCCTGTATACCCCACACTGGGGAACTAGTCCGCAGCCCGGGCATGTGCCCTGACCGGAAAACGAATCAGTGACCTCCTGGTTCATAGGTTGACAACCATTGGGCAATACTGGCTGAACTAAGCAGCTCTTCTTTTTGGCTCCTTGTTGTTGTTTTTTTGTGTTTTTTTCTCTTTCTAATATTTTTTATTGGTTTCAGAGAGGAAGGGAGAGGGAGAGTTAGAAGCATCAATGATGTGAGAGGAACATCATTGACCAGCTGCCTCCTGGATGGCCCCTACTGGGGATGGAGCCTGCAACTGAGGTATGTGCCCTTGACCGGGAATCGAACCCGGGACCCTTGTGTCTGCAGGCCAATGCTCCATCCACTGAGCCAATCCAGTCAGGGCGTTTCTGGCTTTTTGCTTGGACCTGGGGAAGCTTACTTAACAGCTTCCTAGGAAGGTGGGCGGGGAAATGCCACCCTCGGCGGCTGGCAAGAGAGGAGTTCAGTGGGGATGGTGCCCAGACTCAGCTGCTTTTCCCCAGGAGAGCAGAGGGAACAGGTGTCAGCGGGGATGGCAAACCTGCATTATCTTGATCTTCCCGCTGTGCTCCAGGGCGAGGAGCAGGTGCTGGTGCTTCTCCTGCACCTTCAGGAAGGTCAGGCGCTTCACCCAGTGCTCCTCCTCCTTCCAGTCCTTGCTCTCCGGCAGCACCTTCATCTCCTGCCCGCTGCCGAAGTCCCAGATCTTAACGGTTCCTGCGCAGAGGGAGACGCGGTGGGTGAGAAGGAACTGGCGGAGAGCTCGGCTCTTGTCTCACAGAACGTGGATGCTCCTTGAAAGCTTTCTGCCCACGATTTATTCTATGTCTATTTCCTACTGAACGTGAGTCTCCCCGGCCTTGCTGTGCACAAAATTTGTTTCTGTGGGCCTTGACTGAACACGAAACAGGCTGACAAACACGAAACAGGACCAGACAATGTCTTGAAATTGTGACCGTTTTTTTTTGAGCTCTCCTGGCTGAGCTTTCTGACTTTTTAAAAAATATATATTTTACTGATTTTTTACAGAGAGGAAGAGAGGGGGATAGAGAGTTAGAAACATCGATGAGAAACATCCATCAGCTGCCTCCTGCACACTCCCCACTGGGGATGTGCCCGCAACCAAGGTACATGCCCTTGACCGGAATCGAACCTCGGACCCTTCAGTCTGCAGGCCAAAGCTCTATCCACTGAGCCAAACCGGTTTCAGCTGAGCTTTCTGTATTAAATGGATCTTTTCTGCTTTTATTCTCCCCAAACTTTCCAGTGTGCTAAATACCCCCAATATCTATCCATTTTTATGTCTAATATCATGCCATAGTTATTATTATTATTATTTAAAATATTTTTATTGATTTCAGAGAGGAAGGGAAAGGGAGAGAGAGAGAGAGAAACATCAATGATGAGAGAGAATCATTGACTGGCTGCCTCCTGCACACCTCTTACTGGGGATGAAGCCTGCAAACCTGGCATATGCCCCGACAGGGAATTGAACCATGGCCGACTGGTTCATAGGTCCGTGCTCAACCACTGAGCCATACCTTCTAGGCAGGCCACAACTGTTATTAATAGAAAGATCATCATTGCAACAGTAAAGATCGCAGGGTCACCTCAGGGTTAGATATAATGGGCTGCCCCTCACATATCAGTTTTTTAACTGTCCATACTTAAAAAAAAAACCACACACACACACACACACACCTCCAGGCTGTATAACTAATGAAATAAAATATTATGCTTGCGTGAAAATAGTGCCATCTCAGTCACATTGAATTGCTTAATGCTTATGTCTGATAAACGCTTGTGTCCATTGCTCAGAATTTCTATTATGACTAATTTCACATTGTGCAGGGCTGCTAAGAGCAGGGGACTGCTTTCTTAGGAATTGCCCCACGAGAGAGCAGCTGCATTCATTCAATCACACCACATCCACCCAGCAGGGGCAATTTTACTGTGTGGGCGTTGCTATCTGCTCACACTTTTAAAAAGCAAACTCTTAGCCCAGCTGGCATGGCTCGGGATTGAGCGTTGCCCTATTGAGCAGGAGGTCACAGTTTAATTCCCAGTCAGGGCACAGGCCTGGGTTTTAGGCTCAATCCCAGGTAGGAGGTGTGCAGGAGGCAGCAATTGATGTTTCTCATTGTTGTTTCTCTCTCTCCCTCTTTCTTCCTCTCTGTAATCAATAAAAATACATTTTTAAAAATAAAATAAAAAGCAGACCTTTACATTCATCAATGGGCTTTCATGCCAGAACATGTGTCCCCAGAATAAATGTACTGTGTGCAGTGCATGAAGTTGGTCTAAATCAGTGGTCCGGCCGAGACCGGTTTGGCTCAATGGATAGAGCGCCGGCTTGGGGACTGAGTGGACCCGGGTTCGATTCCGGTCAAGGGCATGTACCTTGGTTGCGGGCACATCCCCAGTGGGGGGTGTGCAGGAGGCAACTGATCGATGACTCTCTCTCATCGATGTTTCTGGCTCTCTATCTCTCTCCCTTCCTCTCTACAAAATCAATAAAATATATTTAAAATAAATAAATAAATAAATAAGTAAATAAAAAATAAGTCAGTGGTCCGCAAACTTATTAATCAATAGAGCCAATATCAACAGTACAACGATTGAAACTTCTTTGGAGAGCCACATTTTTTAAATTTAAACTTCTTCTAACGCCACTTCTTCAAAATAGACTCGCCCAGGCTATGGTGTTTGGTGGAAGAGCCACACTCAAGGGGCCAAAGAGCCGCATGTGGCTCAGGAGCCGCGGTTTGCCGACCACTGATCTAAATAAAGCAGTTCTTTCTTGGGAGTTTACAACACAGTGAGGTGAGAGGGAATCAGGCTGTAGCTCCAGTTCCTGGAAGTCCCATGTCCTGCTCCCCAACATGAGGGACATCACACAAAACAGCACCCCCCACCCAGCAGGGCTCGGTAGTGGAGCATCGGACCTATGAACCAGGAGGTCATGGTTCGATTCCTGGTCATGGTACATGCCAGGGTTGTGAGCTCCATCCCCAGTGTGGGATGTGCAGGAGGCAGTTGATCAGTGATTCTCCCTCATCATTAATGTTTCTATCTCTCTCTCCCTCTCCTTTCCTCTCTGGAATCAATAAAAATATTAAACACACACACACACACACACACACACACACACACCACACATACACACACAAAATAACATAGCACAGCCTGAGCCTCCACTGTATACATGGCACTTACCTCCAACGAGCTCACGCGGACAGACAAGTTCAAAGGAGAATTCTAGGTGTTCTATGACAAAGCTGGCTGGCTGTTGTGTCTGGCCCCCAAATCTACCCTCATTAAAGATATTCTCAACAACCACTGACACTAATATGTATATCATAGCAGGCGGTCCTCCAAAGTAGGACCGAATGAGACAGTGCAACACAGATACGTTGACCAAAGATGGAGGAAGAGTGTAGGTGGGGAAGATTTTTGCAGACTGTAAAGCAGCTGTCTGAATGTAATGGAAAGTACTGGTTACGGTGGATATCAGTCTCAGGACAAGAATGCCCATCAGAGAAGAGATATCGCTCTCCGGTCAGGCGCTGTGATCTCGCTGTCATGGTTACGTGGTCCAGCCTGGCTCATGCCCTCCCTGAGACTCATGCGTTTCTAGAGCAAACTCTCAGAGCACTAACACAGGGAAGCCGCATTCTGATCTGAGTCTGACCGTTATACGCTCCGGTGGCAAAAAGATATCCACTGTCATCGATGGCTGCAGAAGTCAGCTCGGTATTGAAGCCATGAGGGTCTAGAATCTGGTATATTTGGAGGCCAGTCTCCAGTTCCCACACCTGTAGGTAAGAACAAGAAAATCAAATGCCTTTCAGCTCTTACCAAAAAATTTACAATATTCAAGACAGCCTCAAAATTGGTGCTCTGGCCAGTTTGGGTCAGTGGCCGCTTGGACCAAAGGGTCTCGGGTTTGATTCCCAGTCAAGGACACATACTAGTAACTGGGTTACGGGTCTCAATCCTCGCCCTGATGGAAGTGCGTGTGGGAGGCAACCAATGAATGTTTTTCTCAAATCCCTCTCTTTCTCTCTCTCCTCTCTCCCTGACTCCCTTCCACTCTCTCTAAAAACCAACGGGAAAAATATCCTCGGGTGAGCATTTAAAAAAAAAAAATGGTGGCTGAGACGGGCAGGGACTGTCCAGGAAGCCCCCGGCTGTGCAGGAAGTAGTCATTGGCTATTGTAAGCATTGATTCTCTGGGGATTGAGCCCACAACCTGGGCACGTGCCCTCTGTGGGAATGGAGCCATGACCTCCTGGCTCATAGGTCAATGCTCAACCACTGAGCCACACAAGCCAGCGGGCAAAATTCCTACTCTGATAGTAACAACTAGCTTTATTTATTTAATGGGGCCTGTCACTTAATACCAAGCAGTCTGAGCTGGCTTAAAAGACTTGTTTTTCATGTGTTTGTGAAAGCTTAAAAATACCATAAATCAAATGTGGCATCCTCACACGTGCCACTGCGTTTACTTAATCAGCCAAAGACTTACCAGGAAGAAGGAAAACTCCACCTGCTTTGCCTTTTCCTTTCTGCAGAGGCAACACGCACTCACCTTAATGATGGACTCGGAGCAGATGGTAAGCACTTGGTGGAAGCATTTGTTGTAAAGCATGACATTGATTTCTCGCTCATGCGTGTGAGGAACCTGTTTTGTATCTTGTATCATCCTAGTCAAAGGGTACATGTCAATAACAGTAGACCCTGGGGAAAAAGTAAGAGTCTCATAAATACTCAATAAGAGAAGGTTATTTTCGAGCCACTAATAGAAGTTATTTTTGTTATTATTAATCCTTACCTGAGGATATTTTTCCATTGATTTTTTAGAGAGAGAGGGAAAGACAGAGAGAATCATCAATGTGAGAGAAACACATTGATTGGTTGCCTCCTACATGAGCCCGGACCATGGTCTGGGCCGGGGAGGAGCCTGCAACCTTAAAAATAAGTGCCCTTGACTGGAATTGAACCCAGGACGCTTTGGTCTGCAGGCCAATGCTCTATCCACTGAGCCAAACCGGCTGGGGCAATATTAGAAAATTTGAACCACAAAGGATTTTATCCAACCCGTTGTGTTTGGAAACAGCCAATCGGTGAGACTAGTAATATCAATGCACAGGAACTCTAATGAGGGGGAAATGCATTCATTCACCCTAAAACAATGTTGATAAATAAAGCAAATGTGATTGATCGGGAGAGGAACATCCATTTTGGGCCGCACTGATTCTCAGGTGCAGGCCACTGGGTCTCCTGATTCCCTCTTTTCAGTGGTTTCTGTTTTCCTCCTCAGAGGGCCCCTGTTTGGTGTGGAGAAGGAATGGAGACGGGAATGGCAGGTGAGTTGCCGGTTAGTGACTGGAACTGATTTCAGAGAGCCCTTTTCAAGCAACGGATGATAAAAAAAAAGAAACCCCCCACCCACTATAATCATGGCCTTATTATTTTATTTATTTTTTAAATAAATCTTTATTGTTCAGATTATTACAAATGTGTTCCTCTTTGCCCCCCTCAATTGCGCCCTTCCACCAAGTTCCCACCCCACCCTCTGCCCTTTCCCCACCCCCATTGTCCTCATCCATAGGTGCACAGTTTTTGTTCAGTCTCTTCCCACACCCCCTCTCCCTTTTTCCCCGAGAATCATCAGTTCACTCCCCTTCCATACCTCTGATTCTATTATATTCACCAGTTAATATTGTTCATTAGATTTTTTAATTCCCTTGGTTTTTAGTTTCACTTGTTGATAGTTACGTATTTGTTGTTCATAATTTTTATCTTTATCTTCTTCCTCTTCCTAAATAACCTCCTTCAGTGATTCATATAATTCTGGTTTGGCGGTGATGAACTCCTTTAGTCTCTTTTTATTTGTGAAGCTCTTTATCTGAATCATGGCCTTATTAAATGGAACCAATGAGAATGATGGCAAGCCAGCGCTTGCAACATTACTATTAAATAAGATTATTTTCCAAATCACCACAGCGGTACATGGAGAGCAGGTACTTCTTACTTTCCTTCTCCTAAGGGAGTTTGGGTTGGTTTTACTGTAACAGGCTGCTCTGCAAGTATGATTCAACTCTCAGAATCAATGAGCCATGCATCTTGGTTGAGTATAATGTCTGGGAATATAAATAGGAACTCCAAAGCATCCCATAGTTCAAACAAAGATAAATCCTCTTTCCTGTTTTTTTTTTTAATTTTATTATTATTTTTAATGTGGATTTCCCCCTTTGCATTGAGTTTCTGAAGTCTCTCCCAAGAAATCTCAACTTTATGAAACATTCCAGCAGGAGTTTCGAGTTACTAAGCCCTTTCCTCAGGTGTTCACATTTTTAAGCTAAAACCTATTCATGGGTAAAGGACTGTGATGACTATTTTTCAATCCAAATGCCTCCAGATGGAACTAGGAGGAATATGGTAACCAGCCAGTCAAACAACACTTAGAGCTTCTCGCCCTAATTAATCCCAGGGGAAGACAGAGCAGGTGGTCACTGGGAAATTGCTTAGAAATGCATTCTGGGTTGGTGTTCCAGAAGGAAGTTGGATTGTTAATACGGTTCACGTTTCTCCCAAAGCCTGAGGGTACGCGTGTGAACAGTGCTCAGCTGTGAGTGCCTCTGTAGTAAGCATGTGTTTGAATAGGCAACGAGAAAAAGAAGGCGCCGAATCTGTTGGCATCACCTCTGGGCATCTGTCACTTGTGTCTCTTTTCTCTCTCTCCCCTGTTCTTTGTCTAGAAGCAAAGGCAGGTAGGAAGGGGGGATGGCACCCTTATTACTGTGTAACTACTGTCTCATTATCAGAACACCCAGGGCCAAAATGCCTAAGGAACGTGGTGCATCTGCTCTAAAATGGACCATATTCCTGCCCTAGCCGGTTTGGCTCAGTGGATAGAGCATTGGCCCTCAGACTGAAGGGTCCCAGGTTCATTTCTGATCAAGGGCATGTGCCTAGGTTGCTGGCTTGATCTGGGAGGCAGCCAATCAATGTGTCTCTCTCACATCGATGTTTCTCTCTCCCTCTGTCTCTCCTTCTCCCTTCCACACTCTCTAAAATTTAATGGAAAAAAATTCTCAGGCTGACGATTTAAAAATAAAAAATACTTTCTTTAACTACAAAACCATAAATAAATAAAATAGACCATATTCCTGTTCCCAAGAGTCAAAACAGAGGTGAACTGACCTTGTCTGAGCAACAGGTTATACACCCCACGTTTCTGCTTAACCCACACTGTCACATCTTTCTAGAGGGCAGTTACACATTTTAAAAAATAATATTTTTATTGAGTTTTAGAGAGAGAGAGGAAGGGAAAGGAATAGATATAAACATCGAAGAGAAAGAAACATCGGTTGGCTGCTTCCTGCACGCCTCCTACTGGGGATTGAGCTCGCAACCTGGGCATGTGCCCTGAGACTGGGAATCCAAACGTTGACCTCTTGGTTCATGGGTCAATGCTCAACCACTGAGCCACACCAGCCATGCAGGACAGTTACACATTTTATCCACCCGGCCATGGGAATGCAGAAATAAAATTGAATGAAATACCCACCGTGATGAATAAAGGTTTATGAATTCCCCTTTTCTAGTTTTGTTTTTCTTCTAGTGTGTACCCATGTCCTAGTTAGAGAAGGTTAGAGGTCAGAATACACGAGCTTTGCTTGCCGATAGTGGGGACGCTTACCCGCAATGAGCATGCCGTGGTTGGCGTCATAGATCATGGAGTAGATCTGCATGTCTCCGGGGCCGCCCTGGCTGTCGTGGAAGACTTGCAGCAGTGACAGGGTCTGTATGTCCCACACCCTGAACACCTGGGGGAGGAGAGCCACAGCTCACCACTGTGACCTTGGCCTTCCCCACGCACAGCTGCTTATACTTAAGAGTGTCTTTCTCAGGGGCTGTCTGCTAGTTTAGGCAGACAACAGTTGGATTCCAGACTGCCCAGTAGTTGATTTTAAAGATTCTTTCGTTTCGGTGTTTAGCTCTGCTACCTTGGCCGAGGAGAGGCTGATGACGAGCTGGTCCTTCTCGTTGGTGACGATCTCGGTGATGCTGAACATGTGCCCAACGAGCTTCCCCACGGGCTTGGTGCTGATGTTGGGGTGCCACAGCCGGAGCACCTTGTCATCTCCTGGAAACACGTGGAACGGCTGCTTATTTTCTCAGGGCTAAAGCCTGTGTCTCCCCATTTTCTCCACCCCCAGCCCCTGGAACCACCTTTCTGCTCTCTGTTTCTATGAGTTAAATTAAAAAAATAAAAAATAAAAAAGGAAATATATATATATATATATATATATATATATATATATATATTGCCCTAGCCAGTTCAGCTCAGTGGATAAAGTGTCAGCCTGTGAACCAAAGGGTCCCAGGTTCAAGTTCAATTCCAGTCAAGGGCATGCACCTTGGTTGCAGGCTCCTCCCTGGATGGAGCCCTGGTCCGGGCATGTGCCGGAGGCAACCAATCAATGTGTTTCTCTCACATCGAACAATATTTCTCTCTGTCTTTCGCTCTCTCTTCTACTCTCCCTAAAAATCAGTGGGGAAAAAATTCTCGGTTGAGGTTTAACAAAAAAAAATAAATAAATAAATAAAAAATGTATCGATTTCAGAGAGGAAGGGAGAGGAAGAGAGACAGGGAAACATCAGCGATGAGAGATAATCGTGGATCAGCTGCCTCCTGCACACCCCACACTGGGGATCAAGTCTGCAACCCAGGCATGTGCCCTGAGAATTGAAGAACCATGACCTTCTGGTTCATAGGTCAATATTGAACCACTGAGCCACACCTGATGAGTAGGTACTGTTATTAACTTCACCTTACAGATGAGATTGAAACTTAAAGAAGTTAAATCACCTGCCCAACCTGCTAGTAAGAGAGCCGGGATTTGTTCCTAAACTATTGGACCCCAGAGTCCAGGCTGAAAGCCACTGCACTGCTTTAGGACCCCAGCATCACAGATGAGCAGTCTGAGGCCCAAAGAATATTCCCATCAGTCCTCCACCTTTCCCAGCTTCCTGTATCATCATCCTGGCCCTTACTCTCAGCAGTTAACCTGGTTTCCCATCTTCTACCTACTTAGCCCTTAGATGTTGGTATTTTTAAAGGCTATATCCATGCCAAAACCGGTTTGGCTCAGTGGATAGAGCATCAGTCTGAGGACTGAGAGGTCCCAGGTTCGATTCCGGTCAAGGGCATGTACATTGGTTGCGGGCACATCCCCAGTAGGGGAAGTGCAGGAGGCAGCTGGTGGATGTTTCTCTCTCATTGATGTTTCTAGCTCTCTATCCCTCTTCCTTTCTCTCTGTAAAAAATCAATAATATATATATGTTTTTAAAAAGGCTATATCCATGGCCTTCCTCTCTGTTAACTCTGAACCACCACGACTCTTGACTTTTTGGTCATGGACCCCTTTTGATGATTTGATAAAATTCTGAATTTTCTCTCCAGAAAAATGTACCCAGACACACAAGTGGACTCAGCTTCAGGGGCTACAGGACTCCTGAAAACCACACCTGGGTCCCAGGCTAAGAACACATGCTCTCACACGGTGAAATAAGTTCTAGACCCATTAAAGCACTAAAGTTAAAAATGTAAAAGGAAACAATAAAAAATAATATTGAAACACAGAGGGATTTGTTTCACATATTGTTGGGCTATGGAAGGTCTTCATAGAACCCAGAAGCCACCAAAAAAAAAAAAAAAGAAAAGAAAAAAAGAAAAAAAGAGCCCTAGTTAGTATGGCTCAGTGGCTAGTGTCAGTCCATGGATTGAAGGGTCCTGGGTTCGATTCCAGTCAAGGGCCTGTACCTCAGTTGGAGGCTCGATCCCTGGCCCTCGTCAGGATGAGTATGGGAGGCAACTGGTCGATGTGTATCCCTCGCATCCATGTTTCTCTCTCTGTGTCTCTCCCCCTCCTTTCCATTCTCTCTCTTAAAAAAAAAAAAAAAGTCAATGGGAAAATATCCTCAGATAACCAACAAAAGGCAGACAGTTTTGACTTTGTATACACGTTTAAATTCTCTAAAAGGTTTTTCCAGCAGTAATCTGAAACAGCTTTATGAAAATTCTATGACTGCTCGTGAAGGAGAGCACAGTTTGCAACACAGAAAATCTCTGTGCACCGCGGGCTGTTCTCTCACCTCCGGTGACAATGACATTGGCTTTTATACAGTAGCAGAAAGTGTTCGCTCCTCTTGGCATGGAAAACTCTCTGACAGGCCTGGGAAACACAAATCAGACGTCAAACCTGGGTTTTCCTGAGTGAAGCTAATTCTAACCTAAGTAGATTATGTTCAACGAGGCAGCTATGGCAGCCGAAGGAGCCTCTCCTGTGGACACTCCCCTTGCGTGCCCCTCTCCCATCCAGAGGGGAACCAGGATCGGGACCAGCATCGGGACTGACTGGGCAGGAGCCTGGGGCCACTTCTCAGTCATGGGTGTGCGGGTATTGCCCTATGACAGGCGCATGGAGACCACAGCGGAGTGGCAGCGAGCCTACGGAGCGGCGGCAGCGGCAGGCGCAGCAGGGCCGGGATGAGCAAGAGCGGCGTGGTGCCCGCCGGGCCCTGGCGTGGGCTCCGCTCCAGCCACCTGCTGCTTCGCACACTACTACATCCCCCTGGTTTCAGCCGATCCCCGCAGGTCGGCCAAGGGACCCCACTGGTGCACAAATCTTCATGCATCGGGCCTCTAATCAATTATAAAAAGCCTGAGGCCTAGACCGGTTTGGCTCAGTGGATAGAGCATCAGTCTGCGGACTGGAAGGTCCCTTGTTCGATTCCGGTCAGGGGCATGTACATTAGTTGCGGGCACATCCCCGGTGGGGGGCGTGCAGGAGGCAGCTGGTCGATGGTTTTCTCTCATCGATGTTTCTAGCTCTCTATCCCTCTCCCTTCCTTTCTGTAAAAAAATCAATAAAATATATTTTAAAAATAAATAGTAAATAAAAATAAAAAGCCTGAGGTGAGCATACCCTTTCTCCTCTTTTAGGGCATTACCTTTGCCTCCCTCCCTCCTAAGCTCCAGGGCCCTTCTTCTGCCTCTGTCACTTGTTTCCTGAGCCCACGCAGCCCAGCTGGCTCACTTCTTTCTATCTCTGTAAGTCTCTAAGTAAACTTCCTCTTATCATTGGGAAAAAAGAAAAAGAAAAAAAAAACCCTGAAAGTTATAGAATATTCATGTACATAAACTATTGTTGTACTTACGCATTATCCTCAAGTCGCTTCAAGGATTCCAAAACTAATGAATGAACACTGTCTAAGGAGCAGGATCCAAAGCAATTTAGGGTTGTAATAAATCTAATTTTCATAACCCAGTCATTATGTAGCTTCCTTTTAATACTGGGAATTAAAAGGAGGGAAAAAAAAAAAGGGAGGGATGATGTTAGACACACAAACACATCATGTTGAATGTCTATTTGTCATTTCAACTTGACTTTAATCAAACTGCAATTCTGAACTCGAGTAAAGCCTGCATATATAATACAGCCCTATGCATTACACCACTTCTAATTATTTAATTAAAATTTCATAACCTAAGTAGTTTACATTGGAAAAATAAAAGATCGTCATCACATTTTGAGCTATAAATTCAGAATTTAAAAAATAACATAGAAGAATTTCAGTCCAATATTGGTACTATATTCTTTCCTGAAACAATTCTGATCATCTAAATGAAGAGCTGTGGTTCATATTGTTTTATATCTTCTTTGAGTCTATTCATTTTTATATTTTCTAATGGCTATTGATGTTTAAGTCAATAATTCCCCTATTGTTAGACACTGGATATTTTACTATTAGAAATGACACTGTGGTGCTCGCTTCAGCAGCACATATACTAAAATTGGAATGATAAAGAGAAGATTAGCATGGTCCCTGCACAAGGATGACATGCAAAATTGTGAAGCGTTCCATATTAATAAAAAGGAAGGAAGGAAGGAGGGAAGGAGGGAAGGAAGGAAGGGACATTGTGCCCAGTCAGCATGACTCAGCAGTGAACCAGGAGGTCACGGTTAAATTACAGGTCAGGGGACATGCCCAGGTTGTGGGTTGATCCCCAATAGAAGGCATCCAGGAGGCAGCCGATTGACGATTCTCTCTCATCATTGATGTTTCTTTTTCTCTCTCTCTCTCTCCCTCTTCCTTCTTCTCTTTGAAACCAATAAAAACATAAATATATTTTAAAGAAGTTAACACTGTGATAGATACATATTTTAACACATGGGGACCCCAAGCCCTAACACATAAAAGAAGGCACTTGGTGCCTCTGCCCAAGTGTTTTCCACCAAGGGATCCAGCTCAGAGCCACGAGCGCCAGGAGTGGGGGAGTGTGAACATCTCACAGCATCTTCCTCATGTTTAATCTTTTCCAATTTTATAAGAGAGGAATTATATCCAATTTGAAGTGGGATTTTGTTGATGGAGAGGACACATTTAGTATAGAATGTGTTTTTCTGCTAATAAGAGAAATATATGCTTTACTGTGAAATCTTTAGAGGCACTACAGTTCCGAAGAAAACAATGAAAGTCACTTAGGATCTTATCAATCAGAGATAACTGTAGCATTTTTGCCTGCTGAGCACTGGGAAATGTGTCTTGACTATATGTACCATGTATGCATGTGTGTGAATTACCTGTTCATGGTTTTTGCCCATTTTTTCTCTGGGGGAATTGTTTTTTTAAATTGAATTCTAAGATCTAAGAAAGAGTATTAACCTATCGTCTGTCATATTTGTTATACATATTTATTCCAGTGTATTTACTTTACATAGGTTATCTCTTGAGGCCCACATGTTTTATTCTGTGTAGAGTCAAATCTTTTTCTTTGAATTTTATAACCATATTCAAATGCTAGGAAATAGTTACCCAGATCTTTTATAGCTTTCCATAATTTAATTTTTATTTAACTTTTTATTTAGATGCCTATAGATTTTAATTGTCAATAACACTTAGCACAGGAATTTCAGTGGCTACTTTCCTGTCTTCCCTTAGTACTGGAAGTCCCTTGAGGTATGAGGCATTCCTTGTTCAGTTTGATGTTTCAGATCTTTACCCCGTGGTCTGACACATCCTGTTGACTACATAAATACCTTTGTTCTTATTGTGTAATTTTTTTTGTTTGTTTTATTCTGTTTTTTTGTTAACCCTCATCTGAGTATATTTTTCCAATTATTATTATTATTATTATTATTATTATTATTATTATTTTAGGGAGAGTGAAAGAGAGAGGGAAAGACAGAGAGAAACATCAATGTGAGAGAAACACATCGATTGGTTGCCTCTAGTACATGCCCCGATCAGGGCCTGGGCCAGGAAGGAGCCTGCAACCAAGGTACGTGCCCTTGGCCAGAATTGAACCCGGGACCCTTTGATGCAAGGGCCACTGCCCTATCCATTGGGCCAAGCGAGTTGGGGCTTAACTACATAAATACTTGAACCATGTCTATATTAAAACAGTTGGCCCGCCCGTGTGAGGCACGGACCTTTTGAAGTCCTTGGAGTCTAAGACCTGACTTTGTAATTTTTTTTTGGTCTTTGTCTGCTTTAGCCCGAAGTCCTCCGTGTTCACCGTGAACTTGTTCACAAACCCGCCGTCGTCCCCGAGAAGAATGTCATCTCGGCAGAGCTGGTCCGACAGGGGCACCACACACACGCATAGGAGGCAGTGGTCCATCGGCTTTATGACGAAGTAGTTTTCCTGGGAACAGAAGAGCACTTTTCATAAGTTATTACGTTGCTCCGAATATCTAAATATGGACTTTAAATACTGTCCCTCTTGTTTTAAATATTTTTTTTTATTATTATTACTGATTTTAGAGAGGAAGGGAGAGGGTGAGAGAAATAACAATGATGAGAGTCATTGATCAGCTGCCTCCTGCACGCCCCCTACTGGGAATCAAGCCCACAGCCCAGGCATGTTCCCTGACCAGGAATCGAACCGTGAACTCCTGGTTCATGGGTCAATGCTCAACCACTGAGCCACACCAGCTGGGCTGTCTGTATTGTTTTTTAAAAATATATATTTTGCTGATTTTTTACAGAGAGGAAGGGAGACGGACAGAGAGTTAGAAACATCGATGAGAGAGAAACATCAATCAGCTGTCTCCCACACACCCCTCACTGGGGATGTGCCCGCAACCAAGGTACATGCCCTTGACCGGAATCGAACCTGGGACCCTCCAGTCTGCAGGCTGACGCTCTATCCCCTGAGCCAAACCGGTTAGGGATAATTTGTATTGTTTGATAAAAGTTTTACTTCTGGCCCTAGCCAGTTTGGCTCAGTTGACAGAGCCTCAGTCTGTGGACTCAAGGATCCCAGACTCGATTCTGGTCAAGGGCACATGCCTGGGTTGCAGGCTCCATCCCCAATGGGGGGCGGGGGAGGGGTGCAGGAGGCAGCCAATCAATGCTTCTCTCTCATCACTGATGTTGCTATCTATCCCTCTCCTTCCTCCCTCTAAAATCTATTAAAAAAAATACATTTTAAAAACGACAAACACAACTAATAACAAAACTCAATACCCCCCACATTAAATACACACTAAGTGCAAAATATTAATGGTAGCATTAATGCTGACATCGATTATGGAGTCAAATGCCCTCGTTTTACATATAAGGAAACTGAGATCTTCCATAGACAGAGGTGGTGCCCGTATCCTCCCGGCAGGGAAAGAGACAATCTCGTTTTTTGGAGTATTTCTCCTGGTTCGGTACCTGGCTGCTCCCCTGGGCTTTATAATCCCAGACAATGATGGTCCTTTCCGTGGTGGCGACGATGCGCTTCAGCTGAGAGAGGTAGTCACAGCCCGTGATCCAGGAGGTGTCCTGGGAGGAAAGCACAGCAGTGTGTGTGTGTGTGGGGGGGGGGCATGCTGTGCCCGTCCTGGCGATGTGACGGTGGCTGACGGACGGGGGAGAGGCACGGGAAGCCCTGTTTGGCCCCCTTATCCGCAGAGGAGCCTCCCAATGTCTCCTCTGGGATGTCGTGAAGACGGGTGTCGCCTCCTCCCCTCTCGCCTTCCCGAGTTTCTGAGCAGCAGCCGTGGGGCACAGCTCTGGAGGCACGTAGCGGCGGGCAGAGCAGTCACCTGTGTGCCCTGGCCATGTAGGCGAGAACAGGGACTCACATCTGAGAGCCGCTCAATCCAGGCCCCTGGCCCTGCAGCCATGCTTAAATTTCTTTTTTTTAAATATATGCTTATTGCCCGGTCAGTGTGGCTCAGTGGTTGAGCATCAACCATGGACTAGGAGGTCACTGTGGGGCGTGCAGTAGGCAGCCGATCAATGATTCTCTCTCATTATTGATGTTTCTATCTCTCTCTCCCTCTCCTTCTCCCTTGCTCTCTGAATTCCTATTTAATAAAGAGGGGCTATGCTAATTGACCATCACTCCCTCACAAAGATGGCTGCACCCACAGCTGAGGCCAAGTTCCCATGAGGAGCCTTAACAAGCAAGCAGCAGGGACCTGAGGCTACCCCTCCCCCGCCCCCGTGGGGCTTGACAGGGGATCTCAGGCCACACACCCGCCCCAGTGCCAGGCCAGGGGACCTGAGTCTGCACCCCCTGCCTGGCTGGGTTGACAGGGGAACTCAGGCCACGCCCCACCTAAGGGAGCTTGACACGGACCTGAGGCTGTGCCCCACCCCTACTGGTGGGGCTTGATGGGGACCTCAGGCCATGCCCCCCATCCTGGCACCTGGCCAGGGGACCTGAGGCTATGCCCCCTTCCCGGCAGGACTTCACAAGGGTGGGACTGGCCCGCCCTGGATCTAGCCCAATTGGGGGTGAGGGGGTGGCTGGGTCTGGGTCTCACGTGATTTTGAGGTGCATATGGGTGGGCGGGGACTTGACTCTTGGGCCTGTGGTGAGACCCAGACTTTGACAGGAGGAAGGTTTTCATATAAATTTTACTAATTTTCTTTCATCTCTCACACTTCTATTATAGAGAAAGGGCAAACAGCAACATTAAGTTATTTCCACTAATTAATCCCTTTTAAATGTGCACGAATTTCATGCACCGGTCACTAGTAAAAATATATTTTTAAAGAGGGAGAAAGAGAGAAAAGGCGTAGAGGTCTGGAGAGAAACTGGACTCTCTCCACCCCCCTCCATGGACTGGCACCTCCTTTGTAGTTCAGTGCCCTGGGTGCCAGCAGGTAGGTTAGCCAAGCATCTCCCCCTATCCCCCCATCCCCAACTCCCATAAGGCATGCTGGGATGCCGGGAGCAAACAGCTCCAGCTTTACACCTGCCGCTGGGTTGCTTTCCAATTAGCAACACGCATTGAAGAAATTCCAACAGTGCACTCGAATGGTTATGCTGCTTTCAAGTTTTAAAAACCATGTTTTAAAATTACTCCTATTGGCTGTTTCTCACAGTGTGGACTGTGTCCATTGTTTACGTTCCCAAGTAGTGGGTGAAGCTTTAAATGGAAGCTCCCGGGGGTGATCAGTTTTCAATCAGTTCTGGGAAACCCATTCACCATGCAAAGTGGCATCTGGGTGCTCTTTGCTGCTGCCCAAGGTTCAGCTGTCATCCGTACACCTGAACACACAGACTGTGAAACACCTTTTCCTCCGAGCATGTTGCTCAGCTCATGATCAGTGATGGAGACACCATCCTCCTCGGCCTATATGTGACTTATGAGGAATTTGTAAAATGCACTTACTGTGACCGTGGTGCTGTTCTGCACTCGCATCTGTAAACAAAGGGAGAGAATACAGTCACCGGCGAGAATGCTGACTGGAACAGCCCGCTCTCCCCTCGGTCCAATCGGCTTGTCCTCTCCTCCCCCACCGCTGCCCTCCCTGCCTCTCCTCCCTCGGAAGGGCCCAGCTCTGTGGAACTCCCTGTTGTGTGTGTCTGTCTCTGAGCCTGGGGACAGCTCTCGGGGTCTTCCACGTTACTAGGGTGGAGGGGAGTCCAAGACTTAGATTACCTGGTTGTTAAAGACCGTTATCAATCCTCTCTGAGAAGCTGCGATTAGCAAATCCAACTGGGGGACCTTGACCATGCACTTAACCACATCCCGTCTCCGGCTCCCTGTCAACAGCACAATATTCAGTTCGACTCCCAGCAGTAAAGACCCTAAGAGGCACTTGTTAGGTTTGTGAAGAAAGAAAAGGAAGCAACCAACTCATTCTCACCAGAGGAACTACTGCCCCCAAGAAGGTGAACATGAGTGTGGATGCTGGGGCATGTGAGTGAGTCTCCCTCTTTCTGTGTCCAGCACACACATGTACGTGCGGTACAAGAACAGCTGCACATACAGTGCTGTGGGATGTGGGGAGGGCGCTGGGAGGGGGGGTTGGGGCGAGAGGACCCACCATTGGGTCCTTTAGAGCAACGACAAAAATCTCAAACTCGGCTGCAGGTACAGTTTCTTCTGAGGTTGCACGTGGAACTGTCACTTTATAAAGAAAATGAAGCGGAAAGGGCTGCTATGGAAATGTTATTTTTCAATATTTGTTTCTGAGGAAACAATAACACCCATATTCATCTGGAAGGAAAAGTCTCATATCACCTGTAATTACGACTCGCTGTTTTCTAGACACAAGGAAAACCAAATTTTCTTCGTCCATGTGGGAAGTAAGAGGATCTTCTTCGAAGGAGTAATATCCAAAGATCTAAAATCCCAAACGACACATGTCAACATGAACACTGTTTCAGAACCCACTGCGAAGTAACAGATTGCACGCTGGTCGGGTTTAAAGTCTTGATTTAATGCTCAACAGCTTGCCCAGCCGCTGTGGCTCAGTGGTTGAGAATAGACCTCGGAACCAGGACGTCACAGTTCGATTCCCGGTCAGGGGACATGCCCGTGTTGTGGGTTCGATCCCCAGTGTAGGGTGTGCAGAAGGCAGCTGATCAATGGTTCTCCCTCATCACTGATGCTTCTATCTCTCCCTTCCTCTCTAAAATCGTTGAAAATATGTTTTCTAAATAAGGTCAACACCTTGCTTTGTAAATTGTCAGAAGGTCCCCATAGGAAGAGAAGGCAGTTTATTTATTTATTTTTTTAAAATATGTTTTATTGATATTTTACAGAGAGGAAGGGAGAGAGATAGAGAGCTAAAAATGTCAATGAGAGAGAAACATCGACTGGCTGCCTCCTGCACACCCCTTACCGCAACCAACGTACATGCCCTTGCCCTGAATCGAACCTGGGACCTTTCAGTCCGCAGACCGACGCTCTACTGCTGAGCCAAACCGGTTTCGGCATGAAGGCAGTTTAATACGTTCGACGCGCTGTGTGTTGATGGTGCACGATCCTTAAGCAACCCCTGATTTTCCTTTCTGATTACTGATGGATGGACCAGGCTGGTATCCCTGCTCAGACTGGTAGTTCTATTGGGAGCTGACACTTTTGACTTAATTATTTCTTGTAAAATAAATAAAGAAAAACACCACACGCATTTCATCCTGGAGACAGGAAGACAGGCTACCTCACACCAGTCGGTGGGCGCATCGGGGTTGTTGCAGAGTTTCCTGTAGAAGCATTTCACGTCTTGATTCTTCACCTCCAGGCCGAAGAGCTCCTGGACCGCCGCAAAGAACTTCTCATAGTTCATCACCTCTGCGTGGGGACGGGGAGCGGAAACACGGCATCAGACTCCAAGAGCTGCCCTGCCTCTGGCGGCAGCCTCTTCTGCCTGCTAATCTACTCCGTAATTTCACCCTACAGAAGCTCGATTCTTTTGCACTTTATGTATTTTTTTTAAATTAAAAAATTAAAAAAAATATATATTCTATTGATTTTTTTACAGAGAGGAAGGGAGAGAGAGAGAGAGAGAGAGAGAGAGAGAGAGAGCTAGAAACGTCGATGACAGAGAAACATAGAACAGCTGCCTCCTGCACACCCCCCACCGGGGATGTGCCCACAACCAAGGTACATGCCCTTGACCGGAATCGAACCTGGGACCTTTCAGTCTGCAGACCGATGCTCTACCACTGAGCCAAACCGGTTTCGGCTAATTAAAAATTTTTTAAATTGATTTCAGAGAGGAAGGGAAAGGGAGGGAGAGATAGAAATATGATGAGAGAGTATCATTGATCAAGCCCATAATCCGGGCATGTGCCCTTGACCAGAACCAAACCCGGGACTTTGCAGGCCAGCGCTCTACTTACTGAGCCAAAGCAGCTTGAGCTCTTCTGCACTTTAAAGGTTTTCTTTCCATTGGAAATAGATCAGGGGACTTGGCAAAAGATGACGTAGTCAGAAGAAAGTATTAGTTTGGTGTCTAGTACCTCCTCCGTAGCTTATGTTGCAACTATTTTAGAAGTTTGGTTCAGGAATACAAAGATCAGAAATGAGTCACAGTTTTCTTACTGTCACAGTTCATTCCTGATCAGGGCACACGCCTGGGTTGTGGGCTTGATCTCTAGTATGGGGCCCACATATCAATGATTCTCTCTCATCATTGATGCTTCTCTCTCTCTTTCCCTCTCCTTTCCTCTCTGAAATCAATAAAAATGTATTTAAACAAAGAAATAACTAAAAAATGTGCCCCAAGTTGGTTTGGCTCAGTGGATAGAGCATTGGCCCGTGGACTGAAAGGTCCTGGGTTCGATTCCAGTCAAGGGTCAAAGGCATGTACCTTGGTTGCAGGCTCAATCCCCGGCCCTGGTCGAGGTGCATGGAGAAGGCAACCAATTGATGTGTCTCTCTCACATCGATGTTTTCTCTCTAAAAAATCAATGGGAAAAAATCCTCAGGCAAGAATTAACAAACAAACAATAAGTGGATGTGTGGCAGAATTAGCAGTCTGATGAAAGTCAAGATTACATTTCTCCCTTCTCAATCTGCAGGTCAGTCCCTCTGACATAGAAGGTAGTTTGTCTAGTAGTACTTAGTCTTTATCAAATTTACACTTTATAAAATATATACTATCTAATGTCTGTGTAAAACATATATATGTAATATTCTCTCTATATAGGTGTATATACATATACTATGTATACATATACTGTAAAGGAATACACACACACACACACACACACACACACTGATACTAGAAAGGAAAGAGATTTTTGAATACGACTTTGTGATTGCACGCTTTTATGTGAAAATAAGTTTAGCTTGCCCTGGGTTATAAAGTCTTCAATGCATTCCACCTTCAATGATGAGGGAGACGGGGCGGGACCCACACGCAGACAGCAGCCTCAGTAGTTCAAGTGCATCAGGCAGATTCCTAGATGCCAATCCAGCGCACTGAGCGCTAAAGATGGCTTTGCTTGGGGAAAGTTTGGAGGTTTTAAAAGGAGAGGACATTTGATTTAGGTCTCGAAAGAGGAGTAAGGGTTTACTGGTACGAAAAGGGAAAGAATGCACCGTGGGCAATGACAGGCGCCAAGTCCGAGTGGGTGAGAGTAGAACGTGCTTGGAGATGCTGAGTTTTTTTTTTTTTTTTTTTTTATATATATATATATTATTGATTTTTCACAGAGAGGAAGAGAGAGGGATAGAGAGTTAGAAACATCGATGAGAGAGAATCATCGATCAGCTGCCTCTTGCGCACCCCCCACTGGGGATGTGCCTGCAACTAAGGTACATGCCCTTGCCCGGAATCGAACCCAGGACCTTTCAGTCCACTGCACACCCTAGGATGCTCTATCCACTGAGCCAAACGGGTCCCGGCGAGATGCTGAGGAGTTTATGTTAGGGCAGAAGGTGCATGCTGGGAAGTTCAGGAACAGCCTGGCACATGAAAAGGCTGGCCGTGCTGATCCCTCAGCCGCGATGTGGACCCTGCCCCTCTCCTTGCTGTAGATGGATTTCTCCTGCTGCTCCTGTACTCTGCCGCCAGGCCTTACCCTCCTCTGGTTCCTCCGTGCCTGAGGCTGCAACACCACACCCCTGCCCTGGAACCTTAACCATGGGGGCACACTTTCACTTCTCTTATTTCTGCTGTGAACAGTCCTGGCAGATGGCTGCCCGCCATATTCCCTGACGTGGCATCCTCGAAATCATTCCAGCCTAGAGACTCCGGGAGAGGCCCAGACAGAAACTCTGATGGTCTCACAGCTCCCTTGGGTAAAGAGATGGCAGGGCGGGCCTGTAGCTCTGTTGGTTAGAATGTTGTCCCGCTCTGCCAAGAATCTCTGGTTAGGGCACATGTAAGCAGCAACCAATGGATGCACCAATAAGTGGAACAACAAATAGATCTTTCTTTCTTCCTCTCTCTCTCTCTCTCTCTCTCTCTCTCTCTCTCTCAGTAAATAAAGTTAAAACCTTTACAAAGAGTCAGCAGGATAGCTCACATGAACCACTGAGTCCCAGATCTACCAGTGAGCCAACCCTGGTAGATCCTGTAGAAGAACCCTTAGATGTCATTTAATCCAGCCCCCTCATTTTATACTTGAGAAAATTAAGGTTCAGACAAGTAAAAAATAAATAACTAAATAAAAATAACTAAATAAATAAATAAACAAACTTTCCCAAGATCACTTAACTCTCAGGATTGAGACGGAATGAGGAGTCAGGCGCCCCAGTTGGTGTCTTTGCTAATGAAGCTGAGCTGCCTCTCTCCTGGACCGCCCTGGAACCATGGATCTCACCTTCTTTTTGGGTAAACAAGCCCGCTCTTTCATCTTTTTTCTGGGCCGCTGTAAGTTCCACCAGCCTTTCGAAGCCCCGTAGGGCTATCTTGAAACTGAGCACCTGAAGGGCATTGTTGAGCGGCTTTTCCTTCCCAGGATCCATCGGGACTCAGGGAAGCTTTTATTTCTGTGCAGAGAAAAAAAAAAAGGAGAAAAAAAAAAAAAAGAAAGAAAAGAAAGCAGATTCGCCAAGGTGCATCACCTCCCCATGGTCACGTTGCCCTCCTGCTATCTCGGGGGCTCTAGGACTCCTTCCTTTGGTCTTACAGCCCCATTCTGTGGGCGGGAGGAGCCTGAGCCTTCACCAGGGTGTTGGCAGGGAGGAGCCTGACTGAGGCCTGCATTTCAGGGAGATCTGACCTCACAATGTAAACAGGGTCCTTCCCAGGGGGACCCACTGCATCATAATCTCTCTGTGTAAGGAGGCGGCTGGGATTTACTTTCCCACAAAGTGACTGTGCGTGCGTATGTGTCTAAGGTTCCAGAGAGGGAAGAAGAATGGGTCAGGACCAAGAAAGGAAACTGGCATAGCTTTCTCCCTCCGTATCTGCTCCCGATCCTTTGCCTTCTTCCTCAGGGCGCCTTGGAGAGTAACATTCACTTTCATTCCTGCGGCTTCCCTGGATAGGAAAGCATGAACTTGTAAAAATGAAAATGTATCTCAGCGTCTGCCATTTCTGTCACAAATGGAGATACTTTTAGCGGTCGGAAAGAATAAAAATGCCACCTGTAGGCATTGTCCTTCAGTGAAAGTAGCAAAGTGAGCCAGGGAAAGGGTGAGCTTCTGAATGAGAAGTTCTTCAAGGGGTTATTCATTGAATGAGAAGAAGATTTTCTTCGTATCTTCTTTCCCCTCTTCTATTGGGAGACTGTACACAATCTCCAATATCCAATGTTTACTCCAGTTGCTGCTGAATCAAATTTTTCAATCTTCAACCCTTTATGGGAAGGAGAAGTTACTAATATTTTATCAACAATTAGTTGAAATCTTATTGTCTAGGTGACATACATAGAGTCCATCTTTAAAAACATTTGCAAGGTGCCCAGTCAGCATGACTCAGTGGCTGAGTGTTGACCTATGAACCAGGAGGTCATGGTTCAATTCCAAATCAGGGCACATGCCCGGGTTGTGGGCTCAATCCCCACGAGGGTGTGCAGGAGGCAGCCAATCAATGATTCTCTTTCATCATTGATATTTCTCTCTCTCTCTCCCTCTCTCTGAAATCAATAAAAATATATTTAAAAAACAAAGAAATAAATTGCATAAGAAGACAAAAGGAGTGGGGACAAACAGATTTAAAAGAACTCCCAAGATGCCCTAACCAATCATTATGTGTAAACTTTATTTAGATCCTGACTCAACCAAACTGAAAAATAATTGCGACACGTATGAGACAATTGCAAACTGGAACACCAACTGGATGTTTGATGATATTGAGAAATTACTGTTTATTATTTTAGATGTATTACAATTTGTTACGTTGCTATTTATGTGATAGTCTATATTAGAGCTACATACTGCAATATTTATAGCTAAGCATTCAAATACAAAGGAGTGGTAAGCTGTGCGAAATAATGCTAATAAGGTACATAAAATGAGGACAGAAAGTTAAGCACTGGGGTGTGGATTATGTTGACCTTGAGAAAAGCTGTTTGAGCGGTGCAATGGATTAAAGAGAGAGTGGGAGGAAGGGATATGAGAAGGTAGGCAAATATGCATTTTATAGCACTGGCTTTGGGAACATCTTAAAAGTGGAAGTTGGCACAATTCACAGCTATTAGGCTATTTCCAGAGCAAAAGGATGTATTTGTACTATGTTCTCATTTGCAAAAAGGATATAACCACAGACTTACAGAACATTAAAAGTGATTACCAATATTTCTTTTTGTTTTTAAATATATTTTATTGATATTTTACAGAGAGGAAGAAGGGAGAGAGAGAGCTAGAAATGTCGATGAGAGAGAAACATTGACCAGCTGCCTCTTGCACACCCCCTACCGGGGATGTGCCCGCAACCAATGTACATGCCCTTGACCGGAATCAAACCCGGGACCTTTCAGTCCACAGACCGATGCTGTACCACTGAGCCAAACCGGTTTCGGCGTGATCACCAATATTTCTACCATTCTTCTAAAACTATTGATCTTTTGAATACCACCTTCTAGGCCCAGGCTACATATTCTCATGATTGTACACAGTCTCAATAGAATTATACACATTATGTAAATATTAATGTATTGGCTCATAAAGCTGTATTCACCATTCTAATATCCTTTACAAATATAATTTTTTCCTTTTCACTTTATGTGCCTTCTTAGCACTATTTGGCACAGCTTTCCTTCTATTTCTTTCAATTAAATATTTTATGAATTACTTTTTAAATTATTATTTTAAATAAATCTTTATTGTTCAGATTCTTAATTACTTTTTACATATAAAGATTATGGAAGGTGACCAACATAAAAATTCCGAAGAAAACACACTTCTAGCTGTGTAAGGGGAGAAAGTAGTATCACCCCTACTACTACCCTGTTTCCCCGAAAATAAGACAGTGTCTTATATTAATTTTTTCTCCCAAAGTTGCGCTAGGTCTTATTTTCAGGGGATGTCTTATCTTTCCATGTGCTAGGTCTTATTTTCGGAGGATGTCTTATTTTCGGGGAAACACGGGAGGTGCAATGGTTTCCCTGAGCTACCAAGGCCTCAGCTTTGATGGGTCTTGAGAGAGCCATGTGTGCAGGCCTGTGGATAAGTCTCAGCTGGTCAGTGACACGGCCCAGGGACCGGCCACCTGGTAGAAATCCTCTTAGAATAGGTAACTCTGCATTTTCTGCTACCGGGTTCACCACGGCCAACTCCAGTTCTCGGGATGAAGAGGCCAAGGAAGACCTTCTCTGGGGTGAAATAAGGATTCTTAGGTGACGCGTGTGACGGGGCACAGAGAGGAGGCAGGGTTTTCCATGGGGAGGATGCTAACGGACCAGGTACTGGGAAGGATCTGGGCCATGCTCACCCAGGCATGTTCAGGATCAGAACATAACACAAGAGCAGAAGGCATCTTTTTATTTTCTTTTATTTTTTTAAATATATTTTATTGATTTTGTACAGAGAGGAAGGGAGAGAGATAGAGAGTTAGAAACATCGATGAGAGAAAGTCATCGATCAGCTGCCTCGTGCACACCCCCTACTGGGGATGTGCCCGCAACCAAAGTACATGCCCTTGACCGGAATCGAATCCAGGACCCTTCAGTCCCCAAGCCAACGCTCTATCCATTGAACCAAACCGGTCTCGGCTATTTTCTTAATGTTTTTATTGATTTTTAGAGAGAGAGGAAAGGAGGGGGAAAGAGATAGGAACATCGATTGGCTGCCTCCTGCACGCCCCCTGCCAGGGATCAAGCCCGCAACCTGGGTGTGTGCCCTGACTAGGATTTGAACCTGTGATCTCATAGCACTATTTGTTGAAAACATTGTCCTTTCCCCATTGACATCCTATTGAAAACCAGCTGACCATATATGTGAAGGCTTCTATCTTTTGTTGGTGTTAATCTTCATCTGAGGATTTTTTTTTTTTTCTTCCTGTTGATTGTTTTAGAAAGAGTGGAAGGAAGGGAGAGAGGCATAGTGAGAGAAACATCAACGTGAGAGAGATACATTGATAGGTTACCTCCCGAATGTGCCCTGTCTGGGACACAGAAGGGAGCCTGCAACCGAGGTACATGCCCTTGACCGGAATTGGACCCAGGACCCTTTGGTCCACTAAATGACATTCTATCCACTGAGCCAAACTGGCTAGGTCTGAAGAATTTTTTCGTTATTCTATTCCTTTGGTCTGTATGTCAGCACTTGCTTATTAGGTTATAATTTTGCCACCATCCTATCATTATGTAATTCTGACAAAACATACCATTATTGCAATAATATTTATATTAACACTAGATGCCTGGTGTATGAAACTCGTGCATTCGGTGGGGGCAGGGGGGGAGGTCCATCAGCCCGCCCTGCATCCTCTCACAGTCCAGCGGTTGGACATCCTTAGTGCTGTGACAGAGGCAGAAGTTCCCCCACCACCACTGCTGAGTGGCCGGCTCAGGGCTTCTGGCTGAGCGGTGCCCCCCACTGCGTTGAGTGTCTGCCCCCTGGTGGTCAGCGCATGTCACAGTGATCAATGGTTCTGCCATTCAGTCCATTTACATATTAGCCTTTTATTATATGGGATTGCTTATTTCCGTCAAATATAATATATATCCTTAACAGTCTTGTGAAAATGATAATGTCAAATTCTTTTTTTTTTAGCCAGGACCGGTTTGGCTCAATGGATAGAGCAACGGCTTGGGGACTGAAGGGTCCCGGGTTCGATTCCGGTCAAGGGCATGTACCTTGGTTGCGGGCATGTCTCCGGTGGGGGGTGTGCAAGAGGCGGCTGATCGATGACTCTCTCTCATCGATGTTTCTGGCTCTCTATCTCTCTCCCTTCCTCTCTGTACAAAAATCAATAAAATATATTTAAAAAAAAAATTCTTTTTTTAAAAAATATATTTTATTGATTTTGTACAGAGAGGAAGGGAGAGAGATAGAGAGTTAGAAATATCGATGAGAGAGAGTCATCCATCAGCTGCCTCTTGCACACCCCCTACTGGGGATATGCCCGAAACCAAGGTACATGCCCTTGACCGGAATCGAACCCGGGACCCTTGAGTCCCGAAGTCGACGCTCTATCCATTGAGCCAAACCAGTCTCGGTGATAATGTCAAATTCTTACACATTTGCCCAAAACATCTTATTCCCCTTTCCCTTCACTGCTACTATTACTCTTGCATGGTGGTTGCCCTGGCCTTGACTTTCATAGAGTAAAAGCTAAATAAAGCCCTGGACTGGAACGGACCGTGCCCTCCTGGTTCATAGGTCGATGCTCCACTCCTGAGACCTGAGGGTGTCGCCCTCGCCCAAGCTGAGTGAGTGTGGAAGTGGGACAGGGCTTCAGGCGGGCGTCTGGCTAACAGGTCCCACTGTTTCTGTGTTGCACAGCTGGGACGTTCCCGCCACCTGCGTGCAGCTCTTTCTCAATCTTGGAACTCCGCCCCCCTCCCATCCTCACCTCTGAAATCTAAGGCCCCGATCTTCTTCGATCTTCTTTGTCCAAATGTCCCACATGCACGGAGAAACGTGCCTGTGTGTGTGGAATTTTCAATTTCCGTGAATTCACCACGCACAGGTATTAAACTTGGATGCTCCCCCGTGAGCACGCCTCTGTCCATGTTGCTGTGTGAAGGGGTGACTTTTGCAAAGCCAGGAAGGGTGAGGGCAGGTAGGTGGACAGGGGAACCCGGCAAGCGAGAGAGGGCTGGAGCTTTGAGTCCCATCCCCAACCTTCAGGGAGGGGGTAAGGGCTGGAAGAGTGACTTCAGCGATGGCTTAATCACATCTATTGGGTGAATCCCCTATGACACTCCAAAAGCACGGTGTGGCCGTAACCGGTTTGGCTCAGTGGATAGAGCGTCGGCCTGCGGACGGAAAGGTCTTGGGTTCGATTCCGGTCAAGGGCATATACATTGGTTGCTGGCACATCCCCAGTAGGGGGTGTGTAGGAGGCAGCTGATCGATGATTCTCTCTCATTGATGTTTTTTTAGCTCTCTATCCCTCTCTCTTCCTCTCTGTAAAAAAGTCAATAAAATATATTTAAAAAACAAAACAAGCCCTTAACATAAGTGTTAAAACATTTGATGACATATGTATATATACAGCATATACAGAGGCGGCAAAAGTAGGCTTACGGTTGTTCATATGGAAAAAATATAAAGAATATACTCTTCCCAATGTCACCCAATAAAATAAATAAATAGCCGAAACCGGTTTGGCTCAGTGGATAGAGCGTCAGTCTGCGGACTGAAAGGTCCCGGGTTCGATTCCGGTCAAGGGCATGTACCTTGGTTGCGGGCACATCCCCGGTAGGGGGTGTGCAAGAGGCAGCTGGTCGATGTTTCTCTCTCATCGACGCTTCTAGCTCTCTATCCCTCTCTCCTCCTCTCTGTGAAAAATCAATAAAATATATTTAAAAAAATAAAATAAATAAAAATAAAAATAAAAAACAAAAAGCACGGTGGGGACAGCTCCAGGGTTGGTGACACAGGAAGGCACTAGGCTTTCCCTGCACATGCGCACCGTGCTGGCTTATGCATTGAGGGATGAACAATAATGTTCAGATCAGCCAAAACCGGTTTGGCTCAATGGATAGAGCGTCGGCTTGGGGACCGAAAGGTCCCGGGTTCGATTCCGGTCAAGGGCATGTACTTTGATTGCGGGCACATCCCCAGTAGGGGGCGTGCAAGAGGCAGCTGATCGATGACTCTCTCTCATCGATGTTTGTAACTCTGTATCTCCCTCCCTTCCTCTCTGTACAAAAATCAATAGAATATGTATATTTTAAAAATAATAATAATAATGTTCAGATCAATATGACAAAGCCCCGGATGAACACGGGGCGGGGCCCGCTCTGGGCCTCGCAGTGTCTGGCCGCCCTCACTCACCTTGTCACACACCAGCGCCACTTCCGGGCTCCTCTCGGGCGCACCCCAATTCGCGGCATCCCTGCACCTGCCCGCGGGGCCTCCATTGCCTGGAACTAGGGTGACGCGCCGCCACGAGGCGATGGACCAGCAGGAGCGTGTGCAGGGGAGGACCTCTCGCGAGACTTCGCCACGCGAGACCTCCCACGCGAGATTTCGCCTCGCGAGACTTTATCACGGCCCGGCCCAGCGCGCAGTGTGCCCGGTGCATGGGTTCTTGCTGTGATTTTTTTTTCCATTGACTATGTCCGGATGCCCCGTGGCCGCAGGTGCGTGGAGCTGCAGGTGCGGGCCGGATTGTGGACCCCCTGGCCGGGGTTTCCCCAGGTCCCAGCTCCCATGGCAGGGGCGACCCCCACGTCTTCTCTTTCCACGCCTTTGCACGGCCGGCCGCCGTGGTAATTGCTAAATGGGATGGGGTGGTTTTATTTCCCGCTCTCCTGGAGGCTGGGAAGTCGGAGTTCAAGGTGCCGGCTGATTTTTTTTTAAGAGCACCATTTAAAAATAGATATATTTCATTGATTTTTTTTTTTTTTTTTTTTACAGAGGGGGAGAGATAGCTAGAAACATCGATGAGAGAGAAACATCGATCAGCCGCCTCCTGCACAATCCCCACTGGGGATGTGCCGGCAACCAAGGTACATGCCCTTGACCGGAATCGAACCTGGGACTTCTCAGTCCACAGGCCGAGGCTCTATCCACTGAGCCAAAGCGGTTCTGGCAACCACGTATATTTTAAATAAATACTTATATACCTTTGTATAAAGAGGCAGTGTTATCAAAACCTTATCTTCATCTTATTCAAATGTAACAGATCACTGAAAGCCTTAGAATTTATAAGGCATTATGATAATCTTAGAATTCTTTAAAGAAATAGAAAGACAATTGTTTAAAGTGCAGAGACTTTATTTGGTACTTCTAGCAACATCTACACATGATACAACTGTCCAGCAATAGCTCGCACAGTGCCCACCTGCATCCGTGTCGAAGATGGTTTTTTTTCAATACGCTATTTTGCAAGGATAGAAAGTCAAGATTTCACAGTACGGGTGAAATCTGTTTTACCATGAAATAAGCTTATTAGTATTCCTTCCATTTGCTATCAGAAAACAGCACAATTACATTGTTAGGTATTTTATTTACACCGAAGACTTGGAAGACTCAACAAAGCATCAGGGAGTTTATCAACAGATCTAGGACACACCCCTCCTCTCCTCCCTGCATTCCCCACCTCCTTCAGGGTCCCTGTCCTTTAAAATGACACTTGTTATAAATCAAAGTTATATACTTTTAAGCACCAGCTTGACAATTTAATGTTTTCTCTCAGTTTCATAAAAGATTTCTGCTTTGAAAGGCAAAGTGAATGTAAAAACGTGAATGTAATCAAACAAATCACAACAATAATGTTTTTACAACTACATTCACTCTTTTGAATGAAATTTGCTTGCAGGCTTGAAACAAAATATTTTTCGTCATGAAAATTCCCCTTAAAAAATTAACCACTTTTGGGGAGACTGTATAACTGTTTTTTTTTTTGTTTGTTTGTTTGTTTTCCATTCAGGGTTTAAAATATGCAAATTTGGTCCTTGGAGATGTTTCATAAAGTCCAGCTTCTTGGATAATTTGTTTTATAAAACAATAAAAAATTTCCAACGACCACAAAAGAGTGCTGATGTTAACAGTCATGTATGTAGTAACATCAGTGCCCCAGATTATTCTGTTCACGGGTGCTTCCACTACAAACGTAAGGCTGGGTTTGAAAACTTGATGAGTTCCCATTCATTCATTACATAAGAGTGGAATCTCTCCAAGACCCGTGAGTTCTGTATTTCAGAAACATCAACGCTGCTAAGGCACCTCTTACTGAACAGACCCCCTTGGAAAGGAACCAGCACGCCTGTATTGGAGAGCTAGTCAAGTCATGTAGTAAGGCAGTCAGAAGGATCGTGTTTTTCACTTTAAGGCTGTTATCTTAAATTTTATCCTGGGCAGGCATTAGTCTGTGTAATTTAAATATTCCTCAGGTGATCAATTAGGGAAATCAAAGCCTTTATATAAGCCACATGCACATTTAGAACTAGGTAAAGCCTCTCCCCAACCAATGAAAGAAAGCTCTTATATACATCTCCTCCCTTTGGGTGATTTCTTTATCAAAAGCTGGCAATAAAAGGAACAGAAGTCAAATGCTCTATAAAAGTTATGTTGTCACACCATACCAAATAGTCCATATTTAGAATAGTGCAATAAAACCATTTTTTTCTTGGCTATTCATCAAATGTATATAATATTTACATTTTAGTTTGGCTGGTATGGGTTCTAAACGGTTTACATTGCAAATAAAGCCTAACAAATAATTTAAATTGAAATTCCCCTTTAGTGTTTGTATTGATACAATATCAATCACTTATGTGGTAATAGTATATAAAATAGCAAGTCTTTAATCTCAGTCACTGTCCTTAGTAATCCAAGTGTTCATTAAGCAAAACCAGCAGCAACATAGCTAACTTACTATTTCTTTTGTGCAAGCACTGATTCTAATTTCTAAAACCAGAATTTAAATATATTTTAAAATTAAATATATTTATACGATTAATATGACTCATGGTGGTACTGAACAGAAGCAAAGAAAAACCCCTTTCAGTTCAGAAACAGATTTTGTGTATTTTCATTGTATTTACAAAATTAATTCTCATTGAAAGTAATCAACTTAATTTCAGTAATAGAATTTTGTAATAATATAACTCCTTTAGTTTATGCTTCTTTCTACCAATTTCCAATATAATTTGGTATTTTCAGGGTTTAGGGAAATGTGTCACTTATTTTATTCAGGCATTATGCTTAACTATATTAGTTTTTTACATGAAAAACATTACCACAGGATTATTTTAAAAATTTTGTTTTTTTTTTTAAAAATATATTTTATTGATTTTGTACAGAGATGAAGGGAGATAGTTAGAAACATCGATGAGAGAGAGTCATCGATCAGCTGCCTCTTGCACACCCCCCACTGGGGATATGCCCGCAACCAAGGTACATGCCCTTGACCGGAATCGAACCCGGGACCTTCCGGTCCCCAAGCTGATGCTCTATCCATTGAGCCAAACCGGTTTCGGCTAACTTCGTTAAGTTTTAAAAAGTAAATAAAAAGCTCACCAATTTTAAAAAAGGGTTTAAGGTAAATACAAGCTTTTATGCTACAAGCTTAGTGAAGTACTTAGTAGACCAAAGATTTTGACAGCAGTCTCTATAATTACACAAATATGAAGTTGAAACATACTATTTCCTGAAAGAGTATTACTTATTTTTCAAAGAGTGCAAATATCTAATACAAAATGTATACAACATAACTTGATTTGTGGAGAATATATCACTATATTGTTCCAAGAGACCTATCATTAATTTGAAAAAACATATGGCCTGGATGGTGTTGCTCAGTGGTTAGAGGCCAGGGTTTGATTCCTGGTCAGGGCACAAGTCTGGGTTTCGGGCTTGATCCCCAGTGGGGGGTGTGCAGGAGGCAGCCTATCAATGATATCTGGGAAATAGTAAAGAAAATCCATACATTAAATGCAGCTAATCCATAGCTTAGCTTATCTTTTTTTCCCTAATTATTGTTCCTTCAACATTTTACATTGAGGCTATAGAGCATTCTCTAGAGAGGATATGCCTTACGTCAGTTCAAACCTGTGGTATACAAGACAATTTTTCATTTTTGCTTGCTTACTGTTAAGAATCTCACTTCTCAAGAAATTTGTACTTGTGATAGTTATCTTTAGATACAATACCTCAGTGGTTGATCCTAATTTCCTTTTAACATTTACTGTGTTTTGAATGATGCTTCTCACTTATCAGATCCTCAAATTTATTCAGGGGTTCTGCCTTAACAATTTCCAAAATAATTTGTTTTTGCAAAATTTCAGAAAATGAGGGGGGGGGAGAAGCCTCATAAAATGGTATGTTATCATTTATAATGTTCTTATTTTAAAAGGTATTTGTAGCATCTCATTTAGAGTTTGAGAGCCTGTTTTTCTAGGTCCATCTATGGGGTGGGGGGGGGGAAGGAAGGAAGGAAGGGGTGTTGTTGGACTTGGAATATATATTCCTTCTTTCTCTTGATCAGAGAATAATGAAAATTTTTTCCCCACATTTTCCCACTCAGAGGTTAAAAAAAAAAAGAACCTATTAAGCTATTTCCCTACACCATTTTGTTTTAAAACATATATCCTATAAAGTTCTAATTTGTATTGTAAGCCTTCACCCTAATTTAAACTTTTATATATTGACTTTCCTATGATCTAAGCATCAGATGTTACTCTGTAAAAATAGCAAAATGGAGTCACATAGGTTAAATTGGGCTCTACAGTCACACAGTAAAAGCTGCCAGAGGGGCAACGCTGAACCCCATTCCCTAATCTCTTCCTCAGCAATATACCTAATAAAAGTTACTAGATAACGTACATCAATTAATGGAATTTCCAAGAAATATCAATTAATAAGGAAGGGGGTAGGATTTTAACAATAGTTTTTGTTTTACTAAATGCAAATATATCCTGAAAATTTTATCTATTTTCTAGGAAATAAAATTGATTAACTTTATTACTTGAATACATTTTAGTCACAAGGTGAAGTTTTTTGTTTTTTTTTCCTATAGTATATTATATAGCAACATAGGTTATTAAAACATTGTGCTTGAGGATTACTATGAACAGAAGTATATGTTCATAATTTGTTTTTCTATTCTATAGCAATTATGTATATGCATTATTTCCTAAAAACTTAAGAGTCTTGAATAATTCTATTTTCACTCCTCCTCTTGTCAGTTTTCCTATTTTCTGGGTATGTGAATACTGAAATGAAGATTTCTAGATCTAGTGCTCCAAAGACACCCTTTCTTGAAGCCCAGTTCCCTAACCTAAAAAAATAAAATGAAAATAATCTGTTTACATTTCTAAGGTTTGATCCAGCTCTAAAATTCCAGGATTTGAAAATAAACTTACTTTCTGTGGTGGCTGTTTTTTGTTATTTTCCCCCTTTCTTAAATTGTTCCCTAATCCATTTAATTAAACTTACCTAAATACTTCCACTTCCAGCAAGTCACATCTAATCTTACTTCTCTGATGGATTTCATCAGCTCATGAATAGATCTGTCTAAAAACACTATAGGAGTAGTATTTAACTGAAGGAAATACACTTTTATGCTACATTTCATAATAAGTGGTATCGTTTTATGATTTTTAAATTCAGGTGTACTTAAAAATTACAGAACACAATTCTATTAGGTTCTTTAAACGTCAAATTCAACCTGAACATAAAAGCTAATATGTTAAATCCTACGTGTGACAGGATTAAGACAAAATGACATCAGAAGCAACGTGGTTTTTTGGTGTAAGGATGCTACTAGTTTTGCTGACTAAATGCTACAATGAATTTACTAGTCTGTCTTATACACAGTGATAAGTTGTTTATGAAAATCTCCCATAAGTCCTCCATTACTATTTAAATTCATAAAAATTGAAGTTTTATGGGTAAGTCTAGACAACCATGTAATTATAAGTCATTGGCGTTTAAATAAGTTAAACCTCCCCACAAAGAAGAGGTTTTTGCTCGAGAAAATAATGCACGTTAGCGTAATGAAAAGAAGTTTAATATACACAAATAAAATAGAAAAAAATACTTTCTTACAAACTGGTTAGTGGTTAATATGCTACTCAAAAATTGCCTCTCAAACCTGAAAGACCTAGCTTGCTTTATTGTTTTATTTTTACTCTACCAAGGATGTCTTGTCACAATGAATAACGAACAATGAAATAGGCCATTGACATGCTTACAATTAGAACCCATGTACAACTGGCTAAAGAAAGTTAAGATTAGAACAATATTGATTTTACAGTAAGTAAAAAGGGAATCCAATTAGAGTTGAGATTTGTCATTTTCAGATAATGAGTAGGGGAGTTAAATGCTTGGACCATTTTATGTTGCTTGCATTTAAGAGCATTTAAAAAAGAAAGTACAACTGAGTGTGGCCACGTTGTTGTAACTTGGAGGAAACTGTCAAGTCACACCCTCCACTCGCAGCAATAAAACAAAACACTCCACAGACTTCCTCGGGTGACACAAACTTTAGTCCCCAGCCCAGGAGTGTCCTTTCTGTTGTGTTTCTGGTTAATGGAAATAATTCTAAGTGTAAGTAAAACATGAGACAAAATCTCTCTTTTTTTTTTTTTTTACTGAATAAGAAAGCTATTAATGTGACCTTAGAAAACTCTTAGGAAGAATCTGCAAAACTCATTATTTAATGTCTTGGCTGCTGTTTTACAGATGAGTTTTATATGCCATCACAGTTAATGGTCCAGTGCATTTCAGAGTCGATGGACATTATCAAAGCTGTCCTTTCCCAATGAAAACGTGTAAGAAAACTTGAAGCACTTTCCAAACAAGTGACATGATATGGAACTACTTACAAATTTGGCTCTTACTTCGTTTAAATACAAATGTGATTATTTACCGAAGCAAACCTGTGTGACTATGTTACAGGGCCCACCAGCGCTCTGTCAAAGGGAGCTAAGTGAATTCCGAAGCTACTTCCCAGGAGCTAGGCTGGTAGATAGGGCGAACTTTGGGCTTATCTTGTTTTTCCTTTTTTTGGCAAGGTAAACTTGCCATTCATTATACACATTCTGTGCCATCATCTTATCTTTCATTGGATTCAGATTAGCTGGGAAGTAGCTGCGTATTTTTAGCGAGATCACTAATGGCAATGGGCCGATTGGACCGCGCTGGTGCTTATGGCTAGATCACATCCAACGTGAAATTGCGAATTACGTCCAGAGCTCCAGCGTCAAAGCCACACATATCCAACATGCCTCTGTCCTCTGGGTCTGCAATGGTGAAGCCATTTGACGTCATCCCACAAACAATCAACTTGGCTGGAATGTTCATTTTCTGTAGGTAAAGATCAAAACACACATTTTAAAAAAATTGTATGAAAGCAAAGCAAATAACCTTCCAAATTCTAGCACAGATTTCCATTACAAGTTCTCCTCCCCCTACATACAATCTGTCAATCTTTCAAGGCTCGGCTGTGATCTTCAGAAGACTAGACAATAGTTTTGTCAACAACCTGCCGGAATCCCCGCTTCTGCTCTACGTTACTTGTTCTGCGGGCCACAGAACTCCTTTCTGAGCAACCTGGGACTCTACTTATCGAGCCCAAAAGGATATTCAGGGGCTGAGGCTATTTTTACCAACATAGTAAACACAGGGCAGTGTGTGTGAAGGTGGAATTAATATAAGGAGGTATTTCACCAGGATTATTAACTTTGCTAAGTATAACATTTGGCATGTAAGAATTTGTTCTCTGTAGCTATGGCTTGTTAAAGTAGTTGTGTTTCTGAGATAAACCAACAATCACTCAGTCAGACACTAATGGGCTCTTTAAGGAATTTCCCTAGTGTATTTATTGTGACAACCCTAACAGCGAGTATGTATCAGAGTTCAATAATATGCTCAGGTCCACAGTCAGGAAGAGAAAGACCAGGACTCAGAACCCAGGCTATCCTGACCCCAAATTCTGTTCTGCCACTTGCTGGTCTCCAACTGCAGGGCTTGTAAAGCACAGCCCAACAGAGTTCCTAGATTTGCATTTGTAAGATGGTGTTGGCAATGCTGGTAGGGAAACCATGCTCTGAGACCACTGCTCTTCATTGAGTTTTATTTCTACTGCCAGTCACACTAACTACACTTCCAGAGCTCAACAGCCCACTGAATAGCAGTTACCATGTGATTAGAACATTTCACTCATTTCAGAAAGCACAATTGGAGCACAATTGAAGAACATGGATTAGATCCCAGAAATATCCATATAACTTAAAGCACAGATTATAGCTTTAATTTTATGTAGTCCTTTAACAAAAATCACAAATGACACCTTAATATTTCAAGGAACACACTGAATCATTAAAAAAATGCCATTGATAAAGGATATTCTTAGTAATGTATAGAACTGGAACTGGTGGAAATATATTATAGTAGAGGCCAGACGCATGAAGATTCATGCAAGAACGGGCCTTTCTTCCCCTGGCTGCCTGCACCACCTTCACTCCAGCTGGAACTGCCTTTTCGCCTTCCCACGCTGCCCAGAGCTGTGCGCAAAGCCTCAGAAGCAAATTAACCCACCATCTTTGTTGGGTTAATTTGCATATCTACTCCTGATTGGCTGGTGGGCATCACAAAGGTACGACCAATTTGGATCTTACTCTTTTATTAGTGTAGATAGGTGCAGCCAATACTTTTCAAGTAATGCTGAGTCCATTACTGATGTGTATACATTCAAAACTTGTTTTTAGAAAAGGAGAATGTTTCTGAATTGACTTTACGTGGTGAGAAAGAGCATCAGAATTTGTGTTACCTTCCGATACTGTCTCAGAGCAACAGCAGGGTGGACACTTCCAGCAAAGGTCTCATTATCCGTGAACACAATGAAGACATCAGCAGCTGTATTTGTCTTTTGTGCCCAGATCATTGGAAGAGAGCAATCAGTTTCACCTGCTGGAATCTAACTCAGAACAAAAAACAAGAATAAAAGACAGTTCCCATGATCTATACATATAAAAGACTAAGCTGACTTGCACATGTGCAACACATATAAAGCTCTCCCTGGTGCCAATTGCACACACACTCAGTTTTTAACTGTCCTTGTTGATTGTGAATTTGGTTGACATTTCTATTATATACAAAGGACAAGTCTGTATAATAAGAAATGTATTAAAACATTTCTTCTAATTAATTTCCTTACAATGTGCATGAATCACGCACTGGGACACTATGAAATAATAAAATACTTAAGAGTACTATTTTTTACATTATCATTATGTTTTGAGCCAATACATAGGCCTTCCCAAAGCCTATGTAGATATTTTATTTCATGCTCATGAAAAAGTTGAGATGAAACAATTTGTTCTCACTAACATCACGCATGACAGCAATAACAATGATGCAGGATAAACTAATAAAGTAGTTTTTTACCTGATCCATAGCCATTAAAACCTGTTGTAAACTCATGTCTGTAGTTACTGAACATCGTACCATCTCATCTGAAAAAGCAACGATGTGAGAGTCTTTTTCTGTTCGCGAGACAACCTGAAAAATGCAATGGTAGTAATTTTCAGATTTGGGAAAAATAAACACATACTTGAAGTTCATAAAACATCACCTTTAAAGGAAACACACTGTGATGCCTATTTTATTTCTAAACTTACATTGGGGTTTGGATCTATGCAGTAACAGGACAGCTTTCTAAGTACTTCCACAAACTCTTACAAAGAAACTGCTTTTCACAACAACCCTCTAAAGCAGATAGAATATATTCTTTTCATTTTATTAATAAGAATATATATTATTGTAAGGTAACACAATACAGGCACAGAGAAGTTAAGAAGCTCATCCATGATTTAATAGCTATCCAGTGACAGGCAGGCAGAAACCGAAGTCTCCTGTTACTAGTTTCTGATCTTTGAACTTCCATATTTATTAATTGTTTCCCTAAACATTGTCTACTTCCTTAAACATATCTTTAGTTGTAAAACAAAAGTTTCTATTCTGATATATTTTTTCAACATACCTATAATATTGCCTTTACCTAAATATATAAGTATATGTACTAGTAACTAAATCAAAGTATATACACACAGTATGCATAAACTTCACTTATTTTTAATTACTTTCTGATATGGAATATTTATATGAAATAAAATGGTGTCAAATATGTCAAATTGACAAAAACAAGTGGAAGCCTAATTCTTGGGTCTATTTAGGTCTGCAGTTCTGCCCCATAGCAAACATTTTCTCAGGGTGGCGGACGCGGTAAACTGCCCCAGTGTTCTCACCATGCACATCGCAGCGGCGACGGTGCTGGCGTTGAGGACACTGCCCAAAACCCTCTGGCTCATAGAAGCACTGACGTCCACAGCCAGCAGGAAACGCTTTCCGGTTGGCTCAACCGTCTACAGAGAGAAAACAAAGTAAGATAATCATTAAATTTAACCAAAGAAACTCTTTTAAGATTAAATTTTAAACAAATCATTAAGTAACATTCACAATTTTATGTAACCGCCACCATTTCCAAAACTTTCATTATTTCAAACAAAATCTGTACCTGCTAAATAACTCTCCATTCCTCCCTTCCTTTAGCCCCTGGCAACTTCTATTTTACTTTGTCTCTATGAATTCGCCTGCTGACTACGTCATTTAAGGTAAATTATATAACATTTCACCTTTTGTGTCTGGCTTATCTCACTTAGCACCATGTTTTTAAGGTTCATCCACGTAACATGTTTCTATTTCCATTCCTTTGTAAAGCTGACTAGGACCACATTTTGTTTATCCATTCACCTGTTGATGAACACTTGGGCCGTTTTTACCTGAATAATGCGCCTATGAATACTCATGTACAAGTATCTGAATCCCTTTTCAATTCGTTTGGGTATGTATATATGTAAAAGGTAGAATGGCTGGATGGTATGGCAATTCAACATTTAACTTTTGGAGGAACCACCAAACTTTCCCACAGGGCTGTACCAACAATAGTTTCAATTCTTGCTTGTTATTTCTGCCTTTTGATAAGAGCCACCCACAAGTGTGAAGTGGTATCTCCTTGTGGTTTTAAGATGCATTCCCCTAATGACTCACAATGCTGACATCTTTTGATGTGCTACTGGCCATCTGTGTATCTGGAGAAATGTCTATTCGAGTACTCTGACCATTTTTGAAACGGGTTCTTTGTATTTTTACTGTCGAGTTGTCTTTGATTTATTTATATATTCTGAACATCAAACCAGTATTAGATATATGATCTGCAAATACTCTCTCCTATTCTGTAGGTTATCTTTTCACTCTCTTGGTAGTATCCTTTGATGCACAAAATATTTATATTTTGATGGAAGGCAAATTTGCCTTTTTCTTTTGTTGCCCATGCTTTTGGTGTCATGTCTAAGAAACTATTACAAAGTTGAATATTTTGAAGCATTTACTCTTTTAAAAGAAGTTTATATTTTATAGTTTGAGCACTTATAGTTCTGATCCACTTTAATTTCTTTATATGGTGTAAAGTAACAGTTCCACTTTATTCTTTTGCATGTGGATATATCCAGTTTCCCCAGCACCATTTATATATTATTTCCCACTTAACTATTTTGATACTCGTATCAAAAATCAATGGACCATGTAAACTACACTATAAGGAACACAGTAAGAATGTCATAATTATGTATGGTGTCTGAAGGATACTAGACTTAGGGTGAGCACCTTGTAAGGTACATTACATGTCTAATGTTGTACACCTCAAACTAATATAGTGTATGCAAACTGTATTAAAAATACATTTAATTAAAAAAAAGAAAAAATCAATTGGCCATGACCTGAGAGTTTATTTCTTTGCACTTTTCTATTTCACTTGTCTTTATCTCTCTCTTAATGTGTATCACTGTTGTGATTATTGCATCTTTGCAGTAAATTTTGAAACCTGTACTTTTCAAGTGTAAGTCTTCAAACTGTGTTCTTCTTTTAGAAGATTGGTTGTGCTTTATGAAGGTCCCCTTAAAGACCACATACATTTTAGAACAGGTTTTTCTATTTTTGCAAAACATGCCATAAGGATTCCATGGAATATGTAGATTGCTTTGGATAGTAATGTCATCTTATTAATATTAAGTCCTTCAAACTATAAGCATGGAATGTCATACATTTATGTCTTCAGTTTCATTCAGTAATATTTTGTAATTTTTCAGGATATAAGACTTACAACTCCATAGTTAAAAATATGCCTATGTTTTTTATTCTAATGGACATGTTTTCTTAGCCTTTGATACTACTGATTTTTGCCTTCGGGTTTTGTATCCTGCAACTTTGCTGAGTTTGTAAGCTCCAGTAGTTTCTTATGGATTAAGTTTTTTTTTTTTACATTTAAGATTGTGTCATCTGAGAACAGAGATCATTTTTATTGATTTCCAATTTGGATGTCTTTTGCTTTTTTCTTGCCTAACTTTTAGAATTTTCAGTACTTTGTGGAACTGAAATGGAAAAGTGGGCATATCTTTAAAACGTGTTTTTGCACAGGATACCAAGTCCTACCTAACTGGGTCATTCATTTTAAAACAATAATCAAAACATCACCTTAAATGTTTTGTAAAAAGCGGCATCCAAAGCTTTTAAAATGTCTTCGTCGGGACGCCACTTCAGTTTTCCTCTGAGCCCATGCCCTGTTTTGTAAGTCTCCAACGCGACTAACACATGAAATGGATGTACACGAGCCTAGAAACAAGAAGAAGACAGAGAGTAAGTGAAACTGCAAATGAAAAGCAGCAGTTATGTGCCTTAGATATTTGTTATTGTAGCTAATGCATTTCATAAAGAAAAGAGGAAAACAAGGACATATTCACCTTAGCTTTCAGAGTCAAAATGCAACTTGGTATGGTAAATGTCAACACCTAAGACATATGCTGATGGCATTTCCAAAATTTAGGAGCTACTTTTTCAGTCAACAGTAGTAGCTAATAAAGGGAATGCTTACCTTTTTTAATAGTTTCTCATTACACAGTTTTTCACATACTAAAGATACTTCTGAATTTCCTGGTTCAAGCACTGAGTTAGCAGTCATCTTTCCTAGATTCCTTAGTAATGCAGTTAGAGGCATTTCTTGTAACAAAGCCTTCCATACCTATAACAATAACATAGGCAGAAACATAGAAAATTATGAATCAGTAGAACATAGCTGTATCATTAATAATATTAATATATTCTCTAAGACTTTCTTTGGGGGTTCAAATCAATTTCTCAGTAAAAATTTGTGCAAAATGGTCAAAGTCTTAGCAAATAAACTAACTCGTTCTTGAACACTATTGAATGCAACTACACGTGGGCATTGTTAGGTGTTTTCCTGTAATGAACACATAGGCACCCCCAGTTTATCTTCTTAATACATACCATAAGGCACTGTTTAACCACATGCTGTAACATATTACACTTTACTTACCTCTCTAGACTTTAAGTGATTTGTCAGAAGTTGTTCCCTAACCAACCTGTGCTCTTCTATCAGATGAATGACTTCCAGCTCATCTTTTGTGCGCTTCACCTTCTCCACGGCCTCCAGATACTTTAATAACTTTTCAGTCTCCGCAGAAAGTGCTTTTTCTTTATACAACTCCTGGACCTCTTTCCAGCCTTTTGTAATGTATTTGGTCACAATAGCAAGTCCTTTAACAAAACAGAGAATTGAAAAGGCAGGTAGGATTAGCAGGTAAAAGACAGAACATGTTTATGTAAAGGATCATATGAAAGGCATAAGTAGATACCCAGGATTGAACTTTTATAATCTTTTGATGCTGTTATGCATGATATAACAAACATTTAATCAAACAGAGTTAACTAATATTGCTTATTCCATCACTGCTTCAATAGGAAACTTTGGAGAAAGAAAAACTCCTAGTCTGGCTGGTGTTGCTCAGTGGTTGACCTATGAACCAGGAGGTCAGGGTTCAATTCCCGGACAGGGCACATGCCCGGATTTTGGGCTCCATCCCCAGTCAGGGGTGTGCAGGAGGCAGCCAATCAATGCTTCTCTTTCATCATTGATATTTTTATCTCTTGCCCCCTCTCCCTTCCTCTCTGAAATCAATTTAAAATATATATGTATATTTTAAAAACTATATTTCATTTCATTATAGAGCTTTATTTTTGGAGACATCAGCATTAGAAACTTTGGTAGACAGGGCCAGACTTAGGTCCATAATCTCAGGACAACTCTGAAAAGTACTGATCTCAATTAATTTCATACTCAATTGTCTCTTTTAGCTGATTATGCATGGATGAATAGTAGAGGTAAGTGGATGTGGACAGGTAGATAAACTTATAATTTTTTAATAGCTGAGAAAGTTATTACAAGCCAAATGTTAAAAAAAAAAAAAAAAGGAAAGTAATGTGTTTCCTACTACGCTTTCTTTTAATAGTTAAAACGAGCTTTGGATTGGGGAGAGGGGGGGCGAGAGGAAATTTGGGTTGTAGCCTACGCTCTGCCAATAAATGGTGTGATTATTCTAAGCCCTACATACAGTTCTGCAAAGGTGGGGAAAGGAATGGAATTATCAAATTCAAAGGTCCATGGGGAAAAGGTAGATAAAATATATAAATGAATAGGCTATGTGGTGTAATAAAGTGTGGTCAGGACTGGGATGAACTAAAGAGTATGCCCTGACAAATATTAATATAGACTTTTGTGTGATGTCTTCTGCTTTATATGATGTTGGTAGCCATCAGGAACATCCAGGATCACATTTAGTCACCAGAAGGGCCATTCCCCCTCTTCCCTTTTTAACAGATGAAGATGCAGGAACTCAGAAAGGTTAAGTACTTGGCTTCAGGACATAGAACAACCGGTAGAACTGAAATCTGAACCCACATGAGTGGCTGTCTTTTCACCTTTCGCTTCAGGTGTAAAAAAAAATAAAATAAAAATAAAATTTTGGGCATGTTGATTTTTCTGGAAGTTCACACTTTATTCTTGACCAAAAGTTTTTATTTCTTTCTAAGAGAGACTAAAAAGTAACTAGATCCAACTAACTTCTCAAAAACCTCTTCCGACAGACAGAAAAACTGGCGCAAGCTACCACATTCCCTGGTTGACTGCCTGGAGACAATTAACATCCGGAATTGCTAAGTTCAGGGCACTATTTCGGGCAGCCTTTAGGTGCCACGGAACATGTGTCGTAGGAAGGCAGGGAAGGGGGAAATGAGAAGGGGCTACAGAACCCCGCTAGCTGCCACCTACTGGCTAGGAGCTGTTTTGCTAACAACTCTAACACGTCCAGGCTGCTTTCACAGTCCATCATCATGAGGATGAGTTTTCGTTAGCATGGCGACCTGTCATTTGGTTCTTGATTACTAATGTCTGGATTGCCTGTGGTAGGTGTTTCCAGATTGGGCTTAAACATATTTGAATTAATCAATATGTTCTGAGAATGAAAGGCTATTTCTAGAGATGACTCAACTGTCATATCAAACAAGTTTGTTATTTATTCGCTATCTGCACCCCCCAACCCTCCCCCACACTAAAGATGCTATGCTTACCTTCACTGGAGGGTTTAAGATGTGACAATCTCAACAGATCTTTGTGAGACCAGCCGTTTCTCTGTTTGTATTTGGTCACCGCCAGGGCGAGGGCCATGCCGCCTTTGCCATTGTACCAGTCTGCGACGGCCTTCCGGAGGGCCCGGCCCCACATGCCACACTTCATGCTTGCCCTCAGATCTTTCTTAAACTGGATGAACGTGAAGAGGTGTGTGGGGATGCGACACACTTCGGCCACGGCTTTAAACGCCGCCTGCTTGGTGCTGATGTCGGAGCACTGGGAACAGATGGCCAGCGCGAAGAGCATGGGCTCCTGCTTGGCGGTTCTGCCTTCCTGACTGAACGACTTGATTTCCTGGATCACTTCACACCCTCTGCCATCTTCAATCAATCTAATCAAAGCTTCGGCATTTTCAAGGCCCAACTTCTGCTCTTTGATATAGTAAGTCCCGCCTTCAGAACCGAAACACAAGAAGCGGTGGAGGCGATTCAAATCAGTGACTTGCCATACATGCCCATCTTCAGAATTGGTTATCTGCTTCTCATTGAGGGGCTGCATCTGGTTCATGGAGCCCTCCATTTTTCTGACTTTCAGGAAACCTAACAAAAGGCGAAATGTTACTTCCTAGATTGAGACAGTAAAATTATAAAAAGGGGAACACTTATTAATCTACGCTTATTGAAATCTGCCATGGAATCTTTTGATATAACATTATTTTTTAAAAATACATTTTTATTGATTTCAGAGAGGAAGGGAAAGAGAGAGATAGAAACTTCAATGATGAAAGAGAATCATTGATTTGCTGCCTCCTGCAACCCAGGTGTGTGCCTTTACTGAGAATTGAACCAAACTTCCTGATTTTCTAGGTCCACACCCAACCCCTGAGCCACACCAGCTGGGCATAAAAATACTTAAGCTCAGTAAGTGGCATTATGATAATCTGAAGTAACAAATAAGAAGTCACATTTCTGAGTTATAAATTTGCTGCTTCAGAGATTCAGCAGGCAGCTCAGCAGGGGGTCTGGAGTCCCATATAGATAATTAAAGGGGTAGGGAGGGCAGTTACAGTCACCAACCCTAAGAAAAATCTTAGGATCTTTATTCCCTGAATAACTCAGCAGACATTGTTGGTTAAATAACCCATATCTGTTCCTCACCTATCCCAACCCCTGAATGCTCAATTGTTGTAAATCCAGATTAATAATAATTAAAAAAAGAGTTAGTTCTTCAGTGGGTTGGCCTGATTTATCCAGTGCTCTTAAAGCACACCACTTTGAAGGATTTATAAGCTAAAAGTGTATTAAACTTCTATAAGTTAAACTTCCTGGAAGAAATTAAGCAGATCGCAACGATATTAAAAGCATGGCCACAACTTGAAATTGGTTGTGGATATTTTATACACCGTCTACCTCTCTTTCTTAGTTGCTTAACTCTGAATGCAGTCAGTGAATGCTAGTAACACACAATACATAAAAACTGCACTTCTTTCCAATTTGTACTCATTAGAACAGCATAGCATCTTTTAACAGCACTAATAATATATTACTCCTACAGATTCCTACATAGTAAAGATTCACTTTTGAATTCTTCCTCAAGTCTCTTACTCATTTGTTATTTGAAAATGCTACCTTTCACCCCAGAGATCAAACAAGTTGTCAGCTCATTTTTTTAAGAGCTTACTTACACTTATGAAAGAAAGTGTGCAAGACGGCTCAAAACAAAACAAAACAAAAACAACAAACAAAAAACCCAAAACACCTAATACTGCAAAAACTGGAGCCACACATTCAAAGGACTATCATTCAGACTAGGAATGGGCAAGAGTGGATCCAGTCAAACATCCACCTGAAGGTGCCTACCCTCAGCCTGTGGTATGGGCTCAGTATTGCCGGATCCTTTCATTTTTCTCAAAGACCCAGAAATCTGGAATTTTAAAATCAACTCTTAGGATTACATCTTACCAACAAAACTAAAGAAATTCTAACCCCCGTTTCAGGCTGTACCAAGAGCTAAATTCCCAGCCTGGTCTTTTTTCAAGAGACACCATGTGAATGAGGTTAGTTTTCAAATACCTGTCAGTTTTGACTTCATTTACTTAGCAAAGAAAGCACTTTTGTATTTGTAAAAAATATTTTATTGATTTTTTTTACAGAGAGGAAGAGAGAGGGATAGAGAGTTAGAAACAGTGGGGATTGGTAAGGTATGTACACATATATGGTAATACCTTAATAAAAAAAATGAGAGAAAAGAGAGTGTTAGAAACATCGAGAGAGAAACATCAATCAGCTGCCTCTTGCTCACTCCCTGTTGGGGATGTGCCCACAATCAAGGTACATGCCCTTGACCAGAATTGAACCTGGGACCTTTCAATCCGCAGGCCGACGCTCTATCCACTGAGCTACACCGGTTTCGGCGAAAGCACTTTCAAGTTCATGTAGTGTCACAGATTAAAAAAGACGACAGATGACCACCAACACCTTTGGGTTCTGGTGACACTCCCAGGTGTGGTCTCTAAGGCTATAAGGCCAGGCCCTGTGCCCTACACACTCCCATTTAAGTACAAAGAACAGGGCAAAGCGAACTGAGGCCCCCAGCTTGAGGAACACTGCCAGGGGCAAACCTCAAACAAGTTCCAGTTTTAAAAAAATAAAATCAAACACTCGATACAAATGTTCGCTTCTATTCCACATTATACCCATCTTATCTTACTATAAATGCCATTCTGTTGGTTTGGTAAAACTTGTCCTGTTTTTGCTTTGTGGCTTCACATAGCAGAAGGCTCGCTATACACTAGTAACTCCAGCGCGCGGGCCACCTGTTTGATGAGCAAGGAATCCGAGTTTTATGCACTAAAACATTTTATTTTTTCCTCCTGGAAGCTAAAGGCCCTTCTTGGAACTCAAGAGGTTTAAGCAATGATGTACAAACGCACTTTAAAAATACGCTTAAAGCCAAAACCGGTGTGGCTCAGTGGTAGAGCGTCGGTCTGCGGACTGAAAGGTCCCAGGTTCGATTCAATAAAATATATTAAAAATAAAATAAATAAATATACGCTTAAAAAATGTTCCAACTTCATATGACATTCAATATTGTGCACGTGCTGTGACCGTCGTATACTTCACAAGGTGTTCCCCCGATATTTCCAAAGCCGCCTAAAATAAAACCACCCGTAGCTATTGCAGTTTTACTGACTATATTTATAAATAGAATAGACTCTTTCAGACTTTCATCTGAAAACCAGTGTTCTTGCAAGAGCCTCAGGAAAGAAGGCTATCTCGTGAAAAGGGCCATTTGGGGTTTAACTCATCATCGAATCCTGGAAGCATCACAAGTGCTTTTATTTATTTTTTTTTTATTTTAAGGGGCATTTGTGATATTTTAAAAAAATATATTTTATTGATTTTTTTTTTTTTTTACAGAGAGGAAGAGAGAGGAATAGAGAGTTAGAAACATCGATGAGAGAGAAACATGGATCAGCTGCCTCCTGCACAACCCCACTGGGACAGATGTGCCTTGCAACCAAGGTACATGCCCTTGACCGGAATCATCGAACAAGGGACCTTTCAAAGTCCGCAGGCCGATGCTCTATCCAGTGAGCCAAGCCGGTTTCGGCGCCACAAGTGCTTTTAGATGAACTCCGTGCGTCTCTGCAGCCTCCTTCCCCTCGGAGGCGTCCCCTGGTGACCAGTCCGCCATCCCCGCCCGCCCCTTCCACCCCGACTGCAGGGCTCCGCTTCCTCCCCACGGAGGCCTGGCTTCCCGAACCCGGATCCCGGCAACGCCTCCCGGCTGCGAGCGGAGGGGAGCGGGAGGAGGGAGCGGGAGGAGGCGGCGGAGGAGGAAGGCGGGCCCTGCGGAGCCGGCCTGCGCGAGCACCCGGAGGGGCCGCCCGGGGGCGCAAGGCCCGCCCTCGGGGCGTCCAGGCCCGGCCGAGCCTGGACATCCCCGCCGCGGCGCCGGGTCCGCTCGGCGGCCTGGGCGAGGCGGGAGGACGGGACGGCGACGCGTCGGCTCGGACTCGGCCGCGGAGATGCGGGGTGAGGCACCCCGAGGTCCAGCCGGACGGAGCCCGCGCGCCCTCGGGGCCGCCCGGACCGCACAAAGGGGCCCCCGCCGGCCTCCCGCCGCTTCCTCACCTGCGCTCAGCGGCCGGCCCTCCGCCCGCAGCGCCGCTGGGCGAACCCCGCGCAGCACCGGGAAAACCGAAAAGACGCGGCGGCCTGACGGGCGAACGCCTGCTCGGACCGTCCACACGCCGCCGCCGCCGCCGCCGCCGCCGTCGCCGCCGCAGCCGCCGGGCCTCCAGGTCCGGCTCCCGGGAGTGACCCCGCCCTCTCGCCTGCCCGCCCTCGCTCCGGATTGGCGCGAGCCCCGGATGTGGCCGCCACAGGCCCCGCCTCTTCCGGTTCCGTTCCGGGTTCTGCGCGGCCCGGAGGATGGAGAGAGAGAGAGAGGGGAGAGAGAGAGAGAGAGTCGCCGGCTCCCGGCTGGCTAGAGCGTCCTCGCGCGCGCGCGCTGTGACGCGCTGCCCGCAGGGCCGGCCGCGGAGGCTGTCGGGAAGTAGGCGGGGTGACGTGGGGCGGACGAGCTCTGCGGCGGGTTCGCAGGGCATCAGTGGCCGGCGGGGCAGCGGGTGCCGGCGGCGGCGGCGGCGGCGGCGGCGGCCAGCGAGCGAGGGCGGTGGAGCGGGGCCGGCGGCGGCCTTGTGCGGCCGGGGCCATGACGAGCAATGCCGGGGAGTGGTGCCTCATGGAGAGTGACCCCGGCGTGTTCACCGAGCTCATTAAAGGATTCGGTGAGAGCCAGGGGACGCCGTCCTGGGCCGGGGCGTGGGGGCATGGAGGAGGCCGAGCCGGGCACGGAGTGGGTTTCGCGTGGAGAAGCCTGCGACTCGGGGGCACCTGGAGGGACTCGGGGGTGGGGTGGGGGGGGGGACACACACTCCGAGCTCCGCCCCCTTCCCAGCCCCGGGCGGTCGCGTTTCCCGCAGAGATCCCGGGAGTCACCCCACGCGGGCGGGCAGGCAGGCAGGCAGGCACCCCGAGTTGTCCGCACGGCCGTCCCCCTCAGGACCCATTGTTTGTTTAATTGCAAAGAATCCCCCCCAGCGCCCTTGAGCACCAGCCTCGCCCTTCCCCTCGCCGCGCGCTCCGCTGTCCCGGCAGGTGCGCCCAGGTGCGCGTCCCCGGCCGCCCGGCCCGCAGGGGAGAAGCTGGGGTGTGCCCGCCGCTGGAGGGCGGGGTGCCGAGGCCACAGGAAACCCCGCGCCCCGGAACCCCGGCTCCCCGTCACGCCGATCGGGACTGACCTGGAGGGGGGCGGGGGGACCGCGTGGGGCCGGCGGGCCGCTCCCCGCGGCTCTCGCTTCCGGCGGAGCGTGTGTCCCCGGAGCTCGTGTCCCGGCCCGGAGGCCCCATCACGCTCGCCCCGGGAGCTTCTCCCTGGCCCGCTGCCTGGTCTGCCACCCGAATAGCCAGCCAGCAGCACACTTGACCTTCTTAGCCTCCTGCTTCCTGCCCATCTTGTTCCTAGCTTTTGCTTTTTTTTTTAATCTGTTACATTTCCGGGAGCGTTATTTTCATTCTAGCTGCGATGCTCAAACTTGTCCTTGTGGTGAACATTTAACGCCGGCGGCGCAGGTACTGCCTACCGTGCCTAAGCTGCATGGTTTGGGATACCCCTTGCCAAGCGCATGCTGTTTGCCCGCGGTGTGTGTCAGGTGCACTGGTAGGCTCTGGAGGATGGTTTCCCTTTAAATATAGTTTGGTTACTAAGTTCATGCCGAAACCGGTTTGGCTCAGTGGATAGAGCGTCGGCCCGAGTGAGGACTGGAAAGGTTTCCAGGTTCGATTCCGGTCAAGGGCATGTGCCTTGGTTGCTGGCACATCCCCAGTGGGGTGTGTGCAAGAGGCAGCTGATCGGTGTTTCTCTCTCATCCGATGTTTCTAACTCTCTATCCCTCTCCCTTCCTCTCTGTAAAAAGTCAATGGAATATATTTTTAAAAAATGAAAATAAAAAATAAATATATTTTGGTTAAGTTCAGAGAGGAAGGGAGAGACTGAAATGTCAAGGATGAGAGAATCGTGGATCGGCCGCCTCTTGCACGCCCCCTACTGGGGGATGGAGCCTGCAACCCCGGGCATGTGTCCTGACCCAGGAATCCATGACCTCCTGGTGCATAGGTGGACCCCTGAGCCACACCACGCTGGGCGTGGGTGAGGATTTTTAGTATGAATAAATTGTGCCCGCTGCTCTGAAGAAGTGGCGAACCGCAAAGCAGTGTATTGATTGCTATCTTGAAGTGTGAAAGAATGTTACAGGAACGCAGGCGATGGGGGGAAAAACGTAAACAGCACTGATGTTAAAGCGTGTGGCTTATGGGAAGTGACTAACGCATCATCTAACAGGCTTGGAGGGGTATTGATTAGCGCATGAAGCTGAAAAAATAAACTGAGGCCAGGTGGTAAGCTCTATTGTGCGGTTTGTGTTGCTCTGTATTCGCTGGGGACTCAACGGTAAAAGATACTTGAATGCTGAAATGACATTTGTCATAGCTGAGGAAGGTTTACCATGTGTAGTGTGAAGAGTAGAGAAGAGGAATGTGTGAAGTGTGAAGAGGAATGAAGTGAGAGAAGCTAGACGTCTCTTAAAATGGCCAGAGCCTGAGATGATTGGCAGGTTAGAGAGGAGGAGGTATAGCCATTCATTTTGGCTTTGGGTGGTGGGCGCACCATACAATATACAGATCTTAGAACGTAGAAACCCACACCTGAAACCTATATGATCATATTAACCAATATCCCAGTAAATTAAAAAATAAAACAAAAATCAAGAAAAATCAATGAAACCAAAAGCCGGTTTCTCAAAGATCAATAAAATGGATAAACTTCTAACCAGACTGATCAAAAGAGGACAGGACACACAAATGACCAATGCCAGAAAGAAGAGAGATGATCTCACCGTAGAATCCATGGACATTAAAAAGATAATAAGGGGATATTGGAAGCATCTTTGTACCAGTCAATCTGACAACTTAAATGAAATATGCAAATTCCCTTAAAGATACAAATTACCAAAGCTCAGTCAAGAAAAATAGGTGACCCTTTAACCTTTCATTTATTAAAGAAATTGAAATTGTAATTTAAAATCTTTTCACAGAGACAACTCCAGTCAAAATTGTTTCACTGGTAAATTCTATCACATACCCTGAGGTAGTTGAAAATAGAATAGAATAAGACTTGAGGGAAAGTCGCTGTTGGTGGCAGTTATGTATTAGCACTTAAAAATGTACAATACGAGCCGAAGCCGGTTTGGCTCAGTGGTAGAGCGTCGGTCTTCCGGACTGAAAGGTCCCAGGTTCGATTCCGGTCAAGGGCATGTACCTTGGTTGCAGGCACATCCCCGGTAGGGGGTGTGCAAGAGGCAGCTGGTCGATGTTTCTCTCTCATCGATGTTTCTAGCTCTCTATCTCTCTCCCTTCCTCTCTGTAAAAAATCAATAAAATATATATTTTTAAAAAAAAGTACAATAAGAAAACCAGAGGGCCAAGGGAAAGAGCTGAGAGAGCTTAGCGGTTGAACAAAAGTGGATGAAGGATGTGCAGATGTGAACAGTGTGTTGGAAACTTCTAAAGGCAAACACTGCCACTGCAGGTGATTAGAAAATCATACAGAATGGACTAGGATTTGGCTGTGAACTTGGTCAGTTTTGCCATTTTAATTCCTCAAGTCTTACCACCCCAAACGTGTGCACACCTTGTCGTTGATATCTAATGGTGGAGCAAAATGAGTCCATGCTCTGTTTACTAAAGAAGTAATCTCTTATTTCAGGTTGCCGAGGAGCCCAAGTAGAAGAGATATGGAGTTTAGAACCTGAGAGTTTTGAAAAATTAAAGTGAGTATAATTTTAGCCGTGTTATAAAAATTGTCTCCACGTAAAGCAAACATTTGTCTATTTTTCTTGGACTGCGCTAAGCTGAATACACGATCTCTTTCAAGTTTTTTTTTCAGTCCTATGAGATTGAATTACTACTCTCCTTTTATAACCACGAACCGGACGGAGGCTTCTAGATAAGGAGCTTGCTATGGATCAGGAACTAAGTCCCTGCAATTCCATGCCAACAAAGTAATTGGTTGGTTTTTACAACATGCACATCTAGATCGTGGATTAGAACATGGAACCCATCTTTAGCATCAGAGACATGAATAAGAGGTCCATCTACAAAAGCATATTTCATAATGCATATTCATAGCAACGCAGACGTGTCTATATGCTCTCACATTGCTTCTGGAGGGCTGTGGTCCGGGTTCCTCTTCCCCCACCCTGAGTAGAACCACCCCGCTGAGCCTTTCCTCACCGCCCACCTCGCCACCTCCAAGCACCGACCCTCAATCTCGGAGGAGGGCAGGGGAATTCTCACGGGTGGGCACGCTCGTGGCTGGAGGCAAGCTGGCTTCTAACGGGGGCCGCGGGGACCATTGGGACCTGGCCTCTGCTTTCACAGTGAGAAGGGGATGGTTTGCTCCCCCCACAACCTCCCCCTTCCCCACAAAAAGCGCAGTCGCTGTAGGTGGAATAAGAGATCAGTTTCGACTGAGCCATCAGGGGAGGTTAATTAAAGATGGGGCTTGGAACTGGCTTCAAAGGATAGGAGAGATTTTTACTGCATGGAAGGCAGAGTCTGGAGAGAACCCTAGAGGGTCCATTGGGTGTTTCCTGGGCAACAGCAGTTCCTTCAGGAAAGCGGTGACCCCCTCCTGCACCGGATGACAGCTCCCGTTCGCACTGGCCTGAGGGGTGTTCGTGCATCCGAGAGTGATACGAAGCGACTCCCCGCGTTTCATAATGCATGTGCGGACATCCGAGCTGCACTCCCCTCGTGTATGTTGGAATTCTGCCTAGGGTGGCAGCTCCTTCTAGTTTTGCTTTGTTTTTATTTCCTTTATTTATTTTTATTTATTTATTTTTTATTTATTTATTTTTTTAATATATTTTATTGATTTGTACAGAGAGGAAGGGAGAGATAGAGTGTTAGAAACATCGATGAGAGAGAGTCATCGATCAGCCACCTCTTGCACACCCCCTACTGGGGATGTGCCCGCAACCAAGGTACATGCCCTTGACCGGAATCGAACCGGGGACGTTTTAGTCCGCAGGCGCTCTCTTCACTGAGCCAAACCGGTTTCGGCTCTGGTTCTTTTTTGACCGTTGCAATTTTAAGTTTTATTAGCCTGTCTCAGGCAATGTTCTAGCAACTGAAGGGCAATAGAAAACTTAAAAAGAAAAAAAAAAATTTGAATTCACTTCATTTGTATTGTATTGGTTCAGCAGCTGAGTGAAATGTGATATACCGACAGTGCGTTCAAGCAGCAGCGGGCTGTGGTGTCACTCACTTGTGTTTTATCCTGTAGGCCGGTTCACGGGCTGATTTTCCTTTTCAAGTGGCAGCCAGGAGAGGAACCAGCAGGCTCTGTGGTTCAGGACTCCAGGCTGGACACCATCTTCTTTGCCAAGCAGGTATGGTCCTTGGGTGCTCCGTGTCTTGTGAACAGCCCTCCTTATAAGACAGGACTCTTATTTCCCCATGTGCTCGGAATGGAGCAGTACTCAGCTCTTTGTCTTAGGACCCCCCCTTTACGTTCCGCAAAATGATTGAGCTCCCCACACAACTCATCCATTTAGAGAGGCAGTAACGCTTGCTGGCTGAGGCTAACCATATGCTCTAGTAGGAGGTGTGTCTGGATCACTGATGAATAAAATGTTGAGAGAAGAAATTATCTTCTAATAATCAGTGTGTGGGTGTGTGTGTGTGTGTGTGTGTGAAGATCCAGGAAGGACAGTTTGGTAGTGTTTCCCTGTAGAATATCGTTGCCTAGCTACCATTTCACTGATGAGGAAGGTGTGGTCTCATCCCCTCCACACCTTCTGGGATTGGAACCTACAATCCGGGCATGCGCCCTGATCAGGAATCAAACCGTGACCTCCTGCTTCATAGGTTGACGCTCAACCACTGAGCTGGCCAGGCTGCTCCTCTAACAAGGTGATGGATGGTGTCTCCACTTTTCGGTCTCATAGGTCATTAATAATGCGTGTGCTACGCAAGCCATAGTAAGTGTGCTGCTCAACTGCACTCATCAAGACGTCCATCTAGGAGAGACGTTGTCCGAGTTTAAAGAATTCTCACAAAGCTTCGATGCAGCTGTGAGTACCACCACCTTCTCATTCCCCAGGCGCCCTCTTTGTGTGTCTTCCTTATTTTAACGGGCGGCTTTTACGCGTCCTTGTCAGATGAAAGGTTTGGCGCTGAGCAACTCAGACGTGATCCGACAGGTGCACAACAGCTTCGCCAGGTGAGAGACTCGGTGCCGAGCCGACCCTGCAAGCCCTCCCCGCCCCGCTTGCCTCTCACTGCTTCCTCCCTCATGCAGGCAGCAGATGTTCGAGTTCGACGCGAAGCCCCTGACCAAAGAGGAAGAGGCGTTTCACTTTGTCAGCTACGTCCCTGTGAACGGAAGACTCTACGAGCTGGACGGCCTGCGGGAGGGACCGATTGACCTGGGTAACCGGTCCCTGTTCCCCGCCGTCTCCCTCCTGGCCGGGAGAAGACGGGGCCCGCCTCCGTGCTGGCCTCCATGCTGCAGAGATTGGAGGGGATGGCGACGGCGGCGGTGGCCATGTAGGGCGCTGTCCGGACACCCCCCCACGCTCTTCGGCACTTCGTGACGTTAGCAGATAGGAAATGGCATGCTGACCACTGCAGTTCAGTTGGGACCTTTAATTTTTTTCCTAAGAGGAAAACATGGTAACCCATAGATTGTGCCATTTATTATTTATTAATTTTTTTAAAAATTTTAATTTTTAAATATATTTTATTGATATTTTTCACAGAGAGGAAGAGAGAGGGATAGAGAGTTAGAAACATCGATGAGAGAGAAACATCGATCAGCTGCCTCCTGCACACCCCCTATCGGGGATGTGTCCCCAACCAATGTACATGCCCTTGACCGGAATCGAACCGAAGACCTTTCAGTCCGCAGACCAATGCTCTATCCACTGAGCCAAACCGGTTTTGGCTATTACTTATTTTTTTAGTTAACTTTCACAAAAGTGTATGGATTTCAGTAAATAAGAATTACAGCTGAGCACAGCTATTCTAAAAGGATTTTGGCCATCCTGAATTTCCCAAGTGTTTTATAAAAAGAGGTGCTTTGGGGCACGGGTAAGGAGTGGTGCTGAGGCTGACTCTCGCTGACAGAAATCTCCCCCCTCCCTCCAGGGGCCTGCAGCCAGGACGACTGGATCAGCGCCGTGCGGCCCGTCATCGAGAAGAGAATACAGAAGTAAGTGCCCCGCTAAGCCCCTCGCATGACGTTCTGGTTTGGTTTTAAGAAAACTTTCATTTTCATGTTAGCAGTGCTCACTGTCTGCCTCTGATTACTGGGTTCAGGGAATCTGTCGGAAAACCTCTACATCCTTCCCTGTTGTTAGTGCGGAATTAAACGCCGATCTCCATTGAGTCAGATGTTTCATGCAGTTACTTTGCAGAGCTCTGTTTTGAGCGTCTGTTTCTTAATTAAATTAAACTTTTTGAGATAGTTACAAAAAGAATGCAGAGTGATCCTGTGTGCCCTTCACCCTGCAGTTGGTGACGCCTTGCAAAACTATGGCAGTGCCATGGCCAGGATACTGACGTGGGCACCGTCAAGGTACCGAGTAATTCCCAGGAGTGCTCAGGTGCCCATATAGAGCCTCAGCCACCTCCCTCCCTGCCACCCCCCACGTCAGTTGTCATTTTAAAAATCTCTATATATAAAAGCCCAGCGACTGGTGGCTATGACACACATTGCAGTAGCCAACCAGCCTGATCCGAGCTCTGATAGGCTACCCCCCGGCCGGCCAGGCCCCCGATTGGCCTCCAACACCCTGATTGGGGGCCAGGCCAGCCAACTGCCCATGGCCCATCTCCCCCACTGGCCTGGCCCGATGAGCCCCCATCAGTGTGGGCCTACTGGACCCCACGCGTGCACGAATTCGTGCACTGGGCCTCTAGTGCTAGATAAACGGAATCATGCGGTGAGTCACCTTTTTGGACTGGCTCCCTTCAGCACAATTCTCTAGAAATTCCTGTAGGTTAAGTGTATTAATAGTTGATTCTTTTAGAACAGTAGTCTGTGGTATGGATATACCACTTTTTTGCCTACTCACTCACTGAAGGATATCTCCAGTTTTTGGCTGTTACGGACAAAGCTATAACAGACGTGTAGACAGGTTGTGTGTGAACCTAAGCTTTCATTGCCCTGAGGTAACTGCCCAAGGGCACACCTGCTGAGTTGTATGGTAAAGGCACGATTCATTTTTTAAGAAACCACCAGACTCTTTTGTAGCGTGGCTGCGCCATTTCACATTCCCACTCTTCATGTACGAGGGATCCAGTTTCTCCATGGCCTCCGCTAGCTTTTGTATTTTTATTTCCATTCTGATTGGTGGGCGATGATGTTTCACCATGATTTGAATCTGCATTTCCCTAGTGACTAACGATGCGTGCCTTTTGCCTATTTGTATGTAATTAGATGGTTTCTTTTTTGACGGTTGAGCCTTGAAGTTCTTTTCCTACTCTAGATACCGCTGTTCCTTAGACACATTGCCTGCAAATACTCTGTTCCAGCCTGCAGTCCATCCCCCTTTTGATGCGTGGTCTTTCTTTCTTTTTCTTTTTTCTTTTTTTTTAATATATTTTATTGATTTTTTACAGAGAGGTAGGGAAAGGGATAGAGAGCTAGAAACGTCAGTGAGAGAGAAACATCGATCAGATGCCTCCTGCACACCCCCTTCCGGGGATGTGCCTGCAACCAAGATACATGCCCTTGACCGGAATCGAACCTGGGACCTTTCAGTCCTCAGACCGACGCTCTATCCACTGAGCCAAACCGGTTTCGGCTGATGCCTCGTGGTCTTTCCGAGCAAACGTTCTCAATCCCCTTGAATTGTCTTTCCCACCGTGAATTGTATGTTTATGCCAAATCGTAAGAATGCTTTCCCTAGCCCTAGATTCCAGAGATTTTGCTGTTGTCTTTTATAGGCTTATTGTGGTTTAACAGTTTTCATTTAAGTCTGTGATTTATTTGGCGTTAATTTTTATACGCGGCCTGTGGCTGTTCACCTACCTGCTAAGCACCCCTGGGTGAGCCAGCTGTCCTTCCTCCACGGAGCTGCCCCCACACCTGGCACAGAACTGTGTTTGCAGGTGTTTCTGGGTTCTCCGTCCTCTTCCACTGAGGTGTGTGTCTGTCAGCACCACAGCCTTGGTTACTGTAGCTTAAGTCTTGACCTCAGGCCTCCTGCTTTACTCCTTTGCTTGCGAATTGTTCTAGCCGTTATAGATCCTCCCCTTCCATGAAGATTCCAGTGTAAGCTTGTATCTACTAAAATTCTTGCTGGGGCTTGGATAGAAATTGTGTGAAACATTTGTATCAATGTGAGGAGAAGTGGCATCTTTACTGTGTGGACTCTCCCAATGCATGAACCACTGACCCGTCTCCCAGAGAACCATGGGGCAGTCCCAGCGGGTTATCTTAATTGTAATGGTGTTATGATTCTTTATGACATTATACACTTGACCTTTTTGTAGGTACAGCGAAGGTGAAATTCGATTTAACCTAATGGCCATCGTGTCTGACAGAAAAATGATATATGAACAGAAGATAGCAGAGTTGCAGAGACAACTTGCTGAGGTTTGTGGCCATGTTTTCTGGTTTCTTTATTTTCTCAGGGGAAGGATTTATGCCTTCCCTCCTTCCTCCTCCTCTTTCTTTCTCCTTTCTTTACTGAGTGGTGGGGAGAAGATCACCCTCAGGAGTCAGGCTGCCTAGATTCAGCTCTGTGGTGGATGCGTTAATTTGAGTGTATTTCTTTGTGTCTCAGTTTCTTACCTAAAATGAGGATAATAGTATTTTCCTTAGAAGGTTGTTATGAGGATTAACTGAGATAATATATGTAAACCACTTTAAACAGTGACTGAGAAGTAGTGTGTGCTAAATGAGTGTTAGCAATGATTTACTATTATTTAATTATGCAAGTTAGGTCACATTTTTCACAGAATCAATTGGGTACATTTATTATTTTTAAAAATGTATTTTTATTGATTTTAGAGAGGGAGAGGGAGATATAGAAACATCAGTGATGAGAATCATTGATCAGCTGCTGCCTCATGCATGTTTCCTACTAGGGATTGAGCCCACAACCCAGGCATGTGCCCTTGGCTGGAATCGAACCCAGGACCCTTCAGTATGCAAGCTGATGATGCTCTATCCATCGAGCCAAACCAGCTAGGGCTCAATTGGGTACATTTAGACTCACATATAATCTTTACTAGTCTTTATGATTATCTTTCTATAGTGAATAGGATTGGAGAGAATTAGTAACAGACAAAAAGACCTTTTTACCTTCTTTGACCACATTTTCTTAAGAGTAAATTTAAGCAAATTTATAGCTGAATGGAAGGGTATAGATTTAAGTATATTACAGTATAGATTACTTTTAGGTAAGCAGTATATATTGCAGAATATAGAAATATGAAGGTATTATTTAGGGCTTTTATCCTTGAATATTACATTTATTCGGCTGGAATTCTGTTACCGTATTAAAGGTAAAATTTTAAAGGAATTGTACTGTCTATGTCACTTGAAAATATTCTGCACTTAAGCCTCAGTTATTAGGGTGTGCTTTTCTTTCCTTTTCTCTAAGGAGGAACCCATGGATACGGATCAGGGTAGTATGCTAAGTGCTATTCAGTCAGAACTCGCCAAAAATCAGATGCTCATCGAAGAAGAAATGCAGAAATTAAAAAGATATAAGGTATTTAAAAAATTTTGTTCCTTTAATGTTTTAAAATGGGGTGGTTTATTTTGACATGAAGGTATGTATAATAGTGATCACTTTTCTTCCATTATTCGTTTTCAGAATGAGTTGATTCCCTGGCATTCTACAAAAGTAACTAGTGAGCTGTTTTTTAAATTTTTTTTTTTAAAGTATTTTGAACAGATTTTTAACCTATTTGATGTTAAAGTTCACTGCAGATTATTGCTGATGTTCACATTATTCCCCCTTTGGCCAGTAGGGGTCACTGCAAACTGCCTCCTGTGTCCTTTGACATGACTGTTCATCCTTTGTAGCTTCTGTTCTAGTAACATGTGTGTCAGGCCCATCTTTTACATTTCCCGCCTCAGACCTGGAATCCACCACTTCTTCAAGAAGCTCTTCTAATACCACTTCCTTTGGTGGAAGTGGTATTAGAAGCCATCTCTCTGGATACTCAGTGATACTGATTGGCCTTTATTTCTAGACCCTTTCAGAGCTAAGATATATATATATATATATATATATATATATATATATATATATATATATATATATATATATATATATATAAAATTTATTTTTATTTATTTTTTATTTTTTTGTTTAATTTTTGGAGAGAAAAATATAATGAGAGTTCCTATTAATGTTCATATTTAGGATTAAAGGGTTTATACTTGAAGTTAAGCATTTGATCTTTTCTCTTAATCTGAAAATCTTGGTTCCTAACAACAGTAACACAATTACTTATTTGCTTTATGCTACAAATATATTGCATTTGTATGTAAAGAGATATTTACATGCTTTATGCTATACATACACACACTCACATATATACATATACATATATATATATATATATATATATACACACACACACACACACACACACACACACACACTAGTATACTAGAGGCCTGGTGCACAAATGAATAAGGTCCCTTGGCCTGGCCTGCAGGATTGGGTTTAAACCGGCTCTCCAACATTCCCTGAGAGGTCCCAAATTGAGAGAGGGCACAGGCCAGGCCGAGGGACCCCACTGGTGCATGCACAGTCAAGACCAGGGAGGGACGCAGGAGGTTGGCCAGCCGGGGAGGGACCATGGAGGGCTCCAGGGTCTTTCAGACCATCTCCCTCAATCCCAATCTGCCAGACCCCAGCAGCAAGCTAACCTACTGGTTGGAGCGTCAGCCCCCTGGTGGTCAGTACATGTCAACAAGTGGTTGACTGTCTGCCCCCTGGTGGTCAGTGCATGTCATAGCAAGCAGTTTTAGCATATCATTAGCATATTATACTTTGGTTGAACGGACAACCAGACACTTAGGATATTAGACTTTTGTTATATAGGATAGGATAGGATATATATATATATATATATATATATATATATATATATCTCAGAATAACAATACCAGGAATGTCATTTTTTTCCTTAGGGATATATCCTATCTTAAATGTATAATCAAAATACTATGTTTTGAAATTTACTTGAAAAATTTTCTCTTGGTGTGGTTCTATTACCAATTTGACACATAAGTGAGTTTATTTTTTTAAATTTTGCTTTTCAATCTTTTTAGGTTTTATAAAAAGATTAAGTATGTCAGTAGTAGTAAGCCATGCTCAGAAACTCTCCACATGTTTATTACATTACTTTTATTCTCAGTGGGAACTGGATATCATTATTTCTAATAGTTATTTCGATTTTGAGTTGTATGCAAAATCAGAATGTCAGAAACCTAGTGGAAATGCAAAGCTAGTGTGGTTTGATACCTGTTTTATTTTCAGATTGAAAATATCAGAAGGAAACATAATTACCTGCCGTTCATTATGGAATTGTTAAAGACGTTAGCAGAACACCAGCAGTTAATACCACTAGTAGAAAAGGTAAGGATTTTAATGCTGAACAAACTCATATCTTTTTTGTCCTTGTGGAATTTATTTTTTTATTACAGTTGGCATTCAGTACTGTTTTGTATGTGTACAGCATAGCAGATAGATATTATACGTTACCTCTGACCATTTAGGGGCCATCACCCTAGGTAGTTATTACGGTATTGTTGACTATATTAAATTAGATTTAGATTCTCCAAAAACAAAATTTTGTCTTAGTTTAAGTAGAGGTAAATGTGTTGAAGCTTTTTGACTTTCACTTGTTTGACTTTCATTTGTTTTAGATTCTAGGTGAGCATTAGTTCAGCCAGCTATCTGTACACTAGAAACAAGGACTGTCGCACTGCTTCACCTCTTAGAATCCGCCATGTCACAGTTCAGGCTGTGCTATATTAGAATGACGTTTAAAACATTGCCTTTTCTCTAAGCTACTAACAAATCTTTTTTTTTTTTTTTTTTTTTAAATATATTTTATTGATTTTCTTTTACAGAGAGGAAGGGAGAGGGAGAGTTAGAAACATCGATGAGAGAGAAACATGGATCAGAGAGAAACATCCCCTACTGGGGATGTGCCCGCAACCAAGGTACATACCTTTGACCGGAATTGAACCTGGGACCTTTCAGTCCACAGGCCGACGCTCTATCTACTGAGCCAAACGGGTTTCGGCTATCTCCCTCTCTTAAAGTCAATAAAAAACATTTTTAAAATTTCTTCCTGCCCTAAGCGGTTTGGCTCAGTGGATAGAGCATTGGCCTGTCGACAAAAGGTCCCAGGTTCGATTCCAGTCAAGGGCATGTACCTTGATTGCTGGCATATCCTCAGTGGGTGGTGTGCAGGAGGCAGATGTTTCTAACTCTAACCCTCTCCCTTCCTCTCTGTAAAAAATCAATAAAACATATTAAAATTTTTTTATTTTTATTTTTATTTTTTTGCTGCTCTATGCACTGAGCCAAACCAATTTTGGCAGGAAAGGACAATTCTTGATTAGTTTTAATGACAGTATAATTCCAGATTTTTTTATTTTTAAAAAAGCATATTAGGATAACATAGCCTTTCAGCTTTTGCATTAGAACTGCCGTTCCCATTGTGGACACAGGGTGGCAGTGTGTGAATGTCTGGTGTTAATGGAACACAATCCAGTCTGTCCTTGGCTGTTGCATTTGTGTTATTGAAGAGGTTGTTACTGACCTCGGAGCTTTTGTCTGTTTCTCCAAACTGCTTTTCCATTATTCACGTTGCATAGACAATATTGAAATATGTTTATTTCTTGTCTGTATGCAATGTTCTCTTCCTAGATTCTGAGGAGAACTCAGATTGTTATTTGATTAAAATGTTTGAAATGTTTTAATTACTCAGCATTTATCCAGCTGCACCTATAGTCGGGCACTCTGTTAAAGCCTGCGGCTGTACACAGGAATAAGACACCTCTTCTTTCTTAAGCAACTTATGGTAGAGCGGGAAAAAAAAATAATAAGTACTGAATAGCGGGGTTTTTTTTGACAAGTGCCGAGTACAGCCACTGTGCTCTAAAGCAGACCTTTGAGATTTTGTAAGATGCTACCTTTCATTTCTAGGCAAAAGAGAAACAGAATGCAAAGAAAGCACAGGAGACCAAATGAAGAGGAGGCTGTGGCGTGTGCACACGTCTGCTCCTGCCTTTGTTTCCATGGAAACCACTGAGCATGAGGAACGCGGAGCAGCACCCTGACTGGCTCAGTGCACACCGGGCAGCAGTCCAGTCCGTCTTGTCTTTACTGCATGGATTCATAAAAGCCCCCTACCTGCATCGTGTGCATGTAGTGCCTGTTAAAATAAAGGTGATGTCAAGAACACTTGCCCAAATCCCGTTATTTGACACTGGATCTGAGAAATTCTGTGATTTTCCCCACGTACGTACGTAGCTGCCGTAATGAATCTAGAAAAACGCACAGATGATCTTCTCTACCTGTAATTGATATCATTAACCCTTTGATCTTTTAGCTCACTTAAAAGCTTGAAATTTACAAATGTCAGCTCTTGATTAAACTGGATCTCTTGTTCTCATCATTAATGGAAATAAAAGAAAAGTCAGTATTTCTGTCTTTGATATCTAAGTATTTTAAGGATTTTTAAACTGAATTTTATCTTCTATATCAATTATTTGGAAAAGTATGATTTTAGTGCAGATTATTTGAAAGGACAAAAGTACAGTTTCTAGTGATTTTCATGCTGCCAGTAGAAAAAAAGTAATAAACATCCCAACTTTATTTTTACAAACTCTTTAATGTGTGGGGTTATTTCTTTCTGTGTTGTAAAGCTGTTTCCTGAAGGGGTCCTACATCAAAGCAATATTTCAGGTTAAGAACAGAGTGTCAAGTCTTTAAGATTTGCGGTGGTACACTCAGAAATGGGCAACCTTTTCTCAAGCTGTTAAGATACATTTTTGTAAAATATTGGAGATTTGAAAATTAAGTGTATGTCCCTTTAAAAAAAAAAAAAAGAAAAAGGGGTGGTAGTGGTGGTGCAGGGTCCTTGTGTGGCAATTCGAACAAAACTAGTCCAGCAGTTTCCAAGAGACATGTGCGGTTTGCCCCCAAGGGTGGTGTTCGTTTCCCATTGCTTTTGGAAGTTGCTTTTCTTCTTTTATAAAAATATTGCTATGTTCTTGTTCCTAATCTTCTTTTCCAAATTAAACATTAAAGGAGATTTTAAAAACTGTGATCTACCTTTCAGGGCACATTTTTGAAATTGATACATGGCTTTTTAACATGTTCTAATGGGAGAGCGTACCTGTCTTCCAGCCTTAGACACGTGACTTTTTTATTATTATTATTTTTTTTTGAAACATGACTTTTTTTTAAAGGATTGTTTTAAAGCTTACTTCGTTGTGGTATTATTAAATAATAGGACAAAACCTGGTGGGAAATTGAGTAGAAAAGTTAATAGAATATCCTATATAATAAAGAAGTAATATGCAAATTGACCCTCATGCCCTCACAAAGATGGCTGCCTACGACCAGGCCAGCCAGGGGGGTTAGTGAGGGACGATCAAATGACTATAAACAAGTAGGCTGCATGGGGAAGACCAGGCCGGCAGGGGAGGGGCAATTGGGGGCTACCAGGCCAGCATGGGGGGCAGTTAGGGGTGATCAGGCAGGCAGACAGGCAGGTGAGCGATTAGGAGCCAGTGGTCTAGGATTATGAGAGGGATGTCCAACTGCCAGCAGTTGAACATCCCCAAGGAATCCCAGTATGGAGAAGGTGCAGGCTGGGCTGAGGGGACCCCTTCCCTCCCCACCCCCCCATGTACTAATTTCTTGCACCAGGCCTCTGGTTTTAATATAATTTCAGTTGAAGGTCATAAAGAAGAATTTCTAGTTTTCTGCTTGCTTGTGAGTGAATATATTTTGCTTTGGATACAGAAGTAATTATGGAGTGTTTTCAAAGCCATAATATATATATATATTTTTTTAAAAAAAAATATATTTTATTGATTTTTTATAAAGAGGAAGGGAGAGGGACAGAGAGCTAGAAATGTCAATGAGAGAGAAACATTGAACAGCTGCCTCTTGCACACCCCCTACCGGGGATGTGCCCACAACCAACGTACATGCCCTTGACCGGAATCGAACCTGGGACCTTTCAAGTCCGCAGACCCATGCTCTACTGCTGAGCCAAACCGGTTTCGGCATCAAAGCCATAATATAATTTTTAAAAATGGTTCTGTAAGACTTATTGTAGGCTAATCTTGATCCCATTCATTTCTACTTAATGGATGTACGCTCTTTTATAGAGGCTTACATTGTTTTGAAATAAATATTTATTATTGGAAGTATTACACCCATTCCCTTCTTTCCCTCATTGACCTAAGCCTGCCTCTGACCCCTGGCCAAGGCTTATATATTTTTGAAAGCAATACAAGGAGTACCCATTAATCAAGACAATGTGATCCTGTTCTGAGGATCAGCAAGGAAGTCAGTGGGCTAGAAGAGAGAACCTAAAAACCAATTCATATTTGCATGGCCCCCTGATTTTGGACAAAGGTTAGCAAAGGAATCTAACAGAGCAGGAAAGTCTTAGACAAATGGCACCCAAACGGCTAAGCATCCATGGTGGGACATATGAACCATGACCCCCTACCTCACAAAAATGAATTTAAGATGATGGATCTAAATGCAAACAATCCTAAATTAGTGTTCATCAAAACAATACACTTGTCATTGAAAGATGCTTTTAACAAGAGATATTACATGACATTTAAAAAGCTACACTAGCCGAAACCAGTTTGGCTCAATGGATAGAGTGTCGGCTTGGGGACTGAAAGGTCCCGGGTTCGATTCCGGTCAAGGGCATGTACCTTGGTTGCAGGCATATCCCCAGTAGGGGGTGTGCAAGAGGCAGCCGATCGATGACACTCTCTCATCGATGTTTCTAACTCTCTATCTCTCTCCCTTCCTCTCTGTACAAAATCAATAAAAATATATTTAAAAAAAAAAAGCTACACTAATAAAAGAGTAAGATGCAAATTGACCATACTTTTTGTGATGCCCACCAACCAATCAGGAGTGAGTATGCAAATTAACTGAAGCTACCCAGCCAGGACTCTCCTGGCATTTTAAATACGATATTTTCCTTTCTTCCTCCTAGTTCTATTTTTATTTTTTAATCCTCATCCAAGGATATTTTTCTTTTTTTAAATATATTTTATTGATTTTTTACAGAGAGGGATAGAGAGTTAGAAACATCCATGAGAGAGAAACATCAATCAGCTGCCTTCTGCACACCCCCACCAGGGATGTGCCCACAACCAAGATACATGCCCCTGACCAGAATCAAACCCGGGACCCTGCAGGGTCTGGCCCGGGAGGAGTCTGCAGCTGAGGTACATGTCCTTGGCCAGAATCTCAGGCTAATGCTCTACCCACTGAGCCAAACCTGCTAGGGTTGTTCCTCCTACTTCTTTTTCCCCCCCCACTTTGACTCACACAATCCGTAGGCTGGTGACTCATCGTGTGGTCCACACACCAACCCCGTGAGCATCGCCGAGGAAGGTGCTAGAAATGCAGACCTTTCTGGGCCCCGGCCCCAGGGGCATCAAAATCTGCATTTAATGAGATGCCCAGTCGATGCCTACATTAAAATTTAACAAGCACAACCTCGCTATTTTTACATCTGTGGGATACATGTTTCCATAACCAGCGGGAACTATGCTTGCTCATTTTCTGTGCTTAAGAAATTGGTTCTGGGACTTTTACAGTTTTGGAGGCAAAATGCAGAAGTGCCATCTATTAGAAAATGTATCGGGAATGAAATGCAAAGCCATTCTCAGTGTGTCAGGTACCAGCCTCAGTAATTTTGCACATTAACTCAAATTCTCACGAGAGTCGAAGTAGATTCTATGATCCCATTTAAAAAAATATATTTTATTGATTTTTTTTTTTTTACAGAGAGGAAGGGAGAGGGATAGAGAGTCAGAAACATCATTGGGAGAGAAACATCGATCAGCTGTCTCCTGCACACCTCCTACTGGGGCTGTGCCTGCAACCAAGGTACATGCCCTTGACCGGAATCGAACCTGGGACCTTTCAGTTCACAGGCTGACACTCTATCCACTGAACCGAACTGGTCAGGGCCTGTGACCCCATTTTCCAGATGAGGACAGGAAAGCACTAAGATAGTAAGTAACTTGCTCAAGGTCACAGAGCCACCAAGTGGTAGACCTAGGGATTCAGACCAAGCTAACTGACTCCTGAATTCTACATTCTTCCCTCCCTTCCCTTCTTTCTCTCTCTCTCTCCCTTCTCCCCCTCCCATTCTTAGAGGTGAAAGTTGCATCATGAGCAGAATCCTCTAATGGAGACAGTCACGTGAGAGCATGATTTTGGGATTTGTTAGTTTATGGGCAACAGTGCTGGCCTTGCTGAGCTATCAAAGAATGCATAGGCTGAGTGGTAACCATGAGCTCGGGGAGGCAATGGCTCCCGTGGACTGGTAATTATTATGTTCCTGATGAGAAACTAGCTCTGGGTTGGGCCTCCCCAGGCTGTGTCTCCTAATGAGGTTACCAAAGTCCAACATCTGACCTCCCAGCTTAGGACTGCAGGCATCGAGAGTGCACCCAATCGAGGCCATCAGCGCCCTGGATGGCCGAGAAAACGCAATAAAACTCGCCGGAGACTAACGTACGCCTGGGAGACAATTTATGAATTTACTTTGCAATTATGACTGCCAGGCAGACCAGACATTCCTATCTGGCTGTCAATACATTCTCTCCCTGGCAGATTAACTCATCGAGGAAAGCAAATGAAGTCCAGAAGGCTGGCTGGCCCTTGGACTGGTCCAGAGGAAATTGTGTTTTAGAGACACTGGCTGCCATAGCTTGGGGTGTGCTGTGCCATGTCGGCACTAACCACGTCTTTCTGGGCTGCTACATGCCGTGGTCACAGGTTATCTGCCTCCTTCTCCGACATATGGATAGAGACATGATGACAACTTTTTAAAAAATATATATATTTTATTGATTTTTTACAGAGAGGAAGAGAGAGGGATAGAGAGTTAGAAATATCGATGAGAGAGAATCGTCGATCAGCTGCCCCTTGCACACCCCCTACTGGGGATGTGCCTGCAACCAAGGTACATGCCCTTGACCAGAATTGAACCCGGGACCCTTCAGTCCTCAGGCCGACACTCTATCCACTGAGCCAAACCGGTTTCGGCCGATGACAACTTTTTAAGCAACGAAATTGTCACTTTCCTGGTTGACATTTTCCTACTCCCTTTCTCATTTCAACAAATGCTCTCAAATGCACTGAAGTTTATACCTATCTGATTTCAATTTTATTCTGATCTGTCTTTTTAAAAAATATTTTATTGATTTCTTACAGAGAGGAAGGGAGAGGGATAGAGAGTTAGAAACATTGATGAGAGAGAAACATCAATCAGCTGCCTCCTGCACACCCCCTACTGGGGATGTGCCCGAAACCAAGGCACATGCCCTTGACTGGAATCGAACCCGGGACCTTTCAGTCTGCAGGCCGACGCTCTATCCACTGAGCCAAACGGTTTTGGCATGTCTTCTTTTTTAAACAAATATTTTGTTTATTGATTTCAGAAAGGAAGGGAGAGGAAGAGAGAGAGAGAAACATCAATGATGAGAGACAATCATTGACTGGCTGCCTCCTGCACGCTCACACCGGGGATCCAGCCTGCAACCCGGGCATGTGTCCCAGGTGGGAGTCAAACCGTGACCTCCTGGTTCATAGGCTGACCCTTAACCACTGAGCTACACTGGCCGGGCCACAGATTTCGAATGCCGTATTTTACTATCAGTAAGTGTCAAGACAGAAGCCCTATTCTACATACCACATGATAGTATGAGGATGGTAGAGCCAAGATTGAAGATATGCTTAAGCATCCCCTTATTCATTCATTCATTCACTCATTCATTCATCCACTCATTCATTCAAAAGGTATTTATGAAGCACCTCCTCTGAGTCAGGCTCAAAACTGAGTCTCTGGGATCCACAGAGGAAAGGACACACTCTTACTCCGTAGGCTTGGGCTGGATTTTAACCTTGTGGGAAGAGAGTATTCCCTGGTCCTAACTTCCCCACAGAGCAGCGACAACAGGAGGGTAACTCTTACCGGCACATTAGACAAAACAGTCTAAAATTAGTCTCCTCTGCCCCATAGGCAGTACTAACGTTTAGGTATTTGGACCAAATGTTTACGAACTGACCTCCACTCGAGAGACCAACAGACTGTTTTTGAGGTCACGGTGTGTTTATTCCTGTCCACTTCTTTCCTTTTGCAGATTCAGTAACAGCTTTTTTTGGGGGGTGTGGGGGTGGGGGAGTGGTGGAGGGTAGGAAATAAGGGGAGAGAAGAGAACAGGTGTTAGCCAACTTCCGGTTTAGATTCCAGATAGGTAAGAAGTAGCAACGGCAACGTTTCAATTCTAGCAGCTCTGGGGGCTGGCGGCTCCCCCAGGACCTGGGAATTAGGAAGTAAGATTGGTCCCAAAGGCGAAGTGGTAAAGTCAACACAGAACAGATAGGGTATAAAAGCAGGCAGTCCCTAGGATGAGGCCCTCGGTGCCCAGGCCACTTAGTCGTGACTATAACCCACAGGCTACAGCCCAATGCCTACAGAGCAGGTCAGTAACGAGCTGACCAGGTAGTAAGGTAAGGTATTTACTAAGTTCACAGTGATATTATTCACGTCCACAAATACATGGGATTGTCTCCATTTTTTCTTCTTTCTTTTGAAATTTTAATAGGTTTTTATTGATTTCAGAGAGAGGAAAGGAGAGGGATAGAGAGATAGAAACATCGAGGAGAGAGAAACATCATCGATCGGCTGCCTCCTGCTCGACCCCCCACTGGGGATCAAACCCGCAACCTGGGCCTGTGTCCTGACTGGGAATCAAACAGGGACCTCATGGTTCATGGGTTGACGCCCAACCACTGAGCCACACCAGCTGGGCTTATTATGATGATGTTTTAATTGTTGTAAGCAAGAGATTTAGTGAATGACCAGGCCAGCGTTACTAGACAATGGAGTTGCTTCTGTTCTTTTCTACATGTAAAAATTGTCAGGGTTCACTAGTAGTTCTTTTATTTTTATCTTTTAGGTTTCCTACTAGTAGTCCTTAATTTTTTTTAAAAATCAATAGTAATTTCTTAAAATTTTTTTTTTTTTTATTGAACTCAGTAGGGTGACGTTGGCTAATAAATGATACAAGCTTCAAGGGTACCACTCTATAATACATCATCTGTTTATTATATTGTGTGTTTACCATCCCAAGTCAATTGTAATTTCAATAAAAATGAATGTAGTTCTTATCTCTGCAGTGGAGGTATACCTTGTGTTTTAGTGCTCCTTGATTATAGTGGACTTAATCACTTGTGTATTTAATGGCCATTTGTATGTCTTGGCTAGTGAAGTACCTGTCATATGTTCAGCTCATTTTCCTTTAATTTTTTTTTATACTGATTTTTTAGAGAGAAAGAGAGAGGGATAGAGAGTTAGAGACATCGATGAGAGAGAAACATCGCTCAGCTGCCTCCTGCACACCCTCTACTGGTGATGTGCCCGCAACCAAGATACATGCCCTTGACCGGAATCGAACCTGGGACCCTTCAGTCCGCAGGCCGACACTCTACCCACTGAGCCAAACCGGTTAGGGCTCCAGCTCATTTTCCTTTTGATGCGTTCATATTTTTGTTCTGCACTTGTAATAGCGTTTTAGAAATTAAGAAATGTTGCTTTGCAAGGGGGAAGCTGAGGTATTATTTCTCATTCTCCTCCGCTCTCAGGTTACACCGTCAATCAGGAGGAGGAACGCTGATACACGTGGCTGGAGGCTGGTGAATCCGGAAGGACCATTCCCTGAACGTACACTGAGCGTCTGGCACGGGGCGGCCTCATTTCCATGGACCCGCCACTTGTCCACGGTTGCCAAACTGCAGCCTCTCCCCACCTCCTCCCTCCCCTCCCTGCTCTTCCCAGCGGGGGGTGACTCCGTCATCCATCCATCCTCTGTGTCTTCACCTGCATCTTCTCGGTGACACCTGCCTCTCGGCGCTGAGTGATGACTTAGCTGTTTCTGAGTCATGGCTTCTGGCGAACCTGTTCTTCCCAACGGTGTCTCTCTGATCGCCTCTCACATCTGCTCCCACACAGGGGTGAGCCATCAGCAGACACAGGCCGCCCGGTTTCCCATCGAGTCTGTGAGCGAACTTCCCAGTCGCAGGGGGATGCCCGTCCCTGCACCCAGGAAGGACCCAGGTTCCCCAGGAGTTGCTGGGAGGATGCACCCACCCCGGGGTGCTCTGCTCCACCTGCTCTGCGCCTCCCCCACTCCTGTCACTCCTCCCCGATTACCATCTGCATCCGGCGCTCTCCCACGCGCCTAATAAGCAGGTAGCGAGGCTTTGATGCTGCTGGCAGGAGACAGGGGGAAAGGAGATGCTGCGACTTTTAAGGAAGAAGGCACTGCTTCTCTTCTCACGACGCTGCCTTTTCTGGCTCAGATGCCTCCCTCCCCACAGGCTCCGCACAGACCTCTGTGAATAAGACTCCCACGTCCTCTTTCCCTCCCAGGTGCCCGTCCTATGGAGCTTCCCCATCTAAGTATTCCCCCAGATCAGGCAGAATAGAGACAAGCATCGAATGATCCCACTTACATGTGGTCCCTGGAACACAAAATCAATGAACAAACACAACGGAAACAGACTTACAGACACACAAAACAGACTGACGGTAGTCAGAGGGGAGGAGGGTTGGGGTCTGGGGTGAAAGAGGTGCAGGGATTGAGAAGTTCGAATTGGGTCTGGCTGGCATGGCCCAGTGGGTTGAGCATCATCGACCTATGAACCAGGAGGTGAGGGTTTCATTCCCAACCGGGGCGTGTGCCCTGACTGGGAATCGAACTGTGACCTCCTAGTTTCGTGGCTCTTTGGCCCCTTGAGTGTGGCTCTTCCACAAAACACCACGGCCTGGGCGAGTCTATGTTGAAGAAGCAGCGTTGGAAGAAGTTTAAGTTTTAAAAAAATGTGGCTCTCCAAAGAAATGTCAATCGTTGTGCTGTTGCTATTTGGCTCAGTGAACTCATGGGTTGGCCGACCACGGTCCTAGTTCATAGGTCAACATTCAACCACTGAGCCACACCAGTCAGGCAAGACTTATCTTTTTAAAGTTGTAACTAGCACACACATACACACATACACACACACACACACACACACACACCACACCACACCTCTGAAAATCAGAAATGTGGGTTTTGTGACAGTATTTCCCAAAGGGAGCTGGAGAAGGAGGTGTTGGTACGAGGTCTCGGCAGGAGGCATCCTGTAGGCTGCATCCCTGGTGTTACCAGCAGTGGTTTGTAACCAGGACTTAAGTGGAGGTCCTCGAACCCTTGATCTGTCGCTTTTGCCAGCAAACCCCAGCTGGAGGCGGGGGCGGGGGGGAGAACCTAAGGATGACGGTGAAGGGAAGTTGAGAAAAGAGCAGCAGGGCCAAAACCGGTGTGACTCAGTGGATAGAACATCGGCCTGCGGACTGAAGGGTCCCAGGTTTGATTCCCGTCAAGGGCATGTACCTTGGTTGTGGGCACATCCCCAGTGGGGGGTGCGCAGAAAGCAGTGGATCAATGTTTCTCTCTCATCCATGTTTCTAGCTTTCTATCCCTCTCTTCCTCTCTGTAAAAAAAAACAAAAAAACCCACAATAAAATATATTTTAAAAAATAAAAATAAAGAAAAATAAAGAAAGAGCAGCAGGGAGGTGGCCCCAGCCGGACTGCCGGGCGCAGGGACCTGCCCCGAGGCTCACGCACGAGCCGTGAAGTCCTGGGAGAATGCTCAGAACCTCAAGTTCAAGGACTTCCGAGAGGGGAGGGGGGTGTCTCTGGTATGGGCTCCTGGTCCTAAGATCTCGGGGTTCTGCAGCCGAGAGCCAACCGGGGTGCAGAACATGCCTTCCTTCCGAGCCGCCGAGCTTCCCCCGCGACCCCCACGGTTACCTCTCGGCCTCCACCACGTTCACGCCTCTTGGGCGCCGGCGAGAATGTCAGCCCTGACAGATGGGCTGAGCATCGAGCGCACGCTGCCTTCCGAACCCGAGTCGTGGGCTCCTCGTGTGCAGAAATAATTTGTTCGTGAGCGAGTCCTGTCACCGTGATCCCTCGGATGCTTGCTCATCAGGCGCCGGGATGGCAGGTCTCAGCAGCTAATTGCCCTGGGACTGACTTCCCTTCGAGATTTTTAACGAAGCGTGTGGTAGCTGCAGCCTCGGCTGGCTTTGATTTGCCAGCCTGGCACCCCGAGGCTGTTCTCTGCTCAGACACATGGCCAGGATGGGATGGGGGGTGGGGGGGAGGACTGCCATTGGGGACACCACAGGGCTCTCTCTGGCTTCAGTGTCACAGTCCAGAAGCTCATCTTCACGCACACAGACCGTGAAGGCAGAGGAAATGCAGCAACCCGGGACCGCCAGCTTCTCAAGTAGGAGCTGAGGTGGGTCAGAAAGTTGGGGGAATATTTGCTGTAAAATGGTAGTGTGACGCCGACCAAAATGGTCAGGAAAATAGCCGGAGGATGACGGAGAAAAGAGAGCATGCCTCGTTAAGTGTGCAACACACTTTTATGTGTGTTTGTTTGAAAATATATTTTATTGATTTTTTTACAGAGAGGAAGGGAGAGGGATAGAGAGTTGGAGACATAGATGAGAGAGAAACATTGATCAGCTGCCTCCTGCATACCCCCCACCGGGGATGTGCCCGAAACCAAGGTACATGCCCTTGACCGGAATCGAACCTGGGATCCTTCAGTCTACAGGCCAATGCTGTATCCACTGAGCCAAACTGGTCAGGGTGCACACTTTTATTTTTAGGGGGAAAAAAAATGTTGGCAATAGAATCTTCAGAGGGATGATTGTGAGGCTAAAGATGCTGATAAAAAATTTTGCGTTAGGGATCTTTTCAAAAAATAATTTTTTTTCTTGATTTCAGAGAGCGAGAGGGAGAGAGAGAGAGAAACATCAATGATGAGAATCATTGATTGGTTGCCTCCTGCATGCCCCTACTAAGGGTCACAACCTGGGCATGTGCCCTCACTGGGAATCAAACCATGACCTCCTGGTTCATAGGTCGATGCTAACCACTGAGCAACACCAGCCAGGGGTCTTTTTTAAAGTGACTTAAACCCAACTCACATTAGACAAATGAAATAGGAGTTGTTGGTATAGAATTCAGTGTTTCCCAAAGTGTGGTACGCGTACCCCCAGGGGTACGGGAAGAGTTTGGTGGGGGGTACGCGTTGCACCGGAGTTTGGTGGGGATATGCACTGCACAGTGCTTAGCGGCGCCTAATTCTACGTTCTCATGAGTAGGAGGGGTACTCAGCGTTATGAAAATTATAGAAGGGGTACCCATATGTCAAAAGTTTGGGAAACACTGGTATAGATAACTGGAAAAATCCAAAAGGCAGGCTGGGCCCTCTGACTGTGACCAGGGCCTTGAAGGAGACTTCTGTCTCTGAAGCCGGCATCTATCGCTTCTCCTTCCATCCTGAGATAAAATAATCACCGAAGAACCAATTCTTACCAATTACAGGAGAGAACGAGGGAGGTGCCATAGGAAGATGAGGGGGTTCAATAACAGCCTACAAGATGGGGAGTGAGTGGAGTGTCCCCCGATGTAGCAGGAGGGCAGAGGCCCAGAAAGTCTCGGGAGAGGAGGGGGTCGGAGGAACTCGGAACTGCCTGGCAGACCTGAGAGAGGGCGGGGCTCAGAGACAAGCAGGGATCAGCAGACGCATTCACAAGGGTGAGAGTTGGTTCGTGAAATGGTCAACTGCTGTCGAAACCGGTGTGGCTCAGTGGACAGAGCTTTGGCCTGCAGACTGAAAGGTCCCGGGTTCGATTCTGGTTAAGAGCATGTACCTTGGTTGCGGGCACATCCCCAGTAGGGGGTGTGCAGGAGGCAGCTGATGGATGATTCTCTCTCATCGATGTTTCTAACTCTTTATCTATCTCCCTTCCTCTCTCTGTAAAAAAGCAATAAAATATATATTTAAAAAAAAGAAAAAGAAATAGTTAACTGCTACCAACTGCTACCGTGGCAGCCCAGCTTCCTCTAAGCCTGAGTGAGAACATCAGGAGTTTCTTCTCTAAATAAAAGCAGGCTGCATTCCCGCCAGCCCCACCAATGACCTCCTGACGTGTCATTCAGGGTCACCGGCCTCGTGGCTTGTTCACTCAATGATGACCTTAAAGCAAAGGGTGTCCGTTGGAAAAGCTTCATCCATGTGAATAAAGCCTCTGACTGGCTTATTCCGATGTGAATAAGGGATCATGGAGGTAACACTCCGACACCAGTGGGGGGGGAAAAATCACACAGACAGAACGTCACCGAGGAAATACAGCGCAAGGGACAGAAGAGAAAGAGAAATAAATCCTAATAAGTACCTCCCAGGAGGGATAAGGATGCCAGGGAGAAGGCAAGCCAGAGAATAAAAGAGAGCTCTCAGAAATTAAAAATGTTTATGAACGAATTCTATTCTTCTGCTCTGAGACATAAATAATTTCACAGAATATCAAACTCGGCCTAAGCAGTGTGGCTCAGTGATTGAGTGCTGACCTATGTACTCCCCTGTTTCCCCCCAAATAAGGGAGTGTCTTATATTGATTTTTGCTCCCAAAGATGCGCTAGGTCTTATTTTCAGGGGATGTCTTATTTTTTCCATGAAGAAGAATACGGTACACATTTATTATTAAATGAAAATAAAGGAAATTTATTACCTGTATACAGTAAGGTAGTACGGTAATTGTCAACACAAACCAGACAAACTGTGAATCCTACAGTATCAAGAATGTACTCATTTATTCAATGACAATCATGTCATCATCTTCTGGAATATCATCCTAATAATCCAATTCCTGAATTTCCTGGTGAATTTCTTATGACTCCATTTCTTTCAGAATCATCGGACCAAATCTCTCATGTTTAGCCTAGGGGGGGCCTTGTTTTGGGGGGGATGCCTTATATTTCACTCAGAAGGAAACCTGTAAGTAGGTCTTATTTTCGGAGGATGTCTTATTTTCAGGAAAACACGGAGGGAGGCCACAGTTCAATTCCCGATTCCCGGTCAGGGCACATGCTGGGGTTGCAGGCTCGATCCCCAGGAGAGGGTGTGCAGGGGGCAGCCAATCAATGATTCTCTCTCATAACATTGATGTTTTGATCTCTCCATCCCTCTCCCCTCCTCTCTGAAATCAAATAAGAAAAAAAAAAAAAAAAAAAAAAAAGAAAGAAAGAAAGAAAGAAAGAATTCTATAAATGAATTAGGAGATCAAGTTGAGGAATATAGGGGTCATTAAAAGTTCCTGCCTTTCAATGTCCCAAAGAATGAACAAAATTACGCATTCCCGTACATACAGTTTTTAGCATAGTGCCTGCGACATAATAAGCATTCACTAAATGGCAGTTGTTAGTAACCCTAACTTAAGAAGTGGTGGTAGTGGTATTTTTTTTTTTTAAAGGTAGGCCTCTCTGATTAATTTATGTATCTTTCTGATGCACACTCTGAGTTACTGAGCAATTAGCTTCGTTGTTAGCGGCTTAAAATATACCCCAAAGGGGAAGAATGCTCACGACGCTCCTGGTAGCTATTTTTAGGTGGAGGAGTAGAAAAGGCAGCAAAGACACAAGGGGACATTTACATATTTTGCTAAAACTACATACGGGCTTTGGAAAGCATGGATGGTGAGAATGGGGTATTTGCATGTTACAAATAATTATTGAGAAGAAAATAAAATAGTGACATACACTCAAAAGATGAACATTGCTAAATCTTGCATGCCCAACTTTAAATGTTACCTTTCTCTCTTATTCTCTATGAGGAAATAAATAAGTTTCGTGGATTTTACCAGCACAGTTTGCTCTTTAAAAGGTGAAGTCTTGCCCATCATAACCGGTTTGGCTCAGTGGATAGAGTATCGGCCTGCAGACTGAAGGGTCCCAGGTTCAAATCCGGTCAAGGGCATGCACCTTGGTTGCGGGCACATCCTCAGTCGGGGGTGTGCAGGAGGCAGTTGGTCAATCTTTCTCTCTCATCGAAGTTTCTGGCTCTCTATCCCTCTCTCTTCCTCTCTGTAAAAAAATCAATAAAATATATTAAAAAAAAAAAAAAAAGGTGAAATCTGAGTTGAGTACCTGTGCTTATTTCAAACGTGTCTTCCAATCTACCCTTCTAATTTCTCTTCTCCTTGTCTTTAACTAAACAGACCCCACACCTGTGCTGGAGGCAGATGGATTTTAATTTCTATGACTACGCGCTAGCACGAGTGGAAAGAGAACTATGAAAAGGATACGTCCTTGTATATAGCTGTACGTTAACATGAAATTCACCTTTATGATGTTTAGCTTTGAGATAGCCTGCCAAAACACAACTGACGGATAGGCTTGAAATGAAAACCACTAATGGGAGGCCTCAGTCTGAAAAATCAGGGAGGGGGCGGGGAGAGGATTATGGGGCCAAGGTCGTTCTCTTTGTGGCTCTGCCTGGGAAGGAAACGTAGGTAAACACACTTCCGGGAGCCTGTGGGCCTGTGGCGGAGAGTCCCTGCCTTACACATACAACCACAATCAGGAAACAAACTAGGGCCCTGGCCAGTGTGGCTCAGTGGTTAAGCAGCGTCCCGTGCACCAGGAGGCTGCAGATTCCATTCTCGGTCAAGGACACATGCCTGGGTTGCGGGCTCCAGCCCCGGTAGGGGGCGTGCAGGAGACAGCCAATTGGTGTTACATTCTCCCATCAATTTCTTTCTATCTCTCTCCCTTCTTTCTCTCCCTCTCAATAAACTTTTTTTTTTTTTGTAAAGAAACAAATTAGGGACAAATGTCTGCACGAGAAATGTAGGACTGATTGAGACACGACAATGCTGAGAAGGATGACGCAAAGGGACAGTGAACGATAAGGGGAAATTCCCAGCAAGCATCCTGCCATTCCTCTGCATCCCATAAGCCAGACAACACCATCCCAACTGCTTCCTTGCTGGAACTGTCAACGCACTCTCCGGAGGGGTTTCCACCCTTTCAGAACAGGGGGAGAGGAGGTTCACTCGGCACACTCTTTCCTACGGCCAGCGATGCCTCATAGAAGGAAGTTATGGGCATGCTTTATATCTCAGGCCGCTATGGATTCTTCAAAAAACACAAACGTGTAAACTAGATTATTTGGCATGACCATTTTAACAGAAGGATATATACTGTGTGTGTATATATTTTTCTCTCTCTCTTTTTTTAATCCTCCCCGAGGATATTTTTTTCCATTGATTTTCAGAGGAAGCAGAAGGGAGAAGTAAGGGTGATACACATACACACACACACACACACACAGAGAGAGAGAGAGAGAGAGAGAGGGAAACAGAGAGAGAGAGAGAGAGAGAGAGAGAGAGAGAGAGAGAGAGAGAGAGAAAGACATTGATGTGAGAGTGACATATCCATTGGTTGCTTCCCACACAGGGATTGAACCTGAAACCCAGGCACATGCTCTTGACCAGGAATGGAACTAGCAACGTCCTGGTACATGGGATGATGCTCCACCAACTGAGCCACACTGGCTGGGATATACTCTTGTTGTTTTTTTTTACATGAGTTAAATCTTTAAAAAAAACATTTTTATTGATTTCATAGATGGAGAGGGAGAGAGAGAGATAGAAACATCAGTGATGATAATCATTGATGGGCTGCCTCCTGCATACTCCCTACTGGGGATCGAGCACACAACCCAGGCATATGCCCCGGACCGGAATCGAACCTGGGGCCTTTCAGTCTGCAGGCCAATGCTCTATCCAGCCAGGGCAACGTGAGTGAAATCTTAAGGACGATGGGTCTGCACTGCTTCGTGTAGGCAAAAAGGAAGTAGCAAGGAGATTACTCTCCCGCTGGCATGAATTCTGCCGTGCTGATCACCATCAACACCAGGCCCTCCCACCCACACCAGCCCTCAGAAGACAGAATGACTGCCATCAGGTGTTTTTGTTTGTTTAAAAAGCACTCCGCACCCCCACAGGCACCTGCACATAATGCGTTGGACATATCTGCATAGATGTACACCCACACACCAATTTTCATTTGTTGGGAACATCTTCCCCTGCTCACGAATGGACTTCCGTTTTATCACTGCGACTAGTCAGGCCACACGGCCGAGTCTCGGTGGAATTTTTTAAAAAATATATATATTTTATTGATTTTTTACGGAGAGGAAGGGAGAGAGATAGAGAGCCAGAAACGTCGATGAGAGAGAAACACCGACCAGCTGCCTCTTGCACACCCCCCACCGGGGATGTGCCCGCAACCAACCCACATGCCCCTGACCGGAATCGAACCCGGGACCCTTCAGTCCGCAGACCCGACGCTCTACCACTGAGCCAAACTGGTTTCAGCATCGGTTGGATGTTTTAACTCTCTGGCGCTGTGCCTGGACTACCTATTTGGTGAACCGAGGACAAGGCACCTCCCTGGCTCCCGCCTCTCCTGAGTCCAGCCGTGACCTTGCAGGCAGCTCCAACGGGAAGAGCGGCAGGAAAACGAAAGGGAAGTGGTGGCTGCCCAGTGACTCAGGCTGTTTTGCTGTTTAATTTCCTCTTATCACAAAGCAGAAAACAGCGGCTGAGAGACGAAAGATGTGGTTTCGCAAAAACATCATCATCATTTCCTAACTCCAAGGATAAGGTGGCAAACCTGTGATTACGGAGGCTCATTTGGTGCCCAGATTGCAGGCCCTTGACGTAGGAGGCAACGGTGGCCTTCACTAAAACAGCACCTTGGCCGAGGGATTAGGAATTCTGACATCATGTTGTGAAGGCAGGTGAGAAGGTAATACATTGATTGGATAATTTAAAAAATATATATATATTTTTTATTAATTTCAGAGAGGAATGGAGAGAAGAGAGAGAGAGAGAGAGAGAGAGAGAGAGAGAGAGATCAATGATGAGAGAGAACCATTGATTGGCTGCCTCCTCATGCCCTCTACTGGGGATTAAGCCTGCAACCTGGGCATGTGCCCTGACCGAGAATCAAACTATGGACCTCCTGGTTCATGGGCTGACGCTCAACCCCTGAGCCACTGGACAAGTTGACTCATTTGTGAAGTTGACATTGTCTATTCGTAGTCAGAAGCATCGTTTCTGCTAAACTCCCAACATCAGGAGGTCCTAACTCTGAGGACCCAAGAAACTCAGTCATAAATCCACATTGGACGCACCTGCTTTCCCATAGATAATCTATCATCTTTGCTTTTTCTTATCAGAATTTCCGCTTAACACAGAATGCTGTAGAAAGTAGTGAAAACGTAATTAGACTTCTCCACCTGGCCAGAGTCCATGCCTTTCCATTTTCAGGTACTTCTTTCATCGCCTCGACCACTTCGGGTTTTAGAGCTCCTGGGACACACATATTCTTTACTATTTATGAGTCTTTACCAACACTATTCCTTCTGTGGAAAATAACTTTTCAAAAAATATACATTTTATTGATTTTTTTTACAGAGAGAAAGGGCGAAGGATAGAGAGCCAGAAACATCGATGAGAGAGAAACATCGATCAGCTACCTCCTGTATACTCCCTACTGGGGATGTGTCCGAAACCAAGGTACATGCCCTTGACCGGAATTGAACCAGGGACCTTTCAGTCCGAAGGCCGACGCTCTATCCACTGAGCCAAACTGGTTTCGTTGAAAATAACTTTTTCAGTGCACTTTAGTGGAAATCCAACCATTCCTCACATCTAGTCCAGATCCTATCACCTTCCAACATCCCACCAGTCAACCTGACTTCCGCCAGTCTGTGGGCTGCATTTGGTTCCCATCAGTCTTGTTGCAGTGGTATGTCTCTGCTTTATGCCATAGGTACAAGGGATCAGTTTCCTCAAGTAAATAAACACACACGTTCTTTACGACAGGAGGGAAATTATATTTGTAAAATGATTCCAGGCATCGCGCATTTTTTCCTATCAGTCTCTCTCCTACAGCCTGGTGCACTGCCTCTTGGGTAATGGGTGCTCCATACAGTTTGCAACATGGGTCACGTGTGAGATGAACGGGTTGGATGAAAACGATCCGTCAGACCCTTTCTGACTCAAAGAGGAAGTGCTGATGTCTAAAGTGAAGTGAAACCGGGGTTCTTGGGGAGACACAGAAGTTTTGAGCGCTGGAAAGAGAACACCGTTACATGTGGGTGGTGGCAAGACAAAATTAACGTCCACTTTTTTTTAATTTTTAATTTTTATTTTTTTAGGTTGGTGTCTTTAAAACTATACTTTTCCTTTTGGAAATCTTGACTCACGATATTTACTTTTCGGTGACTCCTTTGGTTCGCTCCTTGCAAGTGTAGAAGGCACCTCCTTTGGGAGGGATCGGCTGGAAATAGAATCTTGTAACACGTGGCTGATCATAAACCTTTGACAAGCCTGCCAGTATTTTGTGTTTTTTTTTATTTTTATTTTATTTATTTATTTTTTTTTTATGTTGAGATATCCACCCTTGTTTCAAACTTCACACCCTAGACATGTTGGGTTTAGAGGGCGAGTTATTTGCTTTGCTCAAGGGAAACACTGTGGTGGGCTATTTTGGAACTGGCTCTGACATTTAGACATTTGGAAATCCCCTATTTCCAAGACACTCAGCCACAGCTGAGCTTGCAGTGCAGATGGAGAAGTGCGCCGAGTCAACATGTGACCATCTGCTCACGTGATGGCCCGTAGAGGATTTCCCTGACATGGACTTCTCCGTGCGTAGATGAAGCGAGAGATACCAACTCTATACAAGATGGGAAAAACAGATGCCGGGTTCAAGGACACTCAAACGTATCTCTTAATTATTTGCCTTGCATGCTCGCTCCTGAGGTTTATGCATGCGGGAAAGACACACGTACCCAGCTCTCATAGGCTCTGTGTTTTGCTTGAGCTTAACGCTGGCCCTGATCTCTGCTTGGGTTTCTACCGCGACCTTAATTAGTCCCGTTGACTCACGTGAGCGATGGCAGAGAGGTGCACTTTAGCTACGGGAAGGTTCCTTTGAAGGGATGAGGAGGAGGCGGGCGTGGAGGAGACCAGGGGAGGGGCGGCGTGAAGGCTGCTGTGGGAGGGAGAAGAGCACGGGAGGAAGCCTCACCCACTCCCACCCTGATGGGCGTGGAGATTGCGGGCCACCTGGACGCAGAACCCCCGCTTTGGAAGCAGAGGTCCCAGCCATGGGCTTGTCTAGATCCAGGCCCGGCCTGGGGAATGGCCATGCCCTTCAGGGTCCCCGGTTTTCCATGTCCTTCTCACACCCTGTGGAGGTGGACGGGACCTGGGTGGACACGGGAGAGACCTCTGCTTCTTCTTGGCATCTTTTGAGGCAGCAAATCTGAGAAGGAAGATTGGATGTACTGATTTCTCAAACGTAGCGAGCGTGTCCTATGTGCAAGGTGCGGTGCTAAGGGCTGTAGGGGACCCAGAATTATATCAAGTCCTATGTACCTCATAAGTGGGAGCGCTATGTTATTATATGTCATACACGCAGTGCATGTGTGCTCACCATGTCCAGAGAGAAACATTGCTTTCTTTGTAGTGGACCTACAGGGTATAAAGCACAGAGAAGGCCACTACTCGGTCCTGCGCTCAGATGTTTTTCCCGTTACAAAGTACATCATGCCTATATCGACAGAGCCTCCCCATCCTGTGTTCCTGGACATGATTACAGTGTTGCATCGGTTATAATTCTGATTTCTCCTTGCTCCCGGCCTTCTTCGCTATTGCCCTTTTAAGGGCCTTCTCTGGCCAGTCCCAGCGCGTCTGGGCCCTGGCCCAAACACCTCCTGGATGGGTAAACAGAAAATATTCCCATATAAGAGGGATGAGCCTGGGTCCCAGCAGCCGGCACTGCTGGAGGGACTATCTATTTGGCCCTGCGGGCCATCTGCACTTCAGGAAAATGACAGGATTGTACTAAAGTGGAAAGTACATCCCTGCAGAGAGAGGAGCCTGGCCTGCTTAGATGTGGGAGGAGGAGGCCAATTCCACTTCATATGCCCATCAGGGACTCGATTCCAGAGGCTTTCCTCGGTAGCGGTGGTGCCCCTGGGAACTGGGTGCCACCTTGGCTGACCTCTGGCTGGCAGTTTCGCCTGAAGCAGGTGTGGCCCGGTTAATCAGATGCGGCCCGCTCTGTCCTCTGCGGCTCTAACGCTGCAGCCCGAGGGTGCAGGCAGGGAGCACCTGGGGTGCCTCTAGGGGACACCTTGCCCTCTCTGCCAGGTTAGCAGTCCCCCATGATGCCCCGCATGGGGCAGATCGCCCATTCTGGTGGCTTAGAGGACAACCAACTGCAAAACAAGGTGCCACTGTCACCATCTCTCAATTATGCCCACACTTCAAAATTGAGACAGTTTTTTTGTGTTTTTTTTTTTTTTAAATATACTTTGACTTTTTTAAAATATATTTTATTGATTTTGTACAGAGAGAAAGGGAGAGAGAGAGAGATAGGGGCCCTTCAGTCCACAAGCCGACGCTCTATCCATTGAGCCAAACCGGTCTCGGCTACTTTGTTGATTTTTTACAGAGAGGAAGGGAGAGAGCTAGAGAGCTAGAAACATCGATGAGAGAGAGACATCCATCAACTGCCTTCTGCACAACCCCCACAGGGAATATACACGCAACCAAGGCACATGCCCTCGACCGGAATCGAACCCGGGACCCTTCAGTCTGCAGACTGACGCTCTATCCACTGAGCCAAACCAGTTTTGGCTGAGACACAGTTTTATTTTACTTTTTTTTTTTAAAAATTAAATTATTATCTGTGTACATATTTTAACATTGCTCCTCCCCCCCATTCTTACCCTCCCTCCCCAGAGTTTCGTGTCCATTGGTTGTACTTACATGCATGCATACAAGTCCTTCGGTTGATCTCTTATCTCCCCCAGATCTCCCCACCCTCACCGCTGTAATTTGACAGTCTGCTTGTTGAGACACAGTTTTTGACACACAAACCATTCGAAAGGGCTGTGAAAAGCTTACACACACACAGCATTCCTCCTCCCCTTCTTTCCTCCAAGGGCCCTCTGGGGGTGGGGTGGGCACAGAGCTCTCTCTTACATCCCTTTTGGGTGGAACCTGTCAAGCCGGATAGTTCCCTCTCACATGGGGTGGGGGGGTGGGGGGGGATCAGAGCAGGGTCCTCTGCTCTGTCTGAACCCAGCCCTCTTTGAACTCGGATATCTCTGCTGTCAACAAAACACCAACTCTTTTGTAATCCCCTCGATCATTTGGTAACCTCCCCGGGCAGGGAAGGATCTTAATTATCAGACCTCACAAAATCCTGTTATTTACACGAAGTCATCTCCTTCTGCAAGCTCAGCTGTGCACAAACCTGTCCACGTCACTGATAAATATTTACTCCGTAGCTGCAATGGGCATACTGCTCAGGGAGATCCCGCACCAAGCACGGGCCTTATTCTCAAGGACTTTCCAAAGCATGAACATCGCACAGTGCATGCGAGCTCCAGAAGGGTGTAGGGCGACAGCAGAGTGGGTGAGAGGAGAGATTCCCGATGCACGAGGCACGGTGTGGGGTGACTTGGAGCGTGGAGGGCATGCCCACAGGAGGGCACTGAAGGTTGCGTAAGATTTCCAGAAGCTGGAAGAAGGAGGAAGTACTTTCCAGAGAGGGAGAGTGAATGAATTAAAAATGAAAAGCGTGGAGTTCAGAGGGAGGGTGGTATGGAGAACGATTCCAGGACACACAGCCTTTGTCACCCGTTTCCTTGAAGAGCGCCCGGCCCCTCCCCCAGGGGTGGCCTTGCTCTGGGAGCCATCTTTGCAGGGTATTTGTGGGTATTGGGCAGGGCCACAGGGACAGGAGTCTGGCCTCGGACATAGCTGCTGTGATGCGGGTCCTGCTGGGCCCTCTGGCCTGGCCTTGACTATTGCCCCTCCAGGCGGAAGGCTGATGTGTAGCCTCCAGCAGCAGTTAACGAGTGAGCCCCTCAGAGCTCTCCGCGGGCACAGGTGTGCCCGGGCACACAGGCCCACAGGCAGCCACCACCTCTCAGACAGCGCCCTCTGGATACCTGTCCGGGAAATACAACCGTTTCCCCACGTCAAATATCTGTCTTAGGCCCGGCTGGCGTGGCTTGATGGGTGAGCAGCCACCTTGGAACCACCTTGGAGGAGGTCACAGGATGAGTCCCGGTCAAGGGCACATGCTCGGGTTGTGGGCTCCATCCCCAGTGTGGGGCGGGCAGGAGGCAGCCGATCCATGATTCCCTCTCATCATGGATGTTGCTCTCTCTCTCTCTTCCTCTCTGAAATAAAATGTTGAAATGCCTGTCTCAGGGTGGGCCTCCTGAGGCAAAGTGGGAGCCAGGGTTGGGGTTCCTGTGGTTTGCTGAGGGTCAGCTCTGCAGAAGAAACCTCTCAGAGATGGAGGGAAGTGGGTGAAGAAGGGGTGGACCCGGGCAGGAAGTGATCTAGGGTGAACGCGGGGCCTGGCTGCAGTCAGGGGGTGCCGTGTGGTGATGGGGGTGGGACCCTGGAACATAAATCACATTGCTGAGGGGTCCTCCCTTGAGGTAAGGGGAGTGGGGGCGCTATGTTTTTGCTTTTTTTTGTTTTTTAATCTTCACCCAAGGAGTGAGGATCTTTGCCTCATTGCTTATTAGAGTGGAAAGGAGGAGGGGAGCGGGGAGGTGGGGGGGAGAGAAGGAGACATCGATGTGAGATAGACACATTGACTGGTTGCCTCCTGCATGCAATCCAACAGGGGGAGGGGGATCAAACTTGCAACCCAAGTACTACGTGTCCTTGACCGGGAATCAAACCGGAGGCTCACCGGTGCACAGGCCAATGCTCTAACCACTAAGCCACAGTGGCCACGGCCAGGGGCATTGTCTTTGTAGGCTGTGCCAGGCGGGGGCTGTGGGCTCTCTTGGGAGGCTAAGCTTCTTTGGCATGGCCCTGGTCAGCAGAGCTCTGGAAAAGGAGGATTGGTGTGAGCTGTCAGCAGCCGACATTCCTACCCTGTTTCCCCGAAAATAAGACAGTGTCTTATATTAATTTTTGCTCCCAAAGATGCACTAGGTCTTATTTTCAGGGGATGTCTTATTTTTCCATGAAGAAGAATATGGTACACATTTATTATTAAATGAAAATAAAGGAAATCTATTACCTGTATACGGTACGGTAGTACGGTAGCTGTCAGCACAAACCAGACAAACTGTGAATCCTACAGTATCAAGAATTTACTCATTTATTCAATGACAATCATGTCATCATCTTCTGGAACATCATCATAACAATCCAATTCCTGAATTTCCTGGTGAATTTCTTGTGACTCCATTTCTTTCAGAATCAGTGGACCAAATCTCTCACATTTAGCCTAGTGGGGGGGGGGCTTATTTTCGGGGGGAGGGGGGGGAATGCCTTATATTTCACTCAGAAGGAAACCTGTAAGTAGGTCTTATTTTCGGAGGATGTCTTATTTTTGGAGAAACACGGTAGCAGCTGGCGAATGGATAAGCCCGGAGCACAGTAGGTCTGGGCAGAGCCGGGCCAGCACCCCACGGCGTCTGCTATGACATCAGTAGGTGACTCAACACCATTTATGCAGTTCAAGGTCGCTCTGCGTCCAATCCCACTTCCCCGGGCCCAGATGAGGCTCTGCCCACCTGCCCGGGAAGCCAGGAGCCGTCACAGGCCTCGCAGCGGCACCAAGACGAAGCCAAAAGCTTTGACATTTATTTCTTTGCCACAGGCCGTAGCTCTCCCTGGCAGGGCCGGCTGTCCTGGCATGTTCTCTGCACACCAAGTAAGGAAATTACTACGGTCCCTCCGTGCAAACAGCCGCAGGGGGCAGGAGGTGGGAAGGGCGTGTGTAGGTTTCTCCTTTTCCTGTTCTGCTAGGATGTCACACTGGCTTGGAAATTGCAGCAACTACGATGGATGGGTGGGTCTTTTTTTTGTTTTGTTTGGAAAAACGGATTCATATTGAATCACTCTGATAGTATCGGAACGGCACACGTCCTCAGTGCTACGTGGAAAAACTAACCGTGACACATCTGTTTGAGGCTCCCAGGTGTTCTTACTGTCACTGGACCGTGAAGCTTTTCACGTGAAATGCAGAAGGAAACGGGATGATCGTTTCGGATCTGCATCGGTTCGGAGGAGGACCCAGGGAATGGTGGTTTTTACGCAGGGGGTGGATGTGAGGTGGGCAGGGAGGACGGGAGGAATGAGTTTTTCCAGGTGAAAAAACAAACAGCACTGTCACCTTCAAAAATTTTTCCAGCTCAAGACACTTTGCTCCAACTCGACTCGAAATTTCTGTACAGAGAGAAAGGGAGAGAATAGAGAGCTAGAAACATCGATGAGAGAGAGTCATCGACCAGCTGCCTCTTGCACACCCCCTACTGGGGATGTGCCTGAAACCAAGGTACATGCCCTTGACCGGAATCGAACCCGGGACCTTTCAGTCCCCAAGCCGACGCTCTATCCACTGGTCTCTCGACTCGAAATTTCAGATGTAATCCATTTTTAGGATTTTATATGCACAGACTTACAAAGTGAGGATATTAGGGTGTTCCCCAAAATGTATATACACACTTTGAATAATTATAAAGGCAGTGTTTATTAATATACAACTCACTTTCAGAATTAAGCTATCAGCTATTAAGGGGTGTATACATGTTTGGGGGACATCCTATAGTTAGTAACCAGTTTATTTATTTATTTATTTTTTAAAGTATGACTTTTCTAAAAAAATATTTTTTTATTAAATTTTTTTTTTTTACAGAGAGGAAGAGAGAGGGATAGTTAGAAACATCAATGAGAGAGAAAACCATCAACCAGCTGCCTCCTGCACGCCCCACACTGGGGATGTGCCCGCAACCAAGGTATATGCCCTTGACCGGAATTGAACCTGGGATCTTTTCAGTCCGGCAAGCCGACGCTCTATCCACTGAGCCAAATCCGGTTTCGGCTAACCTGTTCATTTTTAAAAATATATTTGTATGGATTTCAGAGAGGAAGGGAGGGGGAAAGACAGAAACATCAAGGATGAGAATCATCCATCGCATCGGCTGCCTCCTGCATACCCACCCCTGGGGATCGAGTCTGCTACCCAGGCATGTGCCATGGCAGAGAATTGAACCATGACCTCCTGGTTCACAGATTGATGCCCAACCACTGAGCCACACCAGCGGGGCCGTAACCTGTTGTGTTTTTTTTTTTTTTAAATTAATAATGAATATTTTAATTAACGCAAGTATTATTTTTTTCTAAAGCATATCTTACACAGGGACAGCCTTCCATTTTATGGATGTACCATCCTGTGTTTAATGAATGCTCTATTCTATGTTTATTTCCAGGGCAGCGACATTTTGATGGTAGCTGTGCCCAGCGCCAGACAAAACAAATCATGAATCAAATAGGCTGGAAGTCTATTGCCTGATTATGGGCTTTCTTTTGTCACGGAATGAGAGCGGTAGCAGCACATCTGCGTTTCAGAACAGCACAGCTGCTAAGCACTTCTTGGTGAAATGCCTCCCGAGGAAGACCAGGGGCATTCAAAAGCACCCGTTTTATTTTAAAATTATCCAACAAATCATGTACTTCCACAAGCGGGATTTTCTCCATCCCAAGGCTTCTGAGGTAAAGGAAATGGGCATGATCCTTATTTCCACAGTAAAATTAGAATGATTCCGTTATACCGACTCCCAGAAAATGATGCTTAATTAGAAACAAACCAACAAATAGCATTTAATCACTAGCTTTTTGGGGTTTGTCTCGCAAGTTATTCATTACTAAGTCTATTTGAGAAATACCACTGGGTTTGAAAGTTCATATAAGCCACACCATTGCTCAGGCCCCTGAAAGTTCTGGACGCTTAGAGCTGGTGTTCTGGTTTTTTCTTTCTTTTTTTTTTTGGGGGGGGGGAGGGTGGTGTGTGTGGGGGGTGGGGGTATTATAAGTTCTTGTGTAAAAATGGAGTAGAGTGTCCCCAGACAATCTCTATGCTCCCCTTCTGTTCTAAGAACACACATTCTAAGAAAAGAAATGCAGAAATTCCCACAGAGTTAGGCCCAGGGCACTGGGTATTGCATTTTTTCTTTCTTTCTTTCTTTCTTTCTTTCTTTCTTTCTTTCTTTCTTTCTTTCTTTCTTTCTTTCTTTTTTTCTTTTTTTTTAAAATGATTTTTATTGATTTTAGAGAGAGGGAAAGGGAGAGGGGTAGAGAGATAGAACATCAATGATGAGAGAGAATCATCGATTGGCTGCCTCCTGCACACTCCCCACTGGGGATGTGCCCGCAACCAACGTACATGCCCTTGACCAGAATAGAACCCAGAATCCTTCAGTCTGCAGGTCGACACTCTATCCACTGAGCAAAACCAGCCAGGCTTGTATTCTTTAAAACACACACACACACACACACACACACACACACATACACACACACATATTTGATTTCAGGGAGGAAGGAAGAAGGAGAGAGATAGAAAGAACATCATAAATGAGAGAGAGAGAGAGTCATCGGTCGTCTGCCTCCTGCACACCAGCTACCAGGGATTGAGCCTGCAACCTAGGCATGTGCCCTGACCTGACCGGGAATCAAACCGTGACCTTCTTGTTCACAGGTCAACGCTCAACCACTGAGCCACGCCAGCTGGGCAGAATCACAGGCTTTCGGTGCTAGAAGGCACTTTGTGGAATCCGTGCAGCCCCTTCATTTTTCCACGTAGGGAAGTGCCTGTGAACTCTGTCCAGAGGGGGGACCAGAGTCAGGCCACACGCCACCCAAACCCCGCGTGCTTACACACCTGACTCCTCAGCTCTGCAGCAGCGTTGCTGTGAGACAGGAATTTATGATCATCCAAACGGAGAGATTATTCCACGGGCTTTATGATTAGAAAACCCTGTAAATAGGTCTTATTTTTGTTTTGCTTTGTTTGGTGGCTCGAAGTCGGCAATTAAGCTCATCCGCGTGGAGTGCTCTCTGGATGGGAGAAGGCTGTTTTGGTCCTCGTCCAGTGAGAATAAATTGAAAGCCATCATCTGTCTCTTTCCCGGAGTCCCTATCTGCCTGTTCCGAGACTCAGTCCTGCGGCTAAAAGCAGGGCCAGAAATAGCAACACAGAAAAATAGATGCAAACAAGGGGGTAAGCAGAGGATGGCTAGGGCGGTCTGTTCTGTTTATGAGATCCGAGGCTTAAAATAGGAGCGGGAATACAGTAGTCTCGTGGACACGGGACTTATTTTGAAATAAAATTCATTATTTCGAACATCAGCTGGCCCTGGGGAGGGCAAAGGGTGGTTCGGCTTTGCCACAAGCCACTTTGCAGCCGACTTGCCTGCAGCTAAGCCTTGCAGCGAGCTTGAACTTGCAGAGAGGGGTAGGGAATTCTCTGAGCCTGCAAGGTGGGAGGCGGGAAGGCTGCTCTGATCCCCAGTCATTTTCTCTGATGTAGGTGTTGTTGGGTGGATTAAGTGTTATTAGCAGCCAGAATGAACCCCGCAGCCTAGAAAGGAGGGGTAGGGATTTGAGAAGCAGGCAGCCAACCACGGAGAACCACCAGAATCTGCTTGGTCAGGCAAAAAATTCACTCAGGGTTCGCCCCAAGGCCAGGGGGTGGGGCTCGCGTTTCTGCTTGTTTCTTCATCTGCTTTTGGGGAGATTTCTTCTTCTTTTCTTTTTAAAGGTTTAGTCTCATTAAAAAAAATAATATATATATAGATATAGATATAGATATAGATATTATTGTATTTTTTTTACAGAGAGGAAGGGGGAGGGATAGAGAGTTAAAAACCTCAATGAGAGAGAATCATCGACCAGCTGCCTCCTGCACACTCCCCACTGGGGATATGCCCGAAACCAATGTACATGCCCTTGACTGGATTTGAACCCAGGACCCTTCAGTCCTCGGGGCTGACACTCTATCCACTGAGCCACACCGGCTAGAGCTCACCGGGGTGTTTCTGACACGTTTATCCAAGGGGGGGAGGGTGTAGGATCGCCCCACGTCCGGTGTGCTGATGAACCATGAGGGTGAATGTCCCTCCATCCCACTCCAGGGCGGTCAGGGTTCGAGCAGCGGTCCATCACCCAGGCTGCCGCCTGCCTGCTGAGTGGAGGAGTCCCCTGGCCTCTCGGGCGGGCGGGAGAGTGTGCCCACGGCCCACACTGTGGGAAAGCTCGGCTTCATCCCAACCAGAGCCACCACCCAGGGCAGTCCCCTCTCTTCCCCAGACGGAGGGTCACAGAGAGCAGAGACCGTGCTTTCTTCACCTCGGCTAATTCTGCAGAGGGGCTGTGCAGAAACGGGTCCGATTCTACACCCTGTAACTCTTTTCCCCCTGAGATGTTTGCAACAGGCATACTGTATCGCACGAGCAACCGCAGCACCCTGTCCCGGGAGCCGTGTCTCCAATGCAGGCTTCTTCATTGGCACAACTTTGGCAATTCGGTAACCGCACGGGCAATCTGGCGGGGGTGAGGAGGTGGGGGGCGGGGAGACTGTAATTTTCTGCTTAATGTTATGCCTGTTTATTTATTTTTCTCACAGCAGTTATTATATACTCACATAACATACAGAAGAAATAAAAACAAGTGCTGTGAATTTACATCTACAGAACAGAATACCAATACACAAAACAACAGACTAGTACATACACACACACACACACACGCACACACATACATCTGTCATGCCTTTTAAAATATTAACAACACCCATCTGTTTGTAAGTTCCCTACCAACATTCAAAATTAGCAGTGAGAGAGATCACACTCAGGTTGGATGACTTGTTTCTAGATTCACGGAACTCGAAGGTCTCTCCCACGGCCATGAGTTATTACGACGAGAGGGTGCACAACGAAACCAGGTAGAAGCCAGCACAGCAGAACCAACTGCAGAAAGACTCCCCAGAGTCCGTTCCCCACAGGACCACAAAGGATGGGCTGGATTCCCTCAGCACTTGGCTTTGACGTGTAGCTGAAGAAGGAAACTCAACAGAGGCTCAGTGCTTACGGTTTCTGTTGGATTGCTGGTTACATAGGTGCTCCTGTCTGGCACATACCCACATCCCAGACTCCCAGAAGGAGAGCAAATATTCAATAGGAACGACGTTGTTTGTTCATTTATTTTATTTTATTTTTTTTTAAAAACTACATTGTTTATTGTTTGTGAAACAGGGTAGGCACAGCGAGTCACTCTGCAGCCAGGGGAGTGGTTCTCAACCTTTTAAATGCCGTGGCCCTTTAATACACTTCCTCATGTGGTGGTGACCCCCAACCATAACATTATTTTCATTGCTACTTCATAACTGTCATTTTGCTATGGTTGAGAACCGCTAGCAGGGTCGCTCGCCTAAGACCATCAGAAGACACAGATATTTTACATGACGATTCATTAACAGTAGCAGAATTACAGTTATGAAGCAGCAACAAAAATAATGTTATGGCTGGGGGTCACCATAACATGAGGAACTGTATTGAAGGATCGAGGCATCAGAAAGGTTGAGAACCACTGAGCTAGGGAATGACGGGACTACTTCTGAAATCCAAGTTTGCAGATGCCAATCAAAGCCAAACTTGCAATCAGGCCTTTTATTTATTTATTTATTTATTGTTTAAAGTATTGCACATAGTAGTACATAGTGTTATGCCTTGTTTAAATGTTCCATAAGCTGCCAAAACTGGTTTGGCTCAGTGGATAGAGCGTCGGTCTGCGGACTGAAAGGTCCCAGGTCAAGGGCATGTACCTTGGTTGCAGGCACATCCCCAGTGGGAGGTGTGCAGGAGGCAGCTGGTCCATGTTTCTCTCTCATCGATGTTTTTAACTCTCTATCCCTCTCTCGTCCTCTCTGTAAAAAAATAAAAATAAAAAAAAAATCAATAAAATACATTAAAAAAATAAAAATAAATGTTCCATAAGCTTGGATTATTATTATACCAAGACAAAAAACATGCTATTGCATCATATTGGTAAAAGAGCCACAAAGCAGCACCGAGTATCTTGAATTAGGACCGAGTATTTCTATGGAGCCCCTAAGTAGCATTCTTGATCGAAGATCATTTGTAATACTGGGCAATTTTCCCCAAAGAGTCTGATATTAGGTTTCTTCTTCTTCTTCTCCTTCTCCTCCTCCTCCTCCTCCTCCTCCTCCTCCTCCTCCTCCTCCTTCTTCTTCTTCTTCTTTTTAGTATTATTATAGCAATACTAAAAAAAATGTAAGATCCTATGAAACTGACATCACAGGTCCTCAATACACACACACACACACACACACACACACACACATACACATACACACACTTTTATAAAAATGTGACACAGGAAGTTTTCATCAGAACAGGGTGATATATTTGATAGACTTCATGGAGATCAAAGCCATAATGTCATTAAGTATTCTTAGCAGCGCTGTTTCCGCCCCCTGAGGAGCATGAAAAGAAAAAAAGAAAAGAAAAGAAAAAGAAAAAGGATTTTTTCTTCAAAGCTAGCAGCTATTGCTTATTCCCCCAAATCCATGTGAGGCACAGTAGTAAAGAATTTCATAATTTCCTTGAAGAATTGCCCTTTGTGTTTCACAATGCCATGCCACGAGCGGGATAGGTGAATCAGCTTAATAAATACCCTGAGGTGTGTCTTGTTCCAGTTATAGCTCCCAGATGAAACAGAATCGCCAAAAAGAAGGAAGCTGACTAAAAAAAATATATTAAAAAAAATGATACGCTTACAAGAAGGGAATCATTCATCACTGATTCAGACACATGTGCAAAGACCTACGTGCTGTGCCCCTGGTGGAGCCCCCGGAATGGGACAAAACTTCTAAATAAAACATGATTATCTCTCGCATGTTTGCCAGAATAGTGAATCACAGCGGGGCCGCTGTCCGTAAGCTCGCAACCGGTGACGTGCGTTCCTCTCTCGGTGCGATCACCCCAATCGGACTTCCAGGATCGTTCTGATCCCGGGAAAAAGCCCTGCCTCACGTGACCGATCTCTTCAGGAAGGCCCGTTATGTGAGCTGATCCCTGACAGCGTTAACAATCTGTCAACGTCCGACTAAGACATACAGACACTCCCATGCGGCTCCTCTTCCTCCGGCCTGCTTTCCTGTGCTGGCTTCCCCTCTCTGGCATGTCCCTGAGAAGCTGGCAAATACGCTGAATACAGAATAATCAAACTGTGGCTGAAGCTATGACCCCTCCTGCCCAAGTGGAGTTTCACTCGTCCAAGGAGGATATGCCTGCTTACAGAGCCTTGGCTGAAATAGGAGAAAGCTTGAAGAGCAGGTTTTTTCTTTCCCTCCCCCGCCAAATGGTAATATAGTCCATATTCACTGTGGAAGTTTCTTTTGGGTTACAAAAATGTTATAAGAAACACAGTCAAAGTAATGCGTTATTCTGCTGCCTAGCGATCACCACTAACTTTAAAAAAAAAAAAATCCTTACCCTATGATATGTCATTTTTCATTGACTAGAGAAAGAGAGGGAGGGAGAGGGAAACATCGATGTGTGAAAGAAACATCCACCAGTTGCTTCCTGCACATATGCCCTGATCAGGAATCGAACCCGCAACCTGGGTATGTGCCCTGACTGGGGATCAAACTGACAACCCTTCGGTGCATGGGACAATGCTCCAAGCAACTAGCCAGGGTTTTTCCTTTAAAAAAAAAATAAAAAACACATATATAGCCAAAACTGTTTGGCTCAGTGGATAGAGCGTTGGCCTGTGGACTGAAAGGTCCCAGGTTCGATTTTGGTCAAGGGCATGTACCTTGGTTGCAGGCACATCCCCAGTGGGGAATGTGCAGGAGGCAGCTGATCAATGATTCTCTCTCATCTATGTTTCTAATTCTCTGTCCTCTCTCTCTTTCTCTCTATAACAAGTCAATAAAATATATTTAAAAAAACACACGAAACAACAGACATATACATTTAAAAGTTATTTTTAGAACTTATTTTGATTGTTGACACCATTACAGATGTCCCCATCCTCCCCCCTTTGCCCACCTCCACCCAGCCCCACAGATGCGTTTTGTATCCTTTATTCTCCCCCCCACTCCCCACCGTGGGTCTTGTGGTAAGTCACTCACCCTGTATCCCTCAACAGCAAGGCTTGCCGTTTAACTGTGAATCACTACACAGATGCAAGCCTGCAGCTTTCCGACCTTCAGTTCCGAGACTGAGAAAGGCCAACGCATCACTCGGGGAACTGAAGAAGCTGTGTGCTTGGCCATTTCCAGGACAGTGTGATCCCTCCGAACCCGCCACCTCGTCTGCTAACGCTGAGACGGGCTTTCTGTCTTCGAGGGGAGGTCAGATGGAGGAGCACCCTCAGACATTCCTGTGAGTGTCTGAGCATCTCAGTGGGCGGCGTGGGAAGCTTCGGTTCTGTCCACAGCAGCTGCATCGGGGCAGCTGGGGTGACTGAGTGGAAGCTTTGAAAACAGACGAATGGACTTTTTTTTTTTTTTTTTTTTTTTTTTTTCTGAACGACTAGCAAGATTAGGAAAGGAGCCAGGCCTGTGTGGCCCAATTGGTTGAGCGTCTACCTCTGAACTAGGAGGCGACAGGTTGATTTCTGATCCGGGCGCATGCCTGGGTTGTGGGCTGGATCTTCAGTGGGGGGTGTGCAGGAGGCAGCTGATGGATGATTCTCATCATTCATGTTTCTATGTCTCTCTCTCTCTGAAATCAATAACAATAATAATAATAAAGAGTAGGAAATGAGGAAAGTAGTAAAAGTGCCATGTGTAAGCTATGGCCAGGTATAAGTTGTGGTTCAAAGAAGACATTTGGGGTGTCCCAAAGTCAACAGTGGTGGAGGAGTAATTTTATACAATTCACATGCTAGTGCTGAAGAAATTTCTTCTACCGTTATGAAAAAAAAAAAAAAAAAATCAAAAGTGACCCTAGCCTGTTTGGCTCAGTGGTTAGAGTGTCGGCCTGCAGACCAAAGGATCCTGGGTTTGATTCTGGTCAAGGGCACGTGCCTTGGTTGCAGGCTCCTCCTCCTCAGTCTGGCCTGTGAGACTGGGCTGTGGCACAGCTCGCTTCTTCAGTCTGGGCCACACGCATGGATGGCCACAGGGGCGCGGCGAGAAAGGAAGTCTCCTCCTCAGGTCAGGGCTAGTGCAGGAGGCCATCAATTGATATGTCTCTCTCACATCGATGTTCCTCTCTCTTTCCCTCTCTAAAAATCAGTGGAGCCGAGACCGGTTTGGCTCAATGGATAGAGCGTCGGCTTGGGGACTGAAGGGACCCGGGTTCGATTCCGGTCAAGGGCATGTACCTTGGCTGCGGGCATATCCCCAGTAGGGGGTGTGCAAGAGGCAGCTGATCGATGACTCTCTCTCATCGATGTTTCTAGCTCTCTATCTCTCTCCCTTCCTCTCTGTACAAAATCAATAAAATATATTAAAAAAAAAATCAGTGGAAAAAAATATCCTCTGGTGTGGATTAACAACGATGACAAAAAAAGCAGAAGTGATGGACTGAGAAAGAGATACTCCTTTGCGGGGTAGCTTGGTGACATAATCAGAGATGTCACTACAGAAACCCTTGTTCCTGTTGGGGCCCCAACACACCCCTGTTGCTCGGGACCCCACTTCACTGCAGCCCCAGACACATCCCCCCTGCTGCCTGTACGGAAGCGTGGCACCTGCTGGCGTGCTGTGGCATCCGTGGCTCAGCCGTGCATCCCCACAACTTGCTTTGGTCACCAGGAAGCTGCCGGCAGATGAGGGAGGCACAGTGCCGTATGGATAAAGCGGCACCGGCCTGAACCTGGGGAAATTGCTAGAACCTTCCAGAACCGGAGAATCTGGAAGGCCTGGCCTGTGAGACCGGGCGAGAAAGGAAGCCTTCGTCACATGGGCCGAGCCTATCGTTTGAGTCGTTCCCACAAAATGACCGAGACTTTCCATTTCTGGTGGATGGAGGGGTGACCGAGACAGATGATGTCCTTGTTCTCTTAGTTTAAGTAGATAATAAACAATGTAATCAAACTTCTCCCCTCCCCCTCCTCCCCCGTTGTTATATTAGATCTAGAAGCTATAAATGGAAAAATGTGAACCGGGCCTGTTTAGATAGCATATTCTGGTAGAGGGGAAAGGCACTGAAGATGCTAGCAAAAATGAGAGAAACGTTCGATTAGGGTAAGGGCAATACAGAAAAATTAAAATTAAAATAGGACTGTGAATGTTAGAAAGTCTCTATTGGCTATTTTATTTTGAATATATATATATATATATATATATATATATAAAATGTATTTTATTGATTTTTTTACAAAGAGGAGGAGAGAGGGATAGAGAGCTAGAAACGTCGATGAGAGAGAAACATCGACCTCTTGCACACCCCCTACTGGGGATGTGCCCGCAACTAATGTACATGCCCTTGACCGGAATCGAACCCGGGACCTTTCAGTCCGCAGACCGACGCTCTACCACTGAGCCACACTGGTTTCGGCTTATCTTGAATATATTTTTATTGATGTCAGAGAAAGAGAGAGAGAAACATCAATGACGAGAGAAAATCATGGATCGGCTGCCTCCTGCATGTCCGCGCTGCGGATCCAGCTTGCCACCGTGAGCATGTGCCCTGACCGCGAATCGAACCATGACCTCCTGGTTCATAGGTCGATGCTCAACCACCAGCTGGGCTCTAGTGGCTATTTTATACTGGGTGGTCAGGGAAGGCCCTTCTAAGAAGGTGCCATTAAAACTGAGACCCAAATGCCTGGAAGGAGAAGGCCTGCAGAGATGAGGGAGGGGGAGGGGGAGGAGCTCGGCACAAGCATGTTTCATGCCTCACTTGGCTGTTTTCCTCAAAAACGACCACCCTGACCCATCGCCCCAGGTTATCTAGAGTTGACTGTATTGCTAATACTTGTTCTGGGCTTGTGAATGATTTACTTTTGAAATTTACTCAAATATGCTTAACTTCATGATCGTGATGACTGAAACAACTGGTCCACTGATCAGCAGGCTGCATGGGACGACCAGTGATCGTGATGACCGAAACAACTGGTCCACTGATCAGCAGGCTGCATGGGACGACCAGGTCAGCAGGGGGGAAGTGAGAAGTGACCGGGCCAACAGGGGGCAGTAGGGGGCAATCAGGCCAAAAAAGGGGGGCAGTTGGAGGTGACCAGGCTGGTGGTGGGGGGGGGGCGGCAGTGAGGGACAATCAGGCCAGTAGGAATAGGTGGTTTGGGGTGATCAGGCTGGCGGGGGGGCAGGGGGGGGCAGTTAGGGGTGATCAGGCAGGCAGGCAGGTGAGCAGTTAGGAGCCAGCGGTACAGGATTGTGAGACGGATCCCAGATTGGAGAGGGTGCAGGCTGGGCTAAGGGGACCCCCCTCGCCAGTGCACAAATTTTGTGCACTGAGTCTCTGTAATAAGAGACATGTCAGTTACGAACTATCCTCAAGTTCAATAGTGTGGTGAAGGCTTGGGAGGAGCAGGTGAGGGGAGGAGGGCGTCCATGGGAAAAACAGCAACAACAACAACAACAACAACAACAACAAAAACCAGAGGGGACATCTGTAATACTTTCCACAATAAAGATAAATTAAAAAAACCACACTATTCTGAGGTTGTTTTTCACCTATCTGATTGGCAAAGATTGAAACCTTGGATAGAGCCCTAACCGGTTTGGCTCAGTGGATAGAGTGTCGGCCTGCGGACTGAAGGGCCCCAGGTTTAATTCCGGTCAAGGGCATGTACCTTGGTTGTGGGCACAGCCCCAGTGGGAGGTGTGCAGGAAGCAGCTGGTCGATGTTTCTCTCTCATCGACGTTTCTGGCTCTCTGGCCTCCCGCCAGGGTCCAGACACTTTTAGGGCCAAGGCTTAGCTTTGTGTCAAGTGTGGGGTTTGTCCACAGACCCTGGGACAGACAACCAGGCTGTCCACCCTTGCAGGGAAGGCTGGAGCCAGAGGCGAGAAGAGACAGGACGTGGGCTGTGGCCTCGGTCCCTGCATTTATTTTTGTCCCAGGTCTTGCAGGTGTTACTAGGGAGGGGGTTGGCCCACCCCATTTTTATTACAGCCCAGAATGAGTCACCTCATCTTGTGTGCATTATCGCTGCATTAATTTTCGCCTCGTAAATGCCTCTGAATCATCTTTTGAAAGTGTGAGGGGGAAAAGATTGTGAGCGAAAGGGCTGGAACTCTATTACAGATTCAGATGTCACAGTGACCAGGCAAGTAATAGCAATGAGCGAGGCCAGCTGGAACGAGAGATGGTAAGAAGAGGTGGGGACGCGGGCGAGGCAGAGAACACGGCGAAAGGTAGAGCCGCTACTCGGTTTTAAGAATCGCCAAGTGGGAAGAGGGTACCGGTTTATTTTTACTTAAGTGGGGGGGAAAATATTCTGGTTGGTTAACATTTCTCAAGTTAAAAATGTAAATTTCGCTGTGGCTGGTGTTCCTCAGTGGTTACAGCATTGGCTAGAGTACGGCGGAAGGATCACGGATTCAATTCCCCAGTCAAGGGTACGTACCTGGGTTGCGGGTTCGATCCCGGGCCCCAGCTGGAGCACCAGTGGGAGGCAACCAATCAATTTGTCTCTCTCACATCAATGTGTCTCTCTCTCCCCCAGATCCTAACATCTGGCTTGTGGGCTATATCATTTGATAATCTGGCCGTGCCTAGGCAAAAAATGAGTCTGGATTAAAAAATTCAATAAATCTAGACGCTTTTTTCCCCCCCATAATTTTTAAGTTGGTAATTTTGAATGGCCCTCAAATGATGTTATGTTATAAATAGCCAAATGGCCTTTGGCAGAAGGTTCCCCACTCCTGCTCTAGAGAATGGATAGGAAAAATATCCTCATGTAAGGATTAACAAAATAATAATAATAATGATGATAATAATAATAATAATAATAATAAAGGTAATCTATTCTTTGCCAAACAAATACACCTGGGGCTGAATCCAGCTCACGGCTGTCAGTTTGCAACCTTTGGTCTAAAACTCTGAGTGAACCGAAACCGGTTTGGCTCAGTGGCAGAGCGTAGGTCTCCGGACTGAAAGGTCCCGGGTTCGATTCCGGTCAAGGGCATGTACATTGGTTGCGGGCACATCCCTGGTTAGGGGGTGTGCAAGAGGCAGCTGGTCGATGTTTCTCTCTCATCGACGTTTCTAGCTCTCTATCCCTCTCTCCTCCTCTTTGTAAAAAAAAAAAAAAAAAAAAATCAATAAAAAATATATTAAAAAAGTAAAAAATAAAATAAAACTCTGAGTGATATGGGTGGTGGCTAGCCGACGGCTAATTTGGACCTCACCTTAGTAACTGCGCTGGCATCTGAGGATACTCCCTGCGTCCCGTCTTGAGGGGGCTGTTGCCTGGACATCTGTCAGGAGGTGGGAGGATTGACTTTCTCTCACTGTCCAGACAACCCACTCGTCCACTCTGAGTCATAGTTTGTCGCCTTTCAAATAGAAGATAAGACTGCAAGTTGTGTGTGTGTGTTTTTTTTTTAAAGATTGACTTACTTTTTTAAAAGTTTTAACAAAATTTCAGCATAACATTCAATCGTATCATGGAAGTCATTTTGATCCAATGACATACAGTTATATTTCAATGTGCATTTGGTCCCCAAACTAAATTTGGTAAGTTTTGTTTGTTTTGTTGAAAATCACGCTTTTCTCCCCAGTTAATGTAAGATCAATATCATTTTTAAAAAACGTATGTTTTTATTGATTTCTGAGAAGAAGGGAGAGGGACAGAGACAGAGACAGAAACATTAATGATGAGAGAGAATCATTGATCCTCTGTCCCCTGCACACTTCCAGTGCCCTTGACTGGGATCAAACCCAGGACCCTTCACTCTATCCACTGAGCCAAACTGGCTAGGGGGAGAACAGGTCCTTAAAAAAAAAAATTAATCTAATACCTGATTTACAGAAGGTGCTTGAAAAATGTTACGTTTAGATTGAAGAATGAAACCCTGAATTATGGCCTATTATAATATCCCAAAACCATTCTCAAAATTATTTAAGTAAATCAGAATTTTAATTTTTAACAATTTCATAGTTCTTATTCAAGATTTCATTTATTGGTGTTGTATTTTGATTAGCCCCAACAAGCCTTTCAAATATGTAAGTTTCTATGTGGTGGTGGAAATAGCTTTTTTTTTTGAAGCTCTTCATGCTGCTGTCACTACAGGTATAGAGTGATGTTTGTCTCTAGGATGTTGAGTAGGTTCCTTCAATGAGGTTTGGCTGAATTAAAGTTTATGCAATGAATAGACCCTTTATTTGTGCTCAAGACTATAGAGCAGTTAACTCCGTGTTCTATTTAAAATGGATAACAACTAGCTTGAAAACTACTTTTAGATCAGGTGTATTTATTTATTTATTTTTTAGTTTTATTTTTTAAAATATATTTTTATTGACTTCAGAGAGGAAGGGTGAGGGGGAGAGAGAGAGATGGAAACATCAATGATGAGAGAGAATCATTGATTGGCTGCTTCCTGCACATCCCCTACTGGGGATCGAGCCCGTTACCCAGGCATGTGCCCTTGACGGGAATCAAACCCGGGACCTTTCAGTCTGAAGGCTGACGCTCTATCCACTGAACCAAACCAGCTAGGGCAGATCAGGTGTATTTAAAAATGCTTCAGAAAATAGTGTAAGTGGCTTCAATAGTTTTGTTTTGGGCCTCTTTTGGGGGTTGTGTTTTATAATGAATTCTTCTGGATTTAGCAGATATTATGGCAGATTCCAATTTATTAGGCCTGATCCTTCCCAATCTTTAACCTCTAGGAAGGAGAATGGACAGAAAGCCTGCCTCATTGTTGGCCTAGCGATGCTGTGGCCGTGCTTGCGGAATGACTCGGGACAAAGGCTCCTTCGCGGTGGGTGTTGGATATAAACAGCCCCGGGATCAGGAACTTCCATTCTCAGAGAAAACGCACGCAGTACAGTCTGAACAAGTGAAATGTCTACTTGAATGTCTTCTCGATTTCTCTGTCCAAATGTCCTCCCTCTTACCCCTCTGGTCCCATCGACTTTCCCAGAAACATGGTGTATCGATGCCAAACTGGAATGATCCCTTTGAGTACTCAGCATCCTTCGCTTGTTTAGCCTCTCTTCTGTCTCTCCTTTTTCAGTGTTTTCATTCCAAACAGCTTTTTCCATGCTCTTCACAGAGAGTCAACTTCTTCACGAGGAGGTGATCTATTCTACAAGGAACTCCTGGGACCGGCCCTGGCGCTGTTTTAAAAATAGATCGCATTTCCTGAGAGGAATTCCTTTTAGAATTCTCACCTTCTTTTGCCAGTCTAGACATGCTCTTCCCACCACCCCCCCTTTTTCTTCTTTTTCATCATTTAGATTTTTAAATTTTTTACTTTAAGAAAATACAGAGCTGGGAATCATTTTACTTCTACTGTGATAGATATATCTTTGAAAACCCGAATAAGCTTACTGATTGCTGAATCTTTCACATTAATTAACTGTGCTTAATTTTCACATTACCAATTGTTTTTATGACTTCTATTCTCACTGAACAACTTTTCGACATCATTTAAAATGACTGAAAGACAAAGATCTCCAATATCTATGAAATAAGTAAATGCATATTAATAAGAATTAGTACTTTCTTCAAGAAAAAAAAATATTAGTAACTTATTCCTGAATTGTCTATGCATCACGTAAGAACATTCTCTCTCTTTTTTTAAATATATATATATATTTTTTATAGAGAGCAAGGGAGAAAGACAGAGAGTTAGAAACATCGATAAGAGAGAGAGACATTGATCAGCTGCATCCTGCACACCCCTCACTGGGGATGTGCCCGCAACCAAGGTACATGCCCCTGACCGGAATCAAACCCGGGACCTTCCAGTCTGCAGGCTGACACTCTATCCACTGAGCCACACCGGTGTCGGCTCACTTAAGAAAATTCACTTGGAATTTTTGTTTCAGTTTTGATAGCAAATATCATACTACTTAGAAGCCATTCACCCGTCTTAAACCTTAAACTCACATCCCATATGGTAATCTCCTTGAGTTGGAGGCTTATCATTTTAACCCTGGTAGCAAGGCTTCTGATTAAGAGCATCACTCACTAATTCTAACCATGACTGAGCAGGCCTGCAAATCAATCCCATCCCACCTGCAAGTTCATTCTGATTTATAATAATAATAAGACCTAGATGAAAAGATCATGAAAAAAATGGAGACATATTCTAAATATTATAATCTTCCTTTGGCAGACCACCAGGGCATTTGTATCTTTGAGACAGGACCCATGCCATTTCAGTTCCTCTTTGCAGTTCTGGTTTAGAACATTTTAATTTTAGATTAAAAAAAAAGAAAAATATATGATCACGCCGAAAACATTAAAAAAAAAAAAGGGCATCTGGTGAATCACAAATTAAGAAAATGCAAGGAGAAATATATATGTTTCATTCCCTTTTCCAGGACTCTTACAACTCTGCTTTCTTGGGAGGAAATTCATGAGCTATAATACTTGAGCAGATTCTCGTGTGTAGGTTTTAACATTTTCTTATCTGCCATATTCACCACCCACCCAGGGGCAAGACCAAAGAAAACCTGCCTTAGGTCCTTTGGAGTACTAAGCATTTAGAAGAGTCCATCTTTAATGAGATCAGGTAAACTATAACCATACTTCTCGGCAAGTTCCAGTCTTGCTTCAGGAAATTGGGCAGGATCAGCCAGGTAGCCACGATTCTTTGCATCAGTGTCATATGGGACCACGCCTTCGGATGGAAGCATTCCTTTTGGCATGGGTTGTCCCCGCAGAAAGAGTGGAACAGGTTTGCGTAGAATGTCTGGACTTCTTGGATCATAGAAGGCTGGAGTAACACCACCACCATTTTTTTGTTCCTCAGTTGCAGCAATGGTTAGTTCTGAAGCCAACTGTGCTTCAATATTAATTTTTTGCCTTAAAGATGTCAGCACCCTCCTCTCCCAGCTGGACACCATAATCCCTTTTAAATGGTTGAAGGGTCACACCTCTTCCATTGACAAGCTGGGTCAACTCGACCCAGATCGATAAGATACTGCAATCTGCTGAGACTCAAAGGCTGATGCTGACGTCTGAAGTGATGTCCTTCATGAAACCCATATTTGGAGATTCGGATGTTAAACGGGGTCTGGCTGGGTTCCCCTCTGCCGCTCTCCTTTATGGCCTTGGCCACATGTTCTATCTCTTCTCCGGCCTCTTGGTCATCTTTCCAGTTTCTTAGAGCCTGATTGGGCCTTAGGTTGGCCAGACTCACACGGGGCAGGGCCCCACCATCTCACATGGGACCAGCTGTGACCCCTAGACATGGCCCTTTTGAAGAGGCCTTTGAATAACCAGGGAGGCTGGCCTGTATGGCTCAGTGGCTGAGTGTTGACTTATGAACCAGGAGGTCATGGTTCAATTCATGGATTGCAGGCTCCAATCCCCAGTAGGGGCGTGCAGGAGGCAGCCAATCCATGATTCTCTCTCATCATTAATCTTTCTTTCTTTCTTTCTTTCTTTCTTTCTTTCTTTCTTTCTTTCTTTCTTTCTTTTTTAAAATATATTTTATTAATTTTTCACAGAGAGGAAGAGAGAGGGATAGAGAGTTAGAAACATAGAAGAGAGGGAATCATCGATCAGCTGCCTCTTGCACACCCCCTACTGGGGATGTGCCCACAACCAAGGTTCATGCCCTTGACCGGAATCGAACCCGGGACCTTCCAGTCCGCAGGCCGATGCTCTATCCACTGAGCCAAACTGGTTTCGGCTCATCATTGATGTTTCTATCTCTCCTCCCTTCCTCTCTGAAATCAACAAATTAATAATTGGAGGTATAGGGAAAGCAAACATCTTTAGTGGCTCTCCATTTCCTGAAGAAGAACCTTCCAACTCCCCAGCACAGAAATCAGAGCCCACCTAGGACGTGGCCTCACCTTCCGGAATCATCTCCTGACACGCCCAGCCGTGGGCCATTTGTTTCAAAACTAGAGACAAGGCTGCCTTCCTCTTTGGTGGCAGAGGGAGGACTCAGGGATCACACAGGCCTGCCTACACCAAGCTTGTCTGGGAAGTGCCCAGAGGGTCACATGGAGACATGGGCCCGTTGCTCTTTAGATTCACAGTCTGACATTTGTCATCCAAATGGGCTTTCTCTTTTAGCCTCCGGTGGTAAGGTTTGATGGCATCTCTCTGACAGCCGTCTCCTTTCACGGTATCATCCTGCATCTTATTTCAACTCCGCTTTTATGGCCTCCTGTCTGTGTACTGCCCTGACCTTCGGATGTCCTTACTTTCAACATCGCAAGGACATCCCCATTGACCCGAGCACACAGCCCTTCACTCTCCTAGCATGACATTTTTATTTTAGTTTTTTGAGAGGTCAAAAGCAAACTTATGAGACATGTCAGACCAACCCAACCAACTTAATTAGTTTTCCCCCCAAGGGCTCTTAACCCAATGTCCTTTCTTTTATTCTCGTTCTATTATGCAAGAAAAGAAAATTGACTTAGGTCTTTCTCTTTAACCCAGTTCTTTGCTCTTCAATGAATATTTATTGAGTTTCTTCTCCACGGGAGGCATAGTTTTATGCTTTGGGTAATCATAAATTGTTAAATCTGTGGCTCAAAGACAAAAAATAATAAGGGGGGGGAGGAGAGAGAGGGAGGGAGGAAGAGAGAGAGAAAGAGAGACACAGAGAAAGAGAGAGAGAGAGACAGAGAGAGAGAGACAGAGAGAGAGACAGAGAGAGTGAGCGCGCTTACCAGACATACTTAGATCACATATCTTTTTAGAGGTTAATTTTTTTTTTCAGTTAACGCACTTTTTTTCTGGTAAATTGAATTAGTTTCGAGGGGTTTCTCGGAAGAAACTAACTCATCCCGGTGAGGGTTACTCACCCAATTTCTCCCGTTACTGACCAGCTTTCATCTACGATTTCATGTTGCAAGACAAGGCGCAGAGGTTCACCATGTCGGTTTACATGATGATTGTTTTATTGTGTGTAATGGATTTTCATTTATCAAAGCACTTCTACATGTTCCAGCGCAAGGCCCTCACTGGCTTATTAATACACATATTCAGAGTTAATATTGTTGACTGCTTCACGTCCGGGAATTTGCTTCATCCCCTTTCCAGTACAAGCTCACGCACGCTTCCTATCCCCCAACCCCCATCTTTGTACCCCGGGGAAGAGGAGACAGATGTCAGCAATGACAGGCACCCCCTGAAAGTCTCACCAAGATGGTGAAAGCCCCTTAAACAATGCTGCTAGTCAATCCCAGGGATGTTGTATAAAAACCCTTATAATGAGAATCTTTCCCCCCACCTCCCCCCGATTATAGAAGTATACAAGCCACTGCAGGGAATTCAGAAATACGGTAAATCACTTGACAGTGACCACTCCATGACAATATAACATCATGTCCAGTCCTCTCTTAAAAAATATATATTTTATTGATTTTTTACAGAGAGGAAGCAAGAGGGATAGAGAGTCAGAAACATCAACGAGAGAGGAACATCGACCAGCTGCCTCCTGCACACTAATGGGTATGTGCCCACAACCAAGGTACATGCCCTTCACCGGAATCGAACCTGGGACCCTTGAGTCCGCAGGCCAACCCTCTAGTCACTGAGCCAAACCGGTTAGGGCTGTCCAGTCCTCTTGTATGGCTTATCCTCATATGCACATAATTATATAATTGTTTTCCCAACAGAGCTCAGGTTGACAACTGCTTCTCAGCAGACACTGAGAAGATCAGAACAGATCTTCCTAATCCTTCTCCCTCGTTACATAAAATAAGCACATTGAAAGAGACGGTAAATTGCTTGTGGTTTGGCTGCTTCTCAGTGCTTTTCTTATGTTTGCTTTTCTACATGTGATGTTCTCTTCAAATATCAAATAATGCCCAAAGTATTATCTAATCACAATACAGTCTTCAAAACCAAGTTGACTTCAGTGTGGCTCAGGGGTTGGGCATCAACCTTTGAACCAAGAGGTCAAGATTTCATTCCTGGTCGGGACATATGGCCAGATAGTGGGCTCAATTCCCAGCAGGGAGCATGTAGGAAGCTGATGATCAACGATTCTCTGTCATCATTGATACTTCTATCTCTCCTTCCCCCTTCCTCTCTGAAATCAATAAACATGTACTTAAATAAAAGTTTACTTCTCCTTTCACCACAAGTCAAACTGGTCCAATTGCTAGGAGAGCTGATAAAGTAGAATGAAAAATCTCCTGCGACAATTATCCATTTGGAATTTTGCTGTGAGTTGATGGAGGCTGGATGACGGCCCTGTTGGGGGCATGTCAAGAATTTCAGGAGAGGGATAAAGGAAGAGATCAACCAAAGGACTTATGTGCACACATATGAGCCTAACCGGTGGTCAAGGACAATAGGGGGGTGGAGGCATGACTGGGGGGGGGGGTATTGGAATGGGGGGTTGAGGACAAATATGTGATACCTTAATCAATAAAGAAATTAAAAAAAAAAGAATTTCAGGAGCTTGAGCAGGACCTGGCCTATCTTCTGTTTGCACAAATAGGGAGGCCGTGGCCCAGTGGCAGAGAGAAGCCAAGGGCCCTGGCCTGCCGGTAGAACCTGCTGCCCTCCCACTTCTCTTCCTCTCCAGGAGAGGGTTTCCTGGGCCTCCCTCCTCAGCCCCCAAAAGGAAGAGCATGTCATGGATCCCCGCTGTTGGCTTGCCAAGTTCCCTCTCTCAGGTCCCCTTTCGCCTTTCTTCTACTCAGAAGGGAGAGTGCTGTGGTTTAGAGGAGAGGGGAATCCCGATCTTGGTTTGTCCAAATTTGGCGAAGGCTCCTGGCGAGGCTCCCCATGGGTGGTCTGGGTTGGTGCCCTGGGCTGCCTGGGGCCACCCACAGCTGGAGATCCACCAGTTTCTCTCCCGAGGGCTAAGAAAAGGCCACGTGAGTCCACAGCCTTGTGATCCCAGGCACTGAAGTCCTGGTGCTCTGATGACTTGCTTTCCAGCCCTCTGACTGTTCCCTGAGAATTCTGCAGCCTCCTTACAGGACTTCTGGGGCTCTCCCCAACCTGACCTGTGAGGGCTAGTGCACACTGATCATATCTCTATGTCCCTCATGACTTGCACAGCCTATGGTACTTCCTAAATATTTACCGGATTGGATTGCATGCCGCAGAGACAAAGGAAGTCTGAAAGGTCAAGTACTTTGCCTAAAGACACACAGCGAGTAAGAAAGAGATGGGCCGAAACCGGTTTGGCTTAGTGGATAGAGCATCGGCCTGCAGACTCAAGGGACCCAGGTTCGATTCCGGTCAAGGGCATGTACCTTGGTTGCGGGCACATCCCTGGTGGGGGGTGTGCAAGGGGCAGCTGGTTGATGTTTCTGACTTTCTATCCCTCTCCCTTCCTCTCTGTAAAAAAAAAAAAAAAAAAAAAAAATATATCAATAAAATATATTTTAAAAAGAAAAGAGACAAAACTCAGAATTTGAATCCTGCCTGCCTGACTTCACTGCATTGTATGAATCCCATATTCCAAGTTGATTTTTTTAAAAAAAATACATTTTTATTGATTTCAGAGAGAAAGGAAGAGGGAGAGAGTGATAGAAACATCCATGATGAGAGAGAATCATTCATCGGCTGTCTCCTGCACATCCCTCACTGAGGATGGAGCCTGCAACCTGGGCATGTGTCCTGACCAGGAATCAAACTGTGACCAACCTCTGACCTACTGGTTCTTAGGTCAACGCTCTACCACTAAGCCATACCAGCCAGGCTGCAAGTTGAATTTTAAAAATAAAGATCATGGGAGGGTTTCACATAGCCTTCCAAAAGATGGTCCAGCCAGCCAGGGTGAACTGCATGACCTGGAGAGTCTCTTATTAAAGAAGGCACCGAGGTCTGCCTGACTATGCATGTTGTAGCCTAAATTCTTCCCAGGATCCTTGTCAGAAGATAGGGCTGCGAGGGACAGGGAGAGGAGAAAGGAGGGGCAGTGGCCTCTGAACATCCCCCCTCTCCCCCCCGGGTAGCCTTGCATGATGGCCACTTACCCAATGGGCTTTGTGGCTAAGTGCCAGGGCTCTTTCTTCACGGGGCTCGCTGTTCTCATGCACAGGATGTACCCCGTCTGAGGAACTGAACATGTTGGGGAAGAGGGCCTGACTCAGCGCCTTTCAGCCCAAAGCTTGATGGATAAGCTGAGCTCACAAGAGGTTCCCAGCGCCACCAGTCTAAACAAAAACTAAAATAACAGAAGTCCTCCAAACCCCCAGCACAAACAGAGAGTGTGCGCTTGTCCAGTTCACATTGTCTGAGGAGATGTGGGTGAAGATACTGTGCACATTTCCCATAATCCCTTTGGATAGGATTTACAGCCCAAATATACTCCGTGCACCTTGGGGGATGTCACTAAACCTATTTATAGGCTCCATGGAACTCAACACCCGCTTTCCAAAAGACCCTACAACTGTGGATGGCTTTGGTTGCAACTTGGAAGGTTGACGATAACCTGACTTGTTATTATGATTATTTTTTGGCTCATTGGGAAAAGGAAGGCATTAACCAAAGGACACTGAGAAATAAAAACCACAAACACACACGAGATTAATCTCATCATGTTCTTTCCAACTGCGTGGTGGAAGGATTAGCTTTGACTATTTCGAGGAAGCCAAATCTTGCGTATTCCCCCTCGTTAGAACATGTTCCCTCGGAGAAGAAGATAGGTATGCTAACATTCCGCCTGGCAGTGACTGGGAGGGAGATAACACACACTGTGGCTCTTACTTCTCTTTTAGGCTATTTTCTCGCGTTGCAGACATTCACCTCCTCTGCATTAGGAGCGAACTTCATGCACTGACAGGTGTCCACCAGGGCTCTGCCCGGGTGTTTGTTCTCTGTGCTGTGAGCATTTCATCACAACACAATCAGGCAATGTGTAAGAGGTGAGATGACCAGTCATCGTGTCCAAAGAAGAATTAGGTTGGAAAAAGATGAGAAACGGTGACGCTCAAATTTATAGCGTCTGAGATCTGTAGACATCGGGAGGCACCCCAGGCAGTCTGGTCTGCCTGAGTCTCCATACTGAACAGGAAGACAACGAGAGGGCAAGTTCTTACAGGATCCTGACAGCCAAGACACAAGGACCAACAGACACACCTTTCTGCTGGGATTCCTGGTTGGTATCCAGTTTCTCAGAGTTGAAGGAGGAATCATTACTGAGACTCTCACGGTAGTTCTGAAAGCCGAACTCCCCAAATTGTGATTGTGGAGATTATTATTTTTCTATATACTCTTTATATATATATATATATATATATATATATATATATATATATATATGATTTTTTACAGAGAGAAAGGGAGAGGGACACAGAGAGCCAGAAACATTGATGAGAGAGAAACATCCATCAGCCTCCTCCTTCACACCCGCTACTGGGGATGTGCCCAAAACCAAGGTACATGCCCTTGACTGGAATTGAACCTGGGACCTTTCAGTCCGCAGGCCGATGCTCTATCCACAGAGCCAAACCGGGTAGGGCTCTATAAACTCTTTAAAATATATATTTTAAAAAAATCGATTTCATAGATGAAGGGATTGAATCCAAAATACAGGCATGTGCCCTGACCGGGAAACAAACCCTGACCCCCTGGTTCATAAGTCAACGCTCAACCACTGAGCCACACTGGTCTGGCTAGAGGTTTTTATTTATTTATTTATTTTTTAACCTAAAGGGATTTCACTAGGAATTCTAATACAGTTGCATTGTAGTCAGGCTCTATAGGGGTGAGACTTGGAAACAGAGAGTCCACAAGATAGATATCCCAATGCCTTTTTGGGGTCAGTGGACAGCAACAACTTTCCTAGCTTAGCCTTTTCCTCAACCATTTATCTAGAAAGCTGCTTCCCCACGCTGGGCTGCTTTTTCTCTCTTCTCTGTCCCTGAGATGAAGATCCAAGGCGCCGTTGGGGTCACCTATCCTCACTCACCCCAGCTACTATTCTGATTACGGTGACTATTCATTAGTTCCTACCAGTGCGCGACCTGGCTCATTCATTGTGTTATCACGGAGGACGCCCGTCATCCTGCGTGCTTCATATTCATTCAGACTTTTTAGTTTTGTGCGGCTAATAGCTTCAGGTAAACAGGGTCTCTCTCAAATAACTCGTCGGCGGCCACACAATGCAGTTCCCAGTGAGCATGACATTGAAGGAGGGCTATTATGCTAATGAGCAAAATAGGCCAGGCAGAGAAACATAAATGTCACATGATCTCACTCACAGGTGGGCTCTAAGGACCAAAATAAATCAAAGAAACAAAACAGATCTAGAGACATGGAAGCATGCAGCAGGCTGACGCATCTCAGAGGGAAGGGGGGTGGTGGGGAGAGATTAACCAGAGAACTTACATGCATTTACATTAGTTCTCCATTTCCTCCCCTGTCAATATGACTGGGACCTGGTACTCCCTCCCCTTGTTTCCTTTTAAATATGTTTTTATTGATTTCAGAGAGAGGGAGGGAGAGGGAGAGGGGGAGAGAGGGATGGAAACATCTATGATGAGAGAGAATCATTTATCAGCTGCCTCCTGCACACCCCACACTGCAACCCAGGTGTGTGCCCTGATGGGGATTTGAACTGTGACCTCCTGGTTCATGGGTGGACACTCAACCACTGGGCCATGCTGGCTGCGCTCCCTCCCTTGTCTTCAATGGTTAGATCAGGTCTCCTCCCCCACCCAGCATAGCAGACACTTCATCAATACAGAGCTGGCAGATCTTTCTGAAACCAGCAGCAAACTCTGTAAGGCTGTTGGTGTGTGTGTTTTTTTCCCAATTACCTCCCCGTGTTATCATTAAACTAGGACAAATAACGTTTAATGAGAAAAGGTAAGAAGACGTTCCAGTTCTAGTAAGAGGGGAACATGTCTTTCCTGAGAGATGTTTACCAAAACTTAACATTTTTTTTTTGAAAAAGGAGAAAAATCTTAAAAAGACAATTAGCTTTCCATTCCCTCCCTGTAGAACATGTCGTTAGTATTGAAATTATCTTTTATTTAAACCCTCACCCGAGAAAATGTTTATTGATTTTAGAGAGAGGGGAAGAAAGACACACAGAGAGAAACATCCATCAGCTGCCTGCCATATGCACTCTGACAGGGGATCGAGCTGCAACCTAGGTATGTGCCCTGATAAGGAATCAAACTTGCAACCTTTTGGTGTATAGGACGACACTCTAACCAACTGAGCCACCCCTCCAGGACTTAAGATTATCTTTAAAAAGTTTATTTATTATTTTAAAATACATTTTTCAATATATATATATATATATATATATATATATATATATTTATTGATTACAGAAAGCAAGGGAGAGGGAAGAAGAGGTAGAAAAATCAATGATGAGAGAGAGTCATTGATTGGCTGCCTCCTGCATGCCCCACACTGTGGATCAAGCCCATAACCCGGGTATGTGCCCTGATCTAACTATGATCTCAACCACTGAGCCAAGTCGGCTGGGCTTGACATGATCTTTTCATGTTTCATCCACTATTGACAAACCACCTGTGAGCACTGACGAGGTGTTTCTCAATTATCTTTGTGCCCCTAGTACCTAGAATACAATACTGTCGAAATGGAGGGTCGGATAACTCAGCAAGGGAGGGAGCAGGAGTAGGAGAATCTCCTCTGGTTCCAAACGCAGTCGATTACATCGAAACCAGCAGCAAACTCTCTAAGGTCAACAGCCGTTAAGGTCTCACCAAGGATTGGTTATCAGATGGTGGTGACAGTGACCAGAGAGCCCTAGTGGTGTTGTTCTTACTGGTCTGACAGGCACAGGACACAGACTGCTGCAGGGTAGGTCAGGTAGCCAGAGGAGTCTCACAGAGACTTCATTTAAGTAAATAAGGGAGAGAGGTTTAGAAGTGAATACTCCAGCATCCACTTAAAAGTAACTTGGTTTGAGTGAGGACCAGATGGCTTAAAAGATCTTTAACATTTTATCCCTAGATGGGAGCTAGGTTAGAACCAACGTGGAGAGATGTCCTATGCTACATTTTTCTTACTCTACTTTGAAAAGAAATAATTACTTAAAAGAAAGAAAAAGAAAATCAAAGAAGAGGCGTTACGTAATTTCATTCAGGAAATAGTCTGAAGCAATTTCATCGGAAGCAATGATGACTTCCAGAAAAGTTGAAAACAAGACATGAACAAAGTTATTGAGAATAAAAGCCAGGAAGTGTGTGAATCACAATTATTTACTTAATTTTATTTCGTTATGTCTGTACCATGACTAATAAAACTAAATCAAGTATTGGGTCTTGCTTGAATAACTATATAGGTAAATATAGTATTCCACCTGCCCAGTATTTGACTAAATTAAAAGTTCAAATAGGTTTATGATACGATTTTGCTTCAAATTCTTATTTCTCTCTACACATGTATTGACAACTTTTTTTTTTTTTTTTTTTTTATAAATCTGTTTTTTGTATAACTGAAAAAAGTAATTTGCTTCAAATTGCTTTCCCGTATTTGTATAAGAACAATTTATAAAGAGTTTAGGAGGCGTTTTTGTTTCTCTTGTCAGCCACCTTTTAATTTGAAGATTTGACGAGTAGAAAGAAAACCTTGAAACTCATTTCACAAAAACATTGGTTAAAACGCTTCAGGGATAGAAAACACAAATAACGAAGCTAGCCTTGAAAGTCATTTAAATTTTTTAAATGAAAGGCAACCACTGGCTTTCTAGTTTCTTAAGGGACTTTCCTTCTTTGAGAAAGAAGCAGTTAGAAATACAGTCCTACAACACGAGATGATTTATGGTCTTAACGCTGGTGTTCTGCCCTGGTTAGCATCGTGAGCCCGCACACATGCACGGTCACCAAGCTGGTGGCCTGCCCTCGGAACCACACCACAGATGCTTGCAAGGAAAAGGCCAGAAGCCTACGAGGGAGCAAGGAAAGGAAGGAAAAGAACTCAGGAGGTTCTGTTGGATTTAGGCCGCTGGTTCCATTTTGCAGAAATTTCATCATCCACACTCCTGAGTTAAGACAGAGCTCCCGATACATGAGCCTTTCTTGAGATCAGGTAGTTTCAGTTTCAGCTGTTCATATTTAAGGAATAATTGGCGGAAACAGAAAGGTGGAGGCCCAGAGAGGTCTGCAGCAACATCAACAGAGGGCAACAGTCAAAAGATCCAGCTGGAGGAGGGGTGTGACCTGAACGATGTATGTTGTCTAACGATCATCATGGCTGAGGGCCTTCCACACTCAGGTCCCGTCTCCTGCCTGGCTCTCCTCACTGCTTCATATTCATCTCTTTGACCTTCACAGCCTAAGTAAGATGTTCTCCACTGTGGCCCTGCTTGATGGCTCTTTGGTTAACCATTCTCTCCTGCATTCTGAACACATGTCTAGCACTGAACACATTCACACACACACACACACACACACACACACACACGTCTATTCTAACAATGTTCAAATTCATTTCCATGTCGAACCTGATCATTCAAGAAATATCAGAAGCCGAAACAGGTTTGGCTCAGTGGATAGAGCTTTGGCCTGCAGACTGAAGGGTCCCAGGTTCGATTCCAGTCAGGGGCATGTACCTTGGTTGCGGGCACATCCCCCAGTATGGGGTGTGCAGGAGACAGCTGATCGATGATTCTCTTTCATCAATGTTTCTAACTCTCTATCCCTCTCTCTTCCTCTCTCTTAAAAAAAAAATCAATAAAATATATTTTAAAAAAGAGAAATATCAGAGGAAATACATAGGAAATACAAATGCAGGAATGAATGCTATAGCATCTTTAAAGTGCAAATTTTATATGGCAACAGTTGGTGTTATTATGCAACCATAGGCTATAATGTAATATACACATTTTGTCTTCAGCCCAAAGGAAGTTATAGGCGGAGAGTTATTTATGGAAGTGGGGTCAGCCTGAAATAAATGATTTCCTTCCAGACATCTTCAAATTACCTTCCCTCTCTGCAGCAAATGCCAACGCCATCATCTGTCCCCTCTCAGCTTCGGTGACACGAGCTGCATTCCTTCCTGGTATCAACCTCTAAAAAAATCACTGTGTGCCTGTGACCCCTCGTCTTAGGGTCAGTTTCAGAGAGAAGCCGAATGAAGACACTCTTCGACAACAAAAATTAACGAGGACGCAGGGAAGTGCTACTAACACATAAATGTTATTCGGAAGGTGTACCGCCTTAATTTACTGAAGGCGTTATTAATGAACATAAATGACTGAAACTGCCAGCTCCTCAAGCACTGGAACACAAAGCACAGAGTTGCCCGGGTGTACGGAAAGTTCTCGACGTGATGAACTGCCCAAGTGAGGTGACGTCACGAGGATCCAGGGTGGCAAAGGTGGGTGGTATTTGGACCAGCGTGGCCTTGACGATGGCTGTCCACAGTTCACGTTGCAGGTTAACTTCTACTTGCCTGCCCCTGTATTTCCCTTTTTTTACTCCTTGCATAATTTTGTAGTTAATAACAGATACCTGTATCTCTATTCTCTTTGATCTCTACTGAGAATTCAAACCACCTAAGAACAGGAGTTTTCTCTATCTCCTTCCCTCCTCGACGCCACACCTATCAGTGACAACGTTCTCAAGGGCTATTGATATAAAAAAAAACCAAAAAAAAAAACACCTCACCACACCATATCAAAAACAAAGGTTGCATAATTGAAGAATGGAAAAGCATGTCCATCCTGGTCCATATACTTTTTGTTTGATTGTTTTTTTTCTTTTTCTTTTTTTGTCTCTATTGTTTGCAAACCTTTAAAAGTGTGATTTTTTATTTTAAAGAATCGGTTTAAGCTTAATGTCAGGAAATGACAAGAAAATTATACTCCTGCAGTTTCTCTCCAAAGAAACATTAGGACACATCATATTAAAAAAGATCCCTTCTCTAGATCTGTGCCAAGGTTGCTTTTCACCCAGCTGAGATGGTCTTTCTCTCTCTAGAGAAGTGTTAGGGATCTCTTGTGATTCATTTAATGGTCTTTCTCAAGGAACTTATAAGGAATATGATCATTATTTCATTTCTCTCAAGGTGAATAAAAGGTTAAAAAGGATATTCACCAAAGTGCAAGATAAAAAGATGCGTACCCTCCATATCTATAAACTTATAAAAAGAGGAAATATTTTTTCTTAAGGAATTTTGATCACTTTAAATGGCAATCATATGGGGGGAAAAAGACAATTTATGGGACAGGGGTCCCGTAAAACCAGGTTTGACTAAACTTCAGGGATGTTTTTAAGAGGAAAAATGAATGATAAAAAATACATTTTGGGCCCTAACCAGTTTGGCTCAGTGGATAGAGTGTCCGCCTGCGAACTCAAGGGTCCCAGGTTTGATTCCGGTCAAGGGCATGTACCTTGGTTGCGGGCACATCCCCAGTAGGGGATGTGTAGGAGACAACTGATCGATGTTTCTCTTTTATTGATGTTTCCAGCTCTCTATTCCTCTCCCTTCCTCTCTGTAAAAAAAAAAATCAATAAAATATATTTAAAAAAATACATTTTGGGGACTTGTGTGGGAAGTGAGGGAAGGCAGCCTTTCCTCTAACCCTGAGATGCTGGTCCTGGAGTTGGTGGCTGACTGATGGTTTTTTTTTTTTTTTTAATATTTATTTATTTATTTATTTAAAATATATTTTATTGATTTTTTTACAGAGAGGAAGGGAGAGAGATAGAGAGCTAGAAACGTCAATGAGAGAGAAACATCGACCAGTGCCTCTTGCATACCCCCTACCGGGGATGTGCCCACAACCAATGTACATGCCTTTGACCGGAATCGAACCTGGGACCTTTCAGTCCACAGACCGACGCTCTATCCACTGAGCCAAACCGGCTTTGGCTGACTGCTGGTTTTTAGATCTCTTCGAGGCACAGGACAGGAACGAGGCTGCCTCTCCTCACTGCCTTGGCCCCATGGGAGGAACTGAGAACAGGAGGGGACAGCTGGCACTCTCAGAATTAGAACATTGCAGAGACAAGGACATCGCACAGCTAGCTCTCTGAATAGATATTCTAATCGCTAATTATGACTTTGATGAGGCTGAGACACTTGTGGGTCCAACTACCTATTTTATTGCAGCTTATTCACGAGAACAGTTAATGTAGATTACTACTGTGTTTCCCCGAAAATAAGACATCCTCCGAAAATAAGACCTAGCGCATGGAAAGATAAGACATCCCTGAAAATAAGACCTAGCGCAACTTTGGGAGAAAAAAATTAATATAAGACACTGTCTTATTTTCGGGGAAACAGGGTACATAGAATGCTACTATACATGTTATTAGTTTAACTTAGCTTGCTAACCATTTTTCCCCTTCTTTTACAAATTGAATTCATTGGGGTGATATTGATCAATACATAGGTTTTGGATGTATAACCTTTTAACTTATTTTAAAAATTTTTATTGATTTCAGAGAGGAAGAGAGAGGGAGAGAGAGAAAAAGCATTGCTCGGCTGCCTCCTGCATGCCCCCTACCAGGGACTGAGCCTGCAATCCTGCTGGTGCCCTGACTGGGAATTGAACTAGTGACCCTGAGGTGCAGGGGACGATACCCAACCAACTTCCCATACAGGTCAGGGTGCTTGACAGTTTTTTTAATGTTAGTAAATTTTGCTAAGAAGATGATTAGTTTCTATGTGGTCAACTGCTGATTTAAAAAAAAAAAATATATATATATATATCTTATTGATTTTCTACAGAGAGGAAGGGAGAGGGACAGAGAGCTAGAAACATCGGTGAGAGAGAAACATCGACCAGTTGCCTCCTGCACGCCCCATACCGGGGATGTGCCCGCAACCAAGGTACATGCTTTTGACCAGAATCGAACCTGGGACCTTTCAGTCTGAAGGCTGATGCTCTAGCCACTGAGCCAAACTGGTTTCAGCTCAACTGCTGGTTTGTGATTATGGTAACTTGAACATCTGCCATCTACATTTAGTCCCACTCCCTTATTCTATAGATGATAAAACCGGAATCCCAGAGAGATAAGGAGTTGATTCAAAGTCACAGAAATAAATAGAGCCAGAATTAGCCTGGGACCCAGACTTTTGACCTGAAGCTCAAAAGCTTTCAGTTGCCTGACTATTTATTTCTTATCTTCGCTGATTACGGATATTTTTCTTCTGAGATGGCAAGTTTTTTTTTTTCCAATCTTCTATATTTCTAATAGTAAGATTGGGTCGACTCCCTAGGAAAACGTATATTCTACCCATCTCAAAGTATTATTTGTGATCATTAAAAAAACGATCAATTGAAAATGACACATTTTCTTTTTTCCCCATTGATTTTTTAGAGATTAGAGAGAGTGTGGAAGGGGATGGGGAGAGAAAGAGAGAAATATTGATGTGAGAGAGACACACTGATGGACTGCCTCGTGCGCAGGCCCTTACCAGGGCCCGGGATCGAGCCTGCCACTGAGGTACATGCCCCTTGAAGAGAATCAAACCCAGGATCCTTCAGTCCGTGGGCCGACGCTCTATCCACTAAGCCAAACCGGCCAGCGGAGACGCATAGGTGAAAAGCACAGAACGCTATGGAAAGAAGCTAGACCCGGGGACTTGGGTTATAGTTGTCTTAATCTCCGACCCTGCCGAAGTCACTTTACCGTGCGGCACGTCGTTTTTCAAGTTGCGAAACAGAGAGCGTGACAACTCCTTAAATCTCTCGTGGGGGGTGGGGGGCAGTATGAAGATCAAATAAGCTGACCACACGAAGAAAACCTGTTATTTGAGCGCCATGCACTTCACATAGAAAGCAAAGCAGGAGAGGAAGGGTCACAAAGATCATCCAAGATCAGACGGACCCTGTCTGTGGTCCTCCTGCAGAAGAGATATTTTACAATGTTTTCTCTGGGAGTTTCTCGGTGGCTGGCTGACTTCTGCCCTGTGCATGACTCCAAAGGCGTGGTGATGAGAAAAATAAACGACCTATTTGCTTTGTGATGCAATTCTGATGAAGCACCAAAAGAGTGCAACGAGGGGCAGCTCCTTATGTTCACGTCACATTTTATAACATCCCAAGGAAGGCTGGATAGGCCTGACTAATCCGCATTGCACATGATGTTCTCACTCAGCAAACAGGGACACGGCGGGCCCCTGACAGCGAGACGTGAACGTCTCCTTATCCGTCCCGAGGAACGTGGACGCTGTTTGCACAGCTGTTCTGTCATCGCCCTTCTGCGGGAGACAGACACCGCTTTCAAGTCACTCAATCAGCATCTCATCATCAGCATCATTATCCTCGTAAAAATTAGAGCTGCAATTTATTGGTCCCTTATTTGATGTCCGTCCCTGTGCAAGCATTATACCCGTGTTATTTCTAATGCTCATGGGAGGCGGTTATCATTACTCCTATTCGACTTCATCATATCCTTAGAGAAAGAAAACAGACCCTATTGTAATGTGAATGTCTTCATTTCCACTTGTAGGGTGCGAGGTGTGTGCTTGTATTTCATGTTCTCCTCATGACTGTTCTCTTGGCTAAGCAGAGGCGAGCGTGTTTTTTTTTTTTTTTTTTTTTTAAGTACATTTTATTGATTTTTTACAGAGAGGAAGAGAGAGGGGTAGGGAGTTAGAAACATCGATGAGAGAGAATCATCGATCAGCTGCCTCTTGCACACCCCCCACTGGGGATGTGCCTGCAGCCAAGGTACATGCCCTTGACCGGAATCGAACCTGGGACCTTTCAATCTGCAGGCCGACTGCTCTATCCACTGAGCCAAACTGGTTTTGGCATGAGCATGATTAATCCAAAGAGTAGGAAAACGAAGATGATATGAAGTTAAGGAACTTGCTTGAATATCGGAATAGGGCCTCTGTTGGGACCTTAATTTCACCGTGGACTTCTTAACTTTTTTTCACTAGACCAATGGTTTTCAAATAAACCAACTCAGCAGTTACATGTCAGACAGTTGCATGTGCTGGGATGTAGGGAGAAATCATATGTAACCCGTCTGAGTGGGGACGAATCAAAATGGGAGCTCTTGGGGTATGGGACTCCTTCCCTTTTCTCTCTGCAGCCCTATGTTTATCCCACTTCCTACAGGTTTAAACAGTTAAAATAACTCATCAGTAGCATTTATTGGGCATGATTTAAAGTGCCTACATATATTATTATTTAATCCCTTCAACACCCTGGAAGGATGATACAGTTGTGTGTGTGTGTGTGTGTGTGTGATTTGTTGGAGACGGGGGGATCAGGGACAAAGACAAGCACAGACAGGATGAGATACAGAGCAAATGAAAGCCAGTGGTTCTAGCCTGGCCGGTGTGGTTCAGTGGTAGAGTGTTGACCTATGAACCAGGAGGTCAGTTTGATTCCCAATCAGGGCACATGCCCAGGGTTGCTGGTTCCATCCCCAGTGTGGGGTGTGCAGGAGGCAGCTGATCAACGATCAACGATCAATGATTCTCTCTCATCACTGCTCATCATTGATGTTTTTCTCTCTCTGTCTCCCTTCCTCTCTGAAATCATTGAAAAAAAATATTTAAAAAAAGTAATATTGTCAATACGTTACGTTGTATAGATGCTTAAATACATTCAGTAACAGCCTCTGGAAGATTATGATATAAAATGGCATTGTTCAGTTTTCTGGTCCTTGGGTGATTTTGCCACTCAATATGCAAGGCAACATCGAACATGTCTGTGTACCTTATAAATGATTAAAGGTCACTTGGCTGTTGTTACATGATTTCATTTTGGTTCAATCTCTTTACTGACAAGCTATTCAGGAAAAAAAACAAAAACACTACTATGTTAGAAGGCAATTAATGGCAAATTTTTCTATGGTCCACAAGAGGAAAGGGAAAAATAGTTCAGAGAAAAAAAAACCTAAAACTAAAACTAGAAATTTCTCAGTGCTCAGATTTTTTTTCTTCCTATTTAACATAGTTGAGGCCCTTGAATAATCTTGTCCAGCAACTTTATTTTATGAATTTGCCTTAAACTGGCGACCTTTAATCTGAACTCTCTTCATATTTAATCTGAAATCTCTTCACACCCTTAAAAGCTTATACACTGAATGGCCAGATTATTATGATCTCTGAACACATAATAATCTGGCCACTCAGTATATACCCTATATAATAAAAGGCTAATATGCAAATTGTTCCCTCGACTAGGAATTTGACCAGCAGGTAGACCGGCCAACTGCCCATGTCCCCTCCCCCTGGCCAGGCTGGCCGGATCCCACCCATGCACGAATTCATGCACTGTGTCTCTGAAATATATATATATTTCAGAAATCATAATAATGTGGCCACCCAGTGCATAGTCCTGTCCACTCAACCATGGTGATATGGACCCAGGTGGAATGTGTCCATAGGAGATTTTGCAATGCACTTTGGTACACACACCTACCAGGCCTAGTCTAGCCTCCTGCACACCTACCGCACTGCATTGTCAGGAAATGGTAACATAACAGCATTCGCCTATCTAGACGTACTTACACATAGAACAGGTGCAGTAAAAATACAAGGCAAAAGATCAACCAATGGCACGCCTGCAGGGGCACTGAGCATGCCCGGAGCTGCAGGCTGGACGTGCTCTGGGTGAGTCCTGAGTGAGTGAGGATGGAGGTGGGGGAGTGACCAGAAGGCCAAGGACACTCCTGGACACCACCGGGGGCTTTCAGAATCCTGCACACGGAGGCTTTTATACGAAATTTATGGAACCGCACCAATAATCCAAGCCCAAGAGAAAAAAACATCAACCAAGACCCTCGGGACACACACGCCGGGGATGGACGAGGCTGCACCGCGCTGTCCCCGCAGCCTCATTCTGGAAGTAAAGGGGACTCTGAAAGGACAATGCAAAGCGTCGCGAGGCGGACCCCGGGCACGGACGTTGAGGCCACGGCCAGGCGTTAGGCCTTCCCGCGCGGGGCGGCTACTTACGGCTGCGACCACGGCCCGCGGCGGCGGCGGCGGCGGCGGCGGCGGCGCAGGGGCGTCCGTGACAACCGTGTCAGAGGCCGACGTCAGGGGCCAGGGCCGACGTCAACGGACGTCAACAGTCAGAGCCTACGTCAGGCCTACGTCATGGGCCAGGGCCAGCGTCAGGGGCCAGAGCCAATGTCAGGGGCCAGGGCCTTCGTCAGGCTTACGTCAGGGGCCAGGGCCTACGTCAGGCCTACGTCAGGGACCAGGGCCTACGTCAGGGACCAGGGCCTACGTCAGGGGCCAGGGCCTACGTCAGGCCTACGTCAGGGACCAGGGCCTACGTCAGGGGCCAGGGCCTACGTCAGGCCTACGTCAGGGACCAGGGCCTACGTCAGGCCTACGTCAGGGGCCAGGGCCTACGTCAGGGGCCAGGGCCTACGTCAGGGGCCAGGGCCTACGTCAGGCCTACGTCAGGGACCAGGGCCTACGTCAGGGACCAGGGCCTACGTCAGGGACCAGGGCCTACGTCAGGGGCCAGGGCCGACGTCAGGGGTCAGGACTGACGGTGGACGTCGGGGTTGGCTGCTGCGACGTCAGAGCGCCGGGGAATTTGCGGGCTCCTTTGTCACATTAGGGGCCCCTGCGGCATACGCCGTCTGCCGTGGACCAACACGCCGTGACGCCGCCCAGGACCGCACGGAAAAGGGTAAGTGACGCCCCCGAGAGGGCCCAGGCCTGACGCCATGAGCGCCCCAGGCGGCGGGTTCGGTTCCTGGGGCTGGTGCCAGGCCGGGCGCTTCTTTACCGGCTCCCGACCCCAGGGATTGGATTCAGTGTGCGGATGGGGTGAGGACTGGGATGGGGAGGGCGCCTCCATGTCTCCCAGGAGCTGTCCTCCCGGGTCTCTGGGTCTCTGGGCGCCTCCCTGTCTCCCAGGAGCTGTCCTCCCCGTATCTCTGGGTGCTTCCGTGTCTCCCAGGAGCTGTCCTCCCGGGTCTCTGGGTCTCTCGGCGCCTCCCTGACTCCCAGGAGCTGTCCTCCCGGGTCTCTGGGTCTCTCGGCGCCTCCCTGTCTCCCAGGAGCTGTCCTCCCCGTATCTCTGGGTGCCTCCGTGTCTCCCAGGAGCTGTCCTCCCGGGTCTCTGGGTCCCTCCCTGTCTCCCAGGAGCTGTCCTCCCGGGTCTCTCGGCGCCTCCCTGTCTCCCAGGAGCTGTCCTCCCGGGTCTCTGGGTCTCTGGGCACCTCCCTGTCTCCCAGGAGCTGTCCTCCCGGGTCTCTGGGTCCCTCCCTGTCTCCCAGGAGCTGTCCTCCCGGGTCTCTCGGCGCCTCCCTGTCTCCCAGGAGCTGTCCTCCCGGGTCTCTGGGTCTCTGGGCACCTCCCTGTCTCCCAGGAGCTGTCCTCCCGGGTCTCTGGGTCGCTGGGTGCCTCCCTGTCTCCCAGGATATGTCCTCCCGGGTTTCTGGGCGCCTCCATGTCTCCCAGGAGCTGTCCTCCCGGGTCTCTGGGTCTCTGGGCGCCTCCCTGTCTCCCAGGAGCTGTCCTCCGGGTCTCTGGGCGCCTCCTTGTCTCCCAGGAGCTGTCCTCCCGGGTCTCTGGGTCTCTGGGTCTCTGGGTGCCTCCCTGTCTCCCAGGAGCTGTCCTCCGGGTCTCTGGGCGCCTCCCTGTCTCCCAGGAGCTGTCCTCCCGGGTCTCTGGGCGCCTCCGTGTCTCCCAGGAGCTGTCCTCCCGGGTCTCTGGGCGCCTCCGTGTCTCCCAGGAGCTGTCCTCCCGGGTCTCTGGGTCTCTGGGTGCCTCCTTGTCTCCCAGGAGCTGTCCTCCCCGGGTCTCTGGGCCGCTCCCTGTCTCCCAGGAGCTGTCCTCCTGGTGTCTCTGGGCCCCTCCCTGTCTCCCAGGAGCTGCCCGCCTGGTGTCTCTGGGCGTCTCCTCCGTTCTTTGTCCCCTTGAACAACTGACTTCTTTCCAAGTCATTGCTGTTTCCCTCGATAAGTCCATTTGGTCCATTGACGCCAGGACATTGGCCGTGGGACGCAGAGGGGCGAGTCTCTGCGTCGCCCCTTGTCGTCTTGTCCTTTTCTTTAGAGCAGCGGTCGGCAAACTGCGGCTCGCGAGCCACATGCGGCCCTTTGGCCCCTTGAGTGTGGCTCTTCTACAAAATGCCACGTACCCTGATTAAGTTAATAACAATGTACCTACCTATATAGTGTAAGTTTGAAAAAAGGTGGCTCCCGAAAGAAATGCCAATCGTCATGCTGTTGGAATTTGGCTCTGTGGACGAATGAGTTTGCCGACCACTGCTTCAGAGACACAGAGGGTTCAGCGCCGACTTAAAGATGGAAATAGTCCCAACTGGTCTTCCACTTGTTCCCATAGAGCAGTGTTTCCCAAAGTGTGGTTCAGGTACCCCCAGGGGTACGGGAAGAATTTGGTGGGGGTACGCGTTGCACCGGAGTTTGGTGGGGATATGCACTGCACCGTGCTTAGCTGCGCCTAATTCTGAGTTCTCATGAGTACGAGGGGTACTCAGCGTTATGAAAATTATAGAAGGGGTACCCATATGTCAAAAGTTTGGGAAATACTGCAGAGGAAAACCGACCGCCCTCTCCTGATCACGTTATTACGTAGGGGTGTGGCAGGTGCCATTAGAAAATAAAACGTCCACCTCTTAATTTCACAGTTTCCATTTTTTCAGAGGTTACTCCTTAATTCCAAGGCTTGGGGTATGATTTACAAATCTTGATGATATGGGTGTTTTGTTTTGTTTTTAATTTTTCAGGTACAGCTTACATTCAGTATTATTTTGCATTCGTTTCAATGGTTAGACAACCGTATGCCTTACAAAGTATTCCCCCTAATGGTTCCAGTTCCCATCTGGCACCATACACCGTTATTCCAACCTCACTGACTATATCCCATGTGCTCCAATGTTGACACTGTCTCCACCCTCCCTTCCCCCAGGTGACCAAATACTGGCAGCCCCCACCTTCATTATAACATCAAAGACTGAGCGCTCCCGATAGACCTAACGTCTTTCTTATTTTACTTCCAGTCTCGTTCTCCTTCAGCAGCATTTATTTTAGTCATATTACCCGGAAAGGAAACGCTTTCAGTGAGCAAACTCAAGCGCTCTCAAATTATAAGGAACATTTCCATCTATAAACCAAGCGTGTCAACCTCAAGGCTAACTTGGACTAAATCAGCAAGGTTTAAGTGTCTGTGGGCCACAAAAAAGAGAACAGCTTCAATTTTCATAGAAACGTAGGCTTATTTTCAATAGAGACATATTGAATGCAAGGGGCTGAAATAAACGAGGCATTCACATACCATAATAGAACATGTTCATAAAAATTAATATTTTTTCTTGAACATTAACTTACCAGACACTGAATAACTTGCACGAGTGAATAAGCGTAATGCAAATAAACCCATTTTTCTTGTTCTCTGAAAGCGAAATACCAAACAAGGCAGTCCAAGACTAATGACGTGGCCATCGGCTGCTAAAATATCCGCTACTGGTATTAGTGGAGAGAACTGGTGAACTTTCACGTAAGGCACATAAAGGAAATGAATGCAATATGATTATAGTAATCAGTCATTAGTGAACGTTGTAGTTCGTTATTAATAATCGTGTATAACAGGATATTGTAAGAATTATGACATATTTATTAAAACGTTATTTTACATACTGTTATATTGTTTGGGCCGCAGAAACATTAGTTGTGGGCTGTGAGTTTGACATGCTTGCTGTAAATGGTCTGAACTGACACAGTACCTGCGTGAGAAATTCACCCAGCCTCTGCGAGGGATGCTCAGAGGAGAGCTTATTTCCATCCTCATTTCTCTTCCATAAAAGGGAAGAACTGCTGGATCTGCCACTTTCGGAGCAGCAGAAGTAGCAAATTGATTTTTTTTTTTTTTGACAAGATTGCTGAGGAGAATGATGAGGAGTGGGTGGAACTGACTGAGCGAAATGAAAGATGAAAGATAATAGCCCAGAATAAGCCAGGCGTGCTGATGGTGAGGGTTGGGTGTCATTTAAAGAACACCAAAAATCCTGAAATCCTTGGGATTTAAAGATTTATGTGGATTTTTATTTGGATTTTCAAATAGAATTAGGTTTGAGTAGTTTGGCTTTTATAATGTAAGGCCTTTTTTAATTTTTTTATTTTTTAACTGTGATAGAAATCACTCTGAAAACAACACGTAGCATGTGTCAAATATCATCTTGCAGGACACAGGACTTTCTCCTGAGAATTATAATGTGAGGAACACTATTTCTCTTCTTTACTTATTAGCAAAAAAGACTGGTACCTCATGAACATTCCACGAGTCTGACCAGATCCTTTTATTGTCCATTTGTTTCCGTTTAAAATTTTACATACAATCCTATACCCTTAATTATATAGAATGCATACATTTACATATACCTATAGAAAAGGTCTGGGCGGATGTTTTCCAAAATGTTTAAGAGTGATTCTCTTTTTGAAAAAAAATTTTTTTAATTTTTTTTTTTTAATTTTTATTCCGCAACAGGCAGTCTTGGACTCGGGACACAGTAGGATCTTAGTAAATATTTGTTCAGTGATTTAATAAACGAATGAGTTTCGGGCTCAATTATTTAATTCTTCGAGTTGTTTGGAGGATGAGACGCAGCATATGCCAACTGATTAACACAGCGCCTGGTGCGCTGTAAGTGCTCAGCGCACTTTGCCATCCGTAATTCAGAGAGCCTGCCTATTTGATCAATTAATATGCTGAGGGCCTCCACCCAGGGCTCTTATCTAAAACAATCATCCTCTTTAATTGTCCACTGCGCCCCACCCCTCCCACGTGGTAAAGGGCATGGCTCCTACAGTCCTCTCTCTTTATCGCCCACGTCTTTTTTATTGGGTCCCCACCAAGAAACGTCTGGAACAGCTCTCCCTGTAGGGACTCTTCCTTTGAGTCTCACACCTCCCTCCCTTCACCACCGCCTCTATCTCCTGCTCTATAGGATTGAGCTCCTCAAGGGAGCACACTCTGTCTCTCATTCTTCCCCTCCATTTCTGGACCCATTCAAGTCAAAATTTCTTCTCCACCTCCCCACAGAGGCCTCCTTTGTCAAGGTCATCAGGGACTTAACACATTGTCCAGTCCAGGGTTACATTCTTGGTTCTCAACTTCCTTGACCAGTCATGGGCATGGACAGATCCTCCTCCCTCTTTGAAGCACTTTCGTTCACCTGGTCTCCAGGACACTGTCTGTTCTCGTGTATTCCTGAAGGACTAGCCCACTTCTTCCCCATCTTCCTTTGCTGGTCCCCCCTCATGTCCCCAAACTCTAGATTTTTAAAATGAAATGTAGGGGGGTGACATTGGTTCGTAGGGTCCTATAGGTTTCTGTTGGATTTCTTGGTGTCCCCCTCAAGTTCAGTAAGTAGATGTCTGTTGCCTTCTTCCATGCATCCAGGCTCGCTCTACCTGTTGCCAAAACCAAACTTGAGTCTTGAAAGAATTCTGTTCAGTGTGCAGTCATTCTTCTGCAGATTGCAACAGAAACAAATCGTGATGGGATGACTCACTGCAGGGCTCCTGATACACTCCCAGGCCCTCCTTTCTGAGCTCCTCCCCATCGCCTACTGATCAGCTGTCTAAAAATGGCCCCGAAGAGGAAAATCTTGTTTGAAAGCAGGCCTGCCCGTGATTCAGAAAGGATAGAAGTGCCTCTAGGCTTCTCGTCCTCCCAGAGGCAGCCTGGAGCTCGATTAGCCTCCAGCCTTGTTGACTGAGTGCCCTCTGGTTTTCCATTCGAAGGCGGTGGTGCTTGTGATGGGATGCGAGGGCATCTGTAGAAGGACCATGGTTTCCTTCCCAGGTACAGAACCGAACTATAAGCTATGAAACCTCCCAAGTGACTCTTGTTCTAAAGCCAGGCCTAGCCATGAAACTCATTTGTAACAATTGGTGATTTAAATAAACAACAACAACAATGATATCCATTTGGCCTAAAAAAATGTCTTTATTTTTCTTTCTTTCTCTCCCCCCCCCCCCCCCCTTATACTACATATTGATTTCAGAGAGAAAGGGAGAGGAAGAAAGAAATAGAAATGCCAATGATGAGAGAGAATCATGGATCGGCTGTCTCCTGCAGGCACCACACTGGGGATCGAACCACAACCTGGGCATGTACCCTGACCGGAATCACACTGTGACCTCCTGGTTCATAGGTCAGCACTCAGCCACTGAGCCACACTGCCTCGGCCCCCTTTTCCCTCCTTTTTGTGAACCAGATATCTGAAACCAACTTGCTGTGTTTGTGTCAGCTTTCCACATACCTTGTACCTTGCATATCCCATGAAGCCTATATATTCCTATCTAAACCTATTTTAAAAGAGTTTTGGCCTCTTATAAAGTATATCAGTAGTGACCATTTACATTTTCAGAGGTACTCACCACAGCAAACTTGAAAGTATTTTTGCTTCCCTTCCTCCAGGAAAATCTTACTGATGGGAGTTGGTGGACATATGTCCTCACACTTTCTAAATCTGGCAGCGATTTAGATGCCATTGCTGATAATGATTTCAAACCTCGTCATTACTTGTGTTCACACGGTCATGTGCCGGCTTAATTAATATGTGAGCACCATCCTGTGTGCTGACCTTAAGGACCATCTTGCCCTGAAATATAAACCCGTGAGAAGTGCTTACCTCCTACTAAAACAACTTTCCTAATTCATACGTGGCCTGCTTACCATCGGCCTCTTCTCTCTCTGGTGCACCTTGCTTAGCTAGGTGAATCTTAATGAGAATTTATTTTCTCATGTCATGTCTCTACTAAAAAACTTTAATATCACACACACACACACACACACACACACACACACACACGGTTCCTACTTACCAAGAGGCAGTAAGCTAGACTAGCAGAAAACTACAAAAAAAAAAAAAAGTAAGTCCTAGCTCCTGTTCTCAAATACAGTTGGATAAGGACTAAATTTGAAATCTTTATATTCAGTGGCTTTTACAATACCCTAATCTATTTTTTAAAACGTCTCTTCCACAGAGTCCTTGAAATCGAAAATATTGTCTTCTTCTCTAGGAGCGTGCTGTGTGCATCCTTGATTCCTAGCTGGATAAATAAGCCTCCTTGCCTGTTTTCCCACTCCTTTCCCTTAAGATTCCAGCTTTTTTCTGAGAGTACCTCCTGCCCTCCAGCCCACACACAGGCCCTTCTCTCTGGCATGATGTATTCCTTTGCCAGTTAATTTTTATTTTTTATTTTTATGCCCGGGTCTCACTTTGTTTCCAAATTGACTGTGACCTTTCTGTCTTATTTATTTTTATATGCCTCACACCTAGAAAATGTGCAGTATCTGTTCTCTTCTAAGAGTTTGCCACTCTACATCTTTTCTTTTTATTATTCACAAGGGGGACCTTGAAAGTTCTAAGTTCTAAGTTCTTTTTAGCTTTCTGTGTAGCTGAGCCTTTACCATACCAGAAAATAAAAAGTCTCCAGGTCTTATGTAAGTATCCCATCCTGGTAGAGGCTGTACTAATGTGAGCATTATGTGTGCAGTTTGTACGTGAGGCGCATTTAGAGATGAAACTGAAGCAGAGAGGTAGATGGAGGATTGGGAGTCTGGATTTTAAGCCTCAGAAGCTCTTAACTGGGTCGTGTGGAGCACACTCGCAGATTTATTAATTTATAAAAGCAGACTCTGCCCCAAGCATTCTCTCTTCCCGGAAATTTCCACTCGGGAAAAATCGTTTAGAAATGTGAAAATATGAAAAATAATTCCTTTAGAAATTTGACGAGTAGGGAAGAAACAAGGGGAAATGAACATTTTAAAGACCTCTTTTAAGAAGCAAAGATATTCTGAAGAGCTTTCCTTCTCTGATTAGCCAGATATCATCATCTGGGACTGTATCACAGGACTCATCTTCATTTTTCAACTCAGATTTTCCTAACTCTCTTTTGGGATCTCTCCTTAGAATGTGCACCGATTACAGTTTCACGCCCTCATTGTAATGCACAGTCTGTGGCGGTGTCTGATTGCTTTCTGGAGGTTGCTTATCACTAACCACACCGTAGAGTGGATTCCTTCTGGGATGTTCCTCACCCTGAAGAACAAGCTAATCCACTCTTTAGGTTGGGGATTTCTGTTATTATTATTAATTTCTGTTGTATACTTTAAAAATATATATGTATTTTTTATTGATTTCAGAGAGAAAGGGAGGAGAGAGAGGTAGAAACGCTAGTGATGAGACATCAGCTGCCTCATGTTCATCTTCTATTGAGGGTTGACTCTGAAACCTGGACATGTCCTCAGGCCCGGAATCTCACTGTGACCTCCTGGTTCATAGGTCGACATTCAACCACTGAGCAACACCAGGATCTGGTGTATATATTTATACCTTTATAGCAAGCTACTACAGAGAACCTATTCTAAAAAATGATTATTATGAATTTATTGGTAAGGACTATCCTCTTTTGCAAGAAGTGAACCGAAAGACTTTCTAAGAGTGAATAACTTGGTTTGCATCCTTGCTTCTTCTTCTTTTTTTTTTTTTTTAATTTTTATTTATTTATTTATTTATTTATTTATTTATTTATTTATTTCATCCTTGCTTCTTAATAGCTATTAGGGCATTTGGATTAGATAATGCTTTGTAAAAAAAAAATGTCAAGACTGATAATCTCTAATAGTAGCCAGTAATAAAAAGACAAATTCAAATATGCAACTCTGACAATCAATAAAAATAGTTGAGAAGTCATGGGATGAGAACAGCTCTTATTCATGTTAAACTATGTCGATTGTTTTTATTGATGCTCAGGAATCTAGCAAGTTCTTCCTTTAGCAACAGTGTTTATCCCATTGAAAGAAACCCCTACTTTGTCTCTTAAACACAGGAGGAAAAAAAAATTGGAAATCTTTTTAGATATGTACATAAATAGTGGATCCATAAATATTGGATCGATTGCTTTGTTTCCGTTGGACTCTGTGTTACAGAAGTCATCCCTGTTTTAGCAGAGCTGAGTCTGACCCTCCTCTAAACTATGTGTCATTGGCAAGTAAAACTAAATAAATAAAATTAATCCTTGAGGAGCTGCAGCAAGAGAAAAATCCCCCTAAATATAAATAAGACTAGAACAGAATGTGCTCATTAAAAAAATAGCACACACACAACTGACTACAGTTGCTCAAAGGCAACTGAAGAATTCTGCTGCCTGCTTCTGTAGGATTCCCTCTCTGTAGGTGTCTTAACATTGTAAGCCATGAAAGCCGATGGAAACAGGTGCTGGTGAGACATCCAGAGGGACTGCCTACAAGTGATGCGCCTGGGTTGACGGGTCTAACAGACAGTTCTGTGGTTTACACAGGGTGTCTTTTGGAGTCTGTTTGACCAAAAGGGAAATCAGTGATGTAAAGAGATCTGCATATGAGATTATTTCATCAAAAACTATTTTGAATTCGTTGTCATTACTCATTTAGCAGTCATTGTAATGTATCTTACAGTACTTGAAATTATATCTCCACAGATACATTATTTCATAAAACAGCTCATAAACCATTGAAAACTTTCCACAGATTTTACTTCTTGGTATTTTTTCTTATGTACATAAAAGGAATTTGTTTCAGATTTCTGATTGATGCAGGAGATGTGGGGTTTAAAATATGATTTATATAGTCCCCCCTTGAATCAGCAATTTACAGAGAATCCTATCTAATAAAGAGGGAATATGCTAATTGACCTTCACGTCCTCAGACGATGGTGGTATCCACAGTCACAAGATGATAGTGTTCAATCCCCTCAGCCCTGCCTCATCCAGCCTCAGTCCTCCAGTCCCCTCAGCCCTGCTTCATCCAGTCAGAGTCCCCCAGTCCCCTCAGCCTCACAGGGGAGGGCAGTTGGGGACGATCATGCCAGCGGGGGAGCAGTTAGATATCAATCAGGCTGGCAGGGGAGCAGTTAGGGGGCTATCAGGCTGGCAGGCAGAATAGTTAGGGGCAATCAGGCAGGCAAACAAGTGGTTAGGAATCAGCAGTCCCAGATTATGAGATGGATCCCAGATTGGAGAGGGTGCAGGCTGGGCTGAGGGATGCCCCCCTCCTACCTCTGTGCATGAATTTTGTGCACTGGGCCTCTAGTAAGAACATAATTAGATGCATTTTAAGTCTAATTTAACCTGTTTCAATGGGTACTTAAGGGCCTAATCTAGATGTTATAGAGTGATAGCACTTTATTTTCTAAATGCAGAAGTACAAGCTAGCAAAAGGCTCTAATTAACAGCATAGCAAATAATAGGATTGATTTTATCATGCACACAAACTTATGACTAATACGTAGGCATTTGTTATATAGTCAAATTCTTCACAGTTTAAGATGTGATACATCACATAAGCATTACCATTAGACAAGTGTGTAGAAAACAAGTTAGAAAAAAGGTGTTAATATAATGATTTAGAAGGGTTTGTTTGTTTGTTTTTTGTAAAAATGTCAGGTGATTTATGTTAAAATTTAATGATTTTTATATTCCATAATTTTTTGAAAAGACAGCATACTACTAACTAAAGATTAAAGGAAATGTTTTATTTCCCCCCAAAATAAAAAAGGGCAGTTCCATTTCTGTTTTTCCTTAAAGATACAAATGATGAGAAATAAGAAACTTTGCATGGTGAGTACTCAATATTGCATCACCATACATCTAATGATTTAAAAAGCAACAACTGTATTTATAAGACCCATAGAGGGAATACAAAGGAACTGAAAATTTCCAACTGTATAAAGTATTTTATTAATTTACAATTTGTAAAATTGGTGATTTATAAATTGTCAAAATATGGCCATCACTCACCATTATTTGTGGACTATAGATAATATTATATGGCTCTCTATTGATGAATAGAAAAAAAAGACAAAATATGTCAGGACTGAATGAGCTAAAATAAAGTTTCTCTTTTTTCTATATGCTATAATTTATATATATTTTTTATTTGTTCAGAATTTGCTGAAAGTTTATAATGACCATTGAGTTTATATATAATATTATAAACTCAACTATTGTTTTAGAGACCTTAAAACTCTGTAAGCAAAACTCTTTCCCACGATAGCAATTAGTCCCAGCAAGCTCAGCATAGCTCTCAGCTAGTTGCCAATCTGGAGCATGAGTCTTAATATTTACAGATGCCTCTACTTGGGAGAATTACTGTACATTTGGCCAAACTCCGTGTGCAGTCCTACAGCTGGTCCTCATTCTGCCCTTGAAATCAATCTTCCTCCTCCCTCTCCTTTCTCCTATTAAATTTCAAGCTTTCTAAAAAAAAACCTCACTTTTTTTTTTAAAGGTTTTACCCACCATTTTAGTAGTTTTGTTTTAAACCTTTTCAGTGTATCTAGAGCACCTTATTTATTTATTTATTTATTTATTTATTTATTTATTTTTAAGGTTTAACACCTGGAACTGGACACTCTTCTGACTGGTGTAGGCAGTAAGCAGTCAGATCTTATTCTGGACATTCATTTTCTGATAACATAGCCCAAACAGGACCTTCATTTTTACCAGCTAACTAACACTAAGCATTCCTTGATCTCGTGGTTACTTAATAGCCGTAGCTCTATTCCTTATGCACTATTACTTCCATTCTTACACAATCTGAATTGATAAAGTACAGATTTTGAAACTTGAATGGACAGCTTTCCAAATACGAGGTATGGGATTCCATCTTGCTGGTTCGTCTCTTGGTGTGGTGTGCTGGATGGAGTTTTAGGGTCTCTTCCCACGAGTGCATCCTTAAGGGAATTCTGCCCCCAGAACAAGTCAAGTGAAGCATGTAAGCCTGGCATGCAAAGTCCTGTGTAACCAGGCCCTTCTGTGGCTCCCAGGGCCCCCGGGAGAAGGTACACCCGCATGGGAGGCAGCGCAGGCCACTCCCCACTTCCCATGTCTAATCTGACTCTCATATTTGTTGTTCTGTGAGTTAGGGAGTCTCTCAGACTCAGTCTTCTCATTCAAGTGGTGACAAATTAGGACCTCTACCTCTTTGAAAGCCCCCTGTGGTGCCATTAAAAGCCTTTGAAGATCTCACCCAGACCTGCCTTCTAATCTTGTGTTCTGCTAATGGCTACCGATTCTTTTCTTAAACAACTAAACACATTTTTTTTTTCTCTCACTAGTCCCTAGATACATTCATACTATATTTATGCTCCTGTCCATGCTAAAGCTGCCTGGACCATTTATTCCAAAGTTATTTATATTCACTCTCTCTCTCTGGCATCTTTTATTTTATTATTATTTTTTTTAAAAAATATTTTTTTATTGATTTAAGAGAGGAAGGGCAATAGCAGGCTAATTTTTAAGTTGGTAATTTTAGATGGCTTTCTCTCTCTCTCTCTCTCTTTTTCTTTCTCTCTCTTACATCAATTCTCTGTCTTCCTCACTTCCTACTTCTAATTCAAGGCCTAGCTCAAATGCCATCTCTTTGGAAAAGCATGGATTTCCCTGCTCAGAATTGACCTCTGCCTCCCCAATATTCCTATGGAGATAGTGTACCTTCGGCATTTCACTTCCATATCCTGTCCTACATTCCGGGCAGTCTTGTTTCCACCTGTTTTCCCCATACGAGGAGCAGGTGGCATATACTTCGGCATTATGCTTTCTGGCTGTTGTCATTTTTAGGGATGCCTGCCGGCCAGGCAGAGAGGTTAAACCATGGGCTACGCACATGTTCTCTTTTCAGTGGCAAGAAGATTCTGGCCTGCCCGATCAGAAATAACGGGCTCTCTCTAAAATGCTGCACTGCACCAGGCTTCTCCCTGTCTGTCTCCAGGACTCTCCCTATGTCTTTGTTAACGTGAATCCGACACTAATCCTGTTGCCTTCCTCAGCTCCTGCCTACCTGCCTTTCCTCTCATTACCAACCTTTTGCTATTTCTTTTGGGGAATTAAAAAGAATCTACTTTAGCCGAAACCCGGTTTGGCTCAGCGGATAGAGCGTCTGCCTGCGTACTGAAAGGTCCCAGGTTTGATTCCTGTCAAGGGCATGTGCCTTGGTTGCGGGCACATCCCCAGTAGGGGGTGTGCAAGAGGCAGCTGATCGATGTTTCTCTTTCATCGATGTTTCTAACTCTCTATCCCTCTCTCTTCCTCTCTGTGAAAAATCAACGAAATATATTTTAAACAGTATCTATTTTAACTATTATGGTGGGGAGCATGGGCATGGGTGAGACCGACGTCACCCTCAGGCCCACACAGGGACCCCTGCCAATCAGCCAATCCTTAGTCTTGTTTCCAGTGGCTGCTTTAACAGTGGGCCAGTGACTCCCACTTTAGTGCATCTTAGGGAGATGTTAGGTGAGGGGCTCTGAGAAGAATACCCCCACTCTCATTTAGGGGAGTGACACGAGGTGTCCCCACTTCTTCCCTACCCCGGGGCAGGAGTGTGAAGTCAGGACCGGCCCTGTGAGGGAGCTGGGTGGAGGACTACGGTGAATGCAGAGCTGAGAGAGCAGAGAAGCCGACAGGTGCTGGCTTTCTGCATCAAACTGGGACTGCACTTCACACCTAGAGTATACGTTTACTTTTGCTCTCTCTCTCTTTTTTTTTCTTTCCCTTTTGGCTTGAGTCATTTGAGCCAGATTTGCTCCTTCTAAACAAAAGCGTCATAACCAACAGCAACGCCTTCGGAACATTTCCCCAGATCTGTTATCCCCCTCCTACCCCCCAACATCTTGGCGGCCGAAAAGCCCTTCTGATTTATAGACTCCGGGTTTATCAGTTTAGTCACCCCTGGGCTGCTCTTTGTGAAGCGTGGATCGGATGAGTGTCCCTCCTACTTGCCCGCAGAACTGCACACTGACAGGTCACGGTAACAGATGGGGGAACAGAACGTGAAGGATAAGGCAGGAGAATGAGATGTACCCTCGCGATCGCGCTGTCCTAATACAGCTCTGTGTACTTGGGCATCGTGTGGAGAAGCGTTACTTTCTAGGACACGCGTTTTCAGTATTTAGGCTTTGGTGGAGGACTGGGAACTCTCTGATGAGGCATGCTGTCAATCAAACTGCACCTCCTGTAGTGAGCACCTGCTCCACAAAATGATCATGTGCAGCCTTGGACTTGAGAGCGTTTGTCATGGAGAAGGTGATGCACATTGTTGATAACTTAAAACATTAAGCTGTCCTTCTAGAATGGGGGTGGGGGGAGATCTTTCCTGCCAAGAGTCATTTGGATATTTATAACCGTACACAATTATCAACTTAAACATTATTAGCTGCTGTATTCGGTCCAACGCTTTTTTAACTCACCCCTAATGCCTTGGCAGGGCCAGACCAAATGACTTTGTGGGCCTTAGAAGGCTCAAGGGCCGGAGTGTCCCACCCATGCTCTAGGGCAGTGTTTCCCAAAGTGTGGTACGCGTACCCCCAGGGGTACGGGAAGAGTTTGGTGGGGGTACACGTTGCACCGGAGTTTGGTGGGGATATGCACTGCACCGTGCTTAGCTGCGCCTAATTCTACGTTCTCATGAGTATGAGGGTACTCAGAGGCGTTACAAAAATTATAGAAGGGGTACCCATATGTCAAAAGTTTGGGAAACACTGCTCTAGAGGATGGTCAGCTATTCTGTGATTGAGCTAGTCTTCCTTTTCAGTGAGGTGGCCTCTGAGGGACATGCAGGTGTCACTTGTGTTCTTTTGCCAGCACCAAGCACAAGGCTCTCACTCCTCTGCTAGAGATGTTTCCTGGAAACAGAGACCTTCTCTCCTTTTTCTTCTTCCTTTAACTTCTCTTTCTCATCTCCCTCTTCCTTTCTGTCTCATGCTGAGGGATTTAAAAAAAAAATCAATCCATCTTTACATTTCTCATCATAAAACCAGTAAAGGGACTATAACTGATCCAACCCAATCTTGATTCATGCTTAACTAGAGCCACCAGGTAACTGTGGCTAGAACACAGACCAGAAGTGATCTGCTGACCAGCTTCTCTATTTCATGTTTTGGAGATGAAGCCTTCACTGAAAAAGGCTAATTTTAGATTTCCAAGCTGCAGGATTCCCCTCGGGCACCAGTTGAACAGTCAGCTGACGTTCTTGTGTTTTCTTCTAGGCAGTGATTGTAGAAGAGATTTGAGTAGCCACCGTTCCTCCCCCAGGCTTCCAGTCTGATCCAAATGAATACACATACACACACACACACACACACACACACACACACACTCTGTTTGGAAACAAAATCAATTCATTTGGAAGTTCAACCAATCTAGTCAACTTAATTGACACTGCACCTGCTATGAATTTATGCAACTTGACACTTAAAATTCTATATTGATAACTCTCAACAAAGCAAGGACATTTTAAAACATTACCCATTAAAAAATAAATGCCCTGGTTTTGTATGTATTATGTTTACAGTATATCTAACATATACTTTTTTTTATCAACATTTTTAATTGACTTCAGATGTTTTGTTTGTAATTCAAACAAATCATTTCTGCTTAAGTGTGGGGATCAGTTGATCAGCCTTAACAATTTCCTCTTTTCTTTCCATTTCTTCTTCTTTTTTTTTAATCTGGGCTATGCAGAAGGTGTTCCCTCTGAGCCCTGAATCTATTAATTCTTCAGTGGCTTGTACTTCACTAATGAAGAGTTCCAGATAGGTTATTCATTCATCATCGTCATCAGCAGCCTCACTCACAGTATTAGCTGTCAGATTCACTGCCCAGCGCTCTTCGTCATTGGCCTTATTAAGGCCCAGCTGGGTTTATCTTTCAGGGCAGTTCATAGGCTGTCCTGTGTGCCCTGCCCAGAGAGGAGGCGTGGAATGTCACTCTTCCATCCCAGTTGCCATTCCTGATGCTGCGAACCATTTCTCAACTCTTACTTAGTCACTTCCTCCCAGCTCCTGGGAGTGTGTGCTTTGTTTCTTGGACTCAGTTGGGTAGCTAGCTGTTCAACACTGAGATGCGTGAATGGGTTCTTGATGTTGTCTTTGGCTTCCAGGAAGCGTTGGCTGTCGAGGAGGGTGACAAGGGTTAGAGATACATGAGACTGCACTCAAGCATTGCTGTTTTTTTTTTTTTTAACTTTTTTTTTGTGTTTCCAGATTCTAGTTAAGTAGAAGTATTGGCCCTTGAGGGCTTATCTGAATCAATCTTGTTTCTAGGGTGATGCGATCCAGTCTGTTGCCCAGCATGTGTTCACCTTGGGTTGACCCTTAACATGGGGTGGGGAAGTGGAGGAGGAGAATGGCCTTGTCCTGGTTGGACCAAGAAAGCCTGAGCCACGTATTAGCATATTCATGAGGCAGCAACAAAGCATGACATCCATGCCAGATAGTCTGTGAAATGGAGAAAGTATGCATACATTTTATCGCCCAAGTTTGGGTGAGTAATAGTGGATGAATAAGAAGAAACTTGGAATGCAAGTACAAGGAATGTCTTAAGATTTGTCTTAAATAATCTAAGGATTTCCCCCACCCCCCCTAATTATATAAAAACATACAAGCATGAAGTCTTTTGGCAAATTCTACTATATACCACGGGGTAGATTTGCTCAGTGCGCATTTAACCATGCTTCCCTCTCTGCTACACATTGGAAATATGTATAGATTTCCTTACTTCCTTTGAGGACTTCCCAGTCTGATGAAAAGGTGGATATACATGTACATGTCATGCGATGGTGGTTGAGTATTCCTTCTCATTTCCTGGGGTGTGGCCTTCCCCTTTTTCCTTTATCACCTGCCACCAGGTAACAATGACTTCCATTTGTCTCAGTGTGGGAGACATGCCTATGCGTACTTCCCGAGGGATTTTCCAATATAGCACCACTGAGAGGGGGAATGGGAAGCCCCCACACATCCCAAGTGATGGGAAGAATAGCTGACTCTGTTGTAAGTGACAAGCGCTCTTCTCTGGAGTTTTGTGGAAGGTCCACAGGCTTGAGTCACCGTTGACGTGTTGTTTCCCTTCTCCATGTGACCTTGGTGGGTTTGGAGGGGATGCATGGACTTTAGAAGGGCCAACTCGGCACGCCAGTGTGGTTCAGTAGAGTGTGGAACTAAGAACTAAGAGGTCACGGTTCAATTCCCGATCTGAGCACATGCTCAGATCTGGAGCTCAGTCCCCAGTAGGGGACGCACAGGAGGCAGCTGAGCAATGATTCTCTCATCATTGATGTTTCTTTCTCTCTTTTTTTCTCTCCCTCTCTCCCTTTTTCTCTGAAATCAATAAAAATATTTATATGCATGCCAGTTCTTTGGTTGATCTCTTCAACCTACCCACCTTCCCCTGTCTTCCTTCTGTGGTTTGAAAGTCTATTCCATGGTCCTATGTCTCTGATATATTTTGCTCATCAGTTTGTTTTGTTTATTGGATTCCACATATATGCATCATCCATAAACACAGTCATTTAGGATGGTGAAGGCCTGGGATGGGGGCTAAAGAGATCAATGGGAGGAAAAAAGGGGACATGTGTAATATTTTCAATGATAAAGATTTTTAAAAATAATAAAAACATTAAAAAAAGAGCCAATGCGTTTTCTACAGAAGGGAACTGGGCCCATTGTATCATCTTGGAATATAATTTGTGCTGCTTCCTGACCGAGTCATAGCACTCCCGTACCTGTGCTGGAACAACTCTACATCTCGAACAAGCAGTGAAAATGCTCCTGATTGACAAGGGCCTGTCTCTACAAGCAAATGCAGGAGAGAAACTATTAATATTTGGAGATAGATACAATCTCACTAAACATGCTAGAACGGAGGTGTGAATAAAATAATCCAGGAAGTCAAAAGGAGGAAATATTTACTCTGCCTGGGCTTTGTCGGTGGAATTTTAAAGAAAACGAATTCATCAAGGATTTGAAGAAACGTAAGGATAGTTCGATCAGGAGAAGAGAGAAGCATTTCAGGCAAGAAAACGGTACATGCCAAGGATGCTATGGCCTCACCAAAACAAGTTTTTGTGCGTATGCATTTTATTCAAAGAAGATGTATTATTGCAAGACAGAACCAGGCTTTGGCTCAGTTAACCAGTCAGCACAAGTTCACGGAGCATCTAACACCGCAGTGTACAGACAAAATGTGCCTTCCCGGGCAACCTGGCTTCCCTTATTGCACCATTCGGCTTATTTCTTTTGTAAGCTTTTGTCGTAATCTAGAATGACCTTGTTTGCTCACTTCTCCATTGTATGGACTGATGCGGAATGTAAGTGCCACAGAATTTGACGTAATATTGCAGAAGTGGGGCTGCAAATCAAATTTTGGTTTCTCTTCCTTGTTTTATACTTAGTTGCTCATTTAATTCTTTCCAACCCTGTATGAAGTGATGAAAATAGACAACCCATGCAACCAGGACAAAAGGCATGTGCATTCTGGATCTCACTTTACAGTGACCCATTTTTCCATAGTCCTCACTCCACGCCCACCCCCATGTACTCACTGAGTCATGGGCTGCCTCTTCAGTGACTTTAGAACAATTACACAAGCACAAGTTCCCTTTTCACACTGTGTGATGGACCGTGTTCCATGCTCACACAGTCGCGCTTCCTCCTCGCTCCCACAACCCTCATTTCCTTCAGTAGCCCAAATCTAGACATGATCGCATCCCTGGACTAAAGGAGACTGGCATTAATGTTACTCTGGGCCCTCATTGCCTCATGCTGATCCAATGAGACTTCAGAGAGAGATGTCTTTCCCTGAGGATGGGGGGGGGGGATCTTTTTTTTTTTTAAATATATATATTTTTTTGAGTTTTTTTACAGAGAGGAAGAGAGAGGGATAGAGAGTTAGAAACATCTTTGAGAGAGAAACATGGATCAGCTGCCTCCTGCACATCCCCTTCTGGGGATGTGCCTGCAACCAAGGTACATGCCCTTGACCGGAATCAAACTTGGGACCCTTGAGTTCATAGGCCATCGCTCTATCCATTGAGCCAAATCAGTTTCGGCAGAGGGCGGATTTTTTTGTCTTCAATGCTCTACTTGCCAGCAGCAACTCTGATGGTGGTGGTTGATAAAGCTGAAGTGGATTGAGTGGAAAAAGGTGCCGAGCCACACAGGAGCTCTGATCACATGATGCTGGTGTGGACCCTGTTTGGGATTTCCGTATATTTCAAGTCAGCTTGGTTGGGATTTCCTGATACTTGTGGACACAATCATTCTGATGATAGATGCAAGCAAGGCAGCTCTGCAGGGGCAGCCCACTGAAGCAGACGTTCCCTGAGGGCAGTGCCTGGCTTGTTCACCTGCGTGACTGTGGCTGAATGCATGAAGGCAACACTCTGGCTCTAGTTCTAGTTCTGGTTCCAGTTCTGGTTCTGGTTCTGGTTCCAGTTTGAGTTCTAATTCTAATTCTATTTCCGGTTCCCTTGAGAAACTTATTCTCAGGTCTGGCTTTTTATATTAATTTAGTTAGTGGTCTTCCACTAACTCACCGCCATCTTGTCTAGACAATCATACAAAGTCGTATTGACTTAAGCTAACAGTTAATTAAATAATATTGCCATTCAACACCATTGGCCAGCACTGTCAGAAGCACTTCACATGGGTCAATCCATTTACTTTGAAAAAATATAAAAAGCAAAAAGAAAACCTGTACAGGGCTCTGTTACCACACTGTTCTAGAGTTGAAACTGGGGGGTCTCATGATTTGTCCATGTTTGGTCACTTAACCAGGAAGAGGGGGAGGTGGGATTTAAACTCAGGCCATCTAGCCTACCTGCCTTTATGCAGCACACAGAGGACACTTTTCCTAATAGGGTGACATGGTGGTAAAGAATTTTGGGAATCGTTGGCTATCACATGTATTTTTGGGATTGGAAGAAAATAAGACAGGAAGGGTAAATTTATTCTGATTTATGACCTGCCATTTCAATCTCAGCCTTCAGCACTGTGCTCTCCAAAAAGACCTCTCTTGGCTGCATATGGCTCCTGTAAAGCAAACGCCAGGTTGTGACGATAATAGTAATCAAAGTAGAATCTCTCTGCCATAATTTATTAAATGGATTGTGCATTGAAATGGTCACATTCTCAGGATCCTGGGTTATAGAAAACATATTGTTAAAATTATTTTTACTCGTTTCTTTTTACATATTTTCATGTGGCTATAGAATTTAAAACTACATGTGTGACATATATTATATTATATTAAATTTTATTATATTATATTAGAGGCCCAGCACATGACATCGTGTGAGACCCAGGCCAGCCATGTAGGTGGGACCCAGACTGACTCCCACCATGCTGGGCAGGAAGCAGGACCCAGAGTCAAGTCCCCGCCCACCTGCGTGCACCTCACCATGCACACAGCCTCCTGGTGACCAGTCTTTGGTCATGAAGACATCACATCCAATGGGCTTTTATAATAGAGACGATATTATATGTTACTAGATGCCTGGTGCATGAAATTCATGCATGGGGGTGGTGGGGATGGCCCTCAGCCCAGCCTGCAACCTCTCCAATCTGGGAATTTCTCTCACAATCCAGGACTACTGGCTTCCAACTCTTGCCTGCCTGCCTTTCTGATTGCTCTTAATTGCTTCTGCCTGCCAGCCTGATCACCCCCTAACCACTCCCCTGCCACCTGGTTTAATACCTAACTGCTCCCTTGCCAGCATGGTTGCCCCTAACTTCCTCCTTCCCCTGCCAGTCTGGTAACCCCTAACTTCCCTCTCCTGCAGGCCTGGTCACCCCTAACGGCCCTCTCCTGCAGGCCCGGTACTCCCCAACTGCCCTTCCCTGCAGGCCTGCTCGCCTCAACTTCCTTCCTCTGCTGGCCTGGTCACCCCTAACTACCCTTTTCTATAGGCCTGGTACCTCCCAACTGCCCTCCCCTGCTGGCTATCTTGTGGTGGCCATCTTGGGTTCACATGGGGGCAGCCATCTTGTGTGTTGGAGTGATGGTCAATTTGCATATTACTCCTTTATTAGATAGGATAGAGGCCTGGTACACGGATGGGGGCCAGCTGGTTTGCCCTGAAGGGTGTCCTGGATCAGGGTGAGAGTTCCTTTGGGGCATTGGGCGGCCTGGGCGAGGGGCCTGCAGTGGTTTGCAGGCTGGCCCTGGTATCTGGGATTTATTTATCTTCTATAATTGAAACTTTGTAGCCTTGAGCAGAGGCCTGGGCCAGCCAGGAAGCTTGGCTTCCTCCATTGCTAGGGAAACCCAAGCCTCCTGCTCACTCTGTGGCCACAGCTATTTTTGTTGGGATTTATTTGTCTTCTATAATTTAAAACAAAGGCTAGAACAGTGGTCGGCAAACTTTGAATGGAATCTAGGGCCGGCCAGGGTGTGCAGGAAGCTTTGCTCCCTCCGTTGCCAGGGAAACCCAAGCCTCCTGTTTGCTCACAGTCATCTTGGTTGGGTTAATTTGCATACTTGCTCCTGATTGGCTGGTGTACATGGCTTATGGGTGTAGCAGAACATGCATATTACTCTTCTATTAGATAAGGATTGGACAGCACTACTTTACTGACTTTGTGTTCAGTGCTGTTTCTGGCTTTAAAAGATGCCACAGTTTAGTGATATGTCACTAATACGACTATCTTCAATAGTGAAGGGATGATGGACCAACCCTTTTCTTAAAACTAAAATTATTTCTGGAATGATCGGTATTAGCCTCTCTTACAGTGTGAATTATCTTACAGGCACTTTTGTAGAATGTTATAGGATTTGTCCAGCTCTGGAATCTGAAAGCAGAAATGAGAAGAAGTTAGAAAGAAGTAGAACTTCGTGCTCAACAGCCCCATCTGCAAGTTCTCACCCTGTGCGAGAATGCACTGTTTTGTGCCAAGTGGAGATTTGATATTGTAAACTTCCCAGGAGGGAGGGCAAAGGTCTGCTAAGTACCACCTGCTTTTCCAACCAGAGCTTCATATCTGGTCTTTCTCAGACTACATCACGTAGTCTCAAACGACATATTTTTCTCAGCTCTCTTAATATTGCAGTTTCAAAATGCACGAGGCATACATGACCTGTGGTTGCATATCAAAGCTAAAGACTGAGAATTTAATTTGGGATTCAAGTGGGAATAGGTTTCTGAGATTGGAATTGGAAAAAAAAAATTCACGTTCTTTCTCACCCTAAAGCAGGCAGCAGCAAATAGTGGCTTCTCATTCTCCTTTTGGGCGCGTTTCTCTTTTTCATTATTTTGATTTTGGTATGACGTCCGTACATGCCTAAGATATACACCAGCTAAGTAAACATCCAGTCTCTCTCCTAAGGGAAGTTTCCATATAGGTCAGTGTACTTTTTAAACCATATAAATATCAGATTAACTTGGGATTCAAAAAGACCTAATGTTAGGATCTTATCCAAGATGCACATAGTTTAGTGTGTGTGTGTGTGTGTGTGTGTGTGTGTGTTTTCTAAATTTGCAAGGCAAAAAATGTAGAGCCAAGATAAAAACCTATGTAGATTCCTGGAAGAAAAATTGTTTTTTTGCATACGAGTTTAGCAAATTTAAACGAAAAGCATGATATCACTGCAGGCATTTTTACTGAAGAGCATGTGAACCAATCAGTCAGTGATCAATCAATGAGCTAACCAGCTAACAAATGGCTACTGGGTGCTGAGTATCTTCCATGCCTGGACTGTTACCCATTCCTCTGAAAAATCAATGAGAATAAGCTAACATGGTCCAGTTGCTGCCCTTTTAGTTGGAAGATAAAACGGAAATCCGCTTGGCGGTATTTTGTAGAGGGGAAGCTTGGGCAGAGCCTTGAAAAATGAATAAAATTTAAGGGAAGAAAGGTCAGTTTTAATGAAGGAAAACAATTGGATTTAATAATCGTAAGAGAGAGGAATATATCTAAGAACAATTAGAAAATCCAGCAGTGAATATTACTGATCAGTGGTGAGAAAGAAATAATTGAAAGGGCAGAACCCCCCTCCCCCCCAAAAAAAAAAAACCCACAAGTAGTGAACATTTTTAGCCTTAGGTATAGAAGTTTACTTTGACTGAAGACACTCCAGAGAGTTGGTATCTTTTTCTGGTTGTAAGAATGACGTGAGAAAAGACAGACGAGGGGGTAAATGAGAAGCAGGACGCGGGCTCTGAGACATCTTGGGATCTCTTTGAGAGGATGACAGCGGTGAGTAAGCACCTGGCTGTCCTGAAAGAAAGAGATGCCTGAGATATCCCTGAGGGCCCTTTCATAGGCTGGATGACTAGGCTGGCTGATGAGTTTACAGAGCTCTTGTTTGGGAGAAAAAGAAAATGTCTTTAGTTGTGATTTTGACCTTCTAGTCTTTCTGTTCCTTTCCTTCTCAGTAGACAACGATTTCTTCTGATTTTTCATATCTTTCTTGCCTAGAGAAATCTTCATGAATATTTACCAAAAAAAAGCAAAAAAGAATCAAGGAAATAGCTTTCAAATATACATAATAGCTTTCAAAGATGCCATCTTGCTTCCCCTTTCCCCTTACTTAAACGGTTTCTCTTCCGTTAAGATTCTCCCCTTCATCCAAGTAAAATCTACTCATTCTTTAAATCTCATTAAAAAAAATGGGACATCACCATTCTTGATTCACTCAAGCTTAAGGTGTTTGTCGTCAGCAGTCAGAGCCTACCTTACGTTTTAATTTTACGTTTTAATTTTTGTACCTTATTTCATCAGACACAATCATTGCTTCTTGGAAGACAGGAAATGTATTTTCCGTGTCTTGATATGTGTTCCCTGTATGGTTTAGATCAGTGTTCTGCAGAGAGTAGATGATGTGTAATTTGCTGTAAAGAGACCCTGGATTATTTGGTGACACCATCCTGGTGTAGGCCCATGGTATTATCATTTGGGCTATGACTGCGTCTCCTAACTCATCTTTCTGCCTCCAATTCAGCCTTCCTATTGCAGCCCAAAACTCTTTTGTGTGTGTGTTTCTTTTTCTTTTTTTCTTTTTTAAAAAAAATATATTATATTGATTTTTTACAGAGAGGAGGGAGAGAGACAGAGAGTTAGAAACATGGATGAGAGAGAAACATCCATCAGCTGCCTCCTGCACACCCCCCACTGGGGATGTGCCCGCAATCAAGGTACATGCCCTTGACTGGAATAGAACTGGGACCCTTCAGTCCACAGGCCGACGCTCTATCCACTGATAGAAACCAGTTTCAGCATATGTGTGTGTGTGTGTGTGTGTGTGTGTGTGTTTCTATACATTTTAGCTGAGATTGGCACCCCATTGCTTCAGAATAAAATCCTCTCCTTCAATATTCAAGGCTCTCTACCACCTGGTCCCAGGCTACGCCCACCTGAGGCCTTATCTTCCACATGTGCTGTGGTCTCGTCATGCTGGATCACGGGTCCAGAATGGTTAACATCAGGCCTCTGTCTAATGCTGTTGCCTTAGGGCTAGGACAGTGGTCGGCAAACTCATTAGTCAACAGAGCCAAATATCAACAGCACAATGATTGCAATTTCTTTCTTTAAAAAAAATATATTTTATTGATTTTTCACAGAGAGGAAGAGAGAGGAATAGAGTTAGAAACATCCATCAGAGAGAAACATTGATCAGCTGCCTCTTGCACACCCCCCACTGGGGAAGTGCCCGCAACCAAGGTACATGCCCTTGACCGGTATTGAACCAGGGACCTTTCAGTCTGCAGGCCGACGCTCTATCCACTGAGCCAAACCTGTCTCCGCTGCTATTTCTTTTGAGAGCCGAATTTTTTTTTTTTAAACGTAAACTTCTTCTAACGCCACTCCTTCAAAATAGACTCCCTCAGGCTTTGGTATTTCATGGAAGAGCCACCCTCAAGGGGCCAAAGAGCCGCAGTTTGCCGACCAAGGGGCTAGAACATACTACTTCTTACCACTGCAGGGGGGGGGGGGGTTCCTCTGTTAACCCTTCGGGTCCCAGGAGAAGCTCTTTGGTGATGTCGCCCCTTCACTGGGATGTCCAAAGTCGGGGAAACGCCATCTCCTTGCCACTGACAAAAATACAGAAGTGATTTCCTAGAGCATCTCGTCCAGACCATGCAAGTCTCCGTACAGGTCAGAGCCAGCCACTTAACAGCGGCCACAACCTATGAAGTCAGATGCAGTCCGTCTTTACCTGCCGTTTCGGGCTAACGTAGGAAAACAGAGTTAGAACTGGCAGAGTGCCTGGCACAGGGCGGGCACTTCCAGATACAGACAGATTCTCTCCACTCGCCAGCCCCTTCAAGGCGAGCATCATCAAATACTGTGGGAAACACCCCAATCAGCCGCCCCTCTACCGAAGACCTGCTTCCCATGAAATTTCGGGTGTCGCTTGAAGAAACCCATTGAAACTTAATAGATTGCCTCCCTCCGCTCACGTGACCGATAATAAATAGACAATTCCTTCTCCCCGCTCCACCCCCTGGGGGACTGTCTGAAATGCTCCCGGGCTTAAAATATACGAAAAAGGAAACACTGTCCAAACGAACGGACTGTGGATCCCGTGAGGTACACCATGAAACATTTATTTGTGGAGGTATGTCGTATCTAATCTCGGATCTATTTCAGCGTGTTCCGCTAGAGAACATTGGAAAATTATACCACCTGGATCCTGATTCGAGCCTGTCACTGAGCAGCCCTGAAAAGGTCAAAACTCGTGTGTGTGTGTGTGTGTGTGTGTCTGCAATCTAGCTTCTCCTATTGCAAACCAAAAGTCATAGAGAAGATGCTTCGTAAGAATATTTCTTTTTTTTTGTCGAAGGAAAACGCTCTGCCGATACTATCAGACATGGATGCCAATGGGGCTTTTGAAACCTTGTCCCTGGTTCTTTTGTGCTGTTGGAAGACGCTTCTTATTTCACCCAAATGCATTCATTAGACCTCTGACTGTTTATTCACCCCATGTGCCAGGCCTGGTGCTGGTGCTGGGTGTTGGGACTCAGCAGTGAACAGAAAAAGACACGTCGTCTTCCAATAGTGGCATCAACCATTGGAAAGAGGAAAGACCTAAACCAGTGGTCAGCAAACTCATTGGTACACAGAGCCAAGTATCAACAGTACAACGATTGACATTTCTTTGGAGAGCCACATTTAAAAAAAAAATTATATATATTATTGATTTTTTTACAGAGAGGAAGGGAGAAGGATAGAGAGTTAGAAACATCCGTGAGAGAGAGACATGGATCAGCTATCTCCTGCACAACCCCCACTGGGGATGTGCCTGCAACCAAGGTACATGCCCTGACCGGAATCGAACCTGGGACCTTCCAGTCCGCAGGCCGACGCTCTATCCACTAAGCCAGTGTTTCCCAAAGTGTGGTGCGTGTACCCCCAGGGATACGGGAAGAGTTTGGTGGGGGGGTACGCGTTGCACCGGAGTTTGGTGGGGATATGCACTGCACTGTGCTTAGCTGCGCCTAATTCTACGTTCTCATGAGTACGAGGGGTACTCAGCGTTACGAAAATTATAGAAGGGGTACACATATGTCAAAAGTTTGAGCCAAACCGGTTTTTTAAACTTAAACGTCTTCTAACGCCACTTCTTCAACAATAGACTCGCCCAGGCCGTGGTATCTTGTGGAAGAGCCACCCTCAAGGGGCCAAAGAGCCGCATGTGGCTCCCGCGAGCCGCAGTTTGCCCACCACGGAGCTAGGATGACCAAATAAGCTAGATGGTAGAACACGAACTCTACTAAAGGGCTCTCCACGAGAGAACCTGGTGCTCTGAGCATGTCTCCCAGGGGATCTGACCTTGGTGAGGTCAGGAAGACTTCCCGGAGGAAGTGACCGTGGCCATGAGAGATGAACGATGATGAGTAAGAACTCAAGCAGCATTCCAGGCCTTGTGAAACCAGTCTGCATGGCACCTACAAGCGGGCGGAAGTAGGCCAGCGTGGCTAGCAGAGAACACTGGGGACAAAGGTTGGAATGGAAGGAGGGGTCAGACCATGAAGGTGTTAGACCCTAGTTGGGATTGTACCTGTATCTCCTGAATTGCTTGGGGGAACCTGTCAAAGGTTTACAAGCCACAGGAGATGAGAGCAGCTTTATGTCTCGAAAGGGTCCCTAGAGTTAAAAAGCAGAAAGCGCATTGGGGGAAGGGAAGGAGTGAGGGGGGGGGGGAGGGGCAAGCAGTCTCCCAGCCATCAGATGGTGGCTCCTGCGACCAGGGCGGTGACAGAAAGCAGGCTCCTGGAGATGGGAAGTCAACAGCACAGGACCTGGTGACAACTCGGACATGTGGCATGGCTCCCGGCTTTTTCTGTTTGGCCAGGACCTTTCCAAATTCAGGCTCGTGCAGACCTGACATAATTTATTCTCCGAAGAAATATCCCTCTCCGTGACCCTTTCCCTATTCATATGTCGTTATTCATATGTCATTCTGGCCTGCTGGTGGCACGGGAATGAGCGAGGCCATGTCCGTCATGGAGCTCGAGCCTGTGGGTGCCAGAAAGTCTGCTTCAGGTAAAACCCGCTCAAGCACAATGAAAACAGGCCCTGGCCAGTGTGGCTCAGTAGGTCAAGCATCAGCCTTGTATATAAAGGTTGCCTGTTGGATTCCAGCTCAGCTCACCTGCCCAGGTTTCAGGCTTGATCCCCGGTAGAGGGGTGCACAGATTGATGGATGTTTCTCTCCCTCCCTCGCCCTCTCTCACTAAAAATCAATGAAAAACAAAAACCAAAAACCATGAACTGTGGGAAGAGTAAGAATGTCTAGCCGAAACCGGTTCGGCTCAGTGGATAGAGCGTCGGCCTGCGGACTGAAAGGTCCCAGGTTCGATTCTGGTCAAGGGCATGTGCCTTGGTTGCGGGCACCCCCCCAGTAGGGGGTGTGCAAGAGGCAGCTTATCAATGATTCTCTCTCATCGATATTTCTAACTCTCTCTGTAAAAAATCAATTTTATATATATATATATATATATATATATATATATATATATTAAAAACCATACTTAAAAAAATGAGCAGGTTACTAACTTAAAAAAAAAGTCTAAAAAAAATGTAAATGAGGTCTGTTTTCTTTCTTTACAATGCCCCTCCCTCCCAGGAATCAGTGGGATAGGCAGGAATGTGTCAATCTAGGAGAGGGGACTCCCAGGTCAGAGCTGAGGCCTCATTCCTTGGGCTCAGGTTTCCGAATCCAAGAGGAGAGCTCCCCCTTTTTTTTTTTTTTTTTACTTTTCATCCCATCCCCCCTTTATTTTTGCCTGGCTTCACCGCCCCCCTCCCTCTCACATCTTTTTCTTGGCTGAACCCAGGCAGGGCGATCACAGTTTTTCCTCCTGACCTGTCATGGAGGCGAACAGCCCCAGGTGTGTATTTGGGAAGCTCAGGCCAGCGTTCTGTAGGGGAACTTGGAACCCAGAGGAGTCAAAGAGGCTGGCCTGCATTCATCGGGCCTAGTGTGTGTCTCTTCATTTGGGAAGCTTAGTTACATGAATGCTTTTGGCCCGCCGTCTCCATGACATTGTTTTTGGTCTCCCATTTAGCTGGTCTTGAACAGAACCTCACAAACAGGACTTGGGGGTCCATGTTCTTTTGTTCTCATTATGCACAAGCTTGGTTTTTGTTTTTGTTTTTTTGCAAGATTACATTGGAAAGCTCGATCCCAGGGTGACTCTGGGGATGTGATCATACAGTTTCTGACTTAGGTAAACCTTGTGGAGATGGACCCATTTCCCCCAGCTATTCGGAGAGACACCCACTCTGATCTGTCAGAAAGGAGATGTGTGCCCTTCATTCTGCTGTTATTTCCCCGCGACCAGCCCAACAACAGAAAACACCCACATCTGGACGCGATAGTCAGTGACATTATTTATCAAAATAAATTTATTAAAAGTATGCAAAGACCACTTCAAAGGTTAGCTGCCTTCAGGACATGTTTTTGGCACTCATGACGGACACTACTCCCTACACAATAATAGCACTCACTCCAGGACACACCGAGGGGCAGTAAAAACACAGACTGTGTCAGCTGTCAGGGTCCCGAGACCACACTGCAGACCGAAGAGCTGCAGTCACGAGCACGCGGATATGCTTGCACGTAGTAAACACGTGAACATCACTTTAGTACAAAAAAAATGAACTACAACTAAAACCACTGTGTGCAACAGGGACCGACGTTGGGAAAGATGTACAGCCAGCGACTTAGGGCCCACAGGGATCCCAGACCCCATCGATTTCAAAAATGCTTTTTGGACCAGTATTTCATCCTTCTCTTTCCATCCCAGGTTCCTGCCCTTCCCATGGGAGACACCCCCCCGGATTAGACCACAGGCTCCCCAGGTGTGTGCTGTACAGTCACGGACATGGTGCAAGCCTCTCCTGGGGGGGCTGCCAGCTCCCCAGGGCGCTCCCCAACTCTGAGTCAACAGTTCTGAGTGACGTCTCCCCAACACCCAGGCTGCAGTCAGTCAAGGTCAGTCCTCCGGGGAAGGTCACGGCCTTTCCCCCTCGGGGACAAAGTGAAAAGTCCTCCACGCCAGGGGGGGTCGCTGTTTATCTCATGTGGCGTGGGCCTCCTCGGCGATCTGGGGCTTTTTACACAGATCCTGGTAGAAGGCCGACTCCAGGAACCGGGGGTAGGAGTTGTTCTCCATGAGGCTGTACACCCTCTTCTGGGCTGTCGCAAAGCAGCCGCTCGTAGCCTCTTGGATGTTCTGGGCAATGAGCGTTTTGGTTTGAAAGTCTATGTTTATCTGAAACGATCCAACAGAGAGAAGTGCTTTATTCCATATTCAGAGCTAAGAGGTTTGAGTCTATTTAATGTTTGAAAACCAACAACCCCCCCTCCTCCCCAAACTGTAACATCTGATTAGCTTCTCCAGCCTAGCCACTGAAGAAACTTAGTTCAGAGCCTGGGTTAGAATTGCTCCCATCCTCACCCCCCTTTTAATTTAAGATTTCTCTGCAACGTTTTGGTTCCATTTTGGTGCTAAAAAATGTTCAAAATACGCTTAACACGGGGATTTTTCCTTTTCTTACCTCTTTGGGGGCCTCTTTTTCTATGAAGTCCGTGTAGATCTTCTTCGCTTTTGAGGACAGCTTTTGGGGTGACTTGGTTTTCTTAAAGTCTTCGCAGGCCAGCCAGAATTCGATGTTTTCTTCACAGAATTCCGATTTCAAAAAAGCCCTGAATGCAGCAAGACCATCTGAAAGGGAAGGCACGCAGAGTGTGAATTAAGTGACCAAATAATCCCTTCTCTTTTCCCCCCTTAGATCTCCCAGTCCCCCGCACCCATATGTTATTATTTCTATATGAGAACCATATCTTAGATTGCACTCAAAACTTGTAATCCTCAGGATTTAGCTCCTACAAGACGTAAGAAGCCAGTGGGCAAAATGCTCAAGTTGGCACGCCGCTCCGAAGATATAAATACTGGGCTTCGCTGTCAATGCAAATATTTATAGGGAGCCCTACATGCTCTGGGAACCATGCCTCTCGCAAACAGCGTGTGTGTGCAATGGAAAAGCTGAGTCAACCTCAACAAAGAGCAACTGCCGCTGTAAATTATTTAGGCTCGTTTTCACCCCCACCTGGAACGAATCAACCCTGCATGGCCACGGTTCAGCGCTGGGGAATAGAGGAGAGACACTGGCCTCGTGTGGCAGTGCTTGTCCAGCCGCTATCCCTGACGCATGGACACGACCTCTCTAGACCCTGGGTGACGCCTGAGGCGGATGCCATTCAAGTGGCCGACTTACATTTGCTGGCGAGCAGCTCATCGAAGGCTTCCGACCACAGCTGTGCCTCCTCGGGGGAAGGCCTGCAAGAGAAGAGAGGTGCAGGTGAGCTGAGGCACCCCAGAATCCCGCTCCCCGTTCCCGTAAGGCAGACAGACAGTGCACCGGCTTTGCCAAGAACAAGACCTCCAGCTCACCTGATGTAGGTTTGCTGTTTGCTCTTCTTGCCGGTCTTGGACTTCTCAGGAGAGGAGGAATGTTGCAAGAAGTAGCTCAAGCGAGCCTTCCAATCTTTTAACCTGCAAAGGAAGGAGGAGAAAAGATTCACTAAACTGGCAACTTGAAATTGCTACTGCAGCTGATGGCGTTTTTTTGGTGTGTGTGTTTCTTTTTTACTAAAGCCTCCCAGGAAATAGAGACAAACTGAAGTGAGATAAAACAAGAACTCTTTTTTAAGTGCCTTATTTAATCCCTGCACTTCAGTGCTGAGCACAATTAGTTTCTTTCATCCGTCTGAACATACCTATTAGTTTTGTGTCTAAGGGAAGGACCACCTAAATGACTAGGGTCGTTTAAATACATGTAGTTTGCACAGTTCAAAAGGCAGATGGCATTTCTGGCCGGAAAAAGGCAGCCGTTTTTTTCTGCAACGTTAATTATAATCCTTGGACATTTCACACTTGAAATGCCAGTGGAACTGGCCTGAGCCAGTAATGCTCATGTCCTTTCTGCCCTCGGAGGGGAAGGCTCTGGACCAGCCAGAGCTGGTACAAAGAGGGGTGTGTGACCGACCCTCCCACCCCCTGCTTCAACACTCATCCGAAGCAGATCCACTACATTACCAAGTTAAAAAGGAAAAAAAAAAGAAAAAAAAAAAAGAAAAGAAGGGTATTTGAAAAAGAATATATCCAAAGCAGCAAAAATATCTCCATGCCTGCCGCTATGTAAGCTGCTCAGAACTTAAAAACGCAACATACGAATGAAGGGGATGCGCTTAGGGGGACAAAAAGCCACCCCCCAATTTCTCACCCGCCTCTCCCACCGCCTAGGAATCAAGAAATTTCTTCAATTCCTCAACTCTATCTACCCGAGAGCCCTTCGCCCATGCATCAAAGCACAGACCACGCGGATTTAACCTCACTTAGCCAATTAAAGTTTTGCACATCAGCTTTTTTTCCCCCCTGCAGAGAGGCAGCCTGCATAGTTTCCTATTGTCAAAGCCGAGCCTCTAGGCACCCGGGGAGCTCGGGGAGGGGGGTTTGCATCCTGCAGCAAACGCGGGGAGCTCGGGCGGGGATGGAGGGGAAGGAAGAAGGCGGTACTCACAAGGTCCGCTTCATCTTCTCCCGCTTCTCCTCGCTCTTGGGGCTGCTGCCAGAGCTCTTGTCCATGGATCCGCAGTCGTGGTGGACGGCCAGGAACATGGCACTTTGCATTCTAGTCCCGCCTGCCGCCCGGGCCGCTGCTGCCGCTGCTGCAGCTGCGGGCGAGCCGGCGGCCGTATTTATAACGCGCGGAGGGCGCGCGCGGGGGCGGGGCTCACGACGCCGGCCACGCCCCCGCGCGGCGCTGATTGGCCGCCCGCGGACGGGCCAGGGGGCGGGGCCGGCGCCGGCCCAGGGGCGGTCACGTTCGCCCGCCCCGAGGGTCCTGCAGGCGAGGGCGCTGCTGGCGGCGGCGGCGGCGCGGGCTCCGGGCGCCCTCGGGCGGGCGGGACGCCGTGTGCCGGCCGCGGCCGGTGCGGGTGCAGACAGACCGGGACCTCGCCGGGAGCTCCCGCCTTGGCCGGCGACCTTGGCCGAGGCCTGGCGGCCGGGCGGGGGTCAAGGGCGGTGCCTGCTGCCAACTTGGCTGCAGGCCCTGCAGGGGGTGGGCGTGGGGGGGAGGATGGGGGAGCTGGTGCTTCCCTCCCCTCCCCTCCCCTCCCTTCTCCTACCCCGTGTGCATGCTCCAGACCCCAAATCGGGGGAGGAGGAGTCCCCGCAGGGAAAGGCTGCACGCTGCGAACCCAGAACTGTCGCCTTTCTTTCTTAAAAAAATATATTTTATTGATTTTTTTTTTTTTTTTTTTTTTTTTTTTTTTTTTTTTTTTTTTTTTACAGAGAGGAAGAGAGAGGGATAGAGAGTTAGAAATATGGATGAGAGAGAATCAGGGATCAGCTGCCTCTGGTCCCCCGAGCCCCCACTGGGGATGTGCCCGCAGCAACCAAGGTACATGCCCTTGACTGGAGTCGAACCTGGGACCTTTCAGTCCGCAGGCCGACACTCTATGCACTGAGCCAAACCGGTTTAGGTTATCGCCTTTATTTCAGTTTAACATTGTCTCCTCAGGAGGGAGACCCTCTCCTGTTCCCCTGCGTGTCTGTCACCCCATTTCATGAGCCGAGGGACGCAGGGAACCGGAGGAGGCACAGGGACAGCAAGGGGCAGGGGGTGTGTGGCCTCCTGACGCGGGGATCACGTTGGGCACAGAACAGGAGCAAGTGACTGATCAGGCGGTGTGCATTTTGTTCACCGATGGACACGTGGCTGGGTCTGCCTGCTGGGCTCGGCCTGAGGAAGCTCAGCAAGTCCTGGCTGCCTCTTCGCAGAGCAGAAACCACAGGATCTCCCCCCGATGCTGGCAGAGATGGAGGAACATACCGAGACCTCGCTGCTGCAACGCGCCAGCATCATCATTCCCGGTTAGGATGCATGCAAGGCGGCAGGAGTTCCTCCATGAGTCACTCCCGGTGGTGGGCTTAGAATTTACCAGAACACTTAACCGGCAAAAAAAAAAAAAAAAGGGAGGGGAGGAGAGGGGATAGGAGTAAGCGGTTTCCTTTGAATTAAGGTTGATGTGTTCATTCTTCAAAGATCATCTCTGCTGCAGCAGCCTTTCCATGGTTTGATTGGTTAAGGCCAAATAGCTTGCTAACCTCCACCACGAAATGCTTCGGTTTCCGATAACGTTTATTAGGACCCAATCAGTGGAATATTGGCGTGGCTTTTCCCATCCGGCGTCCAGGCAGACAATAAAGCTAACGGCTGCACATCTTCTCCCTGCTTTACGAGAGAACAGCTCAAAGACGATCGGAACTAGCTTAGCCTATTCTGAGGGTGAACTGCCAGTAGCTGGAGCTCCAGGTTTGACTGGGAGGGTGAAATGTGCAGCTATTACTGGAGGAAAGCCTCGGGCTGCTTTATGGGAAGGAACACCACGTAGATATCAGGAATAAGCAGTGTACAGGTGTCTGCGTGACATGTAAGAACGCCGGTTTTGTGAAGCACACCCTCCTCATCTCTAAAAAGGAGCGCTGCTTAGGACTTCCTGCGTCCATTTGCACTTCCCGATGATTCAATACCTATTTATTAAACACTCACCAATAAAAGCCTCCGTGTATTTTTCCCGTAGCACACGGGAGGGCGGGCCTCTCACAGCGGGGAAGGCCCGCGGTTCTGAGAAAGAGGCGGCGGCGGGGAGAGAGCCGGACGTGGGTTGGGGCACAGATTGGAGTGTCGGCTTCATCCCCAAGTGCTAAATGATGCTGGGACAACCCCAGCACACCTCCCGGAGTCCCAGTTTCTCACCTGTGCTAAGAGTAATGAGTCTTGAGGAAACCCGTTTGGCTCAGTGGATAGAGCATCGGTCTGTGAACTGAAAGGTCCCGGGTTCGATTCTGGTCAAGGGCATGTACCTTGGTTGAGGGCACATCCCCGGTGGGGGGTGTGCAGGAGGCAGCTGATGGATGATTTTCTCTCATTGATGTTTCTAACTCTCCCTCTCCCTTCTTCTCTGTAAAAAAAATCAATAAAATATATTTTTTAAAAAAAGGATTAACTGGGAGTTCCTTAGGTTAGACACACGACAAGCTAATGTAGCAAGATAATGTCGCTGAGCATTATGGACTGTCAAGCGGTAGAGCCATGTGACTTATCATTTCTGTACCTTAGGGCAATTGTAAGAGTTAAGCCAATATCCTCTACAGACTAAGAAAACTCTTTGTTAAAAAGTTGTCATATCGCCGTCGTGTATAAAGACAGGCCGACTTACGTAAAGTGGACGCTACAGCTCTTGACGAGTTCCCTTTGCTTTGTTTTTTTGTTCTTGCAACTGGCCTTTAGGTAAATGGGCTTGTTCAATACTGAAATGACACATATTTTCCATCCTGTGGCGGAGAAGGAAACAATGCAATCCCTTGTAAATATTGCACAGCTTGCGAGTGGCCTGATGAACTGACCTTAGGTTTTTCCATGTTGAATCTATTCTGCCCTCTGCTGGACACGTTGGTGGTGGAGGTTCTCAGGGTGGTTCTTGAACTTAAAAAGAATATATGTATATATAGCCGAAGCCAGTTTGGCTCAGTGGGATAGAGCGTCAGCCTGTGAACTGAAAGGTCCGGGTTCGATTCCGGTCAAGGGCATGTACCTTGGTTGCAGGCACATCCCCAGTGGGGGGTGTGCAAGAGGCAGCCGATCGGTGATTCTCTCCCATCGATGTTTCTACCTCTCTATCCCTCTCTCTTCCTTGCTGTAAAAAAATCAATAAAATATATTTTTAAAAAGAATATATATATATGGTCTCGCTACTCAGCGTGTGTGTGTGTGTGTGTGTGTGTGTGTGTGTGAAAATCATGAGGTCCCATTCCTGGAGCTGTTCTTTTTATTCTCTCCTCTTGTAAATGTGAAATAAATTGCTTTGTAAGCCCTGGAGTGCTGTACACATCATGTATTACTAAGAATAGTTTTCTTTTTATTACATGGAAGTTAGAGAAAGTATCTAAGTACCTAAGTATCTTCTGGGATCTATTGACACTCAAGGAAGAAGCGAACAGCATAGAGACTCGGTTACGCCAGAGAGAAAAGGGCTCTTTCCTTTGGTGAACGTTTCCTTTGTCCGCGTCTCCTCGGAGGCAGGTCTGCTTGGCTGACATTCAACCCCCGGCTCCCATGGTGTGACTGGTTATTTCGGGCCTGAGCGGGGCCTCAGGTGACAGCGGTGAATTGTCACGATGCACACGCATTCGGGGAGCAGAGCCAGGGAAGGCTGAGCAGGGCTGTGGGGCTGGGGGCCGGGCGATGCTGCTTGTCCATCTCCCTTGTAGCCTAGCAGCTGCTGGTTGCTGCCCTCTGAGGAGATGGCTTACTACCGTGTTTCCCCGAAAATAAGACATCCTCCGAAAATAAGACCTACTTACAGGTTTCCTTCTGAGTGAAATATAAGACATCCTCCGAAAATAAGGCCCCCCCTAGGCTCTGTCTCAGAAAGCTATTGCTAAACATGAGAGATTTGGTCCACTGATTCTGAAAGGAATGGAGTCACAAGAAATTCACCAGGAAATTCAGGAATTGGATTGCGATGATGATGTTCCAGAAGATGATGACATGATTGTCATTGAATAAATGAGTAAATTCTTGATACTGTAGGATTCAGTTTGTCTGGTTTGTGTTGACAACTACCGTACTACCGTACCATATACAGGTAATACATTTCCTTTATTTTTATTTAACAATAAATGTGTACCGTATTCTTCTTCATGGAAAAATCAGACAGACATCCCTAAAACTAAGACCTAGCACATCTTTGGGAGCAAAAATTAATATAAGACACTGTCTTATTTTTGGGGAAACAGGGTATTGCCGGCCGCTCTCTGTCTGTCCTTGTTTCTGCTCCCCGCCTTCTATCTTTATAAGTACAAAATAAGCAACATGTATTGAAGCTCCCTCACCACCTGCTGGCAGAGTTTCATTTGGATGCTCACAGCAGCCTTCTGAGGTCGGAATAGGATGTTCTTGCTGCCTGATAACTCCCCATTCTCCTCTCCGCCTTGCGTGCCCAGAGATGGAGATGCCATCAGAATCGAACGTACCCACTAATATATTGAAAACCAGTCCGTTCTCCCCTCCACAGCCCTTCCCCACATACTGTTACTCTTACTGATGAGCGCTCACTAACATACAATGCCAATGGAACGCAAAGCCGCACAGCAAAAGGTGCAAGCGATCCAGAATTTCTGACCCAGACTTTCGTGGCGTTGATGCCAATAGGGGAACCTTTACAGCCAGGCCTGGCCCCTAAAAGCATTGGGGTTGAGCACGTGGGTAGGGTTCACTTTGCTCCTTGAGACCTGGCTCTGCTAGTCTGCCTTTCCGAAATACATTTTGGAAAATTTTGGTATGTGCGCTGTTATATAATGGAGCGTAGGCATAAACATGGGCCAGATTTTTATCCTCCCTGGTCCCTCAGGCTTTCACAGAATGAGAGTCAGGCTCCCGGAACATTATGCCAGTGATTTTGACCGATACATGCTCCTGGGGTTAGAGAAACAGAAGTGTAGCTACTTAAGCTACTGAGAGTTCTTAAAAATGGAGGGCAGCCTCAGGTTTATGAATGCTGGCGGCTGTGGCACGCTATTCACAGGCCCCAATACCCTCTGGGCTCTTGCTTTTTTTATTTTTATTTAATTTTTTTAGCTTTTATATTCACATTGTTAATAGCATCTCATTTTTTAATATAGGATTTTGCAGTTTGAGAGTGCTTTTCACATGCATTATATTTTTCTGGTCACAAAGCTATGCAAAGGAGCAAAGGGGAAGAGCATTCGTCGATGCTTTATAAGTGAGGGCCTGAGATCAGTGTGATGTCGAGTAGTTCGGATGAGGTAATCCAGGACTAGAATAACTTTCTGACCTTCTGGTTAAGACCTTTTACTACTTCCCAAAACAAAAAGGAAGACTAAGAAAGCAACAAGGAAAAGCAGGAGGGACATGTGACAGGGATTAGAGACCAATCATGAGCTCAATACACCATGTAAGAAGGTCATTTTTCTTTCTTTTTTTAAAAACTATATTTTATTGATTTTTTACAGAGAGGAGGAGAGAGGGATAGAGAGCCAGAAATGCCGATGAGAGAGAAACATTGACCAGCTGCCTCTTGCACACCCCCCACTGGGGATGTGCCCGCAACCAAGGTACATGCCCTTGACCAGAATCGAACCTGGGACCTTTCAGTCCGCAGACCGACACTCTACCACTGAGCCAAACCGGTTTCGGCTAGAAGGTCATTTTTCAATTGCTTTGCGTAATGTATTTTCAGAGTAGATTCTTTAAATCCATCTTTACGTTCTCTGTATGAGGAGCAGCAACACATCTCTATTTTATAAAGGAAGAAATTATAGAAAATCAAGGTAGACACACTAGGAAAATCCATTGGCAAATTAAATGGAATAGTCACATGTCCATAATTAGACAGTGACTAAAATAATTAACCAAAGTGGAATTACCCAGACTAATGCCCCATTTACCCAGAGCAGCTTTTAAAATCTTTTCAACACTGTGTTTTATCATAATTTTTTTTTCTTTCAAATTGGTTGGTTAGCTATGATAAATCAGCACAGTTGCTGTACTTTTCTCTTTGGGGAAAATTATACATGGCCCTAAGCATTCAGTTAAAAAAAAAAAAGTAAGTTAGACACAAAACAGGACAATACCAGCCAGAGGAGGTCATAAGTGCGGGGCTGATTGGCAACTGATTTTGCACCGATTGCTCCTTAAACTCAAAATCAGTGACATATTTTACTTGCAAGCACAATTCAGGCTCACACATTTTTAAAAATATACATTTTATTGATTTTTTACAGAGATCAAGGGAGAGAGATAGATAGAAACATCAATGAGAGAGAAATATCCATCAGCTGCCTCCTGCACGCCCCCTACCGGGAATGTGCTCACAACCAAGGCACATGCCTTTGACCGGAATCGAACCTGTGACCCTTCAGCCTGCAGGCCGATGTTCTACCCACTGAGTCAAACCGGTTTCGGTGGCTCACAAAATTTTTTTTGTGGGGTGCCAGGAGAGGAACGCTGATCAACATTTCTGCGAGCTGCCCTTAATTATTCTTTACCTTTAGCTTTTCATGAAAGAGTGGTTTCTTGAGAAAGGTTGCTGACCAACAGTCCCTGCAACGAACCTGAGGTTTTGCTGCAGGCAGTTATTTGGAGTGGAAAGAGCCTGAAGTCCGGACTGATGTTATCCTACGATCCACGTTATATTTAAACCAAATTTATGGACTGAAAAAAATGTAGCTTCTGAGCCCCCTCCGTAAGCTCCTGAAATAAATCGGAGCTTTTTTTAGGCACATGTCCTTGTGCTTATCTGAATGACATTTTTTCTGACTCTTGGCACAACTTTTCTGACTTTTCCTGGCGGGTCAGTTGAGAACACACTAAGTAAAGATTCAGGGTGGAGAAGACCGTGCCTCTGAAGGCAGCGCCACCTCTTTCTAAGGTGTAATAACAATATGTCCAAATCCCTTGAGTGACTTTAATATAGAAACATGTCTGTGACTTTCTGAGACCCGGTCAGCAGGCTCTCATTCCCCGAGAACTGGCTCAGCATTGAAGTTCCTCTTTTCCCCCCTCCCCCAAATATGTTTTATTGTTTTTTTACAGAGAGGAAGGGAGAGGGATAGAGAGTTAGAAACATTGACCAGCTGCCTACTGCACACCTCCCACTGGGGATATGCCTGCAACCAAGGTACATGTCCCTGTCCGGAATCGAACCTGGGACCCTTCAGTCCGAAGGCCAACACTCTATCCACTGAACCAAACCAGTTAGGGCTGAAGTTCCTCTTTTGCAGGAAAAAAAACACATACAATAAAACATTGCATTTCTCTGAATAGGACGGATCATGGCTTACATGTGCTGACATCTCACACATGAGTTATTTTATCAAGTTATTTATTAGGTGTTTGTCATTCATTTTGATTTATTTAACTCTATGTAGCTGAGCTACCTGCCAGTTATATGAAAGTCACATAAAAGTATAGCACATGCAAATAGGCAAAGCCCATAATACTTGATAATGCTAGTAAACTATGTTACTGATGTATGTATTTACTGTAGCATGCTTTTCATCCCTTTCTACTTGTAAAAGAAAGTTTACTGTAAAACAGTCTGCTGTGTTATGCCGATAGCAGCCTCATCCATCTCCTTTTTTTATTAAAAAAGTATTTTTGTTGATTTCAGAGAGGGAGAGGGAGAGAGAGGGACAGAAACATCAATGATACGAGAGAATCATTAATTAGCTGCCTCGTGCATACTCCACGCTGGGGATGGAGCCCACAACCTGGGCATGTGCCCTGCCTGGGAATGGAACCATGACCTCGTGGCTCATAGGTTTGGCGCCTAACCACTGAGCTACCCTGGCTGGGTGCCATCTCCTTTTTATTGGGTCTCCCGATGGCATCATTTTCTCTTGTGCTTGGGTGTCATCTCACGTTGTGTGTACAGTAACGTGTGTGTGCCGGCTTGCAACTTGGGAGCAATAGGCTGGACCCGTGCGGCTCTTTGGCCCCTTGAGTGTGGCTCTTCCACAAAATACCTGCTGTATACCACGGCCTGGGCAAGTCTGTTTTGAAGAAGTGGCGTTAGAAGAAGTTTAAGTTAAAAAAAAAAAATTTGGGCTCAGAAGGCATTGCAATCATTGTACTGTTGATATTTGGCTCTGTTGACTAATGAGTTTGCCGACCACTGGGCTGGACCATACAGCCTATCAGTGTTTTCCAAACGTTTGACATACGTGTACCCCTTCTATAATTTTTGTAACGCTGAGTACCCTTCGTACTCATAAGAATGTAGAATTAGGCGCCGCTAAGCACAGTGCAGTGCATATCCCCACCAAACTCTTCCCGTACCCTTGAGGGTGCGCGTACCACACTTTGGGAAACGCTGGCCTAGGTGTGTGGTGGGCTGCCATCGAGGTGTGTTACAGTGCGCGCTGTGATGTCACACACAACACATTCTCAGGACACAGCCCCACCTGTAAGCGGAGCGTGACCATCAGAGCCTGGTGGCAGCGGCAATGCCTGGGGCTGAGGGTGGAGTTTTGGAGCGAAAAGCAGTGAGACCCTTTGGAGCTCACCCTAACGTGGTCTCTGTTCCATTCTGAACCGAGTGCTTCTTAGGTCAGAGTGGAGACACCACTCCAAGCGCTGCTTCTCCGCTGAGGTGGGTTTTGTCCCCGCGGGATGTCTGCCAGTGCTTGAGAACACTTTGATCCGCGTGACTGTTCTTAGCTGTTCTTCCCTTCCAGCTTCCCCTCTTGTCCTAACACCCCCCCCCCCCCTGCCAATCCCGTTAGGGTTTGTTCTGTTCAGGACGGTGCACCCGCTCTTCCCTAGAAGGTGAGAGGCAGGTGGGGAAGTCTGGACGCACTGTTCTCTCCCGAGATGTAACACCAGTGCGAAGGGGAAGGATGCTCAGGAAACAGTTGGTTCAATTTCCATCGGGAACATTGAGACTCTTCTGCTGAATATTCTGTCTGTGTATTTTCCCCCAGGAGTCCGACTTCAGAAAAATCCTCCGGAACACAAGCCCGCTGCCCTTCCCTTCAGGGGCTCCCAGTGGGGGAAGGCGTGGGGAGGGCCCCGAGCCCCTAAGCCCCCAGCCTCCTGCACCTCCCTCCTCTCCAAGCCCCACCTGGTCCTTAGACTCTAAGAGCACACAGACTGCCCTGAGGGGTGTGTGTGTGTGTGTGTGTGAATGGTAGCTGGCTTGACAGTTCTCCCTTGATGATTTTACTATCATCCTTCCTCTCATGTTCTACCATCTCACTCCCCACTCCATCCTGAAAATCGCTGTTCTTACACACGTAGGTAAGCACAACCCTTCTGTGCCCCAAAACACACGTCATTCAGATCTTTAGGAATCTATGTTTGTGCAGAGATGCTGAGCTGGAGAATATAGTCTTAGGTACATCTGGCCCTAGCCGGTTTGGCTCAGTGGATTGAGCATCAGCCTGCGGACTGAAGGGTCTGGGGTTCCATCCAGTCAAAGGGCACACTGTCTGGCTTGCGGGCTTGATCCCCGGGGCGGGGGGGGGGGGTGGTGCAGGAGGAGGCAGCCAATGGATTGAGCATCAGCCTGCGGACTGAAGGGTCTGGGGTTCCATCCAGTCAAAGGGCACACTGTCTGGCTTGCGGGCTTGATCCCCGGGGGGGGGAGGGGGGAGCTGCAGGAGGAGGCAGCCAATCAATGATTTTCTCTCTCACCATTGACGTTTGTATTTCTCTCTTCCTCTCCTTTCCTCTCTGAAATACATTTAAAAAAAATTTTTTTTGAATCTACATGTCACCCATTTTCCTGGGCCTCCGTGCTGTGTTCAGCTGGGCTCATGTTTCTCCAGGAGCACAGCGGGACCGTGGGTGAGCACATGCTCTGGTTGTCCCGGGCGACCGCAGAGTGTGTTCCCACTGTCACTGAGGCAGTGCAGGGCCGGATGGCTGGGATTCCAATCATACTGACTCACTCAGCTAAGGAAGCCGTGTTAGCAATTAACCGACATGCTTGCATTTATGGACTCAGCCCTGGGGGTCTGAGGTGGCAGTTGGAGTTGACACTCCATTTTTTTTCCTGTTCTGCAGATTGCAGTCCATATGCTTCTGCCTAATCCAGGGTCCTTCTTGGAGCTGAGGGAGGTAGCTTTTTTTTTTGTTTTGTTGTTGTTTGTTAATCCTCACCTGAGGAAATTCTCCCATCGATTTCCAGAGAGAGTTGCAGGGAGGGGGAGAAGCAGAGAGAGAAACATCCATATGAGAGAGACACATCTGTTGGTTGCCTCCCACAGCACCCTAGCCAGGGTCATGGGTAGAACCTGCAGCCGAGGCATGGGCACTTGACCGGAATGGAACTGGGACCCCTCAGCCCGTGGGTTGGCGCTCCAACCACTGAGCAGAACTGGCTGGGGTGGCGCCTTTCTTTAAGCCATAATTGCGATTCCCTCTGGACTTTGTCATCTCAGCACTGATTTCCCACATTCATTGAGGCGGTGGATGACAGTCTGTGTCTCGGTCTCTGGGACTTTCAGGTTCTTTCTGCTCCAACCTTTTGGTCAGACTTAGTCACACAGTACCCATCCATCGCCAGCGGGACCGGAATCCTCAAAAAGTGCGCACATGTTTGGTGACAGGTCTGTGCCGCTGTTGTTATATCATTGCCCCATGATGTTAATCAAGGCTCCTTGCTCTGTTCACTTCACTTCATTTCCTTTTCTTTCTTTTTTTAAAAAAAGTATTTTATTGATTTTTTTTTTTTACAGAGAGGAAGAGAGAGGGATAAGAGAGTTAGAAACATCGATGAGAAAGAAACATCAATCAGCTGCCTCCTGCACAACTCCCACCGGGGATGTGCCTGCAACCAGTATACATGCCCTTGACCGGAATCGAACCCGGGACCTTTCAGTCCGCAGACCGACGCTCTATCCACTGAGCCAAACCGGTTTCGGCTGTTTACTTCATTTTCTAAGTTACATTAATGTCTCCTTGTCCACAGTTTTGCTTTCTGCAGTTTCAGTGACCCTCGGTCAGCCATGGTTCGAAAATATTAGATGGAAACTTCCAGAAAGAAACAGGTCCATAGGTTTCAAATCCGCATTCTAAATTGCAGCACACTCTGAGTGGCGGGAGGAGATGTAACATCATTTGGCTGGTCCTCTTGGGAGGGGAACCAGCATCCTCAGCCACAGATGCTCTCGGACCCAGAGTCTAGGTCACTCAGTAGCCATCTTGGTTATTAAATCGACTGCAATGCGTGAGTTCACAGGCTTTTGTACTGAAGAGGACTGGGTTTGATTCTTATATTACTTTGTAGCGGCTCTAAAACTCAAGAGGAGTGACGCTGGCGATTCAATATGCCCAAGAGGAGCCGTGAAGTCTTCGACTTGAGGAAGAAAAATAACTTTGAAGAAGTTCCTAAGATTTATGGTAAGAACCAGTTATCTCTTTGTGAACTTGCTTTATTCCTAAGTGAGACGTTATCCTAGGCATGTGTGTTCAAACAAACGTAGTATGCGTTTAGGGCTTGGCGCTCTGTGCAGTTCCAGGCATCCACTGGGGGACTTGGAACATAGCTCCTGTGGATATAGGTGGATTGTGCTATTTTTCTTTAGGGATTCTCTTTATTTTGCTATATATTGCAAAAATGGAATCTCTAGTCCTACCCGGTTTGGCTCAGTGGATAAAGCGTCGGCCTGCAGACCAAAGGGTCCCTGATTTGACCTGGTCAAAGGCACATATCTCAGATGTAGGCCCCGTTCCTGGTCTGGGCCCTGGTCTGGGCTTGTGCAGTAGGCAACCAATCAATGTGTTTCTCTCACATCAATATTTCTCTCAGTCTATCCCTCTTCCTTCCATTCTCTCTAAATCAATGGAAAAAATACTCAGGAGAGGATTAAAAAAAAAGAAAAGGAATCTCTATAGTTGTTAAAATATAGATTAACCAAAACTTTCTCTTGCCTTTGTCATTACCCTTAGATATTATGCTTACCAAATCTAAACTTGAGAGAGAGTAAGTGTGGTGGTCGGTACTATTCAATACAACTCGTGATGGGGACATTTATGAAGAGAGTGTGCGGACAGGAGTTCTTACAGTTAGCTTTTGTCTTAGCAGCAGCTTTAGGTAATTGCTGGATGGGATGTCTCCCTCACGCAGGAAAGGGAGGCATAGCAGCCAGGCCTGTGGCTTGCACCGAGAGGACAGGTGAGCAAGGAGGAGAGTTGGCTGTTTCTCTTAGTGGGGAAATGGCCACATAGTTAGAGCATTTAAAAATCATCACAAGAATATTACCATTCATTGTCATGCATTATGTTAGAAGAATTCTGAGTCATGAAAATGACTGTTCTTTCAACGTATTCTGCCAAACCGTTCCACCCAATCGTAGGCCGCTATCCCCTAAAAGCCCAACAGTGTCATGCAGCTAAATATTGGGAAATTAAACGAAAAGGATTTAGGGCGGCCACCGGATTCTCTGGAAGCAGTTCCCGTGACAGGTGCTGGCCTGCGACAATGCTTGTGCGCGGTGTTTACACTCAGGGAACCGAGTGGCTTCCCTAAGCTCTTGGCAGAGAACCACCGGTCCTGACATCACGTAGAGTATGCATTATAAAAACATTGGGGGCCAAGAATCAAAACAGTTTAGACAGATAGCATCTTTGAGACAGTTCAACAATGCTTATGTTTGAGGATTAGGAGGGAAGGAAGAATGGAACCGGGTCACTGGTGTCTTTCCCCCCACTTCATAAATCTGAGCACAGTTGCCTCATTTGGAAAGTCCTGTGGCAGGAGACGGGGTCAGAGTAAGGCAGACCGGAGGGTGTCTGTGACTGTCGTTTCTGGTAAAAGCGTTGTGAAATCCACTCATCTGAATTCTAGACAGTGTGGCCAGGAAGGCCTGACTGACACTGTGATCAGAAAACTGCAGAAGATAAAGATAAAAATTATGAACAACAAATATGTAACTATCAACAAGTAAAACTAAAAACCAAGGAATTAAAAAATCTGATGAACAATATTAACTGGTGAATATAATAGAATAAGAGGTATGCAAGGGGTGTGGACTGACGATTCTCGGGAAAAAGGGGAGTGGGTTGTGGGAAGAGACTGAACAAAAACTGTGCCCCTATGGATGAGGACAATGGGGGGTGGGGAAAGGACAGAGGGTGGGGTGGGAACCTGGTGGAGGGGAGCAATTGAGGGGCAGGGGAAGGAACACATTTGTAATAATCTGAACAATAAAGATTTATTTAAAAAAAAAAGAATGAAAACTGCAGAACCACCCAGCTGGTGGTGCACAGTGGTTGAGTGTCAACCCATGGACCAAGAGGTCACCAGTTCCATTCTCAGTCTGGGCATTCTAGGCAGTGTATTAGAGTTACAACTCCATCCCCTCAAACACGCTTGGGAATATTTGCTTGTCCCATACCACCTTTCCTATTCTAGTGGTTGGCTGGAGGACTCATTCTCAGGCCAATGTTAAAGCTCAGCGGAGGGAGACATGTTCACGGTCTGTCACAGGCTTTTGTGCTGAGGAGGACTGGGCTTGATTCTCAGCAGCCCCTCAGCGCTCGCTCAGGAGTCCTGGGAAGGTCGCTGAGCTTCTCCAGGCTCCAGGTCTTGAGCTGTTGGAGGAAGATAGCAATGGGTTGGCGGTGGGGGTCTAAGAGGCAAACAGACCTCAAGAATGATGCCAGATTTTTGGTTTGAGCAATTGGAAGGGTGGGGTTGATATCAAGAGAGATGTAAGGGTTTGTGGGGAGGGGATAGGCTTTGGAAGTGGTTGGGTCTATTGGAGATGATGCCCCTTAGACATCCAAGTGAAGATGTAGGAAGACCATTTTGAAACTCTCGCTAAGCCCCTGATGTGAAAGTTGTTCTTTGAAGACTTTGGCTGCTGTAGGAAGACACCTTCATCCGTGCAAAGGCAGGTGCTGAGAGTAGCTTACCTTACAAGCTGATTTGGTGTCAAATGCTTGGCTCTTTGTGAAGAAAGCATTGCATAACTGTCCTTAAATCTTGTTCTATTGTGTGTTAATTTTTTTGTTGGAGGGTTGCTGAGGGAAAAGGGACTAGCAAGGAGAGCATTCTCAAGAAAAATAGCTATGACTATTAGTCATCAGGAAGTGACTACCCTCTCCATGTGAGAGCCTACAAATTAAACCGCCATCAGCACGGAATTGCTCTCACAGTGGGTCCCAGTTTCCAAAGAAAGGGGAGAGGCTTTGTCACCAGGTAGCCTTCCAGCTCAGTTTCCAGCTCTTTCTCTGTTGGACAAAGAAATGAGAACACAAAGAGACATGACCCAGAGAATCACTGAGGACACAAAAGCTTGAGATAAAAGGACCTGCTGTGACAGGGCTACATTATCTTTAAAAAAAGGCTTAGGAGGACAAGCTCCGCCCTCGGGTGCCCTGCCCCTGTATGCAGAGCTTGGCATCCGTCTGAGGGCATAGCAGCCTCACAGCTCGGGGCTTGACAGGTGCCAGGCCCAGTTCCCCTGGGCTGATTAGGTATCGGAGTGGATTAGGTATCGGAGCAATACAGGGTGTCCCCCCAAATGTATACTCACTCTAACAACTGATAGCTGATAGCTGTTAAAGTGAGTATACATATAACAGCTGATAGCTGTTAAAGTGAGTATACATATAACAGCTGATAGCTGTTAAAGTGAGTATACATTCTTTCTTTTCATATTTAATGCACCAGAATTAATAATTATTGGAAGTGTGTATACATTTTTGGTAACACCTGTATGTATAACCATGGGCAGAAGAAAGGAGGCGAAAGAAAATGATAACTATGCAGACATTTCTAAGAGATTGAAAATAAAATCTCTCAAGCTTTGCTCAAGTCCAGTGACACCTGGTGCTGGCATAATTTTTATTGCACAGAAAATAAGCTTGTTTGCATGGCATAAAAATTCTATAACCATGAAATGAAAGTAGCATTTTCATCACTATTTTGCATATGTGAAAACCGAGACCCAGGTTAATTTGGCAAAGATCCATCTGTTCTAGGGAGTGCATATATTCTTAGTAAGGTATAATTAACATACAGTAAGAAATTAAAACTTAAGTAGGCAGTCTTGTGACTCTCTCTACTGATAGGACTTTTTGACATTTTACTGCCAAAATCAAGAGACAACATTTTCATTATATTAGAAGCAATAAAAACTGGGTTCATTTGCCTCAAATAGGGCATCTGTAATGAAAATAAAAAAAATAATCATTTATTTAAGCTTAAAAACAATTTATTTTATGTGCAGCTTCCATGGCGTACATTATCAGAATGTGTGCAATAAGCTTTACAAGCAAAGCTAGTAGCACAGATGGAGAAAGTGATCAGGTTTGACACTCTTGTTCTCATTTTAAATAGTTTGACATATTTGGAAGACGCTGAAATAGAATGTGGTATTTGATGGACAGGGGACTGAAAGTTACTGAGCTGATTTATTTTTTAGATCAAGAACTTTTTTTTTCACTTGAAAGATTTTGAGAGCCAATTTGATGGATATGAGTGGTTCTTAAATTGTACCTTTGTATGCTATGACCAGAATTCTGAGCACAGAGAACTTTAAAACAGCAGAGAAAAATAAAGAATACTAATTTGTTCAAGGAAATTCGGGAATTCAGGCTAACACGAGGTGTGCGGCTAGACCAGATGCTAATAGAAAGCTGAGCTTTCTTTCATTGCTTGAATGCCTTGACTCCAATCAGACAGTCCATTGTGGAGAAATCCAGGGCTTCTCAGAGGAAAAGAGGCCACTGTTTTAGAGATGCGTCATAGGGCCTGAGTATCAATTCAGGTTTTTGTAGGTGCATTTCTTGAGCTAGACAACCTGAGAGGTTTTCTGAGTTACCCAGTACGCACCCTTTAAGAGAGTACTCTAAATTCTTAGAATTTTTAAATTTTGAAATAAGTGCGCCAGTCTTAGAAATGCTTCTGCTTTTGGAACTTATGAGCAAACTGTAGAAGTAGGTACACATGGCTCATAGACTCTCTTTCATGGAACTTTCAAAGTGAAATTTCATAGAAAGGTAATGGGGCTGATGTCAACCTTGAGTCTAAATGAGATATTCTCTAGTTGAGAGCCGCTAGTAGGGTCGCCTAAGACCATCGGAAAACACAGATATTTACATTACGATTCATATCAGTAGCAAATTACAGTTATGCAGTAGCAACGAAAATAATGTTATGGTTGGGGGTCACCACAACATGAGGAACTGTATTAAAGGGTTGCGGCATTAGAAAGGTTGAGAACCACTGCTCTAGTAGAACTCACTTTTTTTCTACCTCCCCAAACTGCCCCTCTAGGTCAAAAAAAATATTTTTGGCTGTTATTATGTTCATTTAACTTGGTCAATATACACTATGAGCATTAATAGTATTGGTTTTATAACTATGCACGTTTCTGTGAATAAATTTAACTAATCTTTTGGAACCACTTTTATATTCTTTCTAACCATTGAACATTTCTAAAAGGCTCCCCTCTCAAAAGATTTCTGATTGCATAGCTCCCTTTCCCTCTGGTAACCACCAAACTGTTGTCTGTATCTGTGAGGTTTTATTCATTGATTTCAGGTTTATATCTTGTCTGTGAGTGAAATCATATGGTTCCTAGCTTCTTCTGAGGGACTTATTTTGCTGAGCCTGATATTTTCAAGTTCCATCCATCTTGTCAAAAATGGCAGCATTTCATCTTTTCTGACGGCCGAGTAGTATTCCGTTGTGTATATGTACTTCATCTTCTTTAACCAGTCCTCTGTGGAAGGACACTTGGGTTATTTCCATGTCTTGGCCACCATGAATAATGCTGAGTGAACATAGGGATGCACGTATCTTTGTGGATAAAATGGTCTCAACACATTGTGAGATTAGAGCAATTGGGATGACCTCTACAAGGCTACAGTTTCTTCCAAAATCCCCTGCTTCTGATGCTCAAGGGCAAGCTCTCGGGCTGGTGGAGAGACACCGGGAGCAAGGGTCACTGTGCACCCAGGAGGGTCTGGAGCCCCTCTCACCTTGCCCATCTGAGGTCCTAAACCTTCGCTAACAGCACCACGTACCTGCCTGCAGGACGTGCCAGGTCTGACTCAGATTGGGGCCATCAAGATGAAGAAGAGCTAAATAAGCTTGCATAGGTGAGCAATTCCTTTTCATTCATCGCGACTCCACCCGGTTCCCACGATCCATGGCAGCAGGTCATTGTGTCACACCTGCGTCCAGCTGAGAACCGGTGCTCCTTCCCCTGCTCGCAGAGCACTTCATTTAAATGCTGCAGAACTGAACGAAACAGGAGCAGAGGCACTTCCTATGGGGATCGCTTGCCTGTGCATGGAGGCGGGGAATTGGGGATTGCTGACCCTTGACATGGAGCGTCACTCGGGGTGGGAATAGCGTTCCTTTAACCTCAGGAATTCCTGGTAGAATGACTGGGTCAACGAGTGATATGATCTGAGGGGGGCTGTCCTAGAAACCACCTCTCCCCAAATTTTCTTCTGTTTTTTGGACTCAGCCATTAAAGTATTTTTTTAAAAATATTTTTATTTATTTTTTTTTACAGAGAGGAAGAGAGAGGGATAGAGAGTCAGAAACATTTATGAGAGAGAAACATTGATCAGCTGTCTCCTGCACATCCCCCACTGGGGATGTGCCCGCAACCAAGGTACATGCCCTTGACAGGAATCGAACCTGGGACCTTTTAGTCTAGAGGCCAACACTCTATCCACTGAGCCAAACCAGTTTCGGCTAAAGTATTTTTCTAATGGTTAATGCCATTTGTCTGAAAACATGTCTATTCAAATATGGATCCTCCTATCCCCATATCCTCCCAAGGTGTGACTTATGCTATCATCATACATTCGAATCTGATGGGTGTTATTTAACTCATCAGATGGACTTCAGTTAGTCCACAGAGACTCATGTTGCTAGGACTGAAGGAAAGAAGGGCAGAACCAGGGTTTCTGGACACAGCTCTCTGCTTGAAGCGTTTGGAACCTGTAAAAGGCAGCTTTGTTCTCTCAGGAGGCTGACACGGGGATCAGAGGTATTAAAAAAAAGAACCGAGAACTATTTCCTGCATGGTTTCAACTCTGGGCAATTCTAACCTTTGCTGTTAAAATTCCCACTGCAAGTGGCTGGGCCCTGATGTTGAAATCTATTTGATAAAAGTTGAGAAGTGCTTCCTTACACCTAATTTATATATGCTTCATATCAAAATTTTAAATGTGGTCCTGAACTATGTCTATACTGAAGGAAAAAGAAAGCAATGAACTCAGGTCAGAGAGGATCCATGATAATTCTGCACATTTATTACTAAACTTTTATTTTAGGATAAGAGAGGAATTTCTTCCAAAACCAAAAATCACTCATTTATCTAAGTATGATGACTGAAAAAAAGACATATATGCTATGCTTTAATATTTTTCAGTCAATCACAGACATATATATATATATATATATATATATATGAATGAAATACATGGAACTTCGAATTAGGTTTTCAATTTGATGCTTTTAAGAGTTCTGGAATTTTAAAATGAAGAAGCTCCCTTAGTTCATTTCTATTTTTAATATTTCAGAAGACATGAAATATATAGGAATCTTTGCTATGCCCTAAAATTACTTTAAGTACTATTGTGAAACTTAATATGGTATGTTTATTTGATTAATCAGATCTGATGAGTGGCTGGCTTGTAATCAGAGTGATGTAATACTGAAGGCATTTTTTTCAAGGCTAGACATGCAGTTGACTTATTAAGTAATTTCTATTTACCATTGTGTTCTCTCCTGTACTTCAGAGAGCTCAGGAGGTAAAAATAGATTAACCATTACATTTTTGCTCTGAAACCCACAGAGCTCTGTACATCCATCTCTAATGAAATGTACTAGGGCGGACACATGACTATGTTGCATGGTTTAGATCATCTAAAGGCTTTGGCAGGGGTCAATGACTCTAATTGCCACCTTGGATTTTATTCTTTTTTTTAAAAAAATATATTTTATTGATTTTTACAGAGAGGAAGGGAGAAGGATAGAGAGTGAGAAACATTCCTGCCTCCTGCACACCCTCTCCTGGGGATGTGCCTGCAACCAAGGTACATGCCCTTGACCGGAATCGAACCTGGGGGACTCTTCATTCTGCAGGCCGATGCTCTATCCACTGAGCCAAACCGGTTAGGGCTTGGATTTTATTCTTGAAAATCTGTTGTCAGAAATCTACATTCCATACACCAATAAATATTTGTTGGAACAAAAAGGAAAAGAAATGGTCTCCATGGAGAACTAGGCATCAGTGCAAGGGAAAGAAATGTCCAAGGAGCCTTCAGTACCCAGAAGACTTGCTCAGTCTCCGCTGTCGGCATTTGTTCCCTTTAGTGTTGGGATGGGGAAGGGGTCTCTGTGTGAGCACAGTGAAGGTGATGAGAAAGAAGAGATGAACATCAAAGATGTCTAGACACTATAAGTTCCCTGTGTTTTTTTCATAAAAAGAAAACAAACGTCTTAGTTTTCCTCTAGTGGGGGTGAGGGGGGGAAGGAAGAAAAAATGTGTAAGACCTTAAACCATAGCAGTGCATCTCTGGCAAAGATATTGAAAATGGAGATACTGTCTGTGGCTATAACTATCTTTTGTGCCCATGGCTAAATGAAATCTTGATACCATGCTTATTACAGCATTTCTTTAAAAATGTCTTACTATTCATCATTACTGTAGGAGCCAAGTGCTGTATATCTGAAAGTTAGGATGGACGTATGGATAGTATGACTCACGGATTCTATAACGCCACTCAGCATTTCGTCACACGTGACCAATCTTATCTCGTATCATTCTTCCCTAGAGACCCAGCGTAGCTTCTCGAGTTCCAGGGTAACTATCAACAAAAGGGCGTAAACAAAAGCTTATTAGTGTCGCCTTGGCAGATAAAAGAATTTTTTCCTCTATGATTCTGGTTTCTGAACTGATTCACCTTGGTGCTTGTTGTAAATTGGGTGGGTGAGAAGAACTTGCCAAAACGAAAATTGAATGAATGTCTTAGTCTATTTAGGAGGGTGAGGGAGGTGGGGGTTGGGAAGAACTAGCACCTAGAAAGCTCCCTTCTCAAGATTATCTACCCATATACCAACATGCTTGCTTTCTTAATTTCAGCTCCAGAATTAAAAAAACAAAACAAAACACACAAACTTGACAGACTCTTAATTAAGACTTTCACATAGCAGCTTGTGTTGAAATGCTTTCTGGATAGTAATACATTAAATTTTGTAGATGCACCATTAATTCACAAGACGGACTACTTACTCTCTACTCAAATGCCAGAGATTCTTATTGGATCACTTCTAGGTCATACACATCATTGTCCATCATTGGAGAAGTAAATACTAGCCTATCACCTGGCTGGATGTGGGTTATATCGATAAACTCAATGCAGTGAAGGGAGTCTCTAGAGTCTGAGATCCTAGATGGAGGTCCTTTACACTCACTGGGTATGGGTGAGCTCAGAACTTGATCTCTGATTCCTGTATTAATCCTCTGCATTTTCACCTCCAGATAGGAGATTGTGATGGTTAGTCCTCTGCTGGGATGAGTAAAGACTTCCTCATTGAAGACACTAGAGGGAATCTTTCCTTGATTATGAAAATGCCCTCTGTCCTTTCAAAGGACATCATGATAAAGCTAACATTTAGAATCCACAAATAAAATGAAATCTGACATGTGTTTTAAAATGTTCTCTTTTAAACAACATTGCAAAATCATATTTTCTTAGGTATCTATACTCAAACCAATTTTCAAAAAAGGAGGATGCACTGATATTTCAGTGAGTTGTATTTTTATTTTCACTGAACATCACTGGGAATAAAAATTTGGGGCCATCAGGATGAGCTACTTAAATCATGTAGAAGAATGACTTCAGATTATTCCTATACTAGAGGCCCGGTGCATGAATTTTATGCACTCGGTGTGGGCAGGGGTGTGTCCCTCAGCCTGGCCTGTCCCCTCTCACAGTCCAGGAGCCCTTGGGGGATGTCCAACTGCTACAGAGGTGGGAGAGGCTCCCGCCACCACTGCTATGCTCACCAGCCTTGAGTCGGCTTCTGGCTGAGCTGTGCTCCTCCTGTGGGAGCACACTGACCACCAGGGGGCAGCTCCTGCATTGAGTGTCTGACCCCTGGTGCATGTCATAGCGACCAGTCTTTCCACTGTTGGTTGATTTGCATTTTAGCCTTTTATTATATAGGATTTTCAGTTCTTTGAACTTGAGTGATGTCCATGAGAATTAAATTCATAATTTTTGTAGTTACTCTAGTTTTAGATGGTTATTCCAAAAGATTTTGCTAAACATATATATATATTTTTAAAATATATTTTATTGTTTTTTTTTACAGAGAGGAAGGGAGAGGGATAGAGAGTTAGAAACATTGACGAGAGAGAATCATCGATCTGCCTCTTGCACAACCCCCACTGTGCCCGCAACCAAGGTACATGCCCTTGACCAGAATCGAACCTGGGACCCTTCAGTTTGCAGGCCGATGCTCTATCCACTGAGCCAAAGTGGTTTCAGCTGCTAAACATATTTATCACAGTTGAAATTTGCATGCCCCTGCCTATCAGATTCCATCCCAGGATAATTCACCAAAAATGGGTGATGGTGATAGCGCTATGATAGGCAGGCACATTTTTACATTTTATAGCTTTGACATGAGTGACTTTGCCACCCTGGGTAAGAAAGAAGTGAGAAATACCTTGAATTTCCCCATTAATGGATATAGAACACAAATTGAAAGCTTAAAAAAATTTTATAAAGAAAACCCATCAAACTGACTTTTGCTGCTAAATGGCCATCTTTCAGGCATCCAGTGTGTAAGGTCAGTGGCATTCTCCTCAAAAGCTGAGGGAAGTCAGGTGACCCAGCAGGAAGTTGGCAGGGAAGAGTCGTGGTCACACTTCATCTGGAGCTTTCTTATATTCCATTCGAGACTACGCTGCCATTTGTTTAGCTGTGAGTTGTGTAATCCAAATCTTGGGTCAAAGTCACTGATTCTGAATGTCCACCTTTCTTTCCATTGAGAAAAATCTTAATCAGAGTAAAGCAGAGTGTGTAAAAGAACAGTAATCAAAATCTATGTGGTATATGGTAGAAAGATGATATTTTGTAGAATAGATTTATTTCAGTACAGTTGACTGTAACATATATTTCTATGACACACACTGATAGATTTTTGTACTGACTCCTATTTTTAAGTCAGTTTGAAGGACTTTTCAAGATTCTTTTATGAGTGTTGAATTGCAGGTTTCTTATTAGATTTTTTTATGGTTGGGAAAACATTCACAATGCTATCAGTGTAGGTTTTTTTTTTTATTTTTAAACGTTAGATTTTTTTTTAAAAAAAAGTCGATTTCTGTACTGACTTTCTGTTTTTCACTTGACATATCCCTTGAAATGTGACAAGATAGAAATGGAGCATCTGGCAGTCTGCTGGTGAGATGCGGGCCCATGTGGCTTTTGTTTACCAGACCGGCCGAGGAAGTTTTATTTGTGGGATACTGGAATTCCAGTGTCGCAGTATATTATGTTTTTGCAGTGTGTCTTAGTGCCCTGTTCCATCATGGGCTCCTCAGCTCCTCTGTTTCCTCTCCTGTTGTTGCTGTTACATCTCAGAAAGAGAGCTCTCACACTCTTCCTCCTTGAGTAAGAGTACATTGACAGAAAGAGCCAAAGCAAAAGCTGACTTCCCGCCGAAACCAGTTTGGCTCAGTGGATAGAAAGTTGGTCTGCAGATCGAGGGGTCCCAGGTTTGACTCCGGTCAAGGGCATGTACCTTGGTTGCCGGCACATCCCCCGTGGGGGGTGTGCAGGAGGCAGCTGGTTGATGTTTCTCTCTCATCGATGTTTCTAGCTCTCTATCCATCTTCCTTCCTCTCTGTAAAAATCAATAAAATATATTTAAAAAAAAAAAGCTGATTTCCCCAGTAAGTCCCATGTTGGATGGGATAATGCGCTGATGATAATTAGTGTATGATTGGAGAAGGTCCCGAGGGATACTCTCTGGTCAGAAAAGATGTCTCACTTGTGGTTCAGTCATAGTGTCTGCTTCCTGGATATGAGGCTTCTTTCTTTGAATCTAGAAGGATCCATCTTTCACTTCCAGGATCTGTTACTGAAATGCAGTTCCTCCTGGGAGGAGTAATTGATGTGTGTGTGTTTTACTAACATCAGCAGCTCAGCCCTAGTGGAGATGAGTTGAGAACTCTTTGAGACAAAGAAATCCTAGAAAGGGAAGGTAATTGGCTTGAAGGATTGTTTTCAAGATTCTTTTATGAAATGTTGTCATTGAAAATGGTTTTAAATTAGATTTTTTTTTAATGGCTGGGAAAAATAACCTCAAATACTTACCATGTTGTTTTTTTTTAATATGTTGCTGGATTTTCAAAAAAGCAATTATTTTTACAAGAATGAAAGATATATGTAGCAAAGAATGAAATGGAAACAGTCAACTCAGACTTTAAGGAGGTCTTATGAGTCCTGGCCGGGGGTAGCTCAGTTGGTTAGAGCATCATCCCACACACCAAGGTTGTGGGTTTGACCCCTGGTCCGGGCATATTCAAGAATCAACCACTGAATGCATAAATACGTGTAACAACAAATCAATGCTTCTCTCTCTCTAATCAATCAATTTAAAAAAACCATTAGAGGTCTTATCTGCCATATTGCTTTGCAAATGCCATGCCCCAAGTGAAAAGTTGGAGCTACTTTCCTTGAAGTAAACGCCCTTCCTAATTTGACTTGGATTGACTTCTAGTAAGAAATGATGAGAGAGCCGAAACCGGTTTGGCTCAGTGGATAGAGCGTCAGCCTGCGGACTGAAGGGTCCCGGGTTTGATTCTGGTCAAGGGCATGTACATACCTTGGTTGCGGGCACATCCCCAGTAGGGGGCGTGCAAGTGGCAGCTGATCAATGACTCTCTCACATTGATGTTTCTAACTCTCTCTCTCCCTTCCTCTCTGTAAAAAAAATAAAACAAAATATAATTTTTAAAAAAAAAGAAAAAGAAAAGAAATGATGAGAGAAAGAAATGATGAGAGTTGGTTTCCACAAAGGAATGCCTATTTTAATTTTTGTAGTGGGGCCTCCTGGGCCAAGAAGCGTAACGCATAGTTTCCGTGCGTGTTATAATCCTTTGTATTTCTTTTATTAGCTCCCTCAGTCATTTTTTTTTTTATTGGAAGTCAAAGACACTTGGCAATTATAGAAATGATTTATCTATAGCTGTCTGCCTCGTGGGCTTAGGTCGAACAAAGGAAACGATGACTGTAAAGGTGACTGTGCCTTTTCGGGGAATCTACAGGGGAAAATATGTGCACCTTAGGAAAACCGTTGCTATGTGTTACCTTAGGAAAATAGTTACCTGGAAGAGGGAACTAACACACCTTGGGGAGCTTCTGAACTTCTCTTAAGATGGTGGTTGCTTTCCTAGGCCTCGACTTACCTAAATTACTACCTCTTCCAAAAAAATTGATTTCATGTCACTGCCTAAGATTAGCTTTCCGAGAAGGACTACTGCAGTTTATTTTTAAAATCGCTAACTACATGACAATAATCACTTCCCAGTTTTTACTGTCCCCTTGTGCAGTGACTCACGATGAACAGTGGGGTTTGAGTACCCAACTGAAAAGTGCTGTGTGCAATTCCAGCTAAAAAGCGAGCTTGGAAAAGGAAGGATGGAGCGTAAAGGCGACGAGTAGGTGGCCGTTGCTTGTGTTTTCAAGGAATAGACACAAAAGCAACAAATGATATTTTTGATACACACTTAATTAAGGAAAAAGGTCTTACTTAGTTCCTGTAAAAGTATATCCTTTGGGTCTGAAAGAAAAACTATTTTTGAAAAAGTTCTTCCGGTGATAGAATTAAAAACACAAATATTTAGCTGATGTGTTAAAGTATGTTTATTTGAACGAGTAAATTATACAATTTTAAAGTCTATCAACTGATGTTAATATCAATGTATTAATAGCTCTAGACATTCTATTATTTTACAACTAGGAGCCCGGTGCATGGATTCATGCACCAGTGGGGTCCCTTAGCCTGGCCTGCGCCCTCTTGCAATCTGGGACCCCTCGGGGGATATTGGATGGCAGGTTTCAGTCTGATCCCTGCAGGCCAGGCTGAGGGACCCCACTGGTGCACTGGGTCTCTAGTATGCATAGAAAATCCTTGGTTAATCGCTTCCTGTCCCTGCCCTTCCTCCTCCCCCCATCCCTCTGAGATTTATCAGTCTTTCCATGTTTCCATGCCTGTGCATTGAGTGTCTGCCCCTGGTAGTCAGTACACATCATAGTTATTGGTTGAATAGTTTAACAGTTTCTTAGGCTTTTATATATATAGATGCTTTTGATTTTAGCACCAATTTATGAATAATACAGGATATCATTTTTATGATAATCTATAGTTCAGGAATCTATAGTGAATTATCTTCTTCATAGGGGTATACTATATAGTATGTCTTGATTCAATTCCAGAAAGCATTTTAGGCTCCAAGTTTAAGTTGTCCTCGAGTCTAGAGTTACAAGACATATTAAACTTAGCCACAGCCCTTAATATTACTGGGACTTCAGGACATCTGAACTGTAGCTATGCTTTCTCATCTGCAAAATAGGATGATAACAGTATGCATTTCACAGGCCATTGTGAGGAATAAATGTATGATCTACATATGAAACTTAGCCACAGCCCTTAATATTACTGGGATTTCAGGACATCTGAACTGTAGCTATGCTTTCTCCTTTGCAAAATAGGATGATAACAGTATGCATTTCACAGGCCATTGTGAGGAATAAATGTATGAATTAAGATTAATGAATTATCCTAAACTCTGGATAGTGTGCCACACATACATTCATATGTACATATTTCTTCTCTTAATTTCTTTAAAAGATATTCCAGTTTCTAAGAACCTATTGATGACATTAAGTGAGGATTTACCTATTGGAAAGGAACACCCTTTTTAAAAAATATATTTTTATTGATTTCAGAGAGGAAGGGAGAGGGACAGAGATAGAAACATCAATGAGAGAATCATTGATTGGTTGTCTCCTGCATACCCCTTACTGGGGATTAACCCTATAACCTGGGCATGTGTCCTGGACCAGAATTGAACCCAGGACTCTTCAGTCTGCAGGCCAACACTCTATGCACAAGCCAAACCAGCTAAGGTAATGCCTTTGTTTTCTAGTAGCTTCTTTCCCATATATACATAGATCTTAATCTTTTGCTATCTTTGCTTTTTTTAATAAGACATTTAAAAATAAATACTAAACATCCTCTTTATTCGAAATACTTCACTGGACCTATCAAAGGAGAAACGATTTTTTTTTTACATAACTATAATACCATTGTATAATAATGTAATTGGGTTATATTATCAGCAGTTTCCCCAGTTATACAATGCTGTTTATACAGCTACCACCCCCTCCCCACAAAAAACCAAACCAAACCAAGAGCCCATAAAGCACCATTCCTTGCATTTGGTTCAGAAGTTGCTTTAACCTAGAACACTGCCCTTGCTGACCAACTGCCCTCTTGCCCCTTCCCCCCCTCAATTTTTGCATAATAACTTTTGAACTGTAACTAGCAGTATTGGAGAGACTTCACCTCTTTTTCCATTCATCTCTTCATTGACTCATTCACTCATTCATTTCTAAAAGCATTACCGTATTTGCTGAACCACTTCTGTGCACAAAGCAGTCCACTTAAAGCCGGACATGCGAGAGGAGAACAGTATCTTCCTCGTGGAGCACTGGGAATTATTTGGGAGGAAACATTATTTTCCCAATAAAAACAAAAGCCCTGGGAATGCCATTGACAATGCAAGCACACGCAGACAGCCACATGCTGAGCAGATTGCAGCGAGCTTCTAAACAGACTATAGAGTAGGTTTTGTTTACGGAAACTTGGCCTCAGGGTTTGTGATGAATGGCCACAGCATTTCAGTTACAGGGCTCTGAGGAGGACATGGCTTTCTAAGCTGCAGATTAAAAACCAAAACATGTGGTCAGGCCCAAGAATGAGACCCGTCTAACTTAGGCATCTGGACATGGAGTCCAGACCAAACAAATAACCAACAGCAGGCAAGAGCCGTTTGGAGATGCGCAGCACACAAACAGATCTGTCCCACGTGGGGGAAAGGACCGGGACGCCGAGAGTTTTCCTTCTGCTCCTGGTGTCTTCCGGGACCTGAGGAAAGCCGGGGGCGGAAACCTGACCAACTCGGACAAAGAGCTTGATTCCTTTTTAAAAAATATATTTTTATTGATTTCAGAGGGGAAGGGAGAGGGAGAGGGAGATAGAAACATCAACGATGAGAGAGAATCATGAATTGGCTGCCTCATGCATGACACACACTGGGGAGTAAGCCCTGTGCCCTGTCCAGGAATTAAACGGTGACCTCCTGGTACTCAACCACTGAGCCACACCAACTGGACAGAAGTGACCTTGTTGAGAAAAAAAAGAAAAAAAAATATATATATTTTACAGAAAGGAAGGGAGAGAGATAGTTAGAAACATGGATGACAGAGAATCATCGATCAGCTGCCTCCTGCACAACCCCTACTGGGGATGTGCCTGCAACCAATGTACATGCCCTTGACTGGAATCGAACCGGGGACCCTTCAGTCCGCAGGCTGATGCTCTATCCACCCAGCCAAATTGGTTTTGTAGAGTTTTTATTTTTTTTATTGGATTGATTGGGATGGCCTTGGTTAAAACAATTATGTAGATTTCAGGTGGTGTACAATTCTATAATACATCATCTTTGTATTGTGATGTGTGTTCATCACCATTTATTCGCCTATGCAGAAATGATCTTCAAGGAGAGCTGTGTATGAAGGGTGGGAGTGGTGGGGATCAAGACTTGTTGCCTGAGTTAATCTACTGATTAATTGATTTTGAGCTATTGAGTAAGGGGCCTGATTTTCCTAGGAACTTCTGTTTCTTTAAATATTTGTCAAAGTATTTCTGTTTGAAAATGCCATGGTCTTAGTAGCTATTTTATGAAAAGTTGCTGTTTATTTTTAAAGACTCCGTGGATAAATCTGCTGAGATCTTTCTCCCAGTAAAGGCATATTAAGAACGAGGGTTTTTTTTTTTTTTGCATAAGTGTGGGCTAGAATCACTCCCTCTAATGACATGATGGCATTGGGTTGGTAGGAAAAAAAGTTGTAGCTTCTGTTACAATCCCTTTTCACTCCTATTGGAAAGAAGGGGGATGGAAATCCTTTGACACATGAAAGGAATTCGTGAGGGGATTGAAAATTACACTTATTGATATAAATTTGAGTTTGTTGTTGAGCATGCAGAGTACCAACAACTGATGCATGTGTTTGAATGCTCAGCAGCAGAACATTTTCTTAAGGCCTGTTTGCTTGATGGTATTGAATTCTTCCCATATTTATGAATAATTTATAAATCCCAAGGAATTTATAAAAACAGAGAGAACCAGCGTTCATCACGTGTTTGTCTCTGAACATGTTGTTTTCTTATTTCTTAGAATAATCCCAGGAAATAGAAGAAAATATTCATAAGAAAATGGAATAGTGTGTCTTACTTAGAGTTCAGGGCAGTGCAGTTTGTTGTTTTGCCCTTTAAATGGAGCCAAGATTATTCCCTATCGATGCCTTTGTGGATAGATGGGCGTGGCTTCTTATTATTATTTGTTCAGAAACAAAAGCCATCTGCTTGTGGATTGCGGTGAAATCATTTGGCTGAGAAAAAGAGCAAAAAATAAATAAAAATCATTCATTTCGCAGCCTTCCAGATGGCTGAGGAAGAATGCCTTTACTGATCGGTGGGGCCATTTTTCTTAAGTTCTGGGCTGTTCCTGAGAGCAAAATGCTCAAATGAGCAGAGAGTTCAAACATAAAAAAATAAGATAAATAAGAAAGCACCTCGGCTTTCTGAGTTATCACTCATTTGTAAAGTGGAGATAAAAATAATAATAGTCTCGCCGAAACCGGTTTGGCTCAATGGATAGAGTATTGGCCTGCGGACTGAAAGGTCCCAGGTTTGATTCTGGTCAAGGACATGTACCTTGGTTGTGGGCACATCCCCAGTGGGGGGTGTGCAAGAGACAGCTGATCGATGATCCTCTCTCATCGATGTTTCTAACTCTCTATCCCTCTCTCTTCCTCTCTGTAAAAAAAAAAAATCAATAAAATATATTAAAAAATAATAATAATAGTCTCTTCAAGGAATGGCTGTAAAGATCAAATACGTTCACGTGTGAGAAAGATGATGTAATGCTATAGGAGGGCATTGAGTGTTAGAATAAATGCTATAGGATAATGGAATTTAGTTAATATTTTTACTTAAGTGAGAATACTTGCTTGTTTTTTTTTATTTTATTAGAATACCCTGAGTTTCTATCTTTATCCTGTTTTTTTTTTTTTTTTTTTTTGTGTGTGTGTGTGTGTGTGTGTGTGAATCTACGCTTACCCTTTTCAGCTGGTGAAGCAATTTTTATGAGCTTTATCCATTTATATAAAGAGCAATATTTGGGGGGCTTGGGGGCTGGTTGGGAAGGGCTACAATGACCACCAAGTACAGTATAAGCTAACACACAGCACGTATAGCATTTTGAAAATACAGCAAGCGCCTGGATTGTGGTGGAAAGTTTCTATGACTTCAGGTGTTTACACAGGTTTGACTTAATCACCCAAATAAGGTTGCGTTTCTCCATCTATATTTAGCGTGTCTCTTTTTCTTGGCCAGGAATTTAGAAGATTCGCTCAACCTATTTTTAAACTGGATGTACTTTATATTCAAAAAGGCCTCCCAGGACAGGCATCTCTCCAGGTACAGGAAGCGCTGAATTGGAAATAGTAGATGCATTCATTCCCAGCCAAGGATGTGGATTTTGGCAGAAGCGCGCCCACATGCCTATAAAAGTTGTACTCTAATGGATTCCTCATAATGCGAGTTCTAGCTTTGTAAATATTTGGGGGGGGGGGAACCTCAGTAGATCCCCAGAGGGTAAATTTCCACTGCAAAATAGATTTCTCAGTATACATTGGAAAACCACATTTAATTAAAGTTAAAAAAAAAAAAAAAAAACCCAACACACCTTAACAATTACTAGATAGTGATTCCTCTAGGCATTTGGACCCACAGAGGAAATCTTTCTCATTCTGTTGGTTCAGCATGGTGCCAAGAAGAGAGTTTTTAAATGGAGCTCAGGGAGGCCAGTTAGCTTCAGAATATTGTAGAATTGCATTTTTAGAAGTGCCTGCCATTGCTTTCTGTAGGAACCCAGTAAGAAGGGTAAGAAGTGAAGACAAATTAGCAAAATCCTTCTTTTTTTAAAAATTATTTTTTATTAAAAAAACCTTTATGGTTGAAAGTATTACATATGTCCTCCTTTCCCCCCATTAACCTCTTCCAGCTGGCTCTCATCCACCTCCTCCCACAGACTCGCCACCCCATTGTCTGTGTCCACGGGTGATGCTTATGTGCATTCAAGTTCATTGGTTGATCTCTTCTCACCCACCCTCCCCTGTCTTCCCTCTGAGGTTCAACAGTCTGCTCCTGCTTCTATGTCTCTGGGTCTATTTTTATTTATTTTTTTATTATTATTCTTGGGAAACTCAGTGTAGCATATTGGAAGAGGTCACACACAGGTTCACCTTGGCACATGACAGGGACCTCTTCAGTAGGAATGATGACATTGCCCACTAGAAGTTCAGACTTCCACATGAAGCTCCTTAAGTCTCTCTGATATCTTTGAATCTAGGGAAAGTTGGACTTGTGGTGAAATCAAGTTCTATGTCACTTAATAACTTATTTTATACAGCTAAGATTGCCTTACAGTATCCATTGGAAAACCACATAAGTTGTGGCACACAAATCTATCAATTGTAGAAAGTGCAAACATGGATAAAATGGATAAACGGATTAAAATGTCGCCTCCATTGAGATAGAATTAAGGCAGAACACCCCTGGAGCACTGTCTCCGAGGAACGTTTAGTGCCGCATGATAGGCAATGTTTGCCCAACGGACGATCCAGTCCCAAGTTGATAATTAATCCGGAAGTCATACTTTCCTCCAACAACAACACTAGGCCTCTTTCCTCCAGGGGGAACTGAATAGAGCATTCTTTTCTTTGGTCTGGAGAGGAGTTTCCTCGCCCAGAGCCCAGAATGCCACACAAACAGAGCAAGAGAATAAGCCTGGGGTAGCATGTGAAGCGTGCAGCTGACATGTGCGCAGCTTGTTGTTTGAGAAACATCCCCTCCTCCGCCATACTGCCTCGCAGCTGGAAACAGAGCTTGGAATCCACTCTGCATCCGACGTCCATTCCCCTGTTTTCTGACTGCGTTTTACTTGAGGTTTCACCCAGTACCAGTTTCTTCGACTATAAAGTGGAAGCAAGAGGAGTACTTACCTTGCAAGGTTCTATAATCTCATATGAGATCATAAATACATTGAGCATCATGATTGGCAAATACTGAGTCATCATCGTGAGTACATGTTGTTTGGATGTAATGATAGGTCTCATACTTGAACTTTCAGCATGTGAAAAATTAGAGTCTGGGAAGAAGGGTCCTGATGCTCCATAATCCAATGCTTTATAGTCTAGAGTGGCACAAACACGGTGTTCATTAAAAAAAAAAAAGAAAAAAAAAGAAGATGCTAGAAAAAAATAAATCGAGACTACAATAGAGATTATTCTCTTAGAGTGTGAAATCATCCCCATTCAGACCCTCCTTTTTTTTTTAAATCATTGAATACTTAGAATAGATGGTATGCATATGATTGATACTATATAATTTGTTTAATTCATTCTAATATGTTGTAATATCTCCTACACATTCATATATATCTTGCTCATACTTGGGATTATTCATTTTTTGCATTCTCAAAGTTTTGGTTATCTCATAAAATGCCAAAATAAATGAAAAAATAAATCTTTAGGATGATTATGTATCGATAACTGAGCTGGGGTGGACCCTATGGACCACCCACCACAGTCAGGATTGCTTTGCTGAGAGTGAGAAAGTGGAGAAAAAGTGGATCAGCAGCATAAAGACCGTAGAGTCAGATACATCTGAGTTTGGGTTCTGCATTTCCACTTAAGAGGTTAGATGATATTCTTTTTCTTTTCTTTATTGATTAAGGTATTACATATGTGTCCTTATACCCCCATTGCCCTCTCACTTCCCCAATCATGCCCCACCCCCCTGGCATCTGTGTCTATTGGTTAGGCTCATATGCATGCCTATAAATCCTTTGGTTGGTCTCTTTCCCTTATAGATGATATTCTTAAATCCTCTGAGATTTCATGTTCCTGTCCATGAGCTGACTCTAATGACCTCCTCCTGTGGCTGTGAGGATTAGCAAATGCCAGAGGATCCGACAAGAGTTTTTTTGGGGGAGGGGAGCTTGTGACATTGTAAAGCGTTGGATGGAAGAATAGAAACTAGAAGACGTGGATGATTTCGCTTGGAAAAGGAAAGGAGTAAGATAATCCATGGATATAATTTATATTTGTAAAAAGTAGCCTGGCCGAGGTGGCTCAGTGGTTGAGCATCAACCTATGAACCAGGAGGTCTCGGTTCCATTCTGGTCAGGGCACATGCACGGTTGCGGGCTCTATCACCATTGTCAGGCGTGCAGGAGGCAGCTGATCAATGATTCTTTAGTCGTTGATGTTTCTACCTCTCCTTCTCCCTTTCTTTCTAAAATAAATAATAAAAATGTTTTTTCAAAAGTAGATCATTCACAAAGATCTTAACACATCTTTTGTGTTTTATTAAGATGTTTATTTCAGCCTGGGAGAGACTTCTTCACACGGTTAAAGACTTATGAAATAGAACAAAAAGTAAGATAAGCGATGTCAATAAAATGTTGGCAATTAAAACTAAATCTCATTTGTATTTTTTGGAAAAATTGTAAAACCTTCCTTACATATGGCAAACTGGATCCACGTAGAACTACTTTGAAATGATTTAACCTATAGTTGTAACACATGCCTAGATAGGTTATTGCATTTTCCAGGTGTTTTTTTTTAATTAATTATTAATTTGTTGTTATTTTTCTCCAGCCAGCGGAGAACAGACACTGTTCCCCTAAGTGTATTTTGCCAACACTTGCTTTGACGTAATGGTTTTGACGTAATAACATAGGGTTTATTTTTAGAAACTAAAGAGAGTTAAAAAAAATTTCACAGAAAATATTACCTGTATGCTTTGCCTAATGCAAACTGCTCCATAGATTGGTATGTAAGTGGGTATTTGCACATGAATTTTTATTAATAACTGTGTCCTCTATGAGCCTCTATCCTTTAAGAATTCAGTACAAATCTAACCCAGGCGAGCAATTTCTTTAGTGACAGTGTTAATGACTTTGTGCACTGTGGTTTAATACTTTACTTCTGTTGACAGGAGCCAATTAAGTCCCAGGACATTTGGTACCAGAATTGTGTTGTTGTGGTTGTTATTAATTATTATTATTATTTTGGGCTTCATGAGTTGACAGTGTCACGGAATACTGATTGATGCTTAATATGAAGGTCTGGGCTTGAAAGTACGTTCTTACAGGGCCAGGCAGGCATCATGACCGAGGTCAGTAGGAAGAGTGGGAAACGCTAGGGTAATCGGAGCTGTGGAGCTGTGGTGATCTGGGGACACTACGTGGACCAAAGAATTCACTCCTGAGAGCTTTATCAGGTAGCGCAGGTGCTTGATTTTTATTTTTATTTTCATTTATTTATTTATTTATTTATTTATTAATATATTTTATTGATATTTTACAGAGAGGAAGGGAGAGAGAGAGCGAGCTAGAAACGTCGATGAGAGAGAAACATCGACCAGCTGCCTCTTGCACACCCCCTATCGGGGGATGTGCCCACAACCAATGTATATGCCCTTGACCGGAATCGAACCTGGGACCCTTCAGTCCAGACCGACGCTCTACCGCTGAGCCAAACCGATTTCGGCAGGTGCTTGATTTTTAGATAGAGAGGAAGGGAAAGGGAAAGAGAGATAGAAACATCCATGATGAGGATCATTGATCAGCTGCCTCCTGCACACCCCTTTCTGGGTTTCAAGCCCACAACCTGGGCACATGCCCTGACTGGGAATTGAACCCAGGGCTCTTGGGTCCATGGAATGACGCTCAGTCCACTGAGCCACACCAACCAGCCACTTGTAGTTACCTTGTCTTAAAGGATAGGTCACCTTAGAGTCAGAGAATGTGGAAGGTAACTTCTGAGTCTGGGGACCACTGTAAGCAAAAGTAAAGAAAGAAACAGCCTGGTGGGTGGGGATGGCCTTTGGGGTAAGCCTGGCTCAGAGCAGTGGTGCTCAGTGAGGGTGTTCCCCGCCTCCCTCCCCCGCTTGGGACATCTGGTGACATCTGTAGACAATATTGCTTATCACAACGCGAGGAGGGTGCTAAGGGCACCTCGTGGGTGACACCAAGGATGCACTGCACATCCTGTATTGTACGGGTCATGCCCCCACATCAGAGAATTATCTAGTCCAGCACGTCAGCAGGACCAATGTTGAGAAACCCTATTCTAGAAGAATGTATGAGTTGAAGACAAGGAGAAGGTGAAGCTGGGCGTTCTATAGAAGCTGTTGGTTAAGCTAATTTACTAAGGCCAATTGGGGAGCATTTTAGGGATCTCAGTCAGGAGCAGGTACTCCAGGGGTTGTTAGTCAGTATATGAAATATTCCTTCTGGGAATGGAGATTTTATTTTTTAGAAAGGTGAGAAACACGGCCCTCATAATAGTTTCTTCTGTGATGCAAAACTCCTCCTGTTCAGCCCGGAGATTTAAAACCTAATACTGGATCTGGTACAGCAACCCTTCGTGGACTCACAAAAGGAGCCTGGGTGTTTATAGGAATGTTTTATTTTTATTTATTTATTTATTTATTTATTTATTTATTTAAAAATGTATTTTATTGATTTTTTACAGAGAGGAAGAGAGAGAGAGATAGAAAGTTAGAAACATCGATGAGAGAGAAACATCAATCATCTGCCTCCTGCACACAACCCACCGGGGATGTGCACTCAAGGTACATGGCCTTGATTGGGATCGAAAGCAAGACCTTTCAGTCTGCAGGCCAATTCTCTATCCCCTGAGCCAAACCGGTTAGGGCTATAGAAGTGTTTTAAAATGATATTACACGACAAGTAGAAAGAAAGCAATGTCTCTATGGTAGCTGGGACTTCTCAGTATCTTTATAGTGTGGGTTCTTTATGTTGTTAAGTCAGAAGCTGAAGTGTGTGTGTGTGTGTGTGTGTGTGTGTGTGTGTGTGTTAGAGAAAGAGACAGAGGAGAGATGAAATTGGCTCGGTAAAGAGATTAGCTTGGGTCCAGAATCGCTCTGGCAGATAGAAGCAAAAGCTGTAAATGAAGCAAGTCATTAGGCTCCGCGGTTTCCTTGCCCTGGGCAAATGACAAGCCCTAATATTTACTGTGCTGCATCGCATTAGCAACATGTACCAGTCAAAACTAATCAATCACAGCCGCCGGAGAGCAAATGATGAACGTGTCTCCTTCTTATTCCTTAGCCTCTCAGCTGGCAGGAAAACCTGGTAATGGGGTCTCTGTGTGCTGCTGGACTGTTTGTATTTAATTTGAGTTGCAATCAGTAAATGCTCAAAGGCTCATGGACCATTAGGAAGCAACAGATACTGGCCACAGCTTTGTACCCAGGACCTACTGATTTCTTTCTAAATAATCAAAGTTTCCAGGAAATATCAGGTAAAATAAATACTATCTGCATGAACATATTTACTGAGGTAAAATTACCCTGGAATAATTTGGTCTTTTGGACACCTCGATACGTGTAGGTATGATATTGGGGAGAAGACAGCTCATAATGCAATGAGGACCATAATATTCTGGTCTTAAGAGGTTGTTTTGTTGCCAAAACCAGTTTGGCTCAGTGGATAGAGTGTCGACCTGCGGACTGAAGGGTCCCAGGTTCGATTCCGGTCAAGGGCATGTACCTTGGTTGCGGGCACATCCCCAGTAGGAGGTGTGCAAAAGGCAGCTGATCGATGATTCTCTCTCATCGATGTTTCTAACTCTCTATCCCTCTCTCGTCCTCTCTGTAAAAAATCAATAAAATATATTTTAAAAAGAGGTTGTTTTCCTTGTTCTACACAACCTGTGGTGTAGCTTTATTATTATTATTATTATTATTATTATTATTATTATTAGAGGCCTGGTGCATGAAATTCGTGCATAGGTAGGGTTCCTAGGCCTGACTGATGATCAGGTCCTTCCAGCTGCTGGCCAGTGCCTCCTTTTCCCAGCTGCTGGTGGCCAGCCAGGGACTTCCTTCATTCTGCACCACCCCCTGGTGGTCAGTGAACATCATAGTGGGCAATTGGTCTCTTGGTTGAACTTCTGTGGAGAAAATTTGCATATTAGGCTTTTATATATATAGATTATTTTAAAATATATTTTTATTGATTTCAAAGAGGAAGGGAGAGGGGGAAGAGAGAAACATCAATGACCAGAGAGAATCATTGATCAGCTGCCTCCTGCATGCCCCACACTTGGGATGGAGCCTGCAATCCAAGCATGTGACCTCTTTTCCATTTGAAGACCAACAATGACTGCATTTCCTACCTGTCAGGTTACAGGACACTGTGGGCACGTTCTCCATGCAGCTGTCGTGTTTCCCCATTTACCTGAAAAACAGAAATTTATCCATGACTTCAGAGATGTTCTTGAGATTAATACAAACTTCACAGCAACTCTGTGAAGTAACTCTTATCCACAAATACTACTTTTTGTTTTTAAAGATTTTAGTTTTTTGGGGGAAGGGGGCGATTTTAGGTTCCCAGAAGATTGAGAGAAATTTCCCATATACCCCCTGCCCCACACATTCACAGCCTCCTCCATTATCAGCAGCCCTCTCCCAAAGTCCACAATTTGTGTTAGGGTTCTCTCCTGGTGGTACACATTCTATGACTTTGGACAAATGTATGACATGTATCCACCATTATAGTGTCATACAGAGTGTTTTCACTGCCCTGGAAATCTTCTATGCTCTACCTATCCACAGTTCCCCTTCCCCCTAACTCCTGGCAGCCATGATTTTTTCTAAGATCTCCATAGTTTTGCCTTTTGCAGAATCTGATAGAGTTTGAATCATCCCCTCTTAGTCTTTAGGGCTAAGATAGGCTTCTTTCACTGAGTAATAGGCACTTGCGCTTCCTCCTTTCTCTTTGTGGCTTGATGGCTCATCTATCTTTCGTGCTGAGTAACCTCTCACTGTCTGGATGGACCACAGTTGCTTTATCCGTGCATCTTGGTTGCTTCCAAATTTGGGCAAGTTTTGAACAAAGCTGCCATAAACACCCACATGTAGGTTTTTTGTAAGAATGTGAAGTTTTTGCTAATTCTACTTTCAACTCCTAACTTTTCTCTTCATCAGCCCTACTTCATGGCATCCTATATATCCCTTTCTTTTCTGGCAATAAAAAATACATGGAGACTCACAAGCATTAAGTTCCCTAAATTCAGTTCAGTTAAAAGTGCAATAGGATATGGACAGAAATCCAGATCTCCCTCAACAAAGTCTGGGTGTTTTTTTCTTCTTCTCCTCCGCCACACAAGATTGAAACCTTAAGAACTAAGAATATTTTAAAATATATTACTTAGTTGGTCATCTTGCAGATTTCTCAACAAAGTCCTTGCTCTTTGGAAGCTTTTGTATAATAGGGTTCTACAGAAAATGAAGAAAAAATATGTGAGGGATTAGACAAATGTTAATAGGGTAGGGGAGTAGAAAGAGGTGGTGATGATAATGTTACATAATATAGGGTGATCAGATGGTGTCTTCCGAAGGCAGGGGTGGGGAACCTTTTTTTTCTTGCCAAGGGTCATTTGGATATTTATAACGTCATTCGAGGGCCGCACACAATTATTAGCTTGCTATGTATGCTCAAACATTTAATGAACACACACCTATTGCCTTGCCAAGGCCAGAGCAAATGATTTCGAGAGTCATGTATAACCCAAGGTCCAGGCATTCCCCACCCCTGTAAGGCGTTGTGCAGAGAGAGCTGGACTGAGAGTCTCAGGCACTGCGCTGAGCAAGTGCAGATGCTTGGGGTAGCGGGAGAAGGGAGTGATGAGTTCATAGAAGGCTAGGCAGCCCCAGGGTCCAGGAGCAGAGGGGAGGGTGATGGGTTTTGTTGGTGGTGGTAGAGCAGCAGAGAATTGTTGGAGGAAGAGGTGTTCAGTGGTTAGACAGGTGTGGCAGGGTCCTGCTGAGCCCAGTAGTCCATGGCAAAGATTTTGGAGTTTTCATTGGTTGCCATTGAAATCACTGGATAATTTCGCAGAGTGGTAGGAACTGACGCATTTTCAAAGGAACACTCCGGCTGTGTGTGTGTGTGTGTGTGTGTGTGTGTGTGTGTGTGTTGGAGAAGGTGGTGGGGTGGACAGGTAGAAGAAGCTGGAATGCCAGTGGAGATCTGTTACCCTTGTCTATGGAGGCTTGGGGGGTGGGGGAGAGTCAGAGTAATGAAGAGGATGAGCAGTGATAGGATTCTGCATATGTGTGTGTCTAGGAAGAAATGTGCAGGTTGACGGATGCCTCGCATGTGGGATGTGACAGGAAGAGCGGAGTTCTGGAACATGCTAAGGGTTCAGTCTAAATGTTTATGGCCCATGGGTTGCATTGGTCATAGCTGCAGTGGGAATTCAGAGGTGAAGAGCATAGTGTTCTACCCTGGGGTGATCACAGAGGACTTTGGGGAAACAGCGTGAGATTTGAACTGGATATTGAGGGAGGAACAAGAATTTTTTAAAAAAATATATATTTTATTGATTTTTCACAGAGAGGAAGAGAAAGGGATAGAGAGTTAGAAACATTGATGAGAGAGAGTCATCAACCAGCTGCCTGCAACCAAGGTACATGCCCTTGACTGGAATCGAACCCGGGACCTTTCAGTCCGCAAGCCATTGCTCTATCCACTGAGCCACACCGGCGCAGGCAAAAAAATTGTTTTTTAAGCAAAGAGGAAGGAGCAGACATTTCAGGCAGGTGAACTCGAAGGAAAGGGGAGACCTGGGAAGAAGCGACGGTATTTCCATAGACGAGGAAACTTAGGGCGGGATGAGTTTTGGAGGAAGATCAAGAATTCATTTTTGGAGGAATCCGTTTTGAAATGTTTTCTTAGACACCCTAACTGAACTTCCTCAGGCACTTCATGCTCTTCTTGTTGGTAAGAGTTCTTTGACTGTCAGAAACTGTAAACCAAGAATGGATAGAACTGTACTCCAAGTACTTCATAACATCACGTGTAGATAGCTTCACCAACTCCAATCCTACAGCGACTCATTTGACAATAATTCTCTCATTCCATGTTGTACTTTCCAACTGCCTGGTTTTGGGGTTATCATTAGTTCTGATAATTAGGAATACTTGTCTAATATTTATGAAATATTTAGAAATCCTTGTCTAATAATTGTTATTTATTGTAGAGTTCTGGTTCATTATGCATTATGTTAATGTGATTCAGTTCCCCCCCCCCAAAAAAAAAATTTATACTCATTAAAGCCATGAAACAACTTTGACATAATCTATTTTAGGGGTGGGAAATGTCTGGGGCCACAGGCCGTCCAAGGCCCTTGAAATAATTTGGTTTGGCCCTGCCAAGGCATTAGGGCTGAATTCATTAACTGTTTGACCAACTAGAGCAGGCTAATTTTAAAGTTGATAATTTTGTGTGGCCCGAGAATGATGTGATAACTATCCAAATGGTCCTTGGCTGGAAAAAGGTTCTCCACCCCTGATCTATTTATTAATTAGGGGGCCTATTTCAGAGTCCTTCTCTTTGTTCTTGGGTGACCCAGATACTTGATTAGAGGTTTGCTATTGAAAAAGAATATTTTTCCTACAACAGTGACATCCTGAAACAGATAATACAGTTGTGTCTGCCTGAGGAAGTAGTAGATGTGGATTCCTACAAGTAGACATTTAGCAGAGAAGATACAAACTAAGTTCCATCCCAGCCGGTGTGGCTCAGTGGTGGAGCGTCGACCTATGAACCAGGAGGTCACGGTTCGATTCCCAGTCAGGGCACATGTCCGGGTTGCAAGCTTGATCCCAATTGTGGGGAGTGCAGGAGGCAGCCAGTCAATGACTCTTTCTCGTCATTGATGTTTCTACTTCTCCCTTCCTCTCCCTTCCTCTATGAAATCAATAAAAAAATATATTTTAAAAAACAAAACAAAAACCTAAGTTCCAGCCATTCCACTTCTAACTCTGTGGCCTAGAAGAAATTACTTAACATTTGTAAAGTCTCAGTTTTATCTGCTGTGTAATCAAGGTAAGAAGTCTATATGACGTTGTGAGAGTTAAAGGAGATGATGCAAGTGAAGTGATTGGCCCAGCGCCCGGCACATAGTAAATGCTTAATCAATTGTATCCTCCATTGATTTTCCGCCCTTTTCATCTCATGGCACCCATTACATTCTGGGGCACACCAACAAATTTATTTTTTGCCGATCTTACAGAGATAGCTATACTTTCTACTCATTCACTCTAGATGGCTATTGTTGCGTTGGCAGATCAATATATTGATTTTAGACTGGGGAGTAACTTGTACATGACTCAACAAGGAGCTGGGGTGCTATCAGTCCGCCTTGCCGCGTGAGAACAGACTGTATTTACCTTCACCGTCTTTTAATGTCCGCACGAGCAAGAGGCCTGTGAGAGAAAGCTCCGCCCCAACACATCTGAGTGTCTAATAGCGCAGCAGAATGCGTTATTCATTGGAAGCAGCAGGACGGGGCTATAATCCTGTCTAGAAGTCACATTATCCAGCAGATTTTCCCACCTCTTTGTGTAAACCATTCCTTTTAAAGTATACGTTTCAAACCCAGTATGTTTATAGAGCTGGCATCTCGCTGGCTTGCGCCGGAAAGTTTCCTGTCCTTATTAAGAGCGGGAGCTCTCTGATGGAGGTGTTTGTCACCCCAAGTGGGGTTTGTTTACTATGACCAGGCTCTGCATGGGGCTTATCCATCCAGGTCTCCTTCTTCTCTCCTAGTGGTGGACGGCCGAGGCTGCTGCTCCCCTCCCTTCGCTCCTTCTTCTGTTCCCTCCCCAAACATTTCACTTTGTTTTTCTTATGTTTTAACTAATGCGTTCATCCATGTTGGTACTCAGAGCCATTCCTCTCTACAGGCACATGCCCCCTCTTAAAAACGACCTTCTAGGAACTGCCAGGAAGGGTGGCCTGTCCATCAACTCACTCAATTCGTGTGGCATCTGCAGGGCAGTGTCTATGACCCTGCCTGCGGCCAGATTTGGGTTCCTGTGCTTGAATGTCAAGGCTGGACCACTGACTGGCTCCAACACCCTACTCATGGCGTCTGATCACTCCTTGCCTATTTGTATCAGGACTAATCATGCATCCCAGTTTCAGGCGCAAGTAAAATAATGCATATGAGTATTTTCACGAACTCTGAGGACTTTATAACTTGTTCTTTCCAAGGCGCTCTACATTTGAAAAGGCTACTACTGGTCAAACAAATCCTTTCATCAACCTACTTCTTCAATACTTAGGGAAGTGGTGAGGGGGTGGGGGGCCTCCCTTCTGGGTTTCTATTAACATCATGGGGAGGTTTCAATAAACAGTCTGTTTGCTCATCAAACAAATACCTATTTGGCATCTGCTGGCCGCTGGCTACCGGAACATCTTTGTTCTCTGGGCTCATTCCCCTATGCTGCCCGCTGTGCTGGAGTTCTGTCTCCCCAGGCCTTGGTTTCTGCTCAGCAGCAGGTAAACCGTTGGCACAAAGTGTTTCCTTCCCTGGATTCAGAGAGTTTATCATCTGTGACGGCCCATGGGAAACGCAGGCCCTCCAGTTGAGGGAGGTATTTTTGCATAGTGGGATCTCACGATTTCCTTCACGTCACACCCGATTATGTCTTTGAAGAAAGCGTTGTGTATTTCTCTTCTGTAATCTCTCTTCCCAAACGAGTGGAAACCCCTTTACAGCCAATAAAGCGATGGTGTGACTGATGAATTCTAAATAGGAAAGTGTTCATTTCTGCCAAGACACTTGAATCCGAATTGTGCAAATCTCCGTCACTATCGCCTTTTGAAGATAAGGCTGGTTTTTATGTGGAGACAATGATGGCTTATCGTGTACATCTCCAGAGTTTGAAAATGTGTGTCTAAAAATAGACGGAAGTGACAAATACATCCAGGTTCTGATGTCAGGAAACTAACGATATGTTTTTAACGCACCAACCTCAAAGTACTGAGGATAAACAAGTATCATGTAAAACTGTGTTAATGTGGCTATAACCTTTGTAGCCATTTGGTAAATATCTACTTTTGAAATGTTAAGATAATGCATTTATTAATTCAAAAATATCCTAAGAAAAATAAACAGGACTCGGAATATTGTTACATTTAAATGATTGAAAACCAGTTTGACTATCAGTGACCTGGAACACATCCTTCCATATAGAATTCTTGAACAGGTAGCACTTTCACTTTAAGTTCTCTGTGATCCCGTAAAAACATTTCAGAACTCTCTCAGTCAGTGCTAAATGCAAAACAGAAAGTACTTTATCCACTTTGTCATGATAACCTCAATTTTCAGGGAAACTACTCTTCAGAAATGAGTCTACACTTGGAGGAACATGATGAATGCATTAGTAATGGGATGTGATAAAACACATTCTGCATGTGACTCACACAGACCCCAAGTCCCACCTCCTCGTTTCACAGATGGGGAAACCGAGGCTTCCTGGCACGAGGAGACAAGGACATCAGGTGGGTGGACAGGCACCAGTCCAATGGCTCTGTTCCTAAGTTGACAGAGTTTTGTTTCACGCCCCTGCCTGGCACCTTGTTTACCCAACATGAGATGAAGGCCCTCTGTATTTGGGTGGTAAAATCAGCACAGAAGCCAAACAATATTCTGGGCTTTTTCTGCATTGGAATACAAGGGGAGAAATAAGTAGTAAAGCAAGTTGGTCATTCTAATTCCATTATTAGTTGTATTAATGTTTGGTCAAATTTAGTAGTATTTTTTTTTAAATATATTTTTATTGATTTCAGAGAGAAGAAGGAAGAGGGAGAGAGATAGGAACATCAATGATGAGACAGAATCATTGAACCAGCTGCCTCCTGCACACCCCTACTGTACCCTGACTAGGAATCAAACTGTTTTGCCCTGGTTCATATGTCAAAACTCAAACACTAAGCCATACAGGCCAGGCTCAACAAAACTTTTTCTCTTGCACAGCTAATTCTCTTTCTCAGAAATGAGCCCCCAACTATTTATTCAGTGTTAGAATAACCCTCTGCTGCGGGAGAAGAATTCCATTTAATTTTTTTTCATGTGCTATCGCATGGGTTTCTAGGCATTTTATATTAGTCATGCTATTGCAGTCAAATTTGAGACCGAAGAAACACATTTCATGGTAAAGCTAAAGATCTTGAGTCAGATTTTCCTGCAGTTAATTATTTTTGGAAAAATGACTCATTATGTTTTCTAGGTATTTTATTCGTTAATAGCATAAGCTATTTGTTCATTTATATGAAATATTTCTCCTGTGCTTTGTGCTGAATGTATGGAAACAGACAATCATTCTTTACTCTGGAATCTTTTGACAAATTCCAAGCTGCTATTATAGGACAGATTAAAAAATATTTTAGTGGAAGAATAACTTACTTGTCTTTGAAAAAACCCCACATTTATAACTTTTAAATTTACATTTGGATTTATTGATTATCAGGCCCTTGATGAATTCACATTGCGAAGAATAAAATATATGAAATATAGGAACTAAATTTTCTACCCTTACATTAATAAAAGTGTAGAACTACAGGAAGACATTAATACATTTAAAAAAATACATTTTATTGATTTTTTACAAAGAGGAAGACAGAGGGACAGAGAATTAGAAACATCGATGAGAGAGAATCATCGATCAGCTGCCTCCTGCACACCCCCTGTTTCCCTCATGGCTCTGCCCGCAACCAAGGTACATGCCCTTGACCAGAATCAAACCTGGGACCCTTCAGTCCGCAGACTGACACTCTATCCACTGAGCCAAACCAGTTTCGGCACATTAATACATTTTTATCAGCTTTGAATCATCGGGAATTTTTCACACACAGAAGATATATGCAACATAGAGATTCAGTTAAGAGCATAATAGTAGGAAAATTTTACAGGTAAAACATTTCTCAAGAATCCACCTTTGAAAAATACTTTTTATTGCTTTTTAGAGAGAAAGGAAGGGACAGGGCAGAAAAACAGAAACATCAAAGTGAGAGAGAAACATTGATTGGCTGCCTCCTGCACTCACCTTGTTGGAGATTGAGCCTACAACCCGGGCATGTGCACTGATCAGGAGTTGAACTAGCAACTTTTTGATGCACACGAACAATGCCCAACCAACTGAGCCACACCAGCCAGGGAAAGAACCCATCGTTTTGGTATCACTCATAGCATAACATGATTGTGCTGTGGGTCCTAAGTTTATCTATTAATTAGCATTATTAAGAGCACTCTATGGAAATGTTACATTCTGCTAGAGACACAACTCAAACAGCTACAACCTCTGAAGGACTTATCTGTATATTGTGACAACAAAATGTCCTTAATAAGAAAACTTCCATTGGTTGATGACCCACAGTAAAAATGTTATAACTTTGGCCCTGTGAAGAAAGACCGTCCTTTTTTGGAACCCTGCTTGGGTGTGCCATAAATTGTATCAGTCACGTGATCAGAGTTCTACAGTCCATCCCGTGGGAGATCTGTTTCCCTTTGGGAACTAGAACTCAATTTATAGTTCCTTTCCTTGCACTTTATTCCTACTCTGTTTTTCATTGTGTGTGTGTGTGTGTGTGTGTGTGTGTGTGTGTGTTTGTGTAAGTTAGAAGAACAAAGCCAATCCTTGCAATAGACGGCCTTCAGTTTAAGCTTTTGAATGGTCGTCAGGAATTGTCATTGGGATGACTATTCGTCAGAAGTCTCTGATACATCTCCGACTTGAGAAACCTTGTCATGGGGCTGAATAGTCTTCAGAAGCTTCTGATACATCTCCGACTTGAGAAACCTGGGGTACGAGTCTCTCTCCATGTGCATGTACACGATTTTCTGAGCCTCTTCAAAGCACGTCCGAGTGGGTTCTTGAATATTCCTGACGATGGTTTCTCTCGTCGAACTGTCAATATTAATCTGAAAAGTGAAATTGCAGCAATGAGCGGGGTTAAAGGCGGAAAGACAATGCCAAGGGTTTGATGTATTCCCCCTCCCCTCCTTTTCAGTGGACTAGGGTTATTTTGTTTGCAGTTTTGTTGGTATCTCAAAAGACACAGGAGATAAACTCGTGGCTTTTTGAAAAGTAAACATCCACCTCCACATCCCAGATCAAAATAACACGAGGCCCAAGGCCCCGGGAAATCGCTGAAACCATTGCTTACTTGGGAGCGCGCAAGTGGTTTGTTGGCGGAGTCTACAAACAAGGAAGTTTACTGGACGGAGGTCTTCCCTGAGGAAGAAAGGGAAGTTGGTGCTATTTTAAACTTGGCCTTCCTTAATAGGCATGCAGGTTGATTTAATGGACTCTGCCCCGAAATGGGAAGAAGGTGAAGAGAAGTGGGGAAATAGAGAAGTGGTCGTTTCAGTAAACCCAAGTATTTTCCAGATGACAGTTTTAAGGAACAAATTCTGTCCTGGGTGAGAGGAATGTCATCTACCATCCTCCCTGCTGGTCCCCCTGATCAGAATTCTCATTCCCTAGCGTCTCCCCACCAGGAGGCGTCTCAGTGTTGTCTGTTTCCCTCATGGCTCTGTTGTCTTCAGGCAGAGGTGCATGATGGGAAGTGATATCCATGTGAGCATTTGCTGGCTTTGCTTGGGGGGAGGAGCGGGGCTGTGGAAGCACAGACTTTGCCCAGAACCACTGGGTATGTTAACGTGTCTGTTGATGGTAACCATAGTTCCTTCTAGCAAAGCCAATTCTTTGTAAATCACTCTCCTAGGGAATTAAAATCATTTAATAAGGAGAGCCACATTGACCTAACTTGGAATCCCGATTTCCCCACTTTCCCTCTGCATGCCACTGGGCAAGTTAGTGCCCTTCTCTGACTCTCAGGATTTTTTTTTTAAAAATATATTTTATTGAGTTTTACACAGAGAGGAATTGAGAGGGATAGAGAGTTAGAAATGTCAATAAGAAACATCGACCAGCAGTCTCTTGCACCACCCAATGGGGATGTGCCCGCAACCAAGGTGTGCCCTTGACCGGAATCGAACCCAGGACTTTTCAATCCATAGGCTGACGCTCTATCCACTGAGCCAAACCGGTTTCGGCGACTCTCAGGATTCTAATGTGGAAAATGAGGTGAACAACCCCGACTTGACAGCATCCTTGGGGATAAAGAGCCCGGCACCTCTTTGTGTGCCCGGTCAGCACACACGGACGCCCTGATGCCCATTCAGGGTCACCCTTGGCTAGGTACCTCTCTCGGGGACTGTGGCTGGATGTAGATCTTGTAAAGCTTCTTCGCCCGAAAATGTCTGCTCCATCGAAAGGCGATCTTCTTGTAGGTCTCACAGGCCATCCAGAATTGGATGTTCTCATCGCTGTGCTCCAGTTTCAGGAACGCCGCATAGACCACCGGCCCATCTGAAAGTAATGAAGACATCACTTATTTTCCTGCGTCAAAACCATTAACACCTATGAAAACAACAACAACAACAACAATGCAATGTAAAAATAAAGTCCGGTCCAGCTGGTGTGGCTCAGTGGTTGAGTGTTGACTTAGGAACTACAAGGTCACAGTTCGATTCCGTCAGGGCACATGCCTGGGTTGTGGGCTCGATCCCCAGTAGGGGGCGTGCAGGAGGCAGCCGATCCGTGATTCTGTCTCATCATTGATGCTTCTGTCACTCTCCCTCTCTCCCTTCCTCTCAGATATAGCAGTTGGTGCTCCTGGTGAAGAAATAGCGGATTGGATAGGCAAACCATTTCTGGTTTAACATGTGAAGCTGGAAGCCCACAACCTCCCCTGTGTATTGGAAGAAACAGAGTTGTGTGTTAACAAACAAAAAAGCAACTTGATCTATTTTTGTACTCTGAGGAATTTTGACTGTTTCATCAGGAGGGGGAAATAAGGGCCCTAAAATAAAGAAATGAGCTATGAAAGGGGGGGAGAAAAATGAAATACCAGATGCAATCTGCAGATCCTGGAATGAGAGTTCACCAGCTACTTGGGTGGTTTGAATTGGATGAGTGGATGGGAGTAGGGAGAGGGGATTTGGAAACCAGTGGTTTTGTATCCCAAATTTGTGTTTATATCCGTGTTTAGTTTAATTGTATGGTAGAATGTTTAGAGAGGTTCATTCCGGAACCTGCCTGCGAATTACTGGGATGCTAATGCCGTGTGTTACCGTATGACAGCCTGGCGAAAGCTGACGCGGACAAGAACCAGTCTGATATTTCAGGTCTGATGACAGCATGTTCCACAGAATCCCGTCCTCATAGTGTGTACACGTTACCCCCGTTAGCGGCTCAAAACACAAGTATATTAAAAGTGTTCCAGGAATCTGAGTAACACTTCAAGTTGGCATGAATGGCTCAGTCTAGCATTTCTATTGACACACACACAAAAGTTACAAGCCTTTTACAAGTTCAGCCCTGGAGCCCTTTCCTCCCTCCCTTCCTTCCTTCCTTCCTTCCTTCCTTCCTTCCTTCCTTCCTTCCTTCCTTCCTTCCTTCCTTCCTTCTTTCTTTCTTTCCTTCTGTCTTAATATATTTTATTGATTTTCCACAGAGAGGAAGGGAGAGGGATAGAGAGCTAGAAACGTCGATGAGAGAGAAACATCGACCAGTTGCCTCTTGCACAACCCCTACCGAGGATGTGCCCGCAACCAATGTACATGCCCTTGACCGGAATCGAACCTGGGACCTTTCGGTCCGCAGACAGACGCTCTGTCCAGTCACTGAGCCAAACTGGTTTTGGCATGCCTAACTATTATTAATTTATTTACACAGATATACTCACACAAGTCAAACTATTGGTATTAAATTGTGAAAGCAATTTTGTTTCACTCTTGAATATTTAATATCATGCAGCAAACACTTTTCTCCCTTTTTGTCTTAATAGTCCACTGCAACAACAGCAACAACAACAAAAAGACAAAAAATAATAATCGACTGCAGGACTAAGTTCTGATACACTGATTTACTCCCTGTTATTGACTATGTAGATTGCTTCCCCATTTTAAGTTAAATTGTCCTACATTGAGCATGTTGGTTCGTAAATCTTTGCATCTTCAATTATCTCCTTAAGATGACTTTAAAGGAGCTTAGGCATCCCGGTTTCTGGGAAAATTTCTCTGAGCCTGCCATGTCCCTGTCAGAGCACCTAGTACACACTTACTTTGATTACGTCTCACCGTATACTGCAGCCTACTGTATTTATTGGCTTACATCCATCACTCTCCCGTCACCTCACCTCACCTGCACACCCTCACCTGGACCCCCTAACCTGTACCCACTCACCCACACACCCTCACCCGCACACCCTCACCTGCACACCCTCACCTGGACCCCCTCACCTGCACCCACTCACCTGGACCCCCTAACCTGCACCCACTCACCTGGACCCCCTAACCTGCACCCACTCACCTGGACCCCCTCACCTGCACCCACTCACCTGGACCCCCTAACCTGCACCCACTCACCCACACACCCTCACCCACAGACCCTCACCTGCACACCCTCACCTGGGACCCCTCACTTCTGCACACCCTAACCTGCACCCACTCACCACACACCCTCACCCGTACACCCTCACCTGCACACCCTCACCTGGACCCCCTCACCTGGACCCCCTCACCTGGACCCCCTCACCTGCACACCCTCACCTGGACCCCCTCACCTGCACACCTTCACCTGGACCCCCTAACCTGCACCCACTCACCCACACACCCTCACCCGCACACCCTCATCTGCACACCATCACCTGCACACCCTCACCTGGACCCCCTCACTTGCACACCCTCACCCGCCCGCCCTCACTTGCACACCCTCACCTGGACCCCTAACTCGCACCCACTCACCCACACACCCTCACCCACAGACCCTCACCTGGACCCCCTCACCTGGACCCCCTCACCTGGACCCCCTCACCTGCACACCCTCACCTGCACCCACTCACCCACACACTCTCACCCGTACACCCTCACCCACAGACCCTCACCTGGACCCCCTCACCTGGACCCCCTCACCTGCACACCCTCACCTGGACCCCCTAACCTGCACCCACTCACCCACACACCCTCACCCACAGACCCTCACCTGCACACCCTCACCTGGACCCCCTCACTTGCACACCCTAACCTGCACCCACTCACCCACACACCCTCACCCGTACACCCTCACCTGCACACCCTCACCTGGACCCCCTCACCTGGACCCCCTCACCTGGACCCCCTCACCTGCACACCCTCACCTGGACCCCCTCACCTGCACACCTTCACCTGGACCCCCTAACCTGCACCCACTCACCCACACACCCTCACCCGCACACCCTCATCTGCACACCATCACCTGCACACCCTCACCTGGACCCCCTCACTTGCACACCCTCACCTGGACCCCCTCACTTGCACACCCTCACCTGGACCCCCTAACTCGCACCCACTCACCCACACACCCTCACCCACAGACCCTCACCTGGACCCCCTCACCTGGACCCCCTCACCTGGACCCCCTCACCTGCACACCCTCACCTGCACCCACTCACCCACACACCCTCACCCGTACACCCTCACCCACAGACCCTCACCTGGACCCCCTCACCTGGACCCCCTCACCTGCACACCCTCACCTGGACCCCCTCACCTGGACCCCCTCACCTGGACCCCCTCACCTGCACACCTTCAACTGCACACCCTCACCCGCACACCCTCAACTGCACACCCTCACCCGCACCCCCTCACCCGCACCCCCTCACCCTGCACACCCTCAACCCACACACCCTTAACCTGCACATTCTCACCCACACACCCTCACCGCATACCCTCACCCACAAACCCTCACCACACACCCTCACCCACACACCCTCACCTGCACACCCTCACCCGTACACCCTCAACTGCACACCCTCACCTGCACCCCCTCACCTGCACACCCTCACCCGCACCCCCTCACCCGCACCCCCTCACCTGCACACCCTCAACCCACACACCCTAACCTGCACATTCTCACCCACACACCCTCACCGCATACCCTCACCCACAAACCCTCACCACACACCCTCACCCACACACCCTCACCTGCACACCCTCACCCGTACACCCTCACCCACACACCCTCACTTGCACACCCTCACCCACTCACCCTCACTTGCACACCCTCACCCACACACCCTCACCTGCACACCCTCACCCACGCACTCTCACCCACACACCCTCACCCGTACACCCTCACCCACGCACCCTCACCTGCACACCCTCACCCACACACCCTCACCTGCACACCCTCACCCGCGCACTCTCACCTGCACACCCTCACCCGTACACCCTCACCCACACACCCTCACCTGCACACCCTCACCCACTCACCCTCACCTGCACACCCTCACCCACACACCCTCACCTGCACACCCTCACCCACTCACCCTCACCTGCACACCCTCACCCACTCACCCTCACCTGCACACCCTCACCCACTCACCCTCACCTGCACACCCTCACCCACTCACCCTCACCTGCACACCCTCACCCACTCACCCTCACCTGCACACCCTCACCCACTCACCCTCACCTGCACACCCTCACCCACTCACCCTCACCTGCACACCCTCACCCACGCACCCTCACCTGCACACCTCACCCACTCACCCTCACCTGCACACCCTCACCCCACTCACCCTCACCTGCACACCACTCACCCTCACCTGCACACCCTCACCTGCACACCCTCACCTGCACACCCTCACCCGCACCCCCTCACCTGCACCTCCTCACCCGGACCCCCTCACCTGCACACCCTCACCTGGACCCCCTCACCTGCACACCCTCACCTGGACCCCCTAACCTGCACACCCTCACCTGAACACCCTCACCCCCTCACCTGCACCCCCACGCCCCCTCACCTGCACGCCCTCACCTGCACACCCTCACCTGGACCCCCTCACCTGCACACCCTCACCTGCACACCCTCACCTGCACACCTTCACCTGCACCCACTCACCCGCACACCCTCACCTGCACACCCTCACCTGGACCCCCCTCACCTGCACACCCTCACCTGCACACCCTCACCCGCACCCCCTCACCTGCACACCCTCACCTGGACCCCCTCACCTGCACACCCTCACCTGGACTCCCTCACCTGCACACCCTCACCTGCACCCCCTCACCTGCACACCCTCACCTGGACCCCCTCACCTGCACACCCTCACCTGCACACCCTCACCTGGACTCCCTCACCTGCACCCCCTCACCTGCACGCCCTCACCTGGACCCCCTCACCTGCACACCCTCACCTGGACCCCCTCACCTGCACCCCCTCACCTGCACAACCTCACCCGCACACCCTCACCTGCACACCCTCACCTGCACACCCTCACCTGCACCCCCGCACCCCCTCACCTGCACGCCCTCACCTGGACCCCCTCACCTGCACACCCTCACCTGGACCCCCTCACCTGCACACCCTCACCTGGACTCCCTCACCTGCACACCCTCACCTGCACACCCTCACCTGGACCCCCTCACCTGCACACCCTCACCTGGACCCCCTCACCTGCACCCCCTCACCTGCACACCCTCACCTGGACCCCCTCACCTGCACCCCCTCACCTGCACAACCTCACCTGGACCCCCTCACCTGCACCCCCTCACCTGCACACCCTCACCTGCACACCCTCACCTGGACCCCCTCACCTGCACCCCCTCACCTGCACAACCTCACCTGGACCCCCTCACCTGCACACCCTCACCTGCACACCCTCACCTGGACCCCCTCACCTGCACCCCCTCACCTGCACACCCTCACCTGGACCCCTCACCCACCCCCTCACCTGCACCCCCTCACCTGCACAACCTCACCCGCACACCCTCACCTGGACCCCCTCACCTGCACCCCCTCACCTGCACACCCTCACCTGGACCCCCTCACCTGCACCCCCTCACCTGCACACCCTCACCCACTCACCCTCACCTGCACACCCTCACCCACGCACCCTCACCTGCACACCCTCACCCACACACCCTCACCTGCACACCCTCACCCACTCACCCTCACCTGCACACCCTCACCCACACACCCTCACCCGCACACCCTCACCCACACACCCTCACCCACACACCCTCACCGCACACCCTGACCCGCACACCCTCACCTGCACCCCCTCACCCGCACACCCTCACCCACACACCCTCACCTGCACACCCTCACCCGCGCACTCTCACCGCACACCCTGACCTGCACCCCCACACCTGCACCCCCTTTGGGAACTGGGGCTGCACTTTCTTTACGGGCTGGTGCCCAGAGCCCACACACTGCCCAACGCACAGCAGTTACCCAACCAACGGATAAATGCCCGCCATTCTGGCCCCCGTGTCCCTCCTGCTTCTATTTTTTAAAATGACTCCCATAGGTTTTGAAAAGCGAAGCAGAGCCTAATTATTCAGCATGCAGGAAAAGCACAAAAGACCGGAGGATTATTATACTTGGCACACGGTTACTTGTTGGTTTTCTGAGAGCGAGATAAAAAAAAAAAAAAAAAAAAAGTACTCATGGAAGAGAGGTGTCTCTGAATGGTCAGGCTCTGTTGTTGTTTTGTTTTGTTCCCGGCGAGGGGACAGAGGACACGAGAAATGAGCGAAGACGAAGGTGCTAAGTGGGCGAAGCTGAGTGCGGCTGTGGGTAATAGAAGGGTTGGGGGAGGAAACCATGGCAACAGCAGGGATGAGAGGGGAGCTGCCAATCAACACTGTGCAGCGTGATCTCTCCACAGAGGAAGGGAGCCAGGAGGGGGCTCCGCCTCCACATCGGGATGCACACGAGGGGACCACAGGGTCTCTCAGTGATGCTGAGTGTCCGCCATAAGGAGGAAGGTGCCCAGGCCAGCGATGCAGTCCCCTGGCGTGGACAGCACTCAGCAGTGTGATGACCTAGGATGGCCACGGCTGTCGGCAGGGGCTGTGGTAACTGAGAAAGGGGGAGAGGGTACAGGCTGCCCCAGGATGATTTGCACCAAAATGAAACCATCGATGCCTTCTAAGGCCATTCCCGTTGCCTAGAAGGCCCCAGGCTCCAGCAGGCAGGTGAACTCCTCCTCTACGTTATTCCAAGGCATTCTCCTCACTGACAGCTTGGGGCTTTCGGATCTGGGTTCTTCGCTGCATGGCCTCTGCCCCAGGCCCCAGCGTGGCCCGCTGCTTCTCATCATTCAGCGCGTGGCTCCCATTTTGTCCCTCCTCCAGTTGGATTGCCCTCTCACGCCCGGCTTTCTTTGTCCTGCAGCCTGGCTTTCCTTTGTCCAAGGCCCTGGCCCCTTTCTGGAATTAACTTATTACTGAACTCATTTGCTTGGTTGTCTGTCTCCTTACCTCTAGGGGGAGCACAGGAGCTGAGCTCAGTGACCTTGGCTTTGTTCACCCCGGTGTCCTGGGGTCTGGCAGGTCTACTGGACACAGGGCAGGGCTGGATGAGTCACCGAAGGGCGTGCCTTATAGCTTTACTAAACTTCTTTTTGTTTCGATTAAACACACTTCGATCAAATATCAGTGAGCGACCTCTGTTCTCATCTTGTGAGATTTTGGCCAATCAGTGTATGGAGGAGCCTTCTTTCTGTCTTTCTTCCAGACATTAAAGATTTGGATTTGGATTATTTTTCAGTCTTGACATTTCCGGTATGAAGAAGCCTTGGGTGTTCTGGGATGGTTGGCCTCCTTGTCATTTCAAAGGGGTCTTTTTGTATCTTTCCTAGTCCTCCTGGGCTTAGCCATCAGAAACTACCATAGGATTTCCCGCCATTTTTCTTCTCAGCGGACACCTCACACTGGGATGGTATTTTTGGGCCTCATTTGGTGTTTTGGTTCACCATCATTCCAGGAAAAGTCTTTAGAAATCCTCATAGATTTTTTTTTTTTTTTTTTTTTTTTTTTTTTTTTTTTTAGTGAAGAGATGACTAACAGCTCAGACTATTTTGTTCTTTTCAGATTCATTTAAAAACTTACCACGACATCTATGTTCATTGGAAGACAGTTCTTCCCTAAAAACTTTGATGTTTGGAAGCTTGGAGTATCTCTTATCATCTACAGACTTGCAAATTTTGCAGGGTACTTTATGTTTAATCACTGGAGATTTTACTTTATGAGACCTGTTTTCACACCGAATCCCTAGGATTCCTGCACAGAATGGACAGTTGACGTTGCTAGGAGGTTGCTAAACGCACTGACTGCCCACATGGGTGCATGCACTTCTTCGTATTTCTTGCCTTGAGCCCATGAGTTTATCACCCTCATATCCGCTGCTGTTATCTTGCATTTATACCATCTGAATGCTGAGGCTTACATAGAGCCATATAAGGCTCACTTCTCTGAGACGCCGATCCAGTTAAGAAATGAGCTCTGAGGCGTTTTAGAACATCACGACTCAAGTATATTTCTACTGTCGAAGGCATGAAGCAAAGCAAGTTGTTAATTAAAAAAAGAAAAGAAATCATTCTAACTTTAGCCGGTGATGGTTTGGCAGTGTTACTATTTAAGCATCTTTTCCAAGGGATTTTACACATAGACTTGTGAGGAATAAATATTCACAGTGACTAATCTTGTTTTAATTATCGCCCAAGGAAATCATGGCGGTTGACACGACAGACTATTTTCAGGGCTTCCTTTTTTTAACTGCGGCTGTTGCCACGTAGAAGGTAGCGAGAAGAGGGTCCGCTGTCATCATCCAGGATTTCCCCCCTTTCCCCTAAGAGTGGAATTGGCTAATTATTCAAAGATGACCTATCCATGATACTCACATTTTGTCGCCATCAACCTCTCAAAGGACTCGGCCCACTGGGACACTTCCTCCGAAGTGAGGCTTTGAAAAGAGACAAGAGGAGCTCATTGCACTAAACTATTCGCGAGGGTTGATACCATCTTGAAAATAACATCAACATATGATCACACGGCATCTGTGTGAGGTTTTGGATGGGAGTTTTACCTTCCTGTGATCTTTCCCATTTTACTTTTACTTCCTAAATGCTTAAAGTTGTAAAAAAAAAATTATAAAGGTATTATAAAGGTGAAAATGGGATCAAACACATTTTTTTAAAGGATGAAGGGTTATCTATAATAATAAAAGTGTAATATGCTAATTAGACTGGATGACCTTCCGGATGAAGCTGGGGCTGCCAGGGAAGCCTGGGTCCCGGAGGCCAGAGGGAAGCTGGTGCCGACCGCCGGGGGAAGGAAGGCCCACTTTTGCATGAATTTCGTGCATCGGGCCTCTAGTAGTCCTATAAGATCTCTGTTCCCAAACGACCACTGTCAATATTTTGATTTATTTCTTTTTAGTCTTTTTGTTCAGGGTGTGTTTTTAACCAAGAAGTAATCATACTCTGCTTGTGTGTTGTTTGTGTATACCTTATGTGTATGTGTGTGTGTTTCCGCATAATATATATATATATATATATATATATATAGTGTTCCAAAAATGTATACATACTTTGAATAATTATTAATTACAATGGGTCAAATCTGAAAAGAAAGTAACACCAATTGAGCTAATAGAAAAAAGTCTGTATACATTTTTTTTGGCATCTTGTATACATACATAAATATAGATATAGATATAGATATAGATATAGATATAGATATAGATATAGGTATAGGTATAGGTATAGGTATAGATATAGATATAGATATAGATATAGATATAGGTATAGATATATATTAGAGGCCTGATTCATGAAATTTGTGCAAGAGTAGGCCTTCCTTCCCCCGGCTGCCAGCACTGGCTTCCCTCTGGCACCTGGGACCCGGGCTCTGTCTGGAAGGATGTCTGAAATGATGTCCAGTCTAATTAGCATATTTCCCTTTTATTATATATATGTGTGTGTGTGTGTGTGTTTATAATGACCTTTTAAAATGTCTTCACAGTCGTCTTAATAACAATTTATAGTGTAATTTATAATCTTTTATATTTCCTATCATTTATCATGACTAAGGAGTATTCTACAAGGGACATTTCATAATTTACATAATTCCCAGTGAACAGTTTGATTATTTCCCATTTTCACCCATAAAACCCAACATGGCCCAGCTGTGCGTAAGGCTTGCCACATCCTCACAGTTAGAGTGACTCCTTAGGATGTTAGCAGGAGTGGGATCCAGTGGGTCAACAGAGGCACCTTTTTTAGGGTCTCGGTACAAATGGCCCAAGTGCTTGTAAAGGGTTAGGCATTGTGTGCAGCAACGTGTTTGCCTGCTTACCTAATAGAATCTTAGCTTATCCACGTACCCTACTTGATTGCATTCACATAACGAAGTTATCTCATGTATAGACATATCGTCTATTAGTTGCGATTAGTTTGCCGAGGTGTTTTAATTTTATTGCTGCAAATAACATGTCAACTTACATTTCACTTAAACAGTATTTAAAAGAAAAACATTTATCATTTAGGAAGTGTCTGTGAACGATGCTGACTTGAAGGCTTTATTTTTGTTCGTTTTGGTGGGCTTTTGAGGTGACTTGGCAGTGCTACCCTATCAGTCATCTTACTTTCTCTCTGTTAAAAATACTCAGCGTCCTCATCGCCATTCAGCTTCTGACCCCGTTCCTCAGGTCCCCGTTTTTAGTAGCTGCGTATCCTAAAAGACAGCTGTGGCCGTGAGCTTCCACTGTCCCCGGACTAATTCTGGTCCAGTTAGCCCCGCAATTAGTATCGATGGAACAGCCAGTGGCTTTAGCAGGTACCTGACACCATGAAGGAAGATTAGCTAACGAGGTTAGAAAATAACCCAGTACATGGAAAGCGATTGGGAGTCCTTAAAAAAAAAAAAAAAGGTCAACTATGTTTTGTTTTCTAAAAATTTGGGTGCCTCTGGCCGGTATTAGATGGGCTGTTTGCATCAGCACAGAGGCTTAGCAGTGCACTGCTGTGAAGATTGCTTTAAAAGCCGCATTTCCATGAAATGTATCTGACTCATTGTTCTTTTTTCTCTTATTAGAACTTGAGAGAAGCAGTTGCCTAAAACAACCCTGCGAACCCGGTGAAATGGGAAAGTGCTAGGCTGGGAGGGCTCCCTCCTCCCCATTCCGCCCGTTCCCAGCATTGGGGGGGGGGGGGTCCCCTGCCATTACTGCCATGGCTTAGCTTAAAGTTTGGTGTTGCTGATAGTTGGACAGAAGAAGTCTTTGGCCTCTCAGATTCCTGAGATTTATGGAGATAGACTATAATTGCAGAAATGACGGTTGTGGATAAAATTGTGAAATGACATCTCTTTTTGGTTTAAACCAGTGGTCGGCAAACTGCGTGCGGCTCGCGAGCCACGGTTTGCCGACCACTGTCATATGCTACCCTTTACCTCTTTGCACACAATATGCCACAATTGCCTAATCCTCACAGCTTCCAACTACACGGTAACATTTAGTCTAGCAGTGGTCGGCAAACTCATTACTCAACAGAGCAGCAAACCACGGCCCGACCACTGGTTTAAACTCATTTTTTTGCTTGTAAGTTTTTCTTAGTATGTCACAAGTTTTACATGGTCCCACGGCCATCTGGGTCTCCACATCAGAACTGTCCTAAACACCTTTGCCCCTTCCACCCACCCTGATTTTTAAATCCTCACCCAAGGATATTTATTTCCATTGATTTTTAGAGAGAGTGGAAAGGAGGGGGAGGAGAGAGAGAGAAAGAGAGAAAGAAAGAGAGAGAGAGAGAGAGAGAGAGAGAGAGAGAGAGAGAGAGAGAGAGACACATCAACTGGCTGCCTCTCACAGGGGCCCTGACTGGGGTCAGGAAGGGACCCTACAACTGAGGTATGTGACCTTGACCAGAATTGAACCTGTGGCCCTTCAGTCTAGGGGTCAGTGCTCTGACCACAGAGCCAAACAGGTGAGGGCACCCACTCAGATTTTTAAAGAAAAGTCTTCTTTTGTGTCCCTCCTGCCCCCTGGACAGATAGGCTGACTGTGCCTGTCACTGTAGCAACCATACCTGGTCTTATAACTCGCTGAGCTTGGCGTCTTCCTGCCTCCTCCACCCACACACCATAGCTTGCAAACGTTTGGGGGCATTTTGCTGCTTCAGGGCGTGAGCATGCATGCCAGGAGCTGTGGCCAGAACCGAGGTCTCCCTGTGGGCTAGGCTAGGCACTCATGGTTAGCCCAACAGGGACCCTCCACCCAGGCCTTCTCTGGGCTGAGCAGATCCAGTCACATGGTTTGGTACCTTTCTCAGGCCTTACACTTCCCATGTTGATACAGTCATAATCCCCTTTCCCCCCCAACACATACCCCAATGTCAAGCAGACTTGGGAGCTTGGTAAGCATTTGGTTTCATCCCTAGTCTCACCTCTTCCACCTGGGGATGAAGATTTTCAGAACTTGCTAAAACCCGTTTGTCTCAGTGGATAGAGCGTTGGCCTGTGGACTGAAGAGTCCCGGTCAAGGGCATGTACCTTGGTTTTGGGCACATCCCCAGTGGGGGGCGTGCAGGAGTCACCCCTGATGGATGACTCTCACATCGATGTTTTTAACTCTCTATCCCTCTCCCTTCCTCTCTGTAAAAAAAAAAAAATTGATAAGATATATTAAAAAAAAAAAAAAAAAGACTTTCAGAACTCTGCAGGTGGAGGATTTGAGCCAGGAACATTTTGAATCAAATAATATCACTTTCAGATATTATGAAACTTAAAAAAAAAATCTAAGAATTTATTCAATAAACTCCCTAAAAACATCGAACTTGCCGAATTCTCAGGTATGAACCATGAATAACAAAAACGGAACCCTGTGTAATAGATGCTTGGTCCTCTGGGGGAATCACTCATGCATGAACGCAGGTTTTGCTTTCTGAACAAATTGAGTTAAGAGAGCAGTTGAAGTCACGGACCCCTGGTGAAACGCTTTAGCATGGCCTTCCAACGCAATGGCTTACTTACTCTGAAGGGAGCCTCTTCGATGCATCTCTGCACATCGTACACACCCAGCAGGTCCGCCTGCTCATTTTTCTGGAGAAAAACAGCATCCACGGAGTATAATTTAGTCATTTAAAATAATTATAGGTTAAGAGTGCATTTCTAAAGAGCACACAGAGTAATCACGTTTGAAGTTACTGGGCTACAGTCACTGGTCGGGGGAGGATGATGGGAGAACCAGAAAGACTCCTAACCATTTTAGGGGAATGAGGGTGCTTTGAATTGTGGCTTCAGGCCTCAGCTGGCCCGTCTGTCTGTCAAAGGGCTCGATCCCCAGTGTGGGGTGTGCAGGAGGCAGCCAGTCAATGATGCTTCTAGCTCTCCTTTTCCCTTCTCTAAAATCAAAAATAATAATAATAACCTAACATAATAATAGAGTGATATGCAAATTAACCATCACTTCACTACACAAACCATGCCCAACAACCAATCAGGATGAGTATGCAAATTAACCCAACCAAGATGGTGGTTAATTTGCATATCAAGACAGCATAGAAAGAAGCCAAGCCTGCAGAAGGGGCAGTGGAGAAGGGAGGAAAGCAGGTGGGACAGTCACCGCAGCAGGAAGCCACTAGTTATATATATATATAAAAGATTCCCCATGTCTGTGATCACCTCCAAGATGCTGATTCCCCAAGATGCTTGTCTTCTAAGTAGGAGGGTTGCCAAGAGCTTCCTCTTCTGAAGCCTTTCCTATCAGTAGAACCATCATTCCTGTCCTCTCCTGGGCCTTTGTGACCATTGGTCTCATGCCTCACTATCTCTGTACTGACCTGCTGCTGCTGCTGCTGTGTGTACATCAGTGATCTCTGAATCTGGGACCCATGTCTGTTTACAAGTTACCATGGTCTCTTTTGCGGCTCTAACAGAATTGTTTAGCAAAGGCAGGAGAGTCTTAGTATTCGACGCCCACTTGGGTCAGAAGCACAGCAGAGGTCAAGCCATTTCAACCTGGCCGGTTCGGCTCAGTGGATAGAGCCCCGGCCTGTGGACTGAAGGGCTGTGTGTTCATTTCCAGCCAAGGGCACATACCTCGGTGGCGGGCTCATCCCTAGCTCCAGTCGGGTATGTGGGGGAGATAGCCAATTGATGTGTCTCACTTACATTGATGTTCTCCCTCCCCCTTCCTCTCCCACTCCTTCTTCCCCTTCTCCTTCCCCACTTCTTCCCCTCCCCTTCCTTCTCCCCACGCCTCCCCCCAAAAATGGAAAAATATCCTCAAGTGAGGATTAGCAACAACAAGAGAGTAATTTCCAAATGCACCAGAATTTAGGGGTCCCCACAGCTCCCGAGAGGTGACAGTATATTAAGATAACTCTGGGCCCTGGCGCCAAGCCAGACACATGCCTGAGTTCAGGCGCTTAGCTGTGCAACCGTGGGCAAAGCAATACACACTTCCCCATTTTCCCTTTCCCTTTCCTTAAAGTGGAACTGTAAAGATTAGAAAAGCACATGCAGTAACTGTGTGTTCCCGCTAATCTGATGTTCAGTCAGTTTCCGGCACTCTCTGTCACTCAGGAAATAGTTCCTAAGCTTTTTGTGTGCACGTGTGTGTGTGTGTGTGTGTGTGTGTGTGTGTGTACAGGAAACACACATTGTCAGACTGCATTTCTTCCTCTTTTTAAATTTCTGCTGAGACCCCGATGGAGCTTACTCCTCCTTCCATGTGTCAGCCTCCTCCCTGCCCTGCTCATTGGCCCTTTCCTCCAGCACCCTGGTCCTACATTCCTGTTGTCCACGGGCTATGTTAGTGGCGGGAGTTCGAGCTTTAGAATGAGCCTGGGGTGTGTGTCCAGGGATTTAGGCACATTGAGGTGCGTGAGTCCTCCTGAAGGGATGGAACTACCAGAAGGGGCTTGCGTGGTCAGAAGGACCTGGGCCAAGGGATGAGAGGGCAGCCCGGCCAGAGCATCCCCTTGCGAGCAATCACGTGAGATGTCCCCTCTATAATGACGTCCTTTAGGGTTAGGATTTGATTAACATATTCCATTGATAAACTCACATTTGTTTGGTTTGTCATCAAATCCAACTAAGACCATCTTCAGTTGAATTACACCCTTGGAATTCAAGCATACATGGCCATTTATTAGTAAAAGTTTGAATTAGCCTCAAATACTCCATTGGACTAAGGGTTCTATTTTTGGCACAAAGAGAGAGTTCCTTGTGAAAGGAAGGTAGAGCTGATAGGATATAGAACCGATTTAAAAACGGATGAACTCACCGAGCTTTGAGTCAACAATAATCATTTTTCTCTCACGGTGGTGGTATGATTTGTGGGAAACTTGCATGGACCTAAAAATAAGATAGTGACAAAACCAAACAAAAGCAGAAAAGGTTATTGTGTGCTTCCTGGAGAAGGCATTTTTGGCGGAGATTTCTATAAATACCCCCGCCTTACATTTTCAGTAAAAAGTCAATAGTTTATTCACTTTGTAAGCACTGTATGTTTATCCCTATTGGTGATTTGTTAACTCCTTATCTAGAAATTTATTTTATGGGTAGTTGTTATAAAAATTCCTATACTTTCAGTATCTATGTTCCATTCCTTTTCTTAAAATATTTTTTGTTTATTGAAGGTTAACATCATACGTTAATTTGCCTATCTTTTTATTTTTTTAACATTCTCTTGGTAAAACTAGTGTACATTTTTAGAATGTAAGTGTGTTTAGAACCTGTTTAGGTCTCCATAATGATTTTTTTTTCCTCGGTGTTTTCTCCTGATTATTTTAAAGAAAGCATACATGTCATCTATAGAATTTAATTATTAGAGTGGGATAAATGCATAAATGATAAATTGAGTTGGATATGTATCATGGTAGGAACAGATTCCTAGGCCAGGATAACATACGTGTTCACTAGTCTGGTATTTAAATGGAATCTTTCTCAAAGCAATATGAAAATATAAGTGAATTTTCTTACATTGAGCCTTTTCACACATTGAATTTTTTCCTCATACTAATAGGCAATTGATTAACCCTTTCTGCAGTATCTGTATTTAAATGTGTTTCTTTATATTATGATGTAGCATGCCACATAAAATTTAGAAAAACCTACAGAAATTTACATTTATTTTAATGCTTAAAGAGTTTTTTAATGAAAAACATTTTAAAATTGATTTGAGAGAAAAAACATACGTCAATTTGTTGTTCCACTTATATATGCATTCATTGGTTGATTCTTTCCCCCCATTTTTTTAAATTAAGGTATTATACATGTACATATCTTACCATTGCTCCCCCCACCCCTTCCCATACTTGCCCTCACCCCCCAGTGTTTTGTGTCCATTGGTTTTGCTTATGTGCATGCATACAAGTCCATCGGTTGAACTCTTATCTTTCCCAGCAATTCATATTTGTGTGGGGTTTTGTTTGCCACAGCACACAAAATTCTTGCCTTTTAAAAAGCAAGTAATTTGGGTGTAGTTGTGCTTAGGCACAACTCTAAGGAATGAAGAAATTCTGTAAAATCAAGATCAACAATGCTTCCTATAAACCTTTCTACCTGTGATCAATACCGCTGATTAAATGATGGAAATAATTTGGTAAAGGTATGATTTTCAAAACAAGTCTGAAATATCTGACTGTATGACTTTATCGAATCCTATATATACACACATACACACACAAACCCCCATAAAATAAAAGACCACACCTACCCTCCTCTAGAACTGGAACATTCCTTTACTCCCCAATTTAGAAGCTTCATTTGCACATGCGTGACCGTAAGTTTTATTTTAAAATTATTATTTGTTTTGTTTTAGCTATAGAAAGCCTAGGCCAGGATAACAGACGTGTTCACTAGTCTCTTTTCCTTGGACGAAGCCTGCTAACATTTCTCGCAGCCCTGCCGTGGAAGTAAAAAAAATCCACTAGCCATCGCTACCAATCTAATAGCGTTGTATCCGTCAACCACGTGAGAGAACCTCATACTTACAAGGATGCCCTGCAGAGCGGTCCGCCATGCTAACGCCTATTTCCTCGTTGCAAGATCCTTTTGAGATCGGGCTCTGCAATGCCATGAGACAGCCGGCATTTTAGCTTTCCCAGCATGCAAGAGCTCTGCTGCCTCTGCTCCCTTTGGGGGCCCTCTGGGCTCTGCAGAACGGTCCCCCACTTATAGACGCCTCTATGCAAAGAGGGGCTGGGCTGCATATGGAAAGCAGCCTGGGGGCCCCCAGTGCGTGGCTGATAAAGAGGCCTTATCTCACAGCATCAGCCCATCTGACTGGTCACGTGATTGGAAATCTTCAGTGCACTCGTCAAACCTTTCCTCCAAAACAGTTCATTATTTTTTTTTCCTTCCATTGTGGAAAATGTATAGCTTACAGGAAAACCTCCCCTTTAAAGCACCCAGGGAACTGACTACCCATCAGTAGGCTGCTACCAGTGCACATTTGCTGTCAAATGATTAAGAAATGTCCAACTCAGCCTGTCTGTGTACTACAGATTACTAAGGACCCCGGACAGTGGAAAGATCTACTAAGTAAGGCGGCCTCTGTCCTAGTCCAACCTTTCTCATTGCCTCGGCAGGTCCTCCAGGGGCCGTCCCTGAACTCTCTGTTATTCTCCAATTTCTTAATATTATCTGTTAAAAGCCTGGACTGAACACAGTGTTCCAGACCAGGACTAATGAATGCAAAGTATGATGAGATTGTTAGTGTTCTTGTCCTATATCTGATCCAGCCGTGCCACTGTGTGTGTGTGTGTGTGTGTGTGTGTGTGTGTGTGGTGAAATGCTAGATTAAATCAGTGGGAAAGAAGATGAGAGTGTAATTGATGGAGTGTTTTTTTTTTAATATTTTATGTATTTTTTACAGAGAAGAAAGGAGAGGGATAGAGAGTTAGAAACATCGATGAGGGAGAAACATCGATCAGCTGCCTCCTGCACACCCCCTACTGAGGAAGTGCCCGCAACCAAGGTATATGCCCTTGACGGGAATCGAACCAGGGACCTTTCAGTCTGCAGGCCGACGCTCTGTCTGTTGAGCCAAACCGGTTTGGGCATGGTGGAGTGTTTCTTAAAGTATTTAGGAACCAAATGAGGTAGAAGGTGACCTTGACTTGTATTTCGGGGTTTGAGGTTCATCCTTTCGGGACTGGAAAAAGGCGGGCAAGCTCCGTAAAGCCTGCAGCTCGTGAGGTGGTGCAGTGAGGGAAGGGCAGGGTGGGGTTCATGGGGAAGGACCCAGGTTGTTTGCTGAATGCACTCAGGTCCATGGGTGGTCCACTCCCTTCCCTGTCTCGGGAGTTTTGGGAACCTGTCCAGGCACCCTACCTGAGAGACAGGAATAGTTCCTCTTTTTCATGGTTGGGTACAAGGATGCCTGATTCAGCCCAACCTGTGTGGCTCAGTGGTTGAGCCCCAACCTACGAACTAGGAGGTCACAGTTAAATTCCTGGTCAGGGCACTTGCCTGAGTGGAGGGCTCCCCAGTAGGGGGTGTGCAGGAGGCAGCCCATCAGTGATTCTCATAATTGATGGTTTTTTTTGTTTTGTTTTTTAAATATATTTTATTGATTTTTTACAGAGAGGAGGAGAGAGGGATAGAGAGCTAGAAACATCGATGGGAGAGAAACATCAACCAGCTGCCTCTTGCACACTCCCTACTGGGGTGGTGCCTGCAACCAATGTACATGCCCTTGACCAGAATCAAATCTGGGACCTTTCAGTCCACAGGTCGACGCTCTACCACTGAGCCAAACCGGTTTCGGCTCACAATTGATGTTTTTATTTCTCTCCCCTTCTCTCTATAATCAATAAAAACATATGTTAAGGAAAGTTAAAGAGAAGAATGCCCGTTTCCGAGCTTGATTAGCAGAATAAAACATGAGGTCTTTCTCTGGAGTGAACACTGGGGGTCCATGTGGGCTGAGAAACAAGAAAGCCACAGCGGAGGGCAGGGTAAGGGAAGGGTAGGCACGTGGTCCCGGGGAAGTCCCAGAATCAGGTGCAGATGGTGGGGCCGGTATCAGTGTTTCAGTGTCTCTGGACAAGGGCAGGCCGCGTGCAGTTCATGGGGTCAGAGCAATGTAATCCTCAGCGCATGGAGGATTGCACTGCCTCGCAGATGCTAGTCTGGGCAGGTCACAGGGTCATCAGGCGCCCATGTTGCCTACCCAGAGGGCCTTCCTCAGTTTGGGCCCTTCCTAGGATCTGCTTACTCCTGAGTACTTTCTTTTATCTTTTTAAAAAAATATTTTTATTGATTCCAGAGAGGAAGGATGAGGAAAAGGGAGATAGAAACATTCATGATGAGAGAGAATCATGGATCGGCTGCCTCCTGCACGCCCCACACTGGGGATGGAGCCCGTAACCGGGCATGTGCCCTGACAGGGAATCGAACCGTGACCTCCTGGTTCATAGGTCAATGCTCAACCACTGAGCCACACTGACCGGGTCTCCTGAGTACTTTCAACCCGCTCATTCCTCAGCCACACGAAGTCCACAGGATCGCACGTTGCACTGTGCAAAATGAAAGGATGCCTAACACTATGTTTCTGAAATTCAAAATGAGCATCTTCACATGAGTGGAATAATGAGCCTGACTCTGCACCCGTAGTCTTTCCCCCGGGCCGCTGCCGCCTGCGTCGCCTTCTCCACAGGGCAATCTCTGGGAGTCTTCACAGCTCCTATGGCCACACCTCAGGCTGAGGCTAGGAGTCTATTCCACTGCCTCGCTGCCCCCTACAAACAGGCTGACCTTGGCCTCTGCCTTGGGTGAGACAGACTCAGTGACAACATTCATGAGGACACACCTGACACCGGTGCCAGCACTGAGTGCACTTAAATAGCAATTAAAATCAGAAACCGGTGTGGTCTGCGCTTATTCAAATGGCTTACTCTAAAGACGCCTTATTGCAACGATGGCTCTGCCCGTCCATCCATTCCCTGTCGCTGACGGCTCGTCATGACAGCTTCTCTTCGGTGGCTGCTCTCAGTCCATCCTCTCGGCCTTTCAGGGACACCGGGGTGCTCTCAGGTGCCTGACCTCCAGTGTGTAACAGAAAAGGGGGAGCCGTCCTCCTTGCTTTCCATTTTCTCCTGAGCTATTTACTGGCCTTATCCAGTCTGTCCCTCCCAAGGAGATTCCAGGTCAGCCAGCCGCTCATTTCCCCCCGCAGGGTGTCCAAGGCCGCGTTAACAGCTCTGAAAGCAATGTTCTCTTCCTGGAAAAAAGGAAACAGCTCGAGGTTGCTTAATTTGGAGCCGTGTCTATTAGCTTTCTGCACACGCGCGGTGTGTGTCCGCGTGACCCTGTGCGAGCGGGGGCTGCAGGTACCTGCTCTCTTTGATGGAGGCCGCTCAGGCATATCCAGCCCGGGGCTGCTTTGCTATTTTCTCCGCCTGGCAGGTTCCTGGACCACACAGGTAGGGTGCGTGTGAATTATAACCCTCGGAGGGCATGCACCTGGCGTGGTGCTGAATCAAACACGCTTGCCATCCGTGTTTTTTGCAGGGAGCTAGTTTTAACCATTCATTATGTCACTGAAGACGGAGCACATGGAGGGCCCTTGGCTCAGCTTCCTGCCTGCACAGCCTGAGATCTCGTTTGCTGGCTCTCCACGGGCTCCCGAGAGCCAGCCCTCTGCATGGCGGGGGTTTAGCGAACGCTGAGCTCAGCTGTACGTTCCATGCTAGTTCACCACTCAGGTGTGGTCCTCCCTCCTTTTCGTTCCTTGGCGACTTTCCTTACTCTTTTGCAAAGTTAACTATGCAATGAAATGGGGTGGGTAGGTGGAAGGCATATATCATTTTTTTTCCCCTAGTAATTTGAGGTGTCTGACAGTGAGATCTTTCAAGACACGTCTTGCCTACCACAATCCATAGTTTCTTTCGCATGAGATAATGTGACATATTCACATGTGCATTTTTTTTAAATAAAACCAAATGCATTGAAACAGCAAGACACTGGAACTTCATAACCCCTTGCTGTCACAGATGGGAAGCACCACTGTCTGCTTCTTGGAGCGAGGAATGCCTCCAGCAGGGCCCACCGGTTCCACAGCTGAGGCCGGCCTGGCTTCTTATCCCCCAAACAACTCACTGCCCTGTTCTTTATGCGAGCCCGCCACCTCCTGCAGGCGTTGTGACCTTCCTGCTGTAGAAGAGGGTGAACAAACACCTGTGCCGTATTTTCTACCTCATTATTATCATCATCACCATCACAGGGATGCAGATGTCTTCTGCAGATCACTATTTAAAAACGTGATGACAGCCCAGCCGGCCGGCGTGGCTCAGTGCTGGAGCGTCAGCCTAGGAACCAGGAGGTCACGGTTTGATTCCTGGTCAGAGCACATGCCCGGGTTGCGGGTTCGATCCCCAGTGTGGGGTGTGTATGCAGAAAACAGCGGCTAGATGATTCTCTCTCATCATTGATGTTTCTGTCTCTCTCCTTTCCTCCCTGGTGTCAATCAAAATGTATTTAAAAAAATAAAAACATGCCAAAACCGGTTTGGCTCAATGGATAGAGCATTGGCTTTGGGGCTGAAAGGTCCCGGGTTCGATTCCGGTCAAGGGCATGTACCTTGGTTGCGGGCACATCCCCAGTAGGGGGTGCGCAAGAGGCAGCTGATCAATGATTCTCTCTCATCGATGTTTCTAACTCTCTGTCTCTCTCTCTCCCTTCCTCTCTGTACAAAATCAATAAAATATATTAAAAAATAAAAACATGTTGACAGTCTTGGAACAAGTGTGCGCCCCTCAGGGCAGTGGTGAACGGTGGTGCGCGGCCCCATCCCACCTGTCCATGGAGGTGTGTGTCCCGCCCGGGACTCAGGGAAGCAGGTGACCAGGCAAGTACTCAGAGGCCAGAGCCAGTTAAGAAGAAACAAGTCCTTCTGTCCACCGACGGGTGGTACACAAGAGGAAAGAGAACTCAGGGTTAGCCTTCAGTTACCAAAGGAATATCCATCTTTTCTCAAACGTGTTTCACCTACATATGGGAACATAGCGTGGAGATGGGCATAGTAGACGCTCAATTAATACTGGAAGCAACAAATACATACATTCCCTTTCTAACAAGAGGCATCCCAAACAAAAACTATCCTGATATTTTTTTAAAAAAATATATATATTTTGTTGATTTTTTACAGAGAGGATGAGAGAGGGATAGAGAGTTAGAAACATCATCGATAAGAGAGAATCATCGATCAGCTGCCTCTTGCACACCCCACACCGGGGATGTGTCCGAAACCAATGTACATGCTCTTGACCTGAATCGAACCCGGGACCTTTCAGTCCACAGACCGATGCTCTATCCACTGAGCCAAACCGGTTTCTGCTGTCCTGATATATATATATATATATATATATATATATATATATATATAAAAAATATATATATATATATATATATATATATATATATATATATATTAAACTAATTTTCATGAATACAAAAATGATGGAGTGGCATTTGGGAAGATGGATTATATTGTGTGTTTTCAGACATCATCGACCTTCCTCCAAGGTAGCCCCGTGTCTCTGCTGTAACCTTCTTTACAACCTAAAATTAGCGAGTCGTTAACGAGAGGCTACATTTTGTAAGTATAATGTACTCAAATAAGTATTTTTATGACGCATGCAAATTTCAACAATGGGGTCCTTGTGCTCCTATCAAATGAGGAACTAGAGGACAGCACAGAGCCGGTGTTCGCTCTTAGGATCTGAAAATAACATAATGAAACTATGGTTCACGACCTTCGGAAGGATATGAGGTGCACAGGCCTTCATTTTCCCCAAATGAAGAAAATACTGCACAGAACCTGAAATCTGTTGAACTCTATTGAAAAGATTTTAAATATAGTTGTCTATTAAAAAATGGCATTTTGCTTCCTCCCTCCCCTTCAGGTCAGTGGACATTTAAATGTTCCATGTCATTGCTTTTCTGCTCTGTGTGTAGACAGAGGGTCCATAGGAAAGTGGAATTTATATCACTTGGTTTTTTTTTCCTCTTTAATTAAGAAATATTTTTTTAAAATTGATTTCAGAGAGGAAGGGAGAGGGAGAGAAAGATAGAAACATCGGTGATGAGAGAGAATCATTGAATCGGCTACTTCCTACATGCTCCCCACTGGGCATCAAGCCCACAGCTCTGGCATGTGCCCTAACTGGAAATCGAACTGGGACCTCCTAGTTTCTAGGTTAGTGCTCAACCACTGAGCAACACCAGCTGGGCCGGTTGTTTTCTTACGGTTTTTGCTGAACAGCTTTGGGAAAGAGACTTTCACGATGAGGGTGGTATTTTTGTATTTAAATCTCAGCGGTCTGCATAGGAAGTGGAAGAGCTTGTATCAAAGACAGCTTCTCCAGCCCCGATGGGAAGTACAAGTTCTATCACAGACATGAAGAATTTCTAGGGACTTGGGAGAGAATCCAGTTCAGAGCCTCCAGCCACACCAAAACCCAGACCTTCTAGTCCCCAGTTTTTGTGGGGGTTTTTTTTGCTATAAGGTCTTACATTCCCTTTCTGGTTTACTTCTGATTGAAAACGGAAGAAACATATTTTTACTTACCAAGAGTTCTCAGGCACATGTGTCTGTGTGTCTGCACCCTTTTCTTTCTTTCCCAGGAAGGCATGTGGTGCAGATGTTGTTACAGAAATTCCCTCCTGTTCTTGCTGTGTTATATATTCAATGTGGCTAATCAACTTCGCATTGAGATCTTGGTCTCTGCACTTGAGTGTTTCCAACATGGGTTCTGTTGAGTTGAAGAAAAGGAATTGGATGCTTTTAAATGGAACTTGTGTGTCTCAAATGATGTAGTTCGGGCATCATTCTTTATTTAAAAAAAAAAAAAAAAAAAATATATATATATATATATATATATATATATATATATATAATTGATTTTTTTACAGAGAGGAAAGGAGAGGGATAGAGAGCTAGAAATATCAATGAGAGAGAATCATCGATCAGCTGCCTCTTGCACACCCCCTACTGGGGATGTGCCCACAACCAAGGTACATGCCCTTGACCAGAATCGAACCCGGGACCCTTCAGTCCGCAGGCCGACACTCTATCCACTGAGCCAAACTGGTTTCGGCTCCGGCATCATTCTTTAAAGAAACACAGTATGCTGCCTAATCCCAGAATAAATAGAATATCCAACAGAAAAATATAGATTAAAGGAGGATCCTTTATATAGACAATAATGATTTACTTGGCAAAAGAACTCCATTGAGGATGCCTTTTGCAAATTCCTCTAGTTGAAATCCAGTTGCTGCCCAAGAGTTCAGGTAGAGCCAAATGTATTTGAACTTGATGACAAATGAAAAACACCCCGACTTTTTCTAAATAGCCCCAACCATTCAAAAAATGCTAGTTCTGTCAGATAATGCAAACAATAATGTAGTCAATATATTTCCCATTATTTTACTTTTGCTTTCTGCCAAGGCCCGGGGCTATGATACGATCTGTAGATTAGAAATGGATTTAATTGCTAAATGGAAATGCCTAGAAATACCCTGGAGAGCCAAACATGCCTGAGAAAAGAGGGTCAGAGGGAGTATTAGGAAATGGCAGTAATTAAGGAATATTCCACTCGGGTCTGTTTTAAGTCAAGCACTATTCCAAAGGGACCATGTGGCTTTATTTTTTAAGCGCCGTTTATTGACTCAGGCTGCGCCTGTGCTAATAGGCAGAGCTGCCCTTGGCCTACAGAGGTCTCATTGGGTCCAGGTAATAAGGAAGACATGCCTGTCATCCTGGAGAAAAGAAACCAGCACTTTGCTGAGGAGACTTTCTCCAGGGTCAAGCCTGTCCCCAGGTGGACCCCATGAAGGTGACTTCACAAGTACTGAGATTCCGAGGGTCCATAGCGTTTCCCCTGGGCCAATGAGTGAAAGGTTAGTGGCATATGCAGCCGGGATCTTGGAGGCCATACTTGACATGGGAATGCAAAGATGACTTTCTGGTTAATACACAGTTAATCTAGTGAATTAACCATCTAACATCTTGGTCTCTGTGGGTTGAGACAGGAGAACAACAAGGATTGGCAGGAGTACAGTGGAGGTTGCTGTGGAAGGGGAGAGGGAGGAGAACAGGGTTGATGAAGACACTACAGGCAGAATCTTTAGAGGTGGTCACAACTCAGGAAGAAGATACCAGAAGGCAGGTCCGGCTTTGTGTGCATGTGACACTTCCCGTAGTGACTCCCAGGGTCCAGAGCTTGGTTTAAGGCTCTGCCGTCACTGTCTCAGCATTCTCAGTGGTTTTTCAATCCATGGGCCCTTCATGTTCATTTGACACTGAGCCCTGCACATTATTTAGCTGGCGTTTCCGGAAAGAGGCATAAAGGTCAGTAGATAGATGTCAGAAGGCAACTTTGGACAGTGGGACATTTCATTCTCCCTCACAGGGCCTAGAGGGAAGCATGTAAAGAATCCCCCTAAGGTTACGGTGGGAGAAAATAGCAGGAGGGCAGTTGACGATCGTGTTGCTGAGTAGGGCAGTGACGATAGTGGAGTGGACAAAGATGCTCCAGTCGATGGGGCAGCGTTGAATGCCACCTGTTGGGAGAGGTGAGGTGGAGGGGTCTCAGAGGGACCAGCAGAGCAATAAGCTCCAGGTGAGAGGGCCGTCCCAGGCGATGTCAACATTGCAATGGCCCCGATCCGAAGGCCCGGCGGGTAAATTGAACCAGGAGAGCTGCATCGCGTTTGGCTCCCTTGGTGCCCAAGACAAAGTCACTTGACTGTCAGGGTTTCAGATTCCTTATCAGCAGAAGGAGACTTCATTCTCGCTGCCCTGCAATGGCCATCGGCTTTAAGGCGATAGCATCTCCTAGGAGATAGGCTCTTTATCAGGCTGACACAGCAGCTCGCTTGCTATTAACAGAAATACTGTTAATAAGAGAATTGGAGGGCGGCGGGCATCTAGGAGATTGTGGTGTGAAGAAGTTGGGGAGCTCAAGGGCTCTGTTTAGAGTTCTATGGGGTGATACCTCCTATGTATCTAACCCCCCTCCCTGCAAAGCTCCAGTTATATGCCATGTGGTTCTGTCTCTCATAGAATTAACTATGGGGTCAAAGCTATGACATGAGGTGTCTCGGGGATGGAAGACTGGGTTCATAAAGACCAAGCCTGTGTGCTCTCAGGCATGACTGATGGTTTAGGTCATCTCCTTATATTTGAAATGACAAATGTGAAAGAGAGAAGGGTGACAGATGACTCAGGTCTCACAGTCAAGGATGTGGAGCTGTGCCTGTGACCACCCTATGAACTTCTGGTTCAGGGTTTCCCTCCCCTTACCCTCATTTTCCAGGCAGTTGGGTCCATTGTCGGTATTTTTAAAAATATATATTTTATTAATTTTTTACACAGAGGAAGGCATAAGGATAGAAAGCTAGAAACATCAATGAGAGAGAAACACCTCTCAGCCGCCTCCTGCACACCCCACACTGGGGATGTGCCTGCAACCAAAGGTACATGCTCTTGACCAGAATCAAACCTGGGACCCTTCAGTCCAAAGGCTGTCGCTCCATCCACTGAGCCAAACTGGCCAGGGCCATTGTGGGTGTTTTTGAGGAGTTCATTGCATTCTGTGTTTACAGATATCCCCAGGTCATTCCTCTGGAGTGTTTATTAATTGGGATGATAATACCACTGAACACCATTTGCATAGGGATAGCAGTGGGGCACAGCAAACTTGAACATCACCCAATCCTTTCATCCCACCATTATAGAGAGCTTATCAGAAGAGGATTTTGGGGCTCAGTATCCTATGGCCTCAATGAGATGGATGTTAGGAACCTGCCTGCCTTCCCGCAGTGGTGAGCAGCTGTCTCCTCTCTGAGCAGAGGGCAGTGCGTGGAGTTCGGGATCTTCCATCCCACCTTCGCTGCTGAGCAGGGACTCAGGCAGAGACCCCAGGGCCTTTTTCTTACAGCGTCTACTCTTGTGCTATTTGCATTGACTCATGGTAGCTCATTTCCTTATTTACTTTTATTTTTTTCCAGGGGATGACATGGGAGACTCAACTCTTCCTGGCCAAATCTCCCAGCTGCTCACTGTCGCCAGGAATAAAGGTGAGAGACCCAGGAGTGGATGGGAGTTATGAGTTATCCCTTGACGGACCTGCCACAGTCACTCTGATTATATTTGTCAACCCTCGGGAAGGAATAGTCAAGCGCAGCAGTATTTGTACTATACGAGAAGGGACAATATTTAAAATCAGTTTCGGCAGAGCTGATGGGAAATTGGAGGAGACAAAGGGAAATACGTATTTTTTTTTTAGGCTCTTCTCGCCCAAGGCATTTAGAATTAGGCCAGGAGTCAGAATGTGCATATTTACTCCTCCGCTGGGTGCAGAGGAGATCGGACCAAATTAAGGGGGAGCACTGCAGGTGTCAGTCTGGGAGGGCGGGTGCCCTCCTCCTGCAGCTCTTTGTCCCCTGTTTGGAGGCGTGGGGTGGGGGGGGCACGGCCCTGGACAGGAACTAAAGGTCCTTCTGCCAATGCTGTCGCTTATGCTCAGCGGTGGAGCCACTGGACTTCATTTACCTGAAGGCACGTGGTTTCCCCCCATCTCACCCTTGCTTGGCTGAGGTGGCCGCAGAACAGCGAGGGCTAAAACAGCCACACAGACTCCTGAGGGCGAGTTTCTCATCTCTCCCCAGGGCCCGCTTATGACGAGAATCTGGCCTCCTGGGCTCTGGATCGTGCACATCCCCACCCTGCATGCCTCCTATTCTTTTGTCTTTTCAGAATTAGCTCGCTATTTCAGACAGACAGGGGAGAGGGCGGGCATCTGAACCATAACCAGGGCATCTGTTTTGCAGAAACCACGCACCAGTCCCCGCCTCTCCACCCCGAGCTTTACGTTATGACCCAAAGTAGGAAAATATGCAAATGCAAGACACGTGCACGGATAAGGCTTTTCTCTCTCTGGGCTCCGCATATAGTCAAGGGCTGGGTCTCTGTGTGCAGATTTGGTTCTTGTTTCTCCTCGAGAAAATGCTTGTAGATTCCAGAATGAGGCCTGTTCAATCAACAAGGCACAGGGATTCTATAACTGGTTATAGGGTACCTGGCGCCTTGCACTGTGGCCCCAGCCCCTAAGCATTTAGTAGATTTTATTGTTAATCATGACTGTACTTTAGCCCTAAGCCAGTGTGGCTTGGTGGCTAGAGCATCGGCCTGTGAACTATCAGTGGCACATGCCTGGATTTCGGCCTCCATACCCAGTAGGGGGCGTGCAGGAGACAGCCGATCCATGATTCTCTCTCATCATGGATGTTTCTCTCTCTCTCCCTCCCTCTCCCTTCCTCTCTGAAATCAATAAAAATATATTTAGAAAAAAAGACTATTCAGCGAGGAGCTATAGGTCAGAGGATAGTGGACTAGAAAAAGCAGCGAAGAAATAAGGATGCGCCGAAACCAGTTTGGCTCAGAGGACAGAGCTTCGGCCTGCGGACTGAAAGGTCCCAGGTTCGATTCCGGCCAAGGGCATGTACCTTGGTTGTGGGCACATCCCCAGTAGGGGGTGTGCAGGAGGCAGCTGATCGATGTCTCTCTCTCATCGATGTTTCTAACTCTCTATCCCTCTCTCTTCCTCTCTGTAAAAAAATCAATAAAATATATTTTTTTAAAAAAAAGGAAAAAGAAAAAAAAAAAAAGAAATAAGGATGCAACATAACATGGAGAAGATCTTGTGTCTCTCTAGGGAAGTCGTAAAGACTTCCAGTACAGGTGGCCAGCACACAGGAGCCCGGGGTTCCGGACTGTGCAGATCATCTGGACCTTGAACCGCTGTCGGAAAAGAGACCCTGAAGGGTTTTTTGGAGACACGCAGGAAGCCCGATGCACGTAAGTGCCGGGTTGTGATTCAGTCCTCACGGGAATCAGGAAGCTGTGAGGATGGAATCCGCAGGGTCTGGAAAGAGAAAGGCGTCTTTGCCCCAGACAGCGGGCGGGCTGTTGCGCCATGTGCCTCTCTGCACCGGCACTTGGGGGGATTGGGCAGCAGCGTTTGGGTTGGACCGTCCTGAAAACCACGTCAGAGGCTCTGCATAACGAAAACCACTTTAAAGGGGAAGTCCGCCTTCCGCTCTGGCGGCGCACAGAGGGCTCTGGCACAGAAACATCTTTTCCAGTGAGGTCTTGTTTCGGTTCCCACTCGGGAGGGGTCACAGCCAACCAGCTCTTCTCTGCGGCCGGCCGTGTCTCGGATGTAAGATGGAGTGGGTGCTATGTAAACACGAGGCAGCCGGTCCCTCTCCCACCCCCCTCCCCCGGGGGTCGGCTGGCTTTTTCTGATATACAGATTGTAAAACATACTAGAGGAGCACATGGAATCAAACACCAGCGATGTTCCCATGGCGAGGCTGGCCAGAGATGCTTTTGCTAATAGGAGGAAAGCGAAATGGATGTTTACGTTGTTCATTCGCTGTATTATGGCAACGGCTTTTCTTTCTTTTTTTTTAATTTTTATTTTTTACAACTCTAAGCTTCTCCATTCCATCTCCCATGTCTACTGCTGCATGGCGTTGGCTATTTAATACAAATAGTGGAGAGATGCATTTGCCTTTAAAAAATGATCATAATGCCGAAACCGGTTTGGCTCAGTGGATAGAGCGTCGGCCTGCGGACTGAAGGGTCCCAGGTTCGATTCCGGTCAAGGGCATGTACCTTGGTTGCGGGCTCATCCCCAGTGGGGGGTGTGTAAGAGGCAGCTGATCTATGACTCTCTCTCATCGATGTTTCTAACTATCTTTCTCCCTTTCTCTCTGTAGGAAGTCAATAAAATATATATATTTAAAAAAATAAAAATAAATAAAAATAAAAAATGATCATAATTACCCGGCCGGAGTGGCTCAGTGGTTGAGCATCTACCCATGAACCAGGAGGTTCGGGGTGCACATGCCCAGATCGTGGGCCTGATCCCCACAGTAGGGGGTATTCAAGAGGCAGTCAATTGATGTTCCTCACATCCATGTTTCTCTCTCTCCTTCTCCCTTACCCTCTCTCTAAAGTCAATGAAAACAATTTTTTTTAATTAAGGATTTATACAATTTACTAATACAAGTAACAACTTGGTCTACAAAACATAAAATTCAATATGAATGAGTAAAACGTAGCAATGTATCGTTCTATGATTTCCAAAGCACGTCTGTAAGGATATCAAGGAGTTGCTATTATTTGTTCTCCTGCTGAAATTCAATTAAACATGGGTATGACATCAAAAGCACAGGCAACAAAACAAAAAAATAGACAAACGGGACTATATCAAACTAAAGAGCTCCTACCCAGCAAAGGGAATAATCGCAGAGTGCAAAGGCAACCCATGGATAGGAAAAAACATTTGCAAGCTACGTATCTAATAGGGTAGTGGTCGGCAAACTCATTAGTCAACAGAGTGGTTTGCCGACCGCTGTAATAAGGGGTTAATTCACAAAGTATATAAAGAACTCCTACAATGGAACAGCAAACACAACAACTGTGGCCCATTGTTGTAAAATGGGCTAAAGTCTTGAATAGATATTCCTCCAAAAAAGACAAACAAATGGCCAATAGATGTATAAAAAGATGATCAACATCCTTAATCATCAGCAAATGCAACTCAAAACCATAACGTGGTATCACCTCACACCTCTTACAACACACAGGTGCTGGCGAGGATCTGGAGAAATTGGGACCCTTATACTTTGTTGGTGGAAATGCAAAAGGAAAACAGTATGGAGGTTCTACAAAAATGTTAAGGAGGTCAAACAATTCTGCCTCATATTACAATTCCTTTGAGGGGGAAGTGGGGGCTTACTGATTCCAATACATGAACTTGCGTCATTGTGTGTTTCTGTCTTTCTTGTTTAACTATTTATGATTGGTAGCTAATATCTAAAGGTTTAATTAAAAGTTTTGAAAGGTGGCTTTTCGTAATTATAGGTCATTCTTGTGAGCATTTTTATGATAGAAAAGAGGCATTTTGTATACTTAACATCTTTAAATGCCAAAATCCTTAAATGGAAACACTATGACTGGATTTATGAAAAGAAGAAAAAAAAGAATAAGTTGATAATTTTATCAAATGGGGAATTTCAAAATATGCCTATTAACCACTAGGTGTCATCATAAGCCACTATGATTAAACGCCAGCATGATAATTCTGTAGGAAGTCAATAGCCACACTTTTGCTGAGACACTAAGTGACATTTTTATTGAGCTGGATACCTAGCCCTATTATTTTCACCCGTGTGATTCTATATCAGGGCATTAGGTGGACGATGACCTAGGAATAGATTTCACATAGTTATTTTCAGAAATTAGGAATAATTGTAGTACTGAGCATTCTAGTGACCCAAACATATTGTTTTATCGTTGTTAAATAATGATAACATCTGTTAGATCTTGGATGCCATTAGTATGCTCTTATTCACCAGAGAGCAAAGGCTGAGGAAACCCAAGACTGCTGCTTTTTTTGCAGTGGGGAGGGGGGGCAGATATTGATAAGGAGAAGTAGTCTCCCTTCTGATGGTTCTGCAGGAAGTGCATTGTTGATGTAACATGAGAAGACAGGGGCTTATCTCCCCAAGTTGCTAGTGGAAGGGAAGGTCTTGGGGTGCCGCTGAAATAGCCTTTCTGGAGGTTCCCGTGGGAAGATATGACACAGTAGAAACCTTTATTTCTGTGGAATTACACCCCTGGGTTTCCAAAGTCCCATTTCCCTTAATCTAGCCATAGAAGTGTCGCTGGGATTCCAGTAGGGGTAAAATCAGACCCAGTGTCCAGAGTTTTCTTTCCATGTTGGAGCCCGCTCCAGTTCAGCATCAGGCTGGTCACGGTCCATTAGCCCCCTGGGTATGGGGTTCGCATGGCCGTGGGCCACATGGGCGAAAGCAAGAGAGCCGAGAGTCAAAAGCCACACAAATATTAAAGAGAGCGACCTCTTTCGTCTGGGCCCGTGGTCAGCAAACTGTGGCTCACGAGCCACATGCGGCTCTCTGGCCTCTTGAGTGTGGCTCTTCCACAAAATACCACGGCCTGGGTAAGTCTGTGTTGAAGAAGTGGCGTTAGAAGAAGTTTAAGTTTAAAAAATATGGCTCTCCAAAGAAATTTCAATCGTCGTGCTGTTGATATTTGGCTCTGTTGGCTAATGAGTTTGCCAACCACTGGTTTAGGGGATTATGTATTCCCAAGTGGCTGTGCTCTTGCAGTGGCCGTGCCCATTCTGGCCAACCATCTTGTCCCCAAGGGTGGTTGACAGAGAAGTACCTTCCCTACGTCACCCCAACTTCACTGGGCCTACGTCCACCTTCCCTGTGCGGTTCCCTGGGGAGAATGGAATGGCAGCTTCCTGGTGAAGCTGCCCACAGGCTATTTCTACAATGCCTAGCCTTCCTCCTCTGCGCCTTTCCTAGGATCAGTGACTGGCTGGTTACAGTGAGATTATTAGTGGCCATGCTCTTGGGCCTGGATGACCAGTAACTTGGAGCTAGTGGGCATCCCTTCTAGCTTGTGTGCCAGTACCCAATGCTACACTTCACCTGCATGGGAAAATTGGCTTTTTCAAGCAAAATACTCACTGACAGTTGGCTGAAAAGGAAGATGTTAAGGAGTTTTCAGCATGGATCTGTCCCATCCATATGGACTCTCTCTCTCTCTCTCTCTCTCTCTCTCTCTCTCTCTCTCTCTCTGTGTGTGTGTGTGTGTGTGTGTATGTTTTAAGTAACTTGCTTCAGAAAAGAAAACAAGGATAGAAAATGACATTTTGGGTTTTCTTCATCTCTACCATACTCTGGTTGATATTTGTCATTCTGTTTGATTTCCCAATATCAAAACCCCTTGTGGAACCCCCTGCTTGATAAAACAGAGCCAATCCCCCACTTCTACAATGAAACTTAAAAATATTCCAGCCAAAACCGGTTTGGCTCAGTGGATAGAGTGTCGGCCTGCGGACTGGAGGGTCCCAGGTTTGATTCCGGTCAAGGGCATGTATCTTGGCTGTGGGCACATCCCCGGTGGGGGTGTGTGTGTGTGCAAGAGGCAGCTGATGGATGATTCTCTTTCATTGATGTTTCTAACTCTCTATCCCTCTGTAAAAAAAAAAAAAAAAAAAAAAAAAAAAAAAAAAAAAATCAATAAAATATAGTTTTTAAAAACAAGTAAAATAAAAAATATCCCAGCCCTCCTTGTAGCGAGGGCCTGGGTACCGGTCACACAGCACATGGGAGTCAGATGCATCTGCACCGTAGTGTGAATCAGAGGTGAGTGGCCGCAGAATGGGGAACTTCTGAAATCTTTCCAGTGAGAGTGGTGAGGGGTGGCCATGCTGTGGGATCCGGGGGCAGCCTGCGGTGCCCGGTGTTTAGAGCGTGGGCATCACAAACAGAGCGTGTTCCGGAGTCGGCGGCAGGGGGTGGGGGGATGGCCAGTCTGTGGGACGGCGGCTTCACAGAAGGACTTTGAGTGGAGTTTCCAACCTCGGGGCCTCCTGGAGATTGTGAGAGCTGACTACAGCCAAAGGTTCCTCCGTACAGGCCTTTATGCTTGGCGAGGTTTATGTTGGGTCATTTTTCTTTACAACAAACAATTCCGACTTTAGTACTTCCCGATCCCAAGGCATGACATTCCTGATGCCTACATTGGGATAAAATAAGGCCTGTCACTCTCGCTCTTTCTTACCAGGTTACCATCCGTTTCCTCTCTGCTGTCAAAAATGAGCTGGATAAAATGGTGATAGTGGTGATGGTGGAGGTGGCAGTAGTGTGAGTGTGTGAGTGTGTGTGTGAAGCGTGTGAGTGTGCGTGCTAGTATATGTGTTTGTATAACAGCAGGGAGCGATTTCTGCCATTAGAGGCCATGTGTTTATGTGTTTGTTTAAGTAGTGTATGCTTTCTTCATACAAGTAATAGTACCTGTAGCCAGGGGATTGTCTTTATGTAGATAAATGGATGCTAACCTCTTCTCATAGCCTTACTGTGTTCCAAAAGCTGTGGTTTCTGAATGATTATGTAAAGACAAAAAAATGACCCTATATACAGGGTGTCCCAACAAATGTGTACACACTATAAATGATTTTAAATCCAGTGTTTATTACCACCGAAAAGGAGTGAAAACTGAGTTATCAGCTATTAAAATGTGTAGACATATTTTGGGGACACCATACATATAGGGGATTTGATACCACCAGAGTTTTATTTGGGTCATAGGTTCCTTCTGACATTCCAGACAGTTTTGACAGAACAATTTTCTCTGTAATAGTCTGTGGACTCCAAAAAAGTCCATATGATTCAGCCTGTGTGAAATTTATTCTTTTGACCTATCTTCAGGTTATTTTAACAGGAAGTTTACTGTGGCTCCTAGAAATAAAAATTTTATAATAGATGCTTTTGCACATTGTAAAAACTCTAACAGAATTTTTTTTTTTTTTTGAGGCTTTAACAACTTTGTGTCTCTGGTGTGTTTATTTCTAATGCGTGTTGTTTTCTTACATGATCATTCAACCACACTAAAATACTAGTAGAGGTATATAGTTTCTATATCAATTCTTAGCAATAGAATATAATAGCAATAGTGAGATGATTATATTACATTATTGAAATTCACAACACAGCCATTTACATTATACCTATACCCACAGGTGGAAACATCAGCCATTATTTTGAGTAATTGCTTGTATGTAAGTTTTAGAGGGATTTACATGTTACATACAACTGGTAGTATTTTGGGGGGAAGGGCTAACCGATTTCAAATGACAAAAACCAGTTTCAGAAAAATAGATTACAATATATTGTAAATATATTGCACTGGACTTGGTCTGGGAGATTTAAGATCTTGCCCTCTTTCTGTTTACAATCAGCACAACACCGAGCAAGTCATTAAACTCTGAGTCTTATTCTAAATGAGAATAATAAGAATATCTACCTTTTTAAACTCCTAATTTGTACAGATAATAGGAAGAAGGGGAAGGTAACATTTTATTAATATATCAGGCACTAGTGCAAATATCTAAACTCAGCTTTCCACCGACACTGTAAGACAGCCTTTCATGGTAAATATTATCTCCTCTTTACGGATAATACAGATAACAATTGTGTTGCCTAAGTACAATAGGGCTAGGGTGGTAGGATGATTAGACTTGAACTTCCAAGTTGGTGGTCAGTCCAGGATAATGCATAAGGTTTTTGTTCTAAAACACTATTCAGAATTCATAATTTCATAATATAAATGATGTTTTAGCCAATCTAACTGACCCCAAATTCACGAGTCTTTGCTGTGTCTGCTCCAACAAGACAGTGAGCTGTTGAGGTGGCAAAGGGCATCCACTATGCATCAGCATGAGAAACATAACCAAAAGTGGGCTTCCATGTAGTTACTAAAGTACTACTGTTCAGCCTTTAGTGCTTTGTAAAATGCAGGGTAGGAAATAATGGCAGCTGAAACCAGTTTGCTCAGTGGATAGAGTGTCAGCCTGTGGACTGAAAGGTCCCAGATTCGATTCCAGTCAAGGGCATGTACCTTGGTTGTGGGCACACGGTGTGCAAGAGGCAGCTGATCGATGTTTCTCTCTCATTCATTGATATTTCTAATTCTCTATCCCTGTCTCTTCCTCTCTGTAAAAAAATCAATAAAATATATTTTATTTTTTAAAAAATATATATTTTATTGATTTTGTACAGAGAGGAAGGGAGAGAGATAGAGAGTTAGAAACATCCATGGGAGAGAGTCATCGATCAGCTTCCTCTTGCACATCCCCTACTGGGGATATGCCCGCAACCAAGGTACATGCCCTTGACCAGAATCAAACCCGGGACCCTTCAGTCCCCAAGCCGACGCTCTATCCATTGAGCCAAACTGGTTTCGGCAATAAAATATATTTTAAAAAAAGAGAAAATAATGGCAACTCACTGTCATTTTATAAACTTTCTTTGGAAACATTTTTATTAGTTAAATACGTCAGATTATGAACACCTGGCTTTTTTTAGACTTGAGGAAATGGTGTGGTCTGTGCCTGTGTCCATATTGTGAGGTAACTGGAATATTTTCAAAATCACCAAAGTAGAAACATATGCTAAAATGATAAAGAAAACAGAAAGCAAACAAAAGAAAACCAAAAAAAAAAAACACACAAAAAAAGAAGTACATGGTAACCAAACACGTCATATAAGGGTGATGACTATTATGTGTGAAGTTAGATGTCACTCAAAAGCATAGGCCATGATTAAAAATAGTCGCTGTGGTCAGACATGTGAGACCACAAAGCGGAACAAGTAGAATCTTGAGCCACATGTATTTTTTTAGACAGTCCTAGTGCCCACTTATTTACAGCAACAAGTGTGGCCATTTATTAGCAACCAAGGCAGGAAGAAGTCATCTGATGTGACCATAAAGTGCTAATTACTTCCAGTTGAATGGATATGATCTTGAAAGCTTTAGATTTTAAGATGGCTGTGTTCATTCATAAAACAATTAAATTATATATAAAATTTCATTATTTGTATAGCACTTGAATGCATATTATCACATATGTTTTTCATAATATTATCTTGGGGAAGAAAGGGTAATTATTTTTCTTATCCCTATGGGATTAGTGAGGGGATGAGGTCAGAGAGATCTAAGGTCACATAGCTATTGGCAGAGCCCAGACTCAATTTAGTCACCTAATCATTAGCCTTAGCAACCACCAGAAAACATTATTCAGATCCTTTTTTTTTTTTTTTTTTTTTTTTGCGCAGAGTCCACTTATTCTTTAGATGGAAGTTATGTCAAAAACCTGTTGTCAGCAGATGGTTTAGTATTTAATAGAATCCTACAATTGTAAAGTGATCCTATATCCTAGAAATTTAATTTGGCTGTCTCCTTTTATTTTGTGTTGTAATGATAGTTCCATTCTATTAATTCTTCAAAACCAAATTTTAACTGTCCATATTTATACAAAAAAATACTAAAATATAGTTTGTAGCAAGATTGGTCATATTATGCCAAGTATTTTTTTCTCATGTACAAAAAAGTCACAACATCATATATTGGAATAATTAGTATAATCTCTTAAGAGAGAATATAACCTAAAGCAGTTCATCTCTAATTTGCTACATTATATGGTTTATAATTTACTCTTCCCAATTTGTCTTTGGCTTTATTTATTTAATCTTGGTGAACACTAATAACAGAATAGAATTTATGTTGGAAGATGATTGAAAGCTTGAGACTAAAATTTTTCTACAGCTTTAACACCATGTAAATAATCTATATCGTATCTATATCTATCATCTATCTATCTATCTACTTACTTACCTACCTATCATCTATCTAATCTTTCTACCTATAGTTAGGTTACATTTATAGTCCAACACTTTGTAATTTGTTTTGTACAAATTCCACATAACTCCCCTATTTTGAAATATTCTGAATATTGAAATGTTATTTCAGCTAATAAAAAACCAGTGGTGTAAATGCAATGTTATTAGCAACAGTTGTATTATACACATGGAGGAATAGAGAAGGCTAAGACATTATTTTGTGTAGTACAGATTATAACTACTGTAAAGTTCAGAGATGATATACTAGTGAAAAACTAGAACATCTTTGTTAATGTGTGAGGTAAGGTACTTGTGATCGGAAGAGATGAAAGTAGTCATGTCTGAGAGGAAGTAGGCAGCAAGACCAATTCAGTGTGTCACCAGCAAATTAAGAGTGGGATTCTTCTCTTCTCTCTTGAGCAATTCTGTGTTTATATTAGGAACACTTGATTGTGAAATGTTTCCGATTTTTCCATTTTGCTTTAATTGTTAAAGTCAACACTGATTCAGCCATAGAAAAATCTATAAATCTTCATGGAATAAGTTTTAAACCTTATTCCCATTCTATTTCATGGGTTTAGTCTTATCTTTCTTCCACTTACTCCTATTTTAAAAAAATATATATATTTTATTGATTTTTTACAGAGAGGAAGGGAGAGGGATAGAGAGCTAGAAACATTGATGAGAGAGAAACAGCTGCCTCCTGCCTTATTCACCCCCTACTGGTGATTTACCCGGAACTGAGATACCTGACTGGAATCGAACCTGGGACCCTTCAGTCTACAGGCGTTGGCTCTATCCACTGAGACAAACCCATCAGGGCTACTCCTATTTTTAATATTTTTCATTTTCTATTTCCTTCATTCCTTCTTCCTTTCCTCCCTTCCATTCTTTCTTTTGTAACTATATAACTCATTTATATTACTTTCTATAATGAGATGGAAACATGAACAAATTACTTATACCCTAACACCAAATATATTGCCTGACCAAGGTAAGAGCTATGTGCTAAATAAATTAATTGAGAATAGAATATGAAAAAAAAAAGTAATCTTGCTGACACTTTGAACAATGACATGACAGGGTTTAGTAATAAATTGGGAAAAAGCAACAAATTTAGGAAACACTGAATAGGTTTCTGTTCTAGTCTGGAATTCTGGTAGGGAAATGTGTGATAGCAGTGGGTATTAACAAATAAAGCAGATTTATAGAAAAATGGTTACTTTTTATTTGGGAAAAAAAATCCCTAGTTGTTTATAATCTGTAAAATGCTTCGACTTTTGGACAGTCTGCCGACGCTTCTGTGTTCCTCACTTGTGAGTTCCTTTAGAAGGAGCAGGTGTTCTGAGAGGAAGGGGGGGTGATGGTCATTCTTGGTGTCATTACCTGTGTGCTCAACACCTAGGACTGTGCTCACACCCACGCTGGGCATAGTTAGGGACCCTTTTCTCTAAAATGACAGGTGGTGTTAAATAAAGTTCTGGTTTTATATTGTCATCATGATCACTCCTTCAATTTTAGACCTTTGCAGGGTGCATTGGACACAAACATTGTGGACAGTTGGGGAGCGGGTAGGGCCGTGGTCGGCAAACTGTGGCTCGTGAGCCACATGTGTCTCTTTGGTCCATTGAGTGTGGCTCTTCCACAAAATACCATGGCCTAGGCGAGTCTATTTTGAAGAAGTGGCGTTAGAAGAAGTTTAAGTTTTAAAAAAACTGGCTCTCAAAAGAAATCGCAATCATTGTACTGTTGATATTTGGCTCTGTGGACTGATGAGTTTGCGGACCACTGGGGTAAGGCCATCTCAAGAGCGAAATGAAAGAATGAAGACTACACAATGTTCTTAATAACATGGCCTATGAACTGAAAGTTGGCAGGAGTCAATTCAAATCTTGTGTTTAGACTCAGACAAATAGAGAGTGCTTCTTTCAAATAAATTCACATGAAAATGAATAGGACCTTAATGTGATATAGTCCAAAAACGAGAAATTATACAAACATGAACTGAGGTGACAGAGGTAAAGGGGCTCCCAGGGAGATACACTCCATTGTATCCTCTACTCTCAGCCTTGATCTTGGTGACACTTTTTAGGGGGTATTGACTTACAGATACATTCTGAGGTCGGTGAAGGCCAGGGGGCAGGCTCTGGGACCAGGCAGGTCCTCCTGTGGGAAGTGCCTCGTTACCAGTCAGTTCTAGGACCTGCTAGATGCTTTCTGCGCAGGATCTCACGGAGAGAATCTTCTCTTGAGGTGCGAGATTGGATGCAAGAGCTCCTTAATGTTCCCTCCAACTCAAGAACTAATGGGCAGGCTTAACAACTTCAGCTGCAAATTTGTGTATCTATTGAAGTCACTTACAGCTTTTAAACACATGAAATAATTGAGCAACCACCAGTCTTGGTGACTTCCTTTTACTCCGTGACTAAGTGGTCTTAGTTATAAAAAAGTGTTGAGTGGGTGGATGTCAAAAGGAACAAGTCGGAGACAGAAAGAGTGCGGTTAATGCTCTTCTGAAGCCCGTCGCCATCCTCGGGTTTAAAATAAACTTTAGGGAAAAAATGCCTCATTTGGTCTCTCTTTTATTTTTTAACCTTTGGAGTAACCACAGGAAGAAAGAAAGGAGTCAGAGTGTGTGTTGCATCATTTAATAAAAAGATTAATGGTTGTCCTCTTTGGGTGACAGTTTGTGAGCCCATGTCCCATAGCTGCCCTGATGCCCTGTCAGGCTATGATGTTACATATACTATATTCATGGCATTGTATGTTACCCTGTACACAATGCCATATAGTATATACAGATGTTCAATTATACTGCGGCATACCTAAAACTTCTATAATGTAAACCAGTGTTACCTCAATAAAAAAAAAAAAGTCAATGAAACCAGTTCCTTTGTATAAAAGATACATCAGTATACTTTGCTATAACTGATGAAGAAAAAGACCACGTTGTCACCCTATTGACTCATTTTCTGTTTGAATTTGGCGTACCCAGATTAGCCACGAGCATCGCTAAAGGCAGTGGCCTTTGGAAGACATTTGGGTAATGACATTTCCTTCGTGACTTGAGAAGCCGACCGGGGAATCTTTATTCTGTTCAGGACCATAGCACACTGTGTGGGTGGTCCTGCTCTCCCCTTCCCACATGTCCCCATCCCCCATACCAAGGAGTTGCACTCCTATGTCATCAGCTACAGGAGTGAAAGGCCCAATAGCTTCCTATTGCCTTCTCACCTGGTAGCAGTGTCACCTTGGACAAATGACCTGACCTTTATGAGCTCTGGTTAACCCACCTGGATAATGTAGAACGTAGAAGCATGGGTTGTGGGTAAGGATGAAATGCAAGGGGTAGTGCCTTCTCATAGAAATGGCAAACAGCCGAAACAGGTTTGGCTCAATGGATAGAGCGTCGGCTTGGGGACTGAAAGGTCCCGGGTTCGATTCTGGTTAAGGGCATGTACCTTGGTTGCGGGCATATCCCCAGTAGGGGGTATGCAAGAGGCAGCTGATCCATGACTCTCTCTTGTCGATGTTTCTAACTCTCTATCTCTCTCCCTTCCTCTCTGTACAAAAATCAATAAAATATATTAAAAAAAAAAAAAAGAAAAAAAAAAAAGAAATGGCAAACAGACCGGCCCCAGCTACTATTCCCCAGGGCCTGCCATACAGTGTCCAGAGACATACGTTATGCCATGAGCTATGTTAGAGAGAAAAAAATAATCTTTTAGTTTTCACTGACATAATCTAAGTATTAGAATTTGTTTTGGGAATAGTATTGAACCCTTTGAAGAGTAATAAATCCTCAGTATGGAGGTAAGTTATAAGGAATAGAGAGATCATGTCTCTGAATTGATGGCTTATCCTCATTCCCTCATACGTAAGTGCCCGTGGAGAAGTCATTTTGCTTTTCTAACCTTTTAAGATGGTCTAGATCAGTGGTCTCCAGCCACGCATTGCCGCTCTGTTGACTAATGAGTTTGCCAACCACTGTATAAGGCATTATTATCCTCACCCAGAAATTTTGACTTCAGGTTAAAGACATTAGTACATTATTAAAATGTGTTTTTAAAGTGTTTTCCCCTAAGGCAGTGGTCGGCAAACTCATTAGTCAACAGCAGCAAGCCGCGGCTTGCGAGCCGCATGTGGCTCGTGAGCCGCAGTTTGCCAACCACTGGTCTAGATCAGTGGTCACCAACGGGTGGTCCGTGGACCACTGGTGGTCCTTGAAGTCTGAATGGTTGGCGACCTGGTCTAGATCAAGGGTGGGGAACCGTCTTTCTGCCACGGGTCATTTGGATATTTATGACATCATTCGCAGGCTATACAAAATAATCCACTTAAACATGAGCCTGCTCTATTTGGTCAAACATTTTTTTTAAAAAATATATATTTTATTAATTTTTTTTTTACAGAGAGAAAGCGAGAGGGATACAGAGTTAGAAACATCGATGAGAGAGAATCATCGATCAACTGCCTCCTGCACACTCCCTGCTGGGGATGTGCCCGCAACCAAATGTACATGCCCTTGGCTGGAATTGAACCGGGGACCCTTCAGTCCGAAGGCCGACGCTCTATCCACTGAGCCAAACGAGTTTCGGCATGGTCAAACATTTAATGAACTCACCCCTAATGCCTTGGCAGGGCCAGACCAATGATTCTGTGGACATTCCCCACCCCTGTTCTAGATGGTCTCCCATTCTTCTTCCAGGTCAAATAGTCTACGATTTTCATGCGTGTGTGCGTGTGTGTGTGTGTGTGTGTGTGTGTATACCTATAGTTTATAGTTGTGTTACATATATGCACTTATATTTAAATCTTTCTACCTGTACCTATAGTTATTTTTCCCCTGGAAATTTCTCTTTCTAGTGTCACCACCCCATGCTGGGTTTTTTCCTGGGAGAAATGAATGGTTCGAGCACATCGTGCACACGTGGAAGAAGGGAAGCCCCTGAGGCTGATGGAGGTAAGGTTTGATAAGGACGAGGAAGTATCACTTAGCACCGTGCTTACTGTGCTGAAGGAACTAGGCTCTGAAATGTGAAGGAGGTCAAATCTAGCTGCTGCTGACTGCTCACTTTCCATGGGCAGCTGAAGTCCTGGAGCTGCAAGCTTTACTAACAGGACTTTTCTAAGTGTTTTTCTCAGACACGTTTTCTAATTGCTTTTCATTGTTGGGTGAAGCCTGTCCAGTAGCTCAAGTCGACTATTTCTGAGTCTAGAAATGTAATCAAATTTCCCTGCACCAATCTATGGGGTGCTCTGAAGCCATCTGTTAATACTTTCATTTTAGTTCACAGAAGAGAGTTGATTTCCAAAATTATGTGCACATCACTGTCTTGGGACTTTCTTTCCTCCTTAAGATCTAGGTGAAAATGTTTCCGAAACTTGAATTTCTTTGCATGTGAATCCAAAAACTACCTTTCTCTGAATTCTGGGGAGGAAGGGGAGGTGGAGATCTTAAATTTCATGATTCCCACCGCTTCCTATGTCTTCCCTGTGTTTCATATGGAGGCCTTATTCTTTATCACCTCCCCACAGGCTCAGACTCCTTGCAATTTTTTAAAATTATGTTTTTATTAAATTATTATATGTGTACATATCTTACCATTGCCCCCCCCACACACTCCCATACATGCCCTCCCTCCCCAGAGATTTGTGTCCATTGGTTATACTTATATGTATGCATACAAGTCCTTCGGTTGATCTCTTATCTCCCCCATATCTCCTTCCCCTCCCCGCTGTAATGGTCCAAGAGGACTCTGTGGGGAAAAAAAGGATATGAGTTGGATTTTGAAGGAATGGTGATTTTTTTTGGATGGCAAAAAGAATGAAGGTTAACCTCGAACCCCTCAGATCAGCATCAGTTCTGTTTCTTCTTAGCTCAATTCCAAAATAAGCAATCCTCCCGCTGTTCCTTCTCTTCGCTACTTTCCCCACTCTTCTTCCTTCTCCGCGAAATGACTCACCTGCCACCGCAGGGGTCTTTGTCTCAAACCCAATCTTAGAATCTGGTCTTTTGAAAATAGAATCCTGCTTCTTTATTTTTGCAGTTGATTATCACTAAGTGAACAGCAGTTTCATAATAGCGGGAATGCCCACGGAGTGACTCAGCGAACAGCCACGTTGTTATTCTGGTCTGGGAAGTGGGAACGATTCCTTTAGCAGATAAGGTCCCGGAGTCAGGGTACCATCCCATCTGCTCCGCATGGCTGTCTTTGTGGTGACGGGTGGACGTCAGCAAGGGCAGTAGCTGGAACAGCCTTCTTGAGTGGATTCCCATTCTGTTGGGCCAATGCATGTCCATCTATCTCCTCCACCATCATGATCATGACTATTCTGTTCATGAACCCGCTATGGGCTGGCTGATGACAGAGGCAACCTGATGTCACAGCCGTCCTGTCTCCTCGGGTGTTTGTGTCCTTGGCGTTGGGGTGGGCGATCTCTGCTGGGTGTTACCAGCGGATACAAAGACAGTCACACTGCTGAGTGCCGGTCAGGTCAACCACATGCAGCTTCCCTAGACCTTCCCATTCCCGATTTTCTTTTTAAAGATATTTTCTATTGATTTCAGAGAGGAAGGGAGAGCGGGACAGAGATAGAAACACCAATGATGAGATAGAATCATTGATTGGCTGCCTCCTTCATGGCCTCTACTGGGGATTGAGCCCACAACCCAGGCATGTGCCCTGACCGAGAATCGAACTGTGACCTCCTGGTTCATAGGTCGACACTCAACCATTGAGCCTCACCGCCAAGTCAGATCCTGTTCTTTCTAGGTGTAGAGCGGTCTGGTGGCAGTTCAGGGCATCATGTCTTATCAGTGCTGTTCGTCCATGTGGGAGAGGGCTTTGTCACCCTGAGCAATAAATACATTGTTCGCGTGTTTTCGCAGAGATTCATAGAATATTCAGGGATTCTGTGTTTTTAGTGTTTATTACTCTTCTACTGCTCCTTCCTCTTGCTCAGGTTTCGAACCTGCATCTGAGAGCAGTGAGAGTGTTGGGCACCTGCTGGACATGAAGTAGCCTGTTCCCCCCCACTCCATCCCACTGTTTTCAGGCCAGCGTGTGGCTCACACAGCTCTCTTCCTTGGGGGCGAATTCTGCCATACATAGGTCACCGGCCCCGTGAGGTCAGCCCAGCTGGTGTTCCTGGTGCACACTGAATTCACACTTCCCACCTTGGCCTCCGACCTGCTTCTCAGAGCCCTCCCCACATCTGTCTGTAGTCCTGAAAGTTACTGGGTGATTGGCCATTGTAGACTTCAAAGTATTTATATCAGTGAGGTCCGCAGCCCTAAACGGAGCCAAAGCGAGTGGGTGGAAAACACACGTCGTACGGCCTGCTCGTGTTCCCTTCGTGTTGTGATCAGCTGCAGAATTTTCCACCGCTTATTCTTTTCCGGCTTCTTCGCCCTCACCTCCCTTTTCTGTGTTGTTCTTGGCATTTCCAGCTCTCAGTTCCATCTGAAACAAGCTTTTCACATATTGTTCTCATCCATAGCTTACATCCTTTTTTCCAGGCAGCGCTATCTCCAAGAACATCACAAGGTCACAGAGATAACCTTGGCCGAATGTGGGAACGAAGGAACGCTGTGTTGTGACGTAGAAGCTACCCTGGTTTCTTTCCAAGGCGGCTCCATATATGTCTTTAGAGATGAAATAAGGATTTTTTTTTTTTTTTAAAAGGGAAACTTAAAAACACAAATCAGTATCTTCACATTCATCAGGATAAAACTCCCTAGTTACTGTAACAAATAAACTCCGGATCTCAGCCGTTTTTATTTTCCACTCTCACAAGTGCCAGTGGGGTTGCATGCCTGTTCTGAGTGTGGTAATAATTCCTTCATGCCACTTCGCTGGGGTCTTTTGTGTGTCATGAAAATGACATGTGTCCAGTCTGTGTTTGAGAAGGTGATGCTTGTGGCTGTCCAGACGGTGGATTGAAAAAAGAGGCTGGAGAGAGGGGGGAAAGAAGGAACGTGAGTTACCAAGCAGGGTATAGCAGGTGTCTATTGCCAGCCCTGGAATGGCGCCCATCCCTTCTCCTCACCAAACAGAACTTAACTTTTGTGGCTGCACTAAAGGTCAACTATCAAACTTCCATTCAAGGTTAAATACCAAACTCAAGTAAAGAAGCTGCGGAGAAGTAACCCCCCTACAAATGTTGATTGCATAGAAACATTTCTAGAAGGTTCTGTATTTGCTGCTGCTCACTTTAAGAGGGCCTGGGGATGCAGTTTTCCTGCTGTCCACCGAGAGGGCCCCAAACCAGGAAGCGTCCGGCCAGCCTCCATAGAATGAGGAAGGAAACCATTACTTTGGGTTCTGCTGTTAGCTCTATAAGAAGGCATGGATGTGGGCAAAGTGCGGTTAGTAGGATAGACCTATCCCAGTTTTTTTCTGAGCCCACCCGGGCCAGGATGTACATGTATTTGTTAGTTACAGAGCTCACAGTCAAGTTGGTGATCTAGTAACTCATGACGTCATTTGTGTTGCTTTGTTTTTTTGTTTGTTTGTTTTTTAAAAAATATATTTTATTGATTTTTTACAGAGAGGAAGAGAGAGGGATAGAGAGTTAGAAACATCGATGAGAGAGAAACATCGATCAGCTGCTTCCTGCACACCCCCTCCTGGCGATGTGCCCACAACCAAGGTACGTGCCCTTGACCGGAATCGAACCCGGGACCTTTCAGTCTGCAGGCCAAAGCTCTATCCACTGAGCTAAACCAGTTTCGGCTCATGACGTCATTTGTGTTGCTTTGAATCCAACCCACATCTTGTTGTGCGATGGACATTGCTCTAAAGCCATATTTTCCCTCCAGAATCGAATGACCCACCACCTTGGTGAACGGGCCCGCCTTCCATGGAAAGAGGCAGAATTCCTTTCCCACCTTGGTTTCATCCAGGTTGTCAGATGTCCTTGCTTCCCAAGGTGGCTGCTATTTCATGGCTGCTTTGCCTGTCTCCTGGCCTGAATCCTAGATATCAGGCTTTTTTTTTTTTTTTTTTTTTTTTAAGTGTATTTTTATTGATTTCATAGAGAAAGGGGGAGGGAGAGAGAGATAGAAACGAGTGATGAGAGAGAATCATTGATGGGCTGCCTCCTGCATGCCCCCTACAGGGCATGTGCCCTGACCTCCTGGTTCATAGGTTAACACTCAACCACTGGGCTGCACTAGCCAGGCTAGACTTCAATTTCGTCTCCTGTTTATGGAAGGTGCGCACAACCCTCCGCAGAAGATTCTATATTTTGCCTCTGGCTTATTTGTAGAAGAGTTTCATTTAGGTCAGTCTCAGAGTAGGACACACAATTTTGCCATTAGGATGAGACATTTTTAGCTTTTATAATACTGGTCTCAACAAAAAAGGTTGGCACTGTTCCTGTGGTTGATGGGTGTTTTCTGTTTATAGATATGTTTTCATGGGTGTCTTGAGCTCCTACACCTCCATTCAAACAGCAATTATTTATATTTGTGATACTTTAATCACTGTTTATTTCTTTCTTCCCATATTTTAAAATTTCTTATTTTCAACAACAAACCATCATGGATTCCTACTGATATAATAGAGCCTGTGTTTCACACAGAAAGAACTTTTAGTTTATTCTGTGGAAGCTATATGGATTAATGTGTGCTTTTTATTCAACCTCATGGGGGGGATAACTACTCTCATTTCTACCTTCTTAGAGTCCTAGTTTTCTATGATACATCCATTAGAAATAATGTAAAATAAGTCTGAGGAAAATTAGCTTGTTTTTATTTTTAACTAATATTTTATTTTTAAATTGATTTTTCCTTTTAAAAAAACAAAAACAAGACATATTTTTATTGATTTCAGAGAGGAAGGGAGAGGGAGAAAGAGATAGAAATATCAATGATGAGAGAGAATCATTGATTGGCTGCCTCCTGCACATCTCCTACTGGGGTTAATCCCTTGACTAGAATCAAATCTGGGCCCCTTCAATTAGCAGGCTGACACTCTGTCCACTGAGCCAAACCAGTGAGGGCTGTTTTTTCCTTTTCATTGAATGTATTGGTTAACAAAATTATACAGGATTCGAGTACACAGTTCCGCAGCACATCATCTGTACACTGTTCACCATCCCAAGTCAAGTCTTCCATTACCATTATCCCCTTTTACCTTCTTCCACCTCCCCTCCCCCCACATTCCCCATCCCAGCAACGAAAGAGTTTCAAATCATCCATACAACCAGTTGCCCCTGCCTTAGTATGACAACAGAACACATCCCCTGAACTGAGAATTCCAAATCGAGCAGTTGGATCAGGTTTCTTTAGCCAAGCAGATGTCCCCGGAGCTAAACACATCTCTTATAAAACAAGCCACACCATAACCAACAGTGCCAAGAAAGACAACCTTATCTTCCCATGTGTTACTGTGTGATATCTTGAATTCACTCAGCTATGATAATATTTTCCTTTTTTGAAAATGAAGAGGTGTCTTCAATGTTTGTTTTGACCAATCTGTCCAGAAATTGGACGGCGCCTTAGCATGGCTTCTTGTCAAGACAAAGACCAGAACATTCATTTTTATGACCAGTGTGGGTGGTGCTGGACTCCTCACGCCCTACAGCCTGCAGGTCCTGGAGGATGTCATGTGACAGGAGTACTAGAAACAGGAGCAGATGCTCTCGTGTTTATATGGACTCAGATCACCTCCAGTCGACATTGAAAGTAACTCCATAGTGGGCTAAGGCTCTCGAAGGCCTTTATGGCGGAGTGATTCTTCCTGGGTCTTGAACAATTGGGCTTTGGAACCTGGTAGGAGGCAGGAAAAGGAATTTTGGGTAGAGATTAACCAAAGTCAAGACTAAGGGCTGTAAGAAAAGGCAACGAATCCAGTGTGATGTCAAGGGAAGGATACCCAGAGGGGAGTAATGGGTGCTATACCCTGAAGGTGGCGCTGGGAGTGTTTTGAGGTCCAGGAGAGATTTGTATGTAAGAAAAGAACGTGTCCAGGTCTGTGTTTGAGAAGGTGATGCTTGTGGCTGTCCAGAGGATGGATTGAGAGAAGATACTGGAGAGAGGGGAAAAGAGGGAAGAGTTACAAAGTATTGTCATTCTCTATTAGGGTAGGGGTAACAGAAAAAAAAAAAAAAAAAGCAAATGATATGCCAACTGCACCCAATGATTGTAGAAGGAGGGTTTGGTGATGGAATGAATGGGGGAGAGAAACACCCAATGATGATGACGATGATGATGATGATGATGCTAAAGAAGAGGAAGAGGAAGAAGAAGAGGAAGCAGAGGAGGAGCAGGAGGGGACTGGACTGTTATTAGATGACCTGCTAAGCCATAGGATAAAGCCTAAGGCAGCGCTAATTGGCATGCTGCCCCCCATGGAAACTTAAGAATAATCCTTTTGAAATCTGATCTGCACATTGCCCTATATCTTTTCTATGTGCCAAGTGACTGGACATACCTGTACTGAGGGCATCCATGGTATTTCAGTGTGGGTGGCTGGTTATTCCTTTATAGTTCTCCAGGCTATGCTGGATTCTGCATCATCTTGATTTTTTTTTTTTTCCTGCTCTCTGTAGGCGATCTCTCCAGAGTGGTCTTACTATCCTACTTAGGTGGCACTTAGGCCTTCTGCAGACTTGTGACTTAGGAAATGACTTTTGGTCAGTAGGGGGCAGAGTCTCCTCAGGGAAGGAGCATGGATTTGACCTGATCCCTTGGAGATTCTGACTCAGTCAGCCTGAGAGAGGGTCCCTGAAACAGGTGCTTTGTGTTGTTAATATTCTAGGTAATTCTGAAGGTTAGCTAACTTTGGGAAGTAGTGATTTGATCTTCCTGAATGTCGGCTTTCACAGGATTGCTATGAGCATTAAATGAGAAAATGAATCTGGGTTTTATAAACCTTCAACCACCGTAAAATATCAGTTGTCACTTCTTTTTCTTCTTTTAAATCTTTATTGTTGAAAGTATTACATATGTCCCCTTCCAACCTGCCCCACTTTCCATCCCAGGTAGTTGTTACTTCTTGAAATAACTTTTTTGTTTCTTTTTAAAGGATTTTTTCAGTAGCTCATCAGTTTGAAGATTGGCTACATGAAAGCATATTATATTTGTTTGATTTTATGCATTCTCATAACCAAGACAAAACTAATAAATTCTGTCTAATACATGTACACAATACATAAAGTGTAGGGTTAATTATATGATAGTTTATTTAAAAAATTTTAAAGAACTAATGTTGAATTGCAACTTTAAAATAGCCATGCACACATTAAAAATATGTTAACAGCTTGTGCCCTCAATAGTTTAATATGCCCATAAGTTCTTACTTTTCCTGGCTGCATACTAAGTAAACATTTTAGGTTATACAAAGGTGAACAGATCCAATGAAATGTATCAAATTCCTAATTGTGATTGTATATATTTTCAGGGGGAAAAAACCCCAAATTCACTGGATGATAATTTTAGATGTTGAAGAAATGATAGAAAGCAGAAGACCCTGATTTAAAAAAATTTTTTTTTTTGTTAAATCTGAAGAATAAATGCCAGTTAAAAAAATACCCAGGAAAATTTAAAAAAGGAACCACTTGTATGTATTTTAATACAAAACACATTTATTATGGACACTTGATAATTTAATTGACAAATATTATCCCAACTTCCCAGTTTTAAGATCAATAGCTTAAATAAAATACATATTTTTTTTCTTCATCTCTTTCAAGCCAAAGCAATCGAACAACAAGACAACACCGACACCACTTTGTGTCAGCGGTGGTCTCAAAACACATACTTTCCCAACAGTCACCCAAATGAAAGAGATTTCAGCAGCTCAAGACAGTCTCTATAGAATAATAGGCAGCATAGAAGTCCGTTGACCTTGAAGCTTATAGCATGTCTTAATTGGTTTCCAGCCTTTGTTCACAGTTTCTGTGTAGCTGGAATTACCCAGCCTGGTCAGTTCTGAAGAGTTTGCTAGTCCGTTAAATCACTCTATTTTATGACAGTACCAAAGTGCCTCTTTCCTTCTACCATCTCTCATTTTCCACCTGGGCCTGGATAGCGTCCACGTTAATCCATTGCGAGTGCTTTCCTCTCTCCCCAGGCCTGTCCAGTCACCCCCAAAGGCCACGTTGCTCACCCAGGGAGCCATGTGGGAGCATTCCTTCTGGGTATTTGATACCATCTGTAATTCCCTCCAGCCGGGAAACGGTCACTTTAGACTGTTCGCTTGCAGGTCATTGAGGAGATTTAGGTATATGTTGGACTTGAGGAACCTGGGGTACGAGTCCTTCTCCATGAGGGTGTACACGATCTTCTGGGCTTCGTCAAAACACGCGGGGGTCGGGGCTTTGACCTTCTTGGCCGTAGATTCTCGAGTGTGAAAGTCAATGTTGATCTACAAAGGAAAGCTCTCATTAGTGAACGCGCATTTCCAATGTGTTGCCTATTTTATGACATTACTGTGTGGGTTTCTTGGGAAGCACCTTGAGATAGAGGCTTTCAGCCCTCATTTAAATCAGTTCGAGTATCTCCCCAATGCCTGTTCTAGACCAGATCCCTCCTAGGTGTGGAGGAATTAAAGAAATATCACCAAAAAGCCTTTGCTCCACGTTAGCTCATTGTATAGTTGGGTGATGCAGAAAAGGCAGACGTGAAACATTTAAATGTCCCTCAAAAAGGTGACACGGACATTTAAAATTTATAGGAGGAGCCGAAACCGGTTGGGCTCAGTGGATAGAGTATCGGCCTGTAGACTGAAAGGTCCCAGGTTCCATTCCTGTCAATGGCATATACCTTGGCTGCAGGCACATCCCCAGTAGGGGGTGTGCAAGAGGCAGCTGATCGATGATTCTCTCTCATGGATGTTTCTAACTCTCTATCCCTCTCCCTTCCTCTCTGTAAAAAAAAATCAATAAAATATATTTTTAAAAAATTTATAGGAGGAGAGGGCACTTCATGCAGCTGTTTTTGTTTGTTTGTTTGTTGGTTGGTTTTTTTTGCTTGTACCAAACATACTTAACTGGAAGATGGACACCACTGACTGGAAGTATGTTTGCCACTGCATCAAATATATGTCTATATGATATCAATCTGTGTTTTATCTCCATCCAAGAGAAGCTAGCTTATTAAGAAAGTCCTGGCATGCAGCTCTGGCTAGTACCCAGCACTCCCTGCCAGGACCGAATCATGCTAGCTAGTTTTGCAAAATGAGTCTTTTATCCAATCTTTTCATAGATACAGAAAGTTAGATGATCCAATCTTTCCATAGATACAGAAAGTTAGATGATCCAATCTTTTCATAGATACAGTTAGATGATCATGGCACTGAGCTATGTGAACACACCTAAATATATAGCTGTGAAATCACAGCACTGCAAAAGGACTTCATCTTGCTATGCGTGCTGAAGGGTATTTCTGCACCAAGTTCCTTCACATGTAAGCGGATGATAATGAACTTGATACTCACTTGTTTAGCAGCGTCTGAATGCACGAAGGCTTTGTATATTTTCTCTGCCTTGCAATGCAGGAGATCAGACTCCGTTTTTCTATAATCTTCGCAAGCCAACCAGAACTCAATGTTCTCCTCGCTGAACTCAGACTTCAGGAAACTTCTGAAGACATCTTGACCAGCTAAAAAGAAAGAGAGAGAGAGGGGTGAGATACTCACATTAATTGAGCCTATGAAGGAATACCTTGAAGAAGAGATTTGCTAGAAAATACTATTTTGTGGCTGTTGCTAAAATAGCTGTGTCAGGGTTTGTAGCGATGGAAAGGCCTTTAGTTCCTTTCCTTTATAGTTTCTCTGGGGCCAGATACACCCGTTCAGGGCCACAGGGCTGCTTAGCAGTGGCTCTAAAACTGTGCTTGGCTTCCATCTGCTAATCAAATGAAAATTCTGTCTGCCAGAGGCTACAAAGCAACCCCTTTTCTTATGCAGAGTATCTTACGGAAGCAAACATTGACAAAGGATATTAACATTGTGTTATTATTAACAAGTATAATTTTCCTGTCCGATTCATGTTAGCCAGAACATGTGAGGACTGTATGTTTCCTGTGTGTGATGCACCGATTGTATTTGCAAGTGTTCCTCAGACTTTCAAATGGGCCATTTCAGTCTTAATCTCTAGCTGGAATTTGGGGAAAATGGACAGACTACTTGTCCAACGATAGCTGAATCGGAAACGAAGTCAGGTAATAAGGTGGATGAACCTGGTTGAGCTATGCTAGTGGCAAATCTCAAGGTATTGATGGGGAGAAGAAGATGTGCTCACACTCTAGACAGACAAACTTCCCATGGACCCCTCTCTGCCAGGTACTACTCCCATAGAACTGCAGTGGCCATGATAAGAACAAAGCGAACTCATTGTCTCCTTCTTCACCTCCTCTCATCAGAAATGCCTCACAAAACTGTTTAAGAATCGTCCTTTATTGTTTCCGTGTTGTACCATGTGTCACATCACATATCACGTGTCTTTGATTTTGAATCCTTGGCACCTCTGAAACGCTTGCCACAGGCAAATGGGCTGAAGGAGTGAGCGCGTGAATGGGTGAATGATGAAATAGTAACGGACTGAGGGACTGCTGCTGATAAAAATACATGCTCTCGGTAGCTTTCAGAAGCCATCCACATGTTGAGAGGTTTGGCTGACTCTTAGGAGTGCTGAACCTCAGGACCCCAGCACCATTTAAAAATCACTCCTCTAAGGATCCATCCTTGGAAACATGGGATGGGCTTGGCCGATTGGTCAGTGGCAGAAGTGAGGGCTAAGCATTCCTTACAAGGGCAAGGTGGGGAAGCTACATGTGACTACACAGAAGCTGGGATACAGCTCCCCACTTGCCCTCCTGTCCAGGACCCTGTATCTGACTGAGGCCCTTCAACCTGGTAGCCTGTTGGGCCGAACCCACACATGTTCGGTAGCTCCTCTCCTTACCTCGGGTGGCAAGAAGTTTCTCCAGGGACTGAGACCACTGCAGCACTTCATCAGCACACAGCCTGTGGGGGACAAGGTTGGCCTGCGTCAGTAAATGCGTTTTTCATAGTCAAGAGCGCCTGCTGCCTTTTCATAACTTCACAGACTGAAACTCTAGTCCCGATACGTTTTACTAAAACGTGTAAGAAAGCGAAATTCCCCCTAGAATTATTCTTGAAATGAAGCTTCCTATGGCATCGCTATATAAAAATACCTGCCAACAGAATATGAAAAACATCCAAGTATGTATCTCTCCAAGAGTATGATAGATAGCAAATATATGCACGCACACGTTGGCGTTTCATTCCTGTGGGACTAATGTGCTCATCTCCTTAGGATTGTCACTTAAAATGAGTGAAGTGCATTAAGCACAGTCTTAATCTCTTGTTGGAATTTGGGGCGAATGCACAGACCACTTGTCCAACGATAGCTGAGTGGGTTTGTGTACTTACATGTCCTTGGATCTGGACGGTTTCATCCCAGACTCCAGATGTGGGATCATAGATCTCAGGTACGCCTTCACGTCCATCCCGCTGCAGACGACACAAGAGTGAGTATCCATCCCTCCTCAGTAGGATGCATCTCATTGATAAAACCAGAACAGCCTGAAATGAACTCCTCCCATGACTAAGGCGATCGTGTTGTTAGATTAAGATGGAGCCAATGTAAATCCAGAAAAAAAATCCCCACCCAATGTGATGCCCGGTCATGATTCCCTTTTTGAATCTACTGAGACCACCCAACGGGTCATTGCTCTGCTCCGGCTGAACGGAGTGCTCACTCCTCCTGCCATTGAAGAGGATCTCAGTCCAAAGTGCCCAGGCCAGACAGTGAAGGGGACTTACAAGGTCCTGGGCCTCCTCTTCTGTGTCTTGTCGTCCAGAAGTGAATGATCTGTGCCTTTCGGAGGAGCCGAGAAGAACATCCCTGGCATGTTGTGCAGCCTGGGCGTGGAGATGGCTGCTCCTCGCATGGTCCTCTCGGGGCGACTGTCTGCTCGCCCGCATCCCCGCTGCCTTATATAGCGAAGGCGGGGGGGGTGAGGGGAGGGACTGGGGGGGCCCTCGTGCTGCTCGCCCTGTCTGTTTATCAGGCGGCGTTACCACAGACACTGGAAGTTCCTCCTTTCTCGCCGGGCTGTGACGTGGATCTTGAAGAAAAAAAAGACTACAGTGATGTATTGTGGTTGAAACTTAACCAAGTGAGAACAGGACACTTGATCAGAAAGAGAACATTAAACACACAGAGGCCCCATGTCTGAAGCATTACTGTTAGTTCTGGAAAATGCACTGTTCAGGAAAATGCCTCCTCCGGAGTATTTATTGCATCACACAGAAGCTCAATAGCAGGATGCGTCCCTGCTAGTCCTCTATCTGATAAAATCCATCTGATCACAGTATGTTAAAGAGTTTTTTTTGTTGTTGTTTTTTTTTTTTTCCTGTTCAGGAAGCAGTATAACGTAAATACATCATTTTCTTTTGTGTGATCACTTGTGCATGGATCCGGTAGGGAGAATAATAAAGAGAGCTTATCTTCATGTTTCCCTGCTCCAACTCTCAGCCCTTATTTTCAGGGCAAGAAATTCCGGGGTGGGGGTGGGGATCGGGGGTATGGCTGGTGATTTGCCATATTTATTAGGAGGGGGCACAGGGATTCCTATATTAATTAGGAGTATAAGGGACCTATCACGCTGATCTTTGTTTATACACATTACTGCTTAGAATAAAAACAAAGTCAAATTTAAAAATCCCAGGAACAAGTAGAAGTATAATTAACACAAGAATGTGGCTAACTACGGAAATACACTGAAGGTAAAGAACTGCAGAGTATCAGAGGAAAAACTGCTCGTGTTCAAACAAGAGTGTGCTTGGAGAGGCCAATGTCTATACATCTTCCACATGCTGGCAGTATCTCTGAAGATAAACGTGTAGCTTGAATTAAGATTAAGGATTTTTTAAATGTCGCAGGGAACGAGATGACAGATCACCGGTGGGGTGGAGGGTACTGTAAGCTCTTTGGCGTTTACATATAGACAGTGTTTATCTATGAAGAACACAGTTGAACTTCAGCCTCTTCTGAGTTTTGGCCCCGAAAAGACAAAACAGAAGTGGCTTAGAGAGGCTTCTGCTGGTGTTACCAGGCAAAGCTGAGAAAGGGCAGGAGTGCATTGATTTTCCTCACTTGGTTCTATCATCGGGATTAAAAAAAAGCATTTGTTAAAAAAAAATACATTTCACAGAAAAAAAATATTGGTGAAGGGATCACATTAATAATCTTTCAAAATTCACTTCCTTCACCGCCATAAACATATACCGCCTGCAGCAAGCGTCATTGCTGCTGGGAAGATAACATCGTGATGCGTGAAGAAAGACAACTGGTGAGCGGAGCTGGCCTTGGTGTGACCAAAGCAGAAGTGATGCGGCTCCGGGACCAGTGACATACAGGCCTTTGTTTGTGTTCTCCTTGTGGTTCAGGCCACGCTTCAGTTTTCCGTTAAAATCTCCAGCATCGCTCTTGGTTGTTTATCTGGTTAATGTCTCATCCCTCTAGATAACTGTGGGTCAGAGAAAAAATGGTTTTGTGTTTATTCTGAATGGCCCACTGTTATCATCATCCATCTGGACTGACGATTCCCGGAGTATATTTCTACAGCGCCAATTCCTTTGGCTGTTAACAAGCATGATAAGGACTACAATAGCAGCTGCAACAAAGGTTATGTGGCCACTTAAGTTTGGGAAATATTGGGTCAAAGGTAAATGTTTTGCCTGGCCAGTGTGGCTCAGTGGTTAAGCATCGACCCATGAACCAGGAGGTCACGGTTCTGTTCTTGATCGGAGCATATGCCCAGGTTGTGGGTTTGATCCCCCGTGGAAGGCATGCAGGAGGTGGCCCATCAATGATTCTCATAATTTTTGTTTCTGTCTCCCTCTCCCTCCATCTCTGTGAAATCATTGACAACATATTTTTTTTTTTTAAAAAAAGGTAAATAGGTTTCTTAAGTTGCACACATCTTCTGAGAGCCTTTAATATGTGAATGTACATTTGTTAATGTTCAAAAGGCGGGTAGAGCCGAAACTGGTTTGGCTCAGTGGATAGAGCATCGGTCTGCGGTCTGAAAGGTCCCAGGTTCAATTCTGGTCAAGGGCATGTACCTTGGTTGGGGGCACATCCCAAGTAGGAGGTGTGCAAGAGGCAGTTCATCGATATTTCTCTGTTATCAATGTTTCTAACTTTCTATCCCTTTCTCTTCCTCTCTGTAAAAAAGCAATAAAATATATATTTTTTAAAAGGCGGGTAGAATACTCAGCAGTTTCCTAATATCCTTGGGAACTTGGCCATTGGTAAGTAGGGAAAATAGTTTGCAGAAATAACGTACTCTTGACACCACATTGGGAAACTCTGGTCTGACATAGAGATAAATATTCACCTCTCAATTCCCTTAAACTCCCCCCCCCCCACATACACACACATGTTGCTACCTCCATACAAACTTTCAAGCTCAAGCATTTGCAAGCAATTGCAGTCGCACGTTTGCAAGCCCAAGTGGAGGACTGAACTCTGAGAATGGCATTGCACACTTCCAAGACCAACTGGCTCCATGGGAAATCCTTCCATCCCAGGTGGCTGCTGAAGCCACTTGGACGGCACAGTGCTACTGCTGTTCTCTCAAAGGCTGCTTGCTGGCACATGCAAAGCAGTCGGCGCAGAGCTAGGCAAATTGGGGAAGGTGCATTTACAAAGGTTCACGAGTCCATGGCAAGGCACCGAAAGTTCCCTTCCAGTTTCGTACAGAACGTCCCTTCCTGGCTCCTCTTTATGAAATTCTGTGAAGCAAAGGCAGATGGGCAGACAGTCCCTTTTCTGAGCCTCTGACTCTGGTTGAAATTGCGGAGGATTTGGTAAAAGCCAGCAGAAGACATAGTGGCTCTCGCCAACATCACCTGGTCTGTGTGCCTCCTCTGCCAAGTTGTTATCATCTTATTGAAAAAAAGTGATGCACTCTATTTTTAGAGCCATTTCAGATTGATAGCAAAGGTGAGTGGAAAGTACAGAGAATTCCCACTCACTCCTCCCACCCCTGCCTTCCTCTCCATCCATATCCCACCAGTCGGTGCAGTTGTTAGAGCTGGGCATGCACCTGCAGTGACTCATCCTCACCACTCACAGTCCCTAGTTCACCTTCGGCCTCCCGCTTTGTGCTGTCCGTCCTATGGGTTTTGACTTATAGTATCTCACAGAATAGCTTCCGTGCCCTACAAATCCCCGTGTTATATTTTCCAATGTCTAGGAGATTGGTTCAGTACAATATTTCAGATTATGGCTATCCATTGGATAGGGGAAATTTTAATCTTTGCTGAGTTGATTTTATGGTTTGGTTCTGATCACTCCAAGTGCCTGAATCCTAGTAGGGAGAGCTTTGTTGAATGACATTTTCTTTTTTAAAGAAATATATTTTATTGATTTTTTTTTTTTTTACAGAGAGGAGGGAAGAGGAACAGAGAGCTAGAAACATCAATGAGAGAGAAACAAGGACCAGCTGCCTCCTGCATACCCCCTCCTGGGGATGTGCCCGCAACCAAGGTATATGCCCCTTGACGGGAATTGAACCTGGGACCCTTCAGTCCGAAGGCCGCTGCTCTATCCACTGAGCCAAACCAGTCAGTATTTAACATTTTCATGCTTAATATTGATGCTGAGCTTTTATAATGCTGCTGAGGTTTTGCTGCAGACATTACGAGTTTTGGAAAAAGGGTCAATAATGAGCACAACATTTTATCTTTAAAAAAATCATCGCCTTGAATTTTTTATTATTTACTTTATAAAGTAAAGGTGTGCTACTCTGCACGCTTGCCACCTAAAGTCTGGTCTCCTGTCACTATGTATTAGATCCCCATTTACTCTCTCTGTCATCTTTTAAAATAAAATGATAACACCCACTCCCTGGCCTCTCTGATGATCACCATTCTGTTGTCTATACCTATGAATTTGTCTTGTGTTTGTATATTTCACCTGTTCAAATTGTTACCGTACTTTCTGTTTTATATCCCACCCATGAGTGAAATCATGTGGTTCTTATCCTTTTCCATCCCACTTATTTCACTTAGCATAATACTCTCAAAATCCACTTACGATGTTGCAAATGACAACATTTCATCTTTTTATGGCTGAGTAGTATTCCGTTGTATTTGTGTCCCACATCTTTATCTGTTTACCTGTCAGAGGACGCTTAGGTTGCCTCTTGGCTGTGGTAAATAATGCTGCAGTGAATGCAGGGATGCACATGTCTCTATGAATAAGCGTTTTCAAATTATTGGGGTAGGTTCCCAGAAGAGGGATTGCTGAGTCATTGGTGACTCTAGTTTCGATTTTTTTGATGAACCATCACACTGCCAGCAGTGTGGGAGGGCTGCCTTTCCCCCACATCCTTTCCAACGCTTCTTATTTCTTATCTTAGGGATAACAGCCATTCTAACAGGTGTGAGGGGGTATCTCATCTAAATTTTGGTTTCCATTTCCCTTACAGCAAGTGAAGTTGAGCATCTTTTCATATCTCTTTTGGCCATCTGTGTGTGTGTGTGTGTGTGTGTGTGTGTGTGTGTGTGTTTAAATTATCTCTTTAAGTCTTCAACCCAGGAGATTATATCTTATTAGTATTATATATTTTTTTAAATCCTCACTTGAGGACATGCTTATTGACTTTAGAGAGAGAGGGGAAGAGAGAGAGAAAGAGAGAGACAAACATTGGTGTAAGAGATAAACATCCATCGGTTGCCTTTCCGTATGCACCTCCAGTGGGGAACGAACCCCCAACCCAGGTATGTGTGCTGACTGGGAATTGCAACATACAACACATGGGTGTATAGGATGGTGCTCCAACCAACTGAGCCACACCGGCTAGGGTACGAGATTGAATCTTTTTTTTTTTTTTAATATATTTTATTGATTTTTTTACAGAGAGGAAGACAGAGAGAAAGAGAGTTAGAAACATCAGTGAGAGAGAATCATTGATCAGCTGCCTCTTGCACACCCCCAACTGGGGATGTGCCCTCAACCAAGGTACATGCCCTTGATCGGATTCAAACTTGGGACCTTTCAGTCTGCAGGCTGATGCTCTATCCACTGAGCCAAACCGGTTTTGGCTGAGATTGAATCTTAACTGTAAAAATATATTTATACTGTAAGAGTCAGTGACATCAACAGAAATTTTGACCCATAGAAACAAAAATGTCTTTATTTAACCACCTGTATTAGCAGTCCCGCAGTGGATCAGACTACAAGTACTGTCCATAGGAAGATGAAGGGGTCTCTGTCCTAAGGGGTGCACAGGGCAGCAGAGGACAGACAGACAGTCCAGCAGGTAATCAAAGTGGAAAGTGTCCCCAGAGAGGAACGGGTAGGGAGTGAGTAACTCTGGGACGGAAATTGCCATTTTCTAAATAATCAACACTCATCGATTGTCTGCCTGTGTCTGCATTTGAGATCAACATCCCTTGGAAAGTACAGAAAGCGGCGGTAAGAGAAATTGGTCTTGTAGCCAGTGCACACCCCTCAGCATGCATAAAACTCACGGAAGCACGGTTCCTCTGTATAAATACGAAACTGGGACAGGTTCAGTTCAGTTATCATGACCACTCGATGGTTAGGGAATTAACACCAAGCTCACTTCCTGGGTCATTTTTGGCTCCTGCAGGCTTCAGGCCTAGGGGAAGGCCTAGCATCAGTGCTTCAGCTGCATTGCCTAGAGTTTCTTTGAAAAGCTTCCAAGAAAGTGACTTTAGAAGGACTTTTTCTCTGTGTCCAGGGGGTGTATTGGTGGAGACATTGACGTTGACTCTATATTATTTATTAGTAAAAGGACGGAACGTTTTAGACTTGCTTATGGTTTTCCTTCTTAATGAAGATATCAGCTGGTAGGTTTTAGTAAGAGAACATATTTGCAACTGGGTGAAACAAAATGATCTCAGGAGATGCAAACTGCACAAGATAAGAATCTAGTTTCTTTTTCTCATCCTGTGACTGAGAGTCAACACCCTTTTTATAATTCAGGAGATTATAAGAAAATCGACCGTCAGTGAGCTGGGGTTCTTGTGACCCCATAAACCTTGTTCACCTTGTTCTCATTGCACCAATACATTTCCCATTCATAGGCTCACCTTCCAAGCCCTTTTTGAACGCGTTAGGGAAATCTTTGATGGACCTTATCTCTGGTATACGTCTTCCATGCTGGGATCATTTTCATTTATTATCGCATGGGGACTTCTTATCATCTCAACAAGGGAGAGCGATCATGCCAGACTCTGTTCGGCTCTGCTTTGCAAATAAAATTCAGCAAGGCCTGGGTCGTAGGCCGGGATGAGAAATGGAAAACTGTGGTGAGAACATTGACAGTTTATTTGCAGTTGGGCTGGAAAGCAAAGTTACTCAGAGGCCAGCATGGAGAGGCAATTTGTAAAGGAAACTCCATTTGAATCGCCAGGGAACAGTTTCAGTACATGGCTGTTTTGAGGCGTCCCTTTTGCTACCTGACATGAGAGCATTCTGTGAAACCTTCGGTGAGTCGGAATAGCACAAGGCAAGGAAGCTTCTCAGGATACGTCTGTCTTGCTAACAGATGCACAGAACACATGAGAGAAAGCACCGATGTTCCAGGCAGTTCAGGGCTGGATTCTGAGAGGCTGAGTGTAGGAGCTTGGCGGGCCATCCTTGCTGTGGATGGTGCCTGCTGCATCAGAATAGCTCACCGCAAAGAGATGCCAGACACTGTTTTCATTTTACTATTATTATTATTATTAATTATTATTATTATTATTTTAAAATATGTTTTTACTGCTTTCAGAGAGAGGAAGGGAGAGGGACAGAGAGAAACATCCTTGATGAGAGAGAATCATTGATTGGCTGCCTTCTGCACGCCCCACCCTGGGGAGTGACCCCGCAACTCGGGCATGTGCCCTGACCGGGAATCCAACCGTGACCTCTTGGTACGTACATAGGTTGACACTCAACCACTGACCCACACTGGCTGGGCTGCTTTCCTTTATTTCCCCCTAAGAGCAAAAATCCTTTCCGTTAGAGAAAACGGATTCTAATGAAGGCCTTTCATAAGCCAACTTGTGAGAAGCAGGACATACCTAGAGCACTATTCCGGGGACTCGCTTACGGTTGTTTCATTAGATACCAAAGGGGTTAACAGCAGTGACTTCTTCGTTTTCTCCTAATCTGTGATTTTTTCCCTAGGAAAATCCATCAGGGTTGCCTTGTTTCCCCCCGCCCCCCGCCTCCCCCCCGAAACGACCCTGCTTGCTTCTCAGGATGACACCGACTGTCTTTCCGCCACATCTCTTCCAATGCTGCACTCTTCTCTTTGTTTACATGCTGGTATTTTTAATCACATGTTGGTGTCAGTGCTGATGGGCCTTTATTTCAGACTTTATTTCTGGGAAAACAAAAACCTCTTTAAAGCCTGGTGCTTGCATCATGGTTCACGCTATCCTTGTTTCATCCCAGATGTCCCACCCTTATTACTTGTTAATAAAACAAGCGCCTCGTAGACAGTAGTGGCGTTTTAGAAGCCATCCTTTGCATCTTTAAATAAACGCGTCGTCATTCCCCACGCACAGAGAATGGAAAGCTTCTAAGAAACACAAAAATGATCAAGTGCTGTAGGATTTTCCCCCCCTTGGTACAGAATTTCCCCCTGGTGTTGGACAGTTTCAAAGACAGAGGAGTAATGTCAGGGAGAAGGTCACCATTCCACTTCCCTTTTCAAATGAGAAAAGTGGGATTTTTTTTTTTTTTTTTTTACAGTATAGCACTTCAGAACTAACTATGGCTTGAAATGGGGAGGGGATTTTTTTGTTCTGAGTTGCTTTTTGTTTGTTTGTTTGTTTGTTTGTTTGTTTTAATGGCAGAAACCATACCCAACTATCAAATCAAACATCAGTTACTCTGAAGGGGGGCGGTCTGCGCAGTGGGAGATCTCTAAGAGCCAAGGGCTGTTGCCCGGCCAATGTGACTCAGTGGTTGAAAGTTGACCTATGAACCAGGAGGTCACAGTTCCAATCTGGTCAGGGGACATCCCTGGATTTCGGGGCCAGTTCCCAGTGGGGAACAGGCAGGAGGCAGCCAACCGATGCTTCTATTTCTCTCCCCTCCCCCCATCTCCTCTTTTTTCTACTCTCCTCTAACTTCACTGGCTTCTGAGTATGCAGGTCCATGGGTCTTTGAAAGCTTAGGGCTTCTGGGACTCCATCTCTTGAGGGCCAACGGAATCTGTAGTTTTTCACTCACACTCTACAAGCAAAGCGCATTTCTCTTAAACACGTTTTTTCCATGTGATTTTAAGAAGGAGTCTGTTTTGCTCAATTATCCAGAACAAAGCCTGGCACATATGAGGCACTAAGAAAAACAATCTTGTTGAACAAGGCGTCGAGGACTGAGGATCACACAATGTGTTCAATATATACATATATATGAGTATTATTCAGTCATAGAAAATGTGGTATATATGTACATATACACGTATATCTGAATGTTACTCAGCCATAGAAAAATGTGTTTTATATCTATCTATCTATCTATCCACACATACAAGTACATACACATATATCTGAATATTTCTCAGCCATAGGAAATGTGATCTATATGTGAATAGTCTATATACTAAAAGGCTAATATGCAAATTGACCGAATGGCAGAATGACAGGTTGCTATGATGTGCACTGACCGCCAAGGGGCAGACACTCAACGCAGGAGCTGCCCCCTAGTGGTCAGTGCACTCCAACAAAAGCCAGGTTTACAGTTGTCAAGTAAAGCAGTGGTGGTGGGAGCCACTCCTGCCTCTGGGGCAGTTGAACATCCCTCCAGGATACCTGGACTGTGAGAGGGTGCAGGCTGGGCTGAGGAACCCCCTCTCCTGAGTGCATGAATTTCATGCACCAGACCTCTAGTCTATCCATATATATGAACATAATTCAGCCAGAGAAAATGGGTTATATTACTCAGCCATAAGAAATGTGATATATATATATATATATATATATATATATATATATATATATATACATCTGAATATTCTTCAGTGATAGGAAAGTAGGAAATGCTGCCATTTGCAATAATGTGCATGCATCTTGACGGCTTTTGGCTCAGTGAATGAAGTCAGATAGGAAAAGACAAATGATGAATAACCTTACATGTAGAACACCAAAAAACCGAACTCATAGATGCAGAGAACAGATTGGCGATTGCCAGGGGCGAAGGCATGGGGAGCGGGGGAACTGGGAGAAGGAGGGCAAAGGTATGTACTTCCAGTCATAAGATAAGCAAGCCCTGGGGATCTGATATACAGGAATGTAGTTAACAATACCGTATTGTGTGTTTGAAATGTGCTCAGAGAGACCTTGAGGATTCTTATCACAAGAACAAATGTGTAACTGTGATGATGAATGTTGACTAAGCTTATCGTGGTGATCATTCTGTAATATATACACATAACAAGTCACTATGTTTGCACACCTAAAATGAATACAACATTATATGTCAATTATAGCTCTTCATAAAACTTGGGGTGTGTGTGGGGGGGAGAAGTGAAACATTTTAGTAGTAAAACTTTCAAGAAGTGCTTGCAAAAAATGGTGTTATTAGTATTCTTTTAGTTTTTAATTTCCTCGTTGAATCAGGAGCACTGCCCATTCTATTCTACTCAGAAACTGTCTGAAATCTCATAGGTTTAGAGGACTTGTGGCTGTGGACTGGGGTGTTAAGGAGAATTGACTTTTCTCTCGAATCTCGGAAGACTGATGTGCAGACATGGCTGTCTTGCAGCTTGATGGGCAATACTGCCTTCCTACACTCATGTTAGTTTCAAAGAATCACTTTCACTGCTAACATACCACTTGCAGTGTCTTAAAAAATGCAAAAAGTATACATTGTCAAGCTTACAGACAACAAACGTAAGAAAAAGAGGGTGAACAAAGATGATAAAAGTCCACCTGAAAGTGGGAGACATCTGTAATACTATCAACAATAAAAAGTATGTATTTACAAGAGGCCCGGTGCATGGGTGCAGTCCCTAGGCCTGGCCAGCGATCAAAACATGAGCGACTGGCATGGAAGGGCAGGTCCCAGCTGACCTCTGGGCCCTGGGCAGCACCTGGGCCCCCGGCCCCCTGGACCCCCCCCTCCACCTGAGTCATGGGGCCGAGTTCCCACGTGGAGATGCGGTGCGTGTGGCTGGATGACATATAGGCATAGCACGGGCCTCTGAGCCTCCCAGGAGTGCCGCACAGAAGCCAGGCAGGCAGTGCACTTTCTGCCAGCCAGTCTCAAAGATGGGCTCCTGCAGCTGTGGCCCAGCTCACCCAGAAGAGACCACGGGTGTGGGGCAGGCTCCTTGTGGGCTCCTGGCCCCTGACCGTGAGAGCGAGTGTGGTGGACAACCCGTATTTCCTTTGCACCTCCATCCCTGTCACTCCCCCACCAGTAGCCAGTGAGAGGTTGCAGGTCCCCACCTGGGCACCATGGGCCCAGCCCCTGCTGGCTGCTGTTCCCTGTCTGCAGGTCAATCGGGCCCTTGTTTGCACCCACCTTAGGCCTGGCTCCCCTGCTCACCTGCTCTACCATGTCACTGTTGTCCTGGTCTTGTTGATGTCCATCTGGGCCGGCACTGCCTCCACTGCCACCCGTTGCCAGCACTGAGTTGCCCATGCCCACCCTATTCTTCACCTCCCCCTGGTGGTCAGTGCACATCATAGCAAGTGGTCAACTCCTGGTTGAGGGGACAATTTGCATATTAGGCTTTTATTATAGAGGATTGCCAAGCCAGTGTGGTTCAGTGGTTGAGCGTTGACCTATGAACCAGGAGGTCAGGGTTCCATTCCCAGTCAGGACACATGTCTGAGATGTAGGCTTGATCCCCAGTAGGGGGTGTGCAGGAGGCAGCCAATCAATGATTCTCTCTTATCATTGATTTTTCTATTTCCCTCTCCCTTCCTCTCTCTCTAAAAACAAAAACAAAAACAAAAACACAAACAACACACACACACACACATTTATAGAAAACAAACACTCCAATGAAATCCACTTGAGCATCCTACTGTGCTCACTATCCTCTCCTCATGCTGAGGACCAAGCCTCGTTACCGGATCCAGCCGGTATCACAGGTCCTGAAGGTAGGGCTAGGAGGTTTAAGAGAAATAAAGACAAGAGAAAGTGGGGCTTCAGGAGGACTGCTAGTCCATGGTGAGACTGCAGCAGCTTTATTAGTTGCAGGCGTACATTTATGCGTCCTTTCTGGGCGTTTCTCCAAGTGCCCCTTTCCCAGGACAAGGCCGCCCGTCAGCTCCTTAAGGCGTTCTTGGGAAAAGATACATAGAGCAGGCATCTGGCTAGATATCATTGAGAACAGCTTAACTGAGAACATCCAGATAAGTCATGTATCACATGCACTCCCTAACAATGGGGCTATGGTCTGCCCTGTCCCTAGTTGACCCTGAAGGCTTAGGGGAGAGCAAGTAGGCATTCCTACCCTGTGCTCAATCCCCTGTAGGAGAGCAGGTAGGCGTCCCTACCCTGTGCTCCATCCTTGCCCTCGGGCCCCACGGAACACGGCTTCCCACACCTTGTGTGTCTGATTGTCACAACTCACCTTTCCCTGGGCACCTCTCCACCCCATCCCCATACTACAGGTTGTGCTGAGCAGCCTGAATAGAAAAACTACATCATTTAATCTTTAAAGCAGTTCCTGAGGCATCTATAACCACTGCTGTTTTAGATAAGGATGTGGAGGCTCAAGGGGGTTCAGGAACGAGTTCAGGGTCACACAGCTAAAACCTAGTTGTTGACAGAGAAGGACCGGGAGACTTTGCTTGGTTTTGTTCTCTCAACCAAGGAATGGTTCTCCCTTGAGAAGTGTCTTCCTTCGCTCTGTGGGTGGTCTGGTTGGTGGGTCATAGCTCTGCCTTCATCTGCTCAACGCATCCCTCCTCCACCCCCAAAATCTCTGGAGGCCTGGCCCTGCTCTGCCTGCAGGACCCTCTGCAAAATCTGGAGTCCTTTCTCTGTGTTGCTTGTTCTTTTTTTTTTTTTTTTTTTTTTCCTCCCTATTTTCTTCCTGTGGACTATTTCCTCTGGTCTCTGAATTCCCAGTGTTAGCTCAGTTTCTCCACCCTCAACAGCAGCCTTGACATTGTCTCCAGGCCATACGTCATCTCTTTCCATTTCTCAGGGAACTACTGTTCTTTTTCTTGTGAAGTCTTCAGAGCCCGGGAATAGTTAAGTCTTTGAATAAAGACATCTCCACAAGTTCAGTGACCCTAGTCTTCGTGTCCTTCTTAGGTGGATGTCATTATTTTCTAGTCCTAACTCCTCCTTGCTAGGATACTACGTGTTGACTGCAGCCCATTCATGTCAAACATTTAGTCTTCATTCGATTACTGTTCTGACCTTCAGAGAATAATTATTTTTACCTTCTTGCATGCGTTGATGAATATGATTATGCTGATTATCAAATATGCCGGTGATGTACAGCTCTCAAAGTGGAAGTATTAGACCTTGCCTCTAGAGAGGTGGCATTTGAGGTCTGGAAGGAGAAATAGAAATAAACAACTTGACTCAATGCTGGTCAAATGGCTGGTGTGAATGAAGCTGACCAATGCATGCGTCACTAACGGAACCAAGGACAGCTCTTGGGAGTGTGAGTTCCCACCACTCATCCTAACCTCTAGACCACACTTCCACCATTCAAACCCTGGCCGTGGCTAAGGAAGTGGTGCTTTCGTTAGAGTCCTCTGTGATCACTGGCAAGTCTGGATGTGTCACAGGTAGAACTAGATAGATATTCAGGCATCTGTTTCTCTCCCCCTGCCTCCTTCCCCCTCCCCCCCCCGTTTGTCTCCCGATGATATTTTTCCATTGATTTTTAGGGAGTGTGGAAGAGAGAGGAAAAGACAGAGATAAATATCCAAGTGATAGAAACACATTAATGGTTGCCTTCTGCATGCACCCTGCCCAGGTCCTTAAACTGGGAGGAGCCTGCAACCGAGGTCCATGCCCTTGACCGGGATCAGACCTGGGACCCTTTGACCCACAAGCCTACGCTCTATCCACTGAGCCAAACCAGCCAGGGTTATAACTTCTCTTTCTACTGGCACATGTGTCTTTTCCCAGTTGGAATCTGGACTTATCTCCCATGTGTGGGACCCATCGCTCACAATCAACTTACCTCCCGTGGCTGAAAGCATCCCCCACCCCACCCTCCTCCATCACCTTCATCAGTTGCTATCTTTTCCTCACAGAAATGTTCATCCGTATATGAAGTCACAGTGCATAAGACCTTTGCCTAATGTTCAAGTACGATTCCGAAAGCAGCCTTTTCACTTCAAAATTAGAAGGACAGCGTGACATCTTGCAAGATGATTTAGGAACTGGCTTGTGAGTCGCATGGCTCATTGAACACCCTTGATAAAAAAATCCCTCTGTGCTGGGGTTTCAGATCCACCTTTGAGTGCCTTATTGTACATTTTTGCATAAGAAGGGTTCTCTACAGAGCCCGCTGTTTTTTCAAAGTTAACGTTTACATGCTGAAACCGGTTTGGCTCAGTGGATAGAGCGTCAGCCTGCGGACTGAAGGGTCCCGGGTTTGATTCCGGTCAAGGGCATGTACCTTGGTTGTGGGCACATTCGCAGTAGGGGGTGTGCAGGTGGCAGCTGATCGATGATTCTCTCTCATGGATGTTTCTAACTCTCTATCCCTCTCTCTTCCTCTCTTTAAAAAAAATCAATAAAATATAAAAGAAAAAAAAAAGGTTAACGTTTACAGATAACTGATAGGACCCTATTTTGTACCAAAATGTAAATGTGAAAAGACATTTGATGGCAATAAGCTAGGTGAGAAACCCGAGGCCGGCTCTAATAATACGATCCCAAAGCAGTTCACGTTAACCCTACAGACCATGGGGCTTTCCATTAGAAAAATACTAGACTTTGGTTCTGTGAAACTTAGGGGCTTTCTGATGTTTAGCTGTAACAGATCTGGACTGAGAAATTAAATCTCACTTCATAAGCATCCTGTTCAGTTTTTTTTTTTTTTTTTTTTTTTTTTTGCAGTGCAGGAAATAGGTCTAAAAACCAGATGAAAAAGATATAAAATAGCTTTGCAGGACGCCCTGTATACTAGTTCATATTAATGCGGCCATTTCCAGGAATCGGTGGCTGCTTATTTTTCATGTGATATACTGAAAACGCCGCGGAGGGAGGATCCGCACGCTGAGTTAGATTCTCAGGCGTCTTTCCTGGTGCAGTCACATGTCCTTCTATTTACCTTGAAGGTGCCAGGCAGACGGGTACCCCTGACTGTTATACAGGCTCTCTCATAGGTTTCTCCTTTGATAGACTGCTCAGTAAGCATTTCAGGGGATAAGCCCCTTCACCTATATTTCAGCTCTGATATACTTCTCCGAAAAAATCTCAAAAGATCTTTGCTAGAAGGGCACCCTGGTTTAAAATCGAAACAGTTGACTTACAGATCTTAGAGCATAAACACTTCCCTTCTCTCCCCCCAAAAAAACATATATAAGAGTTCATCTTTACTCCAATACTATGAAATAGATATTATTATTCTTATATTTCACAGTGGAAAATCTAGTCTCAGAGATTTTTTTAAAAAGCGCTGAAGGCCACAATCTAATAAATACATGTGTTGAGATGAGAACTTGCTATGCGCTATGTTTTGTGAGTCAGTCCTCACAGTGACCCCAGGGACAACCTGCTGTCCATTCGAGGAGGTAACTGTACTTGTGTGAGGTTTTAAGTGAGGAGCCTGAGCTTACACAGTTAACCCCCCCTTTTTTAAGGCCTAAAATTCTTACTGGGTGTCATACCCAAAGGCTGTTTATTTGAGCACATTTTCTTTTTTTCTTTTAATAGTATTTTTGTTGATTTTAGAGAGGGAGAGGGAGAGGAAGAGGGAGAGGGAAAAGGAGGGAGTGAAAAAGGGAGAGAAGGAGGAAGGGAGGGAGGGAGAGAGAGAGACATTAGTGATGAGAGAGAATCATTGATTAGCTGTCCTCCTGCATGTCCCCCTATTGGGAATCAAGCCTGCAACCTGGGCATGTGCCCTGACTGGGAATCCAACTGTGATTTGCTGGTTCACAGGTCAATGCTCAACCACTGAGCCATGTCGGCTGGGCTTCCCTGTGCATTTTAATCACTAACTTTGATGATTAAAAGGGACATACTCTAGGGTAGGGCCCTCAGTTTCTCGAACTGTATCATCCCCAAATAAGGCCGACTCCAGAACAGTTCCCAATTTCTGGACCCTCCAAAGTCATCTTAAAAGGGGACTTGGCTTGGCTAGTCATTATGAAAGTGAATTCCAATGGAGTGTTTGCTCTGTGGAGGCTAAACTATCATGTGAATTAGGAGGACCCATGAGAGACTGGCTGGAGGGCTGGCAGAGCCTGGGGGAAAGCCCTCTTGTGTGTGTGTGGGTGAACCTTGGGGGATCCAGGCCCCAGGCCCAGGGAAGAACCACAACTTCCTCCCCCCACGCCCTCCTGTCCTCAGGCTGCTGTCAGCTGCCTTGAGGGAGCTCCCAGTTTCAGAGGAATCTTAAGTGGGGCAGCAACAGGAGCAGGGGAGCTTCTTACTCATTTCATTTTTTTCTCTTTCTTTTTGGTGAGAATGCTTAGTTACTAGGAAGCAATTTGAAGACTTCTGAGGAATATGGAGTGAGAAAGTCAACCTTTTATGGTAAAAGAAGAGTCAGTTGAGGGGCTGGGATGTTCCTGTCATTCTCTGTTCTATTTGAGATGCTCCATCAGTGCAATGCACATCCTGTTGAAAGGAAGGCTGAGGGTTTTGGTTGCTTTTTTTTACCTGAGAGGTTTCATGCTGCGTGGTCATTATTGCTGTGAGCCCAAAACTGGTCTAGAAATTAAAGTCTTATTCTGAAAAATAGGGGGGAAAAAGGTAAAATTGGAGCCCTAAATAACCACTTTCACATCATTTCATTTGTGATTCATGCCAATATTCGTTCTCTGATACGTTTTTCCACATTCCTTACTGGTTTACTTAAATCATTACTGATTGATGCTCCATATATTCATTCAGCTCCATTCCTCCCTGCCGGAGAGGAATTTCCCCCGATATTTCACTTTTTAATAAACTATTCTCATTCTTTATTGCATTGAAGTGAAGTGAATGGATTTGGTGACCTTTCAGCTTAGGTCACCGGTCTTGGTGGTTGATCTTGTCTAATGTAGGAGTTACATGACAGCAGAGAGAGACAGTGCTTCGGTTAACTCTGAAAAGCACTAGGTGATTATGCAGCTCTCCTTTCTCTACCTTTTCCCAGAAGTCATGGGACACAGGCAACAGTGGAGACAGCGGAATTCCCCCCCGGGTTTTCATGGCAACAGAAGTGTTGGAAGCTCTGTGCCCACCTGGTGGCCTTTTGCAGCCGTGCATGGCGTGAGGGATAAAGAGCTACAAGAGCCAAAGCCAGTTTGGCTTAGTGGTAGAGTGTCGGTCTGCGGACTGAAAGGTCCCAGGTTCGATTCCGGTCAAGGGCATGTACCTTGGTTGTGGGCACATCCCTGGTAGGGGGTGTGCAAGAGGCAGCTGGTCAGTGTTTCTCTCTCATCGACATTTCTAGCTCTCTGTCTCTCTCCTTTCCTCTCTGTAAAAAATCAATAAAATAAAATAAAATAAAATAAAATAAAATAAAAGAGCTACAAGAACTCACGTTGGAGGGAGTGGGGGGGGGGTCATTGGGAAAGGAGGGGAATGGAAAGTCAATGGCACGTGAAGCCTGACCAGGAAATAGAAGCAGAGAAGTCCAGCCAGAGAGCACATATAGAAGATCGTCCGAGTGCTTTCGCCAAGGTGCTTCCTTCATATTATATACATCACACCGTGCAAACATACAACCCTTCTTTTCCATTTCTGATTGTGCAACAAAACCCTTTCAGCAGCAATAGCTTGACAAAGCGTGTGTGCACCCTAAACACAGGGGCGTTTCTGTTTCTCACGAAAATTGATGACGATGAAAGCGCACTTGCACAAAACACCTGTCCACATGACCCACTCCCGGAGGGAGCTGCAGTGGTCGCTGACCACGGAAACGGAAGACGCACAGGTACCCAAGAGGCCCCGGCCTCCGGTTCATAGATGAGTAATTGCTCCGGGGAGACCGTGCACGGAGAGTGTGGGCATCATCAGCATTTCAGACCCCAGGAGCCTCTCAGGCATCTCAGAGAAGAGAAGCCTGGCAGCCCCCGCTGCTCCACCGCTCAGAGGCCACCCGGAGTCATTGAAACCATTTCACATGTTCACTACAGAGTGGCTCCAAGTCCCCTAATGTATTGCTCAAGAACCGGGTAACTCTGAGCCCTTCATGCAACCCTTGGACTTAGGACCTTCCTGAGGCTGCCACTGGCCTTTGCCAGGTCACATTTTGCCTTGGCTACCATTTCATGATTGTGATGTCTTGGCTGCCATATCAGGTCATGATTGTGATGCAAACCAAAAATATGGTTTTCAAGTAGGAGTTGCATCCAGAAAATCAACAGCTTTAGCTCACCCTATGGTCTCCTCCCTCCTACTTTTGACTATTAGATCCTATATTTTTTGTCTGTTATTTACAATTGCCATCAAACTAATTTATTTATTTATTTTAAAATATATTTTATTGATTTTTTTTTTTTACAGAGAGGAAAGGAGAGGGATAGAGAGTTAGAAAATCTATGAGAGAGAAACATCAATCAGCTGCCTCCTGCAAACCCCCCTCTGGGGATGTGCCCGCAACTAATGTACATGCCCTTGACCAGGATCAAACCTGGGACCTTTCAGTCCGCAGACCGGCGCTCTATCCACTGAGCCAAGCTGGTTTCGGCAGCCATCAAACTAATTTAAAAGTTGCCATTTATAAAGAGATGAGAATTGAGTTAGTATTCTAACTCTATCATTAGAGTTTGTAGTTTCAGTGAAACAGTCTTTAAAAAGTAGGGACACTCCCATCAGTCCTTTCACGTACATTTCACAGCACAGAAAATTTGTCCAGTAATGGAGACTCTAGTAACAAAGCTTCTTCGTTTGAGAAAATTTTGCTCAGGCCTCTGAACCCCCTCTTACGCCCATCTATGTACTCTCTGGGAAAATCCAGTTTTAACAAGACCCCTGTGAAGTCAGTTTAGCAAGAATTCCCCATCTTCCATATCTGATCACTCTCAATGCCTGTTGGTTTTCTCCTCTTCCACCATCTCCCATGTGATGTCCGATCACCCTGGCCTGTCTTCAGTAGGAATCTGTTAGTTCAGTTTAGCCAGGAAATAGGCATACGTGACCAGGAAGTCCCAAACAAGATGAACCCAAAGGTATAGGATGTCTGAATAGATAAGAAAACAAGACCCTTACGTATGCTGCCTACAAGAGACCCACTTTACATAGAAAGGTACACACAGACTAAAAGTAAAGGATGGAAAAGATATTTGATTATAATTAAAGTGCTAAAGACAAAACGAGGATCTTAAAGGTAGCAAGAGAAAAGCAGTTGGTTACCTACAAGGGAGTGCCCATAAGAATGCCAGCTGATTTGTCAACAGAAACATTGCAGGTCAGAAGGAATTGGCATGAGATATTGAAAGTGGTGAAGAGCAAGGACCTCCAACCCACATTACTCTATCCAGCAGAGTCATCATTTAGAATCAAAAGAAAGAGCTTCTCTGATAAAGAAAAGCTGAAGGAGTTTATCACCCCCAAATCAGTATGACAAGAAATGTTAAAGGGACTTCTAGAAAGAGAAGAAGGAGAAGGAGAAAATAGAAACAAGTATGAATAATAAAATGGCAGTAACTTCATACCTATCAATAATTATTTTAAATGTAAATGTATTACATGCTTTAATCAAAAGACACAGGGTGGCTGAATGGATAAGAAAATGAGACCCTTCCATGTGCTGCCTATAAGAGACCCACTTCAGATTGAAAGACACACACAGACTAAAAGTGAAGGGATAGAAAAATATATTTCATGCAAATGGAATTGAATAAGAAAAAGCTGAATTAGCATCACTTATACCAGACAGAATAGCCTTGAAAACAAAGGCTGTACAAGAGACAAAAAGGATATACATGCATACAGTGGAATATTGTTTGGCCATAAAAGAGAATGAAATCTTACCATTTACAACAACATGAATGGACTGGAGGGTAATGCACTAGGTGAAATAATCAGACAGAGGAAGCCAAATGCCACATGATTTCATATATATGGGATATAATAAACACAATAAATAAACAGTCAAGCCAGAAGCACGCTCATAGATACAGAGAACAAACTGACAGTACCATATGGGAGAGGGGTTGGGGGCTGAGTGCATAAGGGGAAAGGACTAAGGAGGACAAATTGGCAGTTACAGAATAGTCATGGGGCTATAAAGCACAATATAAGGAAGGCAGTCAATATTGTAATAACTATACATCATGTCAGGTGGGTATAAGATTTATGGGGGGGCATCATTTAGTAAGTTATATACTTTATAGCTACTATGCTGTACACCTGAAATAATATAGCATTGAATGCTGCAATTGAAATTATATATATATATATATATATATATATATATATATATAAAGAAAACATGCCAAAACTGGTTTGGCTCAGTGGATAGAGCGTCAGTCTGCAGGCTGAAAGGTCCCGGGTTCGATTCCGGTCAAGGGCATGTACCTTGGTTGCGGATATACCCCCAGTGGGGGGTGTGCAAGAGGCAGCTGATCAATGATTCTCTCTCATCGATGTTTCTAGCTCTCCCTCTCTGTGAAAAAATCAATAAAATATGTTTAAAAAGAGCCCAAACCGGTTTGGCTCAGTGGTAGAGCGTCAGCCTGCAGACTGGAAGGTCCCAGGTTCGATTCCAGTCAAGGGCATGTACCTTGGTTGCGGGCACATCCCCAGTTGGGGGTGTGCAAGAGGCAGCTGATCGATGATTCTCTCACATCGATGTTTCTAACTCTCTATCCCTCTCTCTTCCTCTCTGTAAAAAAAAAATCAATAAAATATATTAAAAATATGTTTAAAAAGAAAACAAAGAAAAAAGAAATTGGGAAAGTTTTCTAGACTTTCCCAGGAGTTAATGAGGTGGGATTCAGTGAGACCTGTGGATTCTCAGGCCATGGATCATCTGTGGTTCACATTTTTCATGGCTTCCTCATTAGAAATGACGAGGGATAATGAGAAAAAAAAATGGTAATAAGGTTATTGCTCCTGGGAATTTTCCAGTGGTCCATGGAGATGCCTTTCTTTTTTTTTTTTTTTTTTTTAAAGGAAAGAATATTCTATGAATCACAGTTCCTTGCATGAAAATGCCTTTAAAGGACATTAAAAGGTTCAAAGGGGATGTCCAGAGGGTAGCTCGGTGGGACTGCAGTCAACAAGGGGCTTTCCCAAACCTTCTCAAGGCCTCGCCAGATCCGCACCTGTCAGCAGAGTCTGGCTCAGGGCAGAGACATTTCCAAGCACAGCTTCAGATGTGAAATGCCTACAACACACTCACACCTTCTTCTCACTCCTCCAGAGAACGGAAGGAACCTAAATCATGGGTGTTTGCAATGTTTGACTAATTTACTCATTTCCTGCAAAAGCAAAACCCGACAGCTACACGAAAATAATTCCAGGGATCAGTAACCCGTGGTGCATTATAAACTTATTTCACAGAACCCGAGCTCCCCTGCCTTAGTTCTGCTTAATCAAAGGCAAGGAAAGAGCAGGCCTCGCAGAGTCTGCCTCTCTCCTCCAGGAGATGTCCCCTCCCCACCCCCAGGGGGAAAGTCCTGCTGCCACTGGTGTTCGTTCCGTTTATGTTTTACGGCTCCCGTGCTCAGCCATCGCCGTGCAGGTGGAATTAGAAGGGACCCTGTTTGTGAGGGTTTATCCTGAAACTATACATGGTGCAGAAATTGCTAACTTTGATGCGATCGGTTCGTAACACGGAGTGGTGCTTGCCTTTTATTCTAGTTCTTCAGACTCGAGAGAAAAATCCCAGAAAAATATATTCTGGAGAAAAACCTCTTGAATTCATCTGGAATTCTGGAAAAGTGCCCCTCTCTTTAAAGATAATAAAGAAAATGGGCTTTCATAACCACCCCATAGCAAAGCTGTATGGCATTTCAGAATCTTTCCTTAAAGTGTAGTTTACTGATTTCAGAGAGGGAGATAGAGAGAGAGTAACATCCAATGATGAGAATCATTGATCGGCTGCTTCCTACATACCTCACACTAGGGATGGAGCCCACAACCCAGGCATGTGCCCTGACTGGGATTTGAACCATGACCTTCTAGTTCAACCACTGAGCCACACCGGCCAGGCCTCCCTTCACTTTTGAAATATATGAGTCCATACTTGTTCCCCGAGGGGGAGCTACACATTACTGGGATTTGAAAATCATCTGTGAAGTAGTCAGTCGACATGCTCTTAGGTCTTTCACGGTCTGGCAGGAAGGTAGACAAAGAGTCACTGTCCAGCAGGTTACATTCTGGGAAAGAATTGTGTGTGGCCAGAACTTTGGTTACACCCGTCATTCCTCTCGATGGGACCAGAGAAGGCCCTAGTGCTGTCTGTGGAAAGATGACTGCAAGGTGCCCTCTGGGGAGGAGGCAAGGGGTGGCTTAGAGAGAGCAGCTCATTGGACATTGTGGGGGGCAGGAAGGGTGGTGAGCTGACGGAGCAGCGACATGTTGGTCCCAGTCCTGGGGTGAAGCCGTGGCTCTGCCTCTAGGAAGTTAGAGATGAGACCTTATCTCCAAGGTGAGGCTCCAGCTTCTGGAAGCAGAAGATCTAAACAGAATGCCCCCGGGTCTTTCTCTGCTGGAGTCACTCACAGGAGTCAGGCCCAAGCCGGTGACACCCAAACCCTACTCCCCCAGAGAATATTGATCCCTCTCAGCTCCCACCTCGGCACTCACGGGAGTTGAGAAGAAACAGAATGCCTTCATTATCACGGGCCGTTCATTCCATTCTCAGGTTTGTTTAGCAAACACGAGGCGCCGATGTTGCCTGGCACCGCACTCAGGTTGAAGGAAAGCAGATGCGCGTGTGCCGGTGATGAGGGACGTGCAGTGAGCAAACAGGTGTGCAGACACGGGCTGAAGGATGCACGGAAAGCTCCCAGACCCAGGGGAGGGCTCGCCGGGTCCCTAGGAGACGCCAGCAGGGGCTCTGCAGGGAGGAAGTGTTAGAGGCACCTCTCACCTGACACCAGAGAGGTGTTACTGGACAGGACAGCCCCACCTTCCCCCTCCCTGAGCCAGTGGGAGAGGGCTGTCTGCCACCTCCATCCTTATCTTCTCATGTAAATGAGCTCATGTGACCTTGACTGCGTTGTGAAAAGCCCGTTTCCTCAAGCAGTTAAAGCTGCGTCTTTAGTGAAAAAAAAGCAAGAGCGAAGCAAGCAAAACTGTACATCTGCATTATGGGGCGGAGACAAATATAATAGCTCCCTGCTAATCTGAAAAGAGCAGGTCGGGTGGGGGGTCCGAGGCATGATGTAGGCTCCTGTCTGTGGGCTTCAAAACTCCTCTGCTGACTATTTTGGTGCAGGTTTATTCTCTCAAAATGTAATCCTTTTTTTTTTTTTGTATTGTAATATATTTTTAATATTTATTTATTATTATTATTATTTTTTAAATATATTTTATTGATTTTGTACAGAGAGGAAGGGAGAGAGATAGAGAGTTAGAAACATCAATGAGAGAGAGTCATCGATCAGCTGCCTCTTGCACACCCCCTACTGGGGATATGCCCGCAACCAAGGCACATGCCCTTTACCGGAATCGAACCTGGGACCCCTCAGTCCCCAAGCCGATGCTCTATCCACTGAGCCAAACCGGCCTCGGCTTATTATTATTATTTTTATTAAATTATTATCTGTGTACATATTTTAACATCTCCCCCCCGCCCCCGTACATACCCTCCCTCCCCAGAGTTTTGTGTCCATTGGTTGCACTTATATGCATGTATACAAGTCCTTCGGTTGATCTCTTATCTCTCCCAGATCTCAAAATATAATCCTGGGACATGTTTCGGCCCCAGGTTCCTGCAAGTCCTACCGTAAAGAGAGCATCGCCGATGCCCTGCTCCCTCCTGTGATTCCTGGCTCGATTCGATGTGTGGCCGGCGGAACGCAGGCCTCTGGAGAGAGGCTGTGTTTTGTGTGTTGCCATGGAAGCGTGTAAATAATAGGAACAGAGCGGCGGTATATGACCACTCGGTGGTTGGTGCCCTGGAATTATGGCAGCGAGAAATCCCTTCCACGTCTCCGAGATGTAAGCGTCTGGAGTGAAGAATGGCCTAAGTGTCTTTAATAAAGGAATTATCCTTTATTGCATTCAATTAGACGGACCTACAAAGACTTCAAAGCAGGCCTGGACCACGGAGAGCCCTGGAGACGGTCACTAGGGACTGCACCTGCAGACCGGGGGAGGCTGGAGAGAAAGAACGCGGGAGCCTCAGGCGTCCCAGTTATAACATTGGTGTTACACATAGACCCAGTTCAAGTCTCACCCCAGACGTGTGGCCGGAGGTAAACGAGATGGCTCAGGGGCCCCTGGAAGCCAAGGCCCCTTTCCCTGTTTGGAGCGGTGAGACCCAGACCACCAGCTACTCAGGCTGTGTGATGTTTGATTCGTCTTCTGATTCCAATAATTGTTATGAAGCTGCCTTCTCATTTAAAACCAGAAGCTACCCATCATAAAACGCACCAGCTTTCCCCACACCCTGTTCTAGGGAGGGGACGTTTCAGGTTCATTTAAATAAGAAATAAACACAGCTCTCTGCGCATCCCTGTGAATAACAGTTCTGTGAATGCTGCCGTTTTCTTCTGCAAACCATGCTCAGGTTTCCTCTCTGAATGAACGTTTCTCATTCGTGAATTCAAAACACACCGAGCCCATGTCACAGCGGCACCACGTGACGGGAACTAAGAGCAGCTGCGCTCCGGGCCGCGTCTTGTTCTCTTTCCTTTTTCCTCCTCGTCTCCAGATGGTTGCTATTGAAAGCTCTTTATTTCTCTTTCATGAAGAGGGGAAGGAAATGGCCCTCACACGTCCTTTTGCCCGCACCAGGAGACTCAAATGAAAAAGCTGAAAACTTTCAAAAGCGTCAAGCTTTACTTCGCAGAATGCAGGGAAATCTCAACGGCTGGTCAAGTTTCACTAATAGTAGAAAGAATCGCCTTCATGTGGCCTCTCTGTTTTTTTTTTTTTTTTTTTCCATCCACTCTGTCTCTGAGGAGAGAATGAACATTTTCTCTCTTGTCTTTGTGGTTCTTCAGAGAAAGAAATTAATTTTTTTTTCCCTATGTACTTCAGTGGTGTGTTTTTGTTTTGTTTTGTTTTGTTTTTTAAAGATATGCCACTACCTGATATTCCTGTGTAAAATACTAAAAATGTACAGGAGGCCTAGAAAAATAAGGTATAATAATAAAAAAAAAGTTTAAAAATATCTGTTGCATGAAAAACATTGTCTCAGAATTATTTCCAAATATCACACTGCCCAATTTTCCTTTCTTCCTTTTGAGGCCATTGATACTCAGTGGAAGAAAGTCAGCAAAACAGACTCCACGTTCAACTATAATCAAGAGTGAACATAAGGAGCCCTAGCCTGTTTGGCTCAGTGGATAGAGCGTCGGCCTGAGGACTAAAGGTCCTGGGTTTGATTACCCTCAAGGGCACACACCTCAGTTGCAGGCTTGGTCCCTTGCCCTGTGTGGCATGTGTGAGGCAACCAATACATGTCTCTCTCCCATCAATGTTCCTCTCTCTGTCTCTCCCCCTCCCTTCCATCTTTCTCTCTCTCAAAAAAAAAAAAAAATCAATGGAAAAATATCCTCAGTGAAGATTAATAACAACAACAAAAAAAGGGTTACCATAAGGAATTTTAAGAACTAATCAGATTCTGTGGCTTTATTGGCATTATCTTGTAGCAGATCTTTGGAATAAGTTCTTTCACAGGCTAATCTAATCTTGAACGTAGACTTTGCTACAGCGATTCTCATTATATATTCCTCTCATTTAAATGCTTTCTGTCCACAAAGGCTGAATAATGTTAGCTCTTTTTCAAGCACAGAACAAGAGATGGGAATGTAAGGGGAAAATATGAAAAAAAACACACACAACAATACCACTTAGGATCCAGTCATAAGTTATTAACCATCTAAGCAATTAGCATAAAAGCTTTTTAAAACGTCTAGCAGGAAAAGTGATTCTATTAAAAGATGTCAGTGGTACATTGTGCTCCAAGGGAAGCCATAATCAGTAAACAGGTTCAAAACCAGCAGGGCTCTTTAGACAGATTCTGTATCTTCTTGTCCTGCCGGTGGTCCAGCGGAGCCAGACAGAGTGCCTCCCGAGTGGACAACATTGCCTCAGACTTGCTGTTGGCTGTTGACTTCCTGAAGAAGGAAGTGGATTAGTCAACTGTGTCATCTCAGAGCAGCAGGGCTGCTGCGACACAGAGATGATAGATACCGTGTGTGCTTCATCAAAGGCGTCGCTGAATGATCTGGGGCCGTAGGACGTTTTACGTTAGCCTTTCTGCAAAGCCTTGCCAGGCCTTCCCTTGGTTGGTGACTTCAAAGTGGTGGCTCACAACAGAAGAAAAACTATATCATGAAAGTGAATTTAATTCTCTCTTGGAGTCTGTCAAAGAATAGATTTTCAGCTGAAACCGGTTTGGCTCAGTGGATAGAGCGTCGGTCTGCGGACTGAAAGGTACCAGGTTTGATTCCAGTCAAGGGCATGTACATTGGTTGCAGGCACATCCCCGGTGGGAGGTGTGCAGGAGGCAGCTGGTCGATGTTTTTCTCTCATCAATGTTTCTAGCTGTCTATCCCTCTTTCTTCCTTTCTTTGAAAAATTAATTATATATATATATATATATATATATATATATATATATATATATATATTTTATTTTTTTTTTTAAAGAAAAGGATAGATTTTGAGCTGGTGGTTCTCAGCCAGGGGTGGTTTTGGCACGCTGGGGTATTTAACAAGTTCAGGAGACAGAGAAGGTCTTGATTGTCATGACCCAGGAGGAGAAAGGGCTGAAGGCATCGGGCATTTAGAGGTCAGTGGTGATGGTTAGCATACCGCAATGTCTGGGATGGCCTCCCACAAAGAAAACTTACCCAGCCCTAATGTCCCCAGTGCCAAGGTCGACGAATCCTATTTCACATGATTTATCAGCATGAGTAATGCTGATAATTTGCAAAATTTAATTTTTCTCCATATGCTTTAGGCTTTTGTTATCAAGAAAAATAGAACAGTTGGTCATGTTATTGCCCAGTTTGGAACCACACGACACAGTGATCATTTTAAAGACATGAAAAGGAAACCTATTTCCTGTTCTGTTTGTGTGTTAGCACTGATTTACCTTTTCTCAGCCATTCGTAAACCCCAAGTAGAGACCAAACCTGAGAGTGTGTTGAATGCAAATTGCAGGGGGTAAGGGGAGTTCAGCTTCACATCAAAGTTACAAGCTCCGCAGACATTACTGGTATCCCTGATACACTGAGTTATTAAATCGTGACACCTCCAGGTTGCCCTGTCTCGTTGAAGTTGGAAAGTAGAGTGAGTTCACACAGCATCACTGCATGTAGAGTACCACTGCAATTCTAATCAAAACAAGCAATGGGCATCCTGAACATTCTCTTTGTGCCCATCTCTCCCACTGTGACCGAGGGCAGGGGAGAGAAGTTCTAGCAGAACACTTAGAGGAGTGAAGTGGTAGACTACACTGGAGGAGACCCAATCCCAATAAATAAATAAATAAAATAAAATAAAATAAATCAGCTCATAAATACACCCTACCTTGGTCCATGATTGGAATTAGAAAATATATGGTCATGCATCCTGGACCAAGCTGGGGGTAAAATGGCATCACACGCCAATAAGCAGTGAGCTAAGTTACAGTGACCCTGACCCTCTCTCAGTGTAGTTCCTGAATGCTAGAGGCCCAGTGCATGGGATTCGTGCACTTGTGGGGGGCATGGCACTTGTGGGGGGATCAGCCCGCTGTGAGAGCGCCACTCATCCCGGTCAGCCTGAGCGGCACTCCCATTGTGGGAGTGCACTGACCACCAGGGGGAAGCTCCTGTGCTGAGTGTCTGCCCCATGGTGGTCAGTGCACATCATAGCGACTGGTCTACTGGTTGGTCTGGTTGTTTGCCGTTCGGTTGCTGGGCTTTTATTATATAGGATCCTATTCTCTCCCCGATACACTGGCGGTATGGATTTGGTTCTGAAAAGACATAGGGAAAATGCCCTGCTCTTCAATGCCTTGTCTCCTTCTGGCACCCAAGCCCACACAGAGCACTGCTTGGATGCAGAGATTCATAATTAGTCTTTACTTCCATTCCATGTTCCCCATAAAGCAACTCTTAAAACGAACAGAGACACCAACTGTGCCACCAGGTAAAAGCAAAAAATCCAGAAACCGTTTATTGCTAATCTTTTGTATCCTGGACACCGCTTCTTTCCCATCAGCAAACACATGCAATACACAGGCTCTGCCCAACAGAGCAGGCAATGTTCCTAAACCAGAATACGTATTATCAGCATTTAGGTCACTGAGGACAGCACAGATGGCACAGACAAATATCTTCTTTACATTTTTATAATCAAAGGTTATTCTTGAGATTTAAGAAAAACAAATCATCTATTCTAAAATCCTAAATAATAAAGAGGTAATATGCAAATTGACCCTCATGCCCTCACAAAGATGGCTGCCTAAGACCAGGCCAGCAGTGGGGTTAGTGAGGGACGTCCAAATGATTGAATAAGCAGGCTGCATGGGGCGACCAGACTGGCAGCAAGAGGGAAGTTGGGGGCAACCAGGCCAGCAGGGGGGACAGTTGAGGTGACCAGGCCAGCAGGGAGGGCAGTTGTGATTCAGCTGGCAGAGGGCGGCAGATGGGGCAACCAGGCCAGCAGGAGGGCAGTTAGGAGCAAACAGGTTGGTAGGGAGTGGGCAGTTGGGGGTGACCTGGCCAGCAGCAGAGGGCAGTTAGGAGTGATCAGGCCAGCGGGGGGGGGGCAGTTAGGGGTGACCAGGCAGTCAGGCAGGTGAGCAATTATTAGCCAGTGGTCCTTGGGATCGAGCCTAAACTGGCAGTCAGACATCTCTCTAGGGGTCTTGGATTGGAGTGGGTGCAGGCTGGGCTGAGGGGATCCCCTCTCCCCCGTGCACAAATTTCATGCACCGGGCCTTTAGTCAAATATAAAAAAGTACGCTGCTGTTACAGAAAATTGATTGTGATATTTAGAAAGAGTTTCCCCAATGTCTTTTTGGTTGCACTTCAAACTCCTGGTGTTCCATTCAAGCCATGACATACTGTTAAATGAGAAAAGAAAACAAGGCTTTTTAATAAAGGAGAAATTGATTAAAAAACAAGTATTGCAGTACAGTTATCATTAGCCAAGACTCATATGGCAACTGATCAAAGAAGAATCTCGATTCTTCTAGAACATTCCGAGAATCTGGATCTTTACTTTCAGTTGCACCAAAGAATTGAGACTTCTCTGATGACATTGGTTCCTCCAGCCAGGCCACTTTCTTATATACCACTCTCACGCCTCCCCGACCGAGTGCCTGAGAGCAATCTCAGCCTTCCGTGATGAGAACCAGACCCTCCACGGTCCCCTCCTCCACCCCCTGTCTGTCTCCCACGCTTCCTTGTCTCAGTTCATGGCAGCACCCGTGTTTCTGTTCCTCAGGCCCCAAACCTTGGAGTCCTTCTTCCTGCCTCTTGAAATTTCTCTTTCTCCCTCCATAAAACCATGACTAATCTGTAGGTTTCATCTTCAAGCTGAGTCCGGTCTCGAATATCTCTCTACCCCTCATGCACCCTAATTTTGGACCACACCACCATCATCGCTCACCTGAATTATTGCAGTAGAGTCTAGCTCTTCTCCTAGATTTTTCCACACAGATACCGCAAGATTTCCATGCAGATACTGCAAGATGGCTTAAAACCCTCCAATGCACCTTCTCTCTCAGAGTAAAAATCAATGTTCTTTTTTTTTAAGCATAGATTCTTTTTTTAAAAAAAATTATTTTTATTGATTTCAAAGAGGAAGGGAAGGGGAAAGATAGAAACATCGAAGATGAGAGAGAATCATCGATCGGCTGCCTCCTGCATGCCTGACACTGGTGATCCAGCCTGCAACCGGGCGTGTGCCCTGACAAGGAATTATAGGTTGATGCTCAACCACCGAGCCATCCAGGCTAAAAGTCAACGTTCTTATGAGGATTTAGAAGGCCCTTCAAAACATGTCCCCTTGCTCCCTTACCTGTGTGACCTGACTGTGTGTCCTGCCCCAAGCCAGCTTCATGAGTGTGTGCCATGTGCAGTCACACAGGGCCCTGGGCTCAGAAGGTGCATGTGTTCAGCGTGCAGCTATCTTTAAACTTCTTCATGATGTTGAAACAAGGAGTTCTATAGTTTTCTATTGTACTGGGCCCCACCAGTGATGTAACCGGACCAGTCTTCCACTGTTCTTCTCGTCACCCACAGCCCTCCAGCTGACCCCTCACACTGGGTGTACACCCTGGGTACTCTCCCTGCTCTGAGCCTCTGTACTTGCTGTTCCCGCTGCCTGATTCTCTTCCCCTGAGGGTCCACGTGACTCACACCCTCATCTCCTTTGCATTAACATTTCAGTGAGACATACGCTGACCGCACCATTCATCCTGCAGACTATTTCCCTGTGGTCCTTCTCCAGCTGTATTTTTTCTTATTGTATTTATGACCTCCTTACGTAGTAACATTTTTCTTAGTTTTATGTTATTTGTCTATTATCAATATTTCTCCCTCTGGGATATCATAGGCTTCATGAAGGTGAGGATCTTTATCTTTTTTTTTTTTTCCACTGCTGTATCCTATGAGCCTGACCTATATAGCAGGTACTTGACTATTTGTTGGATGGATGAATAAGCACTGGAGGTTGATGCCAGCGGGGGAGATAGAACCTCTACAGTTAATGATATTGAATGTGGGATAATACACTACAGACAGTTTTCATTACAGAACGTGACTCACATCATTCACAACAACCCCTCCTGTTGCATCCATATGCTACTTGCTTCACTCTAATTCAAAAAAGCAGCATGCCAGGATCCTCCAAGTTTCACTATATTTTGAGAAAATTCCAGTTTACATAAAAACAAACAGTCATCATTGGGCTAATTTTCAGATAAGAAATATTTTGTCCAGAAGGCATTGATGACTTTGCAACAGAAATATAAAAACCTCGCCTGGCCGTTGTGGCTCAGTGGTTGAGCATCAACCGACCTATGAACCAGGCGGTCACGATTCGATTCCCAGTCAGGGCACATGCCCAGGTTGTGGGTTTGGTCCCCAGTATGGGGTGTGCAGGAGGCAGCCGATCCATGATTCTCTCTCATCACTGATGTTTCTCTCTCTCTCTCCCTCTCCCTCCCTCTCTGAAATCAATACAGATGCATTTTAAAAAGTTCATATAAAATTTTAGTCAATTGGGACTCCTCCTTAAAAATAGAATGCATAGGCTCCCATTCCTAAACCTCTCCTCGCCCTCTCCCCCCCCCCCCCCCGGCAGTAACCACGTTTAAGTGCACAAAGAACTCTCTGGTTTGTAAAACTGAAACCTGTCTGTGGTGATGGCCGAGACTGGACAGAACTGGAGGCAGAAGTGAGCCACTAGCCCTGACTCAGCTTCTGGAGTTTCATTTCCTCTTGTGGAAGCTCTCAGTCCCTGGCCCCTCCATCCCTCCACGGGCTGTGCTGCAGATGGAGCCCATCGGCAGCCTTTTTTTATTATTATTTTTAAATAAATCTTTATTGTTCAGATTATTACAAATGTTCCTCTTCCCCCCACCCTCCTTCCATTGCTCCCCTCCACCAGGTTCCCACCCCACCCTCCGCCCTTTTCCCATCGGCAGTCTTGTCCTGTCTGGACCCCCTGTGTACACGAGTGTCTGTACAGAGATGGCTGGCTCCCAGCAGGACTCAGCCCTTACTCTCAGGACATCATTTTTGTTTTCCCTTTGAATTATGAGTTGTATCCTGCACTACCAGGTGATGACCTTGTTTTCCATTTTACCGAGAAAATAGAGGCAGTTCGAGGTGAATTCCTGCAAATTCCCACTGTGGCATCTACCCAGTCCCTGGTCTCTGTGCCTACAGACTCTTCTCTCCTGTGTCCGTGTTGGAATGGTCCATGTTGATGTCCTGAGCCAACTCTTCCCTGACCAGAAAGATAATTACTCCAACAATCCTCTGCTCTTCAGATTTCCCCCCTGCCGGTATGATCTTTCTAATCAGCATGTAAATATGAATTGAGTCCTAAATTTTTTTCCCATTAAAAAAAGTTAAATTATCTGGTTGGTTGGATTAGTGATGGAGTGTTGACCTATGAATCAGGAGGTCATGGTTTGGTTCCCAACCAGGGCACATGCCTGGGTTGCAGGTTCGATCCCCAGTGTGGGGCATGCAGGAGGCAGCCAATCAATGGCTCTCCCTCATCATTGTTTCTATCTCCCTCTTGCTCTCCCTTTCTCTCTGAAATCAATAAAAAAAATATATTAAAAAAAGAAATCTTGATCATGTTAACTCCCCCCCCCCTCAACTGTGCTGTCTTCGGTTTCTCTATTCCCATTTTATCCTGAGTTATGCTTTTGCTTTCGATATTTACAGAAACTGCCCTTCACTAAGCTCTTCAGTCATAAGGACCAAGATCTCCAGTCATCCTCATCTTACCTGAACTATGAGTAAAATCAGATGTCATTGCTTTTTACTTCTTCTTTGAAATCTATTTTCACTTGTCTTCCAGGACAAGTCTGGTTTTTCACTGGCTGTTGCTTTTCATCATTCTTTGCTGGTTCCTCTTCATCTCCTGACTTAATTCTAGAGTGGCCCAAAGCTCAGTTGTCAAATCTCTCTACTGTTCTTATTTAATTCCTGGGGGATATCATTCATTCTCATGATTTTAATGCCATCCACAAGCTAAAATCATGCCTTCCTTTAATTTGAACATTTAATGGGTCTCTCAAAATTAGGATGTCCGTATTTCCTATCACTCTTTATTGCTTTTGCAAAATGCTTTCTGATCAGCATAAGAACTCTGTTTTTCTAGATCCTCAGGCCATAATCTTTAGAGTCAATCTTGATGCCACTCACTTCCAGTCTGCAGTACATCCTGTTAGTTTTGTTTTTAAAAAGCTTTGTCGGAATCTGAGTTTTTCTTATCACGTTTACGCCTACCAATCTGATCCAAGGCATCCTTACTCTTTGATTGAATTATAGCAGTAGTTACCTCTTATCTAATTTTCCTTTATAATCCTCCATCTCATCACACTTCTTTAGTATATTCTTAAGATGCCAGCCACATTGATCTTTTTAAAAAAAATAGTAGCTTATACACTACTCTGCTGAAAATCTTCTGTTGGCTTGCACCTTCATTCAGAGCAAAGCCAAGACACAATGTCCTTCCTACAAGGAGGCTGACCTTCTGTAACCTCTAACTTTATCTGCTTGTGTGCTTGCCTCAACCCACAACTGTTCCCTGACCCTGCAGGCATGTTCCCTGTGCACACACTGTTCCCCCACTGAAAAGAGGACTTCTTGACTGTCTGGATGACTTGTTCCCTTATTTCTTCTAGATCTTTCTACGTCTCTGCTTCTCAATAAAGGCTTCCCTGATTGCCGTTGACATGGCAACCCTTCAAAACACTATCCCCCTTCTCTGCTTCTTCCCATACACAGCAATTACGGTCACCTGACTCTGTGTGTGTACTTGTTACTATCTCTTCACACTAGGATATAAGTCCCACAGAAGCAGGTGTTTTTGTCTTTTGTAAAAATATATATATTTTTTTATTGAATTCTGAGAGGAAGGGAGAGGGAGAGATAGAAACATCAATGATGAGAGAGAATTATTGATCGGCTGTCTCCTGCATGCCCGGACTGGGGATGGAGCCCGAAATCCAGGCATGTGCCCTGACTGGAAATGGAACCGTGACCTCCTGGTTCATAGGTCATCACTTAACCACTGAGCCACACTGGCTAGGCTATTTTTGTCTTTTCGTCCTTGACACTTTCCCTGGTGTGCCTGGAACAGTGCTTACCACATAGTAGGTGCTCAATAAAATATATTTTGAATATATGTGAACATATATATGTATATATATATATATTTTTTTTTTCTCTCTCTCTCTCTCTCTCTCTCTCTCTCTCTCTCTATATATATATATATACACACACACACACACACACATTCCCCAAATATATACACACTTTGAATAATTATAAAGGCACTGCTTATTAAAATACATTTCATTTTCAAAATTGAGCTCACCAGCTGTAAATATATATATATATATATATATATATATATGCACACACATACATTTTTGGGGAGAACTCTGTATACTTACAGCCTTTGTTAAGTATAGGGAAAAGGACATAGCTTTTATTTGAGGCCACTGAAAGAAAGTGGCTTAGGACAGAGTGAGAGACAGGATTTTTAGGAGATTGTTTTTTGTTTGTTTGTTTGATTGTTTTTGTGTGTGTGTGTGTGTGTGTGTGTGTGTGTGTTTAATGAGAGGGTATTTTAAAATACAGGGGTGTGCAAAAGTAGGGTTACAGTTGCTTGTGTGGAAAAAGACATGCAGGTTATGGTTATGACAATAGCCCTATTACCTCAAAAGAATGTCACAGTGACACAGTACACTTTTGTCCTCCCCCAATATAAGTCAACCACTTATTCAACCCTGCAGAGCACCTTTCTACTCCTCACCTGCTGAGCTTCATTCGCGCGTTGTCTTTGTTCCTCCCTGGACTCAGAAGGCAGGCTCCATATGCAACCACGTCGCTTGACATCTTTTACATGCTGATTCCACTGTGACCCAGAATGTGGGATATGAATGAAAGATTAAGAAAAAGGAAGAAAGTACTTGCTGTTACTTAACCTGCTTTTTACCAAGATGGAATCCTCTCAAAATGTGCAAATACCTTCATTTTCATTTTGATGAATCTAATTATCCTTCCCTAAAACATGAAAATGATAAATCAGAAAATAACGTAGAAGAGTGCATGCATGATCCCAGCATCTGTCATAATCTCCTTGGATGTATCTGAGTCAGCTACACGTGTGTGTGTGTGTGTGTGTGTGTGTGTGTATCCCTGTGGATGTGCCTAGATGTTAAATGCATTTCAAGAGAAGGGGCTTGTCCTGGAGAAATCCCCAGTATCTTATCTTAGAAGCCCAGCACCCGGCTTCCCCTATGACTCCTGGGATGCTTGGCCAGAAGCAGAGGGCATAGAGCCTTGTGAAGGTGACTCATGGCGAGAGTCAGGTGCTTCCTGGAATCGGCAATGGGTGACTTTGTTCAGGGCACCTGCACTCCATTGGAAGTGTGGAGGAAAGCCCAGAATCATATGTTGCCCTTCAGTGAGTCCCCCACGATGTTTCTTCTTGGCCCTATTCACCGAAAGGGTCCGTGAGCAGACCTCATCCTACCTTCTGGAAACTCGAGAGCTGTGGTCAGCAAACTGTGGCTCGCGAGCCACATGCGGCTCTTTGGCCCCTTGAGTGTGGCCCTTCCACAAAATACCATGGCCTGGGCGAGTCTGTTTTGAAGAAGTGTCGTTAGAAGAAGTTTAAGTTTAAAAAATGTGGTTCTCAAAAGAAATTTCAATCGTTGTACTGTTGACATCTGGCTCTGTTGACTCATGAGTTGGCCGACCACTGCTCTAGAGGAAAGACAGCAGGTGCCTCGGTAGGTTCTCTGTGTTCTGTGCATACTGTGTGGGTTGGTCATGTGGTGGTGAATCAAAAGGTTAGCCCTGATGTTTTCCTACCGTGGTTTTGTGATCACAGGCTCATTACACACGTGCGGGTACTAATCGCTGGCTTTTTCTGCATGTGGTTGTTTTGAAATTGATTTGGGGTCTTGATCTCTTTGACTGCATGTGCTTTCGGATTGATTGGTGCCGTTTTATTCATTTGCAGTTCACAAGGAACTGGTTAGTGCAGAGCTACTATTGATGTAAGTTACACTTGCCTTTGGATGTAAGTGATGGGTTGATCATACAAAGAGAAATGAACACCGGGACCTTATCCATCATCATCATCAGCGGGTTCATAGGGATTTATCTGGGACTGTGTACCATCAAGAGCAGTTATTGAGATCCCTTGCAACCATTTTCTTTATCTTTTTAAAAATATATTTTATTGATTTTTTTACAGAGATGAATGGAAAGGGATAGAAAGCTAGAAACATGAATGAGAAGAAACATCTATCAGCTGCCTCTTGCACACCTCCTACTGGGGATTTGCCTGCAACCAAGGTATAAGCCCTTGGCCAGAATCGAACCTGGGACCTTTCAGTCCGCAGGCTAACGCTCTATCCCTGAGCCAAACCAGTTTCGGCCCTTCTCTCTTTTTACCTGAGCTTCAACGATTAATTCTTTGTAAAAAGATTTTTTTCTTTCTTAAATAAATGTGAGGGCTTCTCCCTTTCATGTCATTGAGCAGAAGTCAAAGTTCAGACACTTTATCCCTGGTCACACTTTCAAATATTTTTTATGGCTCACCTTGTGGTCTACGTGTTAGGCATTATGAGGTGACTTTTTTAAAAAAAATATATTTTTAATTGATTCTTTACAGAGAGGAAGGGAGAGAGATAGAGAGCTAAAAACATCGATGAGAGAGAAACATTGACCGGCTGCCTCCCGCACACCCCCTCCTGGGGATGTGCCTGCAACCAATGTACATGCCCTTGACCGGAATCAAACCTGGGATCTTTCAGTCCGCAGGCCGATGCTCCATCCACTGAGTCAAACCAGTCTTGGAAGTGAGGTAATTTTGAAAACCAGGTCTAATGTCCCTTTCGGTGGCAAGACCTGAGAGTATTCCATCTCACTTTCCTGTGATGACCACTTGTCGGTGTTGCTCCCACTCTGTGCTCACCACGCGTGCTCCTTTCTCAAGAAGGGATGGATTCCTCTCGAAGCGAATGAGTGAAAGTGTTCCAGGCAATTTAGTGATGCAAGTAATATGTCCTAGGGAGTTATCGGCCCTCCTTCTCTTTCCCAGAATTTCGGTGACTGCAGCTTTGCTCCGCAGTCACGGGTCCTCAGTGGGAACAATGAGGTATCACCCTCTCCTGATGTTAAAGAGGAAAACACCTTCAGGAAGGTCAGAAGGTCAACACCGCCTTCAAGGCAGGGGAAACCACTGTTCTTACTGACACCTTCCCACCAGCTGCCTGGAAGGCAGAACCAAGGGGAAATGGGAAAGTGCTGTGTTTTCCTCGGTAGTGGGTAGGATTTTGTGGATTTGGTGAGTTTATACCTCATGTTACATCTCTATCCGGGAACTTTCAGGCCACTGAAGGCAGAAGAAAGTGTTTCTTGGCTGGGAGTTTTTGGGAAATAAGAACTCTTTTTCAGTATATGGTTAAACAAACCAACAAACCAACCCAAAATTCATTGCTGTGAGCACCAAGCTTGTTAAAAACACCAACACCAGCACACTGGCCATTTGGATTCAATCAGTTCAGTTGACATTAAAAAACAAAATTAATTGATTTCAGAGAGGAAGGGAGAGGGAGAAGGAGAGAGAGAAACATCAATGATGAGAATCATCGGCTGCCTCCTGCATGCCCTCCCCCCTCCCCACTGGGAATCGAGCTCAAAACCCAGGCATGTGCCCTGTCCGGGAATTGAACCATGACCTCCTGGTTCATAGGTCCACGCTCAACCACAGAGCCACTTGGTTGGGCTGTACTTTTATTTTTAAACAGTTACCTCTGGGGATTATAGTTATACTTTGAAAACACTAGCGTCAGAAGTAACAGCTCAAAAAACACCACTTATTGAGTGATTATTGGTGAATAAAACATTGAGTGATTATCGGTGCCCAGGGAATAAGTAGAGCAAAGAGCAAAGAAAATGAAGTGCGGCTTAATTTTGTTTTTTGTAATATCTGAGGGCCGTCTTGGTTGGCAGCTGTGGAACTCTGCGTCCTTAGTGGTCAGGTTCAAAATGTTCCTAATGCAAAGTCACCCATTCATGCGTTTTTCTCTTCTACCCCCTCCCCTCCCCCCCACCCCCAGCTTGGCTCACTCTTTCCTGTCTTTCAGATGTTGGCTTACATCTCTTACATCTCACTTCCTCAGAAACCCGGCCTAACTTTTTCAGGCACTTCAAGTAGACACACCCCCGCCCCCTTCTCAGCCCAGTTCTGCTGTAGCACCAGTTTCAGATGAAATTCGTGTCAATACGCATGCACACAAAACACCTACATATGTATAAGGAATTGTGGGTGAACATGTATATTCACTTAGTGTTTGTTTGACTTGGTCAACACACTTGCAGTGTCTCATAGCATTCCTAGTTTCTTCTAAGATTTGGCAACATTTAATAAATAAATGAGTGAAATGTCCACTTAGAAGTCTATATGTTCATGTGGATAGAAGTTTTGTGTTCTTTTTTGTTTTTTTTTTAGACTGATTAAAAAAACACACAACCAAAGCTTTGAAAATGCATGCTGTTTTCTAGTTTATTTTGGTCTATGTTATTTAATCTGGTTTCTCTATTGGTGATACGGATATCACTACGCTTAATGTGCAGATGGACATACTGGGATAGAGAAAACTATTTCATGATGTCCTAGGTGGCAAGTGGTAGTGTCTGCATAGCTTCCCACCCCAACTCTAGCTTGTGTTTTTCTGTAGTAGAATATATATATATATATATATATATATATATAAATATATATATATATATATATATATATATATATATACACACACACTATAGTGGCCTGGTGCACGGATTTGTGCACATCGAAAGGGAATTAGAGGAAATAATTTAATACTGCTATTCACCCTTTCTCTATAATAGAAGTGTCAGAGATGAAAGAAAATTAGTAAAATGTATATGAAAATAATATATACATTGATTAATAAATAAAAAAAATCAACGTAACAACAAAGGCATGACATAAAAACAACAAAGACATGATATAAAAACAACAAAAACATGATATAAAAGCATCCTTCTGTCTGTTGCTGACCCTGGTGGGGGTGGGGGTGTGTGGGTGTGTGGAAGGTTGGGAGAGCTGATTGGGCCTCTGCCGGTAGGGTCCCTGGTAGGGTCCCTAGGCCTGGTTGGTGATTAGGGCCTATGGCAGCTGGCCTCTCCCCCACCGCTGCCACTGTTTGCCATCTGTGCAGAGCCGCCAATCCCCACTTTCCCCACCCCCCCCTGCAGGCAACAGGAATGGGGTGTAGGGTGCTATCCCTTGGCTGCCCTGGGCCTCCCTCTGCAGGGCGATCATGGGGCGCTGGCAACCCCCCTCCCCCCACGACCAATTGCATCGCACCCGCCTTGGCTGGCCTGGCACCCTTGCATGTCATAGTGTGGTCATCCAGAGGGTCATTCTGCTATTCAGCCGTTCGGTCGGTTTGCATATTACATTTTTAAAAAAATATACATTTTATTGAGTTTTCACAGAGAGGAAAGGAGAGAGATAGAGAGTTAGAAACATCAATGAGAGAGGAACATTGATCAGCTGCCTCCTGCACACCCCCTACCGGGGATGTGCCCGCAACCAACGTACATGCCCTTGACCGGAATCGAACCTGGGACCTTTCAGTCCGCAGACCGACGCTCTATCCATTGAGCCAAACCGGTTTTGGCTGCACATTAGGTTTTTATTATTACACACACACACACACACACACACACACACACATACCAGCCCTGCTCCTGTAGGATTGTCTGTGTGCCTTTATGTAATTTTTTAAAAATTGATTTTTGAGAGAGGAGGGAGAGGGAGAAACATTGATGTGAGAGCAAAACACCAATCAGCTGCCTCCTACATGCTTCCTACTGGGGATTGAGCCCACATATTTGAGTGTAATATTGAGCCTATCTATTTAACAGGACTGGGGATTGAACCATCAACCTTTTGGTACATGGGACAATACCCAAACAATTGAGCCACACGGGCCAGGGCTTACATTTTTAAATTGGATTTTTAGAGAAAGAGGAAGGGAGAAGGAGAGAGAGAGAGAGATAGTTTGTATGTCTTTAGGATTAAGGAAAGGATCTCATGACTATTAGGCCACAAGCTCCACATTTCTGAAACCGTGTCTTGGGAAAATATATGAGGTATGTCTTCTTGTTCACTGATGACCACTTTTGACTATGGCCTTCAGTGTGGTTCTCCTGTCCACCTCAGAGAGTGGCCGTGGGAAAAAGCAAGCTCTTTTGGGGAGAAATGGCTCCCTTCCTCCTATACACTCAGGTTGGTGTGGATGGCGTTCACATCAATGTTTTGGTTCTAGTCAGCAGGAGCCAATGATTCGATCAGCCTTGCGCCCGAAGGAGTCTTCCCATGGACTCTCAGCTCAGCCTGCAGTGCGGCCGGCACTCTCGGCGGCCGTGTGGGTTCCCACAGACACACCTTTGGTCTTTACGTGAGCGAAGCCACTGACTCATTCCTCACAGCTGGTACCCCACCAAGCAGACAGACCTCTCATGTCTGTCACCTTGTCTGTCACCATATCCTCCGAATTCATTGGGACCTGTGTTGGAACTTAGAGTGAGTTCAGAGATCATTTACCAGGGTCTCCTAGAGCAGTGGTCACCAACCTTTTGGCGACCTCACGGACCACCAGTGATCCGAGGATTACCGGCTGGCCACTGCTGAGAACAAGCCTTTATATATATATATATATATATATATATATATTATTGATTTTTTACAGAGAGGAAGAAAGAGGGATAGAGAGTTAGAAACATTGATGAGAGAGAATCATCGATCAGCTGCCTCTTGCACAACCCCTACTGGGGATGTACCCGCAACCAAGGTACATGCCCTTCACCTGAATTGAACCAGGGGCCGCAGGCCGACACTCTATCCACGGAGCCAAACCGGTTTCGGCACAGAAGTCTTTATCTCTATAGCATCTGTAACGATACAATGCAAATAGAGATTATTATGATAACTTCTTCACATCATTATGGCCTCAAAGAAGAATTCCTGGTTAAAATATTTAGTAGGACACAGTGTTAGCGAAGCCTGAATGGATCTCTTTGTGCTTAGAGTTTTCTCTTGTAAATTTTACTTGTTGTTTGTCGTGGGCATGAGGGAGTGGGTATGGGGTTCTTCCAGGCTTTTTGAGCTCCTGAAGTAGTTTGTTTATTTGTTTGTTTGTTTATTTATTTATTTTATTTATTTAAAGATCGCAAGTCAGTGCTACAAATTATGGCGCCATAGTACTTATGAATTTTATTTCTCTGCAGTTGGTTCAATGTGAAAAATAAATTTAGTCCAAAAGCTTATAGGACAAAGTCCTATGATTTCACATTGAATCCAAGAAAGACTACCTACTATTTTTTTTTTTTTAGCAGATTAAAGAACCGGAGAGAGAACCTCAGAGCCAATGTTTTAGGTTCAGGACCACCTGGCCAGAGAAGGTGACATACCCTGAAATGTAACCTTGCCCTTGGGGCACTTGGGGCCTGTGATCATGCAAATCTGAACCCCAGTGCGTGGCCCCATCTGGCGTCCGAGCGGATGCGTGGCTGCCCTCCTGGAGCCGGGAAACGGACTCTTTACCCCGAAGAGTTGAGAGGGCACGCTTGGCTGGTCCTCAGCGTTTTCAGGTGCAGAGGAGCTAACCACTGAGCTCCCTGGGCTCCCTGACCATGTGATGCTGTGCCATCTCTGCAGTCCATCCAAGCCAGCTCTCCAGTCACATTCACTTCTCCCGTGATGCCTTTTTCCTGATGGGCAAGATCAGTCATGGGCTTATTCCTGCCAAAGGAGGCGGTGCCCAAGAGCCAAACCCAGCTCATGCTCCCGGATACTGACCTGGCCTGGTATAGGGTTTTTATGTCAGTGAAGATAATCAAAGTAGTATCATTATGAAGTGCCATATAAGCTACACTAATAGCAAGTCTCTCCACACCTCCATACATAAAGATCGGCTCAGATACCACTTAAAGAATAGATTTATTTGAAGACATGGCAGAGTATTAGCCTACAGGGGGCGCTCTCATCTCTCCCAACATCCCCAGCCCTAACTGACTTGGCTGTTTGTCCAGCACACATCTCCAGGTTGGTCACATCGCTCTGCTGATGAGAACCGTTCAGTGGCTCAGCATTGCCAGGGGAAAGAGGCCTGGACTCTGTGGCTTTGCTTTACGTGGGTTTTTTTTTTTTTTTTTTTTTTGCGAGTCTGATTTCAACCTGTGCTCTCCACAGCAGGCTACCCCTGCACAGCCGCACGCGTCCAATTCCTGCTTCCTCTGCGTGCCCAGCGCTTTCACATCCTGTGCCGCCACCTCAGTCTCCTTCTCCCCTAACTCAGGCCTCCTCTTATGTCTCAGCCAAGCGCTGCTCTTTTCTGAAGCTCACACCAAGTACAGTTTCTTCTGGATTGCTCTATCAGTGGTCGGCAAACTCATCAGTCCACAGAGCCAAATATCAACACTACAACGATTGAAATTTCTTTGGAGAGCCACATTTTTTAAACTGAAACTTCTTCTAACGCCACTTCTTCCACATAGACTCGCCCAGGCCGTGGTGTTTTGTGGAAGGAAGAGCCACACCCAAGGGGCCAAAGAGCCTCACGTGGCTCGCGAGCCACAGTTTGCCGACCCTGGCTCTAACTCATAGTTAATGCTACCTATCGGTGTGGGTATCTCTGATTATCAATACCAGACACCAAGCCTAAAGGTGCCTTCCCCAATTGGATTGCAAATTCATTGATGATAAGTGCATTTTTATCTTACCTTTTTATCTCTATAGCATCTGTCACAATACTAAGCAAATAGTAGGTATTCAGAATACAATTTAATTCAGAATTGTGTGGGGGAGTTTCACTTAAATAAAAATTGGTGAGCCCTAGCCAGTATGGTTCAGTGGATAGAGCATCGGCCTGCGGACTGAAAGGTCCCCGGTTTGATTCTGGTCAAGGGCACATGCCTGGGTTTTGGGCTTGATCCCCAGTGGAAGGACTCAATTCCCCGGGGGGGGGGGGGAGGGAGGCAGAAGGGGGGGCGCATGCAGGAGGCAGCTTATTAATGATTCTTATCATTGATGCTTCTACCTCTCTCCTCTCCCTCTCCCTTCCTCTCTGAGATCAATACAAATACATATTAAAAAAAAAAAAGTCAAAAATGTTAAAAAAAAAATAAAAAATTGATGAATCATTTCCCCTCAAAACTGTTCTGAGGTTCTGAGGGAGCCTGTTTAAAACAAACCAGCATCTTCTGACTTTGTGATGCATTTTAACGCTAAAATCCCCCTCCACGGTCGACAGAAACCCGTCCTACATTAATGTGGGTGACCTAGTCCTTAGGGTGTATCTTGTAGAAGTTTTATCTGCTGCAGCGAGAGAAGCAAAGTGGCCCCTACACATGAGTAATTCGGAGCTTCCCTGGTGAGTGGGATGCCCGCCTTGCGGAAGCGGAGACTTCCACCCCAGACCCGTTGACACCCGCAGCCTGCAAAAGGAAGTGTCGGGCACCGCGGCGGGCGTCTGCAGTCCCGTTCAGCATGCGTGTCCCACACGACCGCACGCGCCCTATAAAACCACCTACATCCGTTCCCAGGCGCCCCGTCTCGCCCGCGCGTTAATCATTACTGACAGCTGCAGTTTCTCTTCTCAGCCTCTGCGCTGTTTGTGGCAACGTGAGATGTCCTGAGTGGGAAGCCCAGTGGGTGCCACTCTAACGGAAGGTATCCCCCCCCCCTCCCCCCCCATAGAGCTGGGACATAGCACCCCAGGAGGGAGTGGGCTTCTCCCCATGGCCTGCCTCGCACTTGGCACGCTTTGAAAGGCAGGCACTGCCTTCCATCTGTTTCTTCAGCACAGGGCCGGGAGGGTTTTTTATTTTTTATTTTAAAAAAATATTTTTATTGATTTTTTTACAGAGAGGAAGGGAGAGGGATAGAGAGCTAGAAACATCGATGAGAGAGAAACATCCATCAGCTGCCTCCTGCACCCCCCCCCCCCCACTGGAGATGTGCCCGCAACCAAGGTACATGCCCTTGACCGGAATCGAACCTGGGACCCATCAGTCCACAGGCTGACGCTCTACCCACTCTCGGCGGGCTGGGAGGGATGCAGGTGTTCAATGGGTACTGGTTGGGTGAATGAATGTTCGAAGGAAGAATAGAGTGATCAAGGAAGTGAGTATGGGAAGTGGAGGGAACGAACTGTAGGCCAAGAAATCAACTGATAAACGTTTGCTGAGCTACCACCGGGGAGCCATGAAATTTAAAGGTTGCAAAAGGAAACAGGATAGAGCAGACTCATTAAGGCCCACTTTAAAAAAACCAAACTTTATTGTTGAAAGTATTACATATGTTCTCCCCCATTGACTGCTTCTAGCCTGCCCCACCCCCCACTATCCTATTGTCTATGTCCATGGGTTATGCCTATATGCATACAAGTTCATTAGTTGATCTCTTTCCATCCACCTAACCTCCCCTGCCTTCCATTCCAAGGTTCCACAGTCTGTTTGATGCTTAAGGCTCACTATTGACATTTGAAATCAAAGCACTTAGAAAGCAGGAGGGAAAGAATGGTCTGTCCATCCCCCCCCCCCCCCCCCGCCCCCATCCCTTTCCTGGGTGCAGACCTTGTATGATTGGCCTTAGGCTGTTGAATGCTTATGTTCTCACTAGACCCATTACTGTATTATAGAAGGCACACACTGATGGTTTGTTTGGGCCCCTTAATGTTTAGAAAAATAGGAAATATTCACATTAATACTCGGATGTGTGTCTGTTCCTGAAAATTACCTCAAAACAAAGGGCTGGTATTTATTCCCAGGCAGGCATTGTTGAACAGCAGGCACATGGGTAATGTCTGCAGGCTGCTAGTATCTACATTTTTTGAGGCACATAGAACTACATAGCCATAGTTTGTATTAAACATGGGTGTTTAAGAATTCTTTTTAAAAATGTTTTTATTGATTTTTAGTGAGAGAGGAAGGGAGAAGGATTGAAAGATAGAAACATCAATAGGCTGCCTCCTGCACACCTACTGGGGATCAAGCCAACAACCCCAGGCTTGTGCCCTGATCGGGAATTGAACCAGGGACCTCTCTTGGTTCATGGGTCAATGCTCAACCGTTGAGCCATACTGGCTGGGTTAAGAATTCTTAATTAAACTTAGAATGAGAGGGGTTTTCAGAGGATGAATAACAAGTTAATTTTTCATTAGCTATGTACCTTGGGTAGGTAGATAAAAAAAAAGAAAAGACACTGGACTTGGGATTTTTTTTTTTTTTTTTTTAATACTAAAGTTGCTCAGCTCTATTTCTCCTTTCAAACACTTTGGATCTTATTCTCTTACATGAGGCCGCTGAAGCTGCTCTCAGTTTTACTATTTTCTGACTCTTTTAGTTAACTATCCAGCACAAGTAGAGACTAAGGGAAGGACCGGCAGGGAGAGAAGAAGGACGGGAAGATGTCCTAGCTATTGTGAGCGACTTATTTTGCACTGTCTCTTTAAATCTTCACTAAGACACCGAGAGGTAGTTTCACTATCCTCAGTTTATAAATGAAAAATGAGGACGTGTGGCCCAAGGACAAACATGTGGCGGCGGCGGAATGTTTCCTTGTGTCTTTGCTTTCAAACCTTTGGGTGCTTCTGTTCTGCTCTGTTGATTTGGGGGCCTTTCCTCTCCAGTAGGAGAGAGGATTGGAGATACCACAGCTTTCCACTGACTCTGAATTCAAATAATAGAACCAATAATCAGCACCTAGCATGAAACCAAGTGCTTAGCCGAAACCGGTTTGGCTCAGTGGATAGAGTGTCGGCCTCTGGACTGAAGGGTCCTGGGTTTGATTCCGGTCAAGAGCATGTACCTTAGTTGCGGGCACATCCCCTTTGGGGGGGGGGGGTGCAGGAGGCCGCTGATCGATGTTTCTCTCTCATCGATGTTTCTAACTCTCTATCTCTCTCCCTTCCTCTCTGTAAAAAATTAATAAAATATATATTTTTTAAAAAAAGAAAGAAACCAAGTGCTTAATTTCTATCTGATCGCTTGAAAAATCATTGCCTTTGCATATTTGGGTGAATTCACCACTGTAGACATTTAATCATTAAAGGAATGAATAGTTATAGAATATGATTTATTCCTTCATGGAGGCAAATATCCATATGGAGGTATCAATAGGTATCTGTCTATGTGTCTATCTATCTGTGGATGGATAACCCTTTGAGATTTAAAAATTGAACTGGGAGCATAGCTTGTTTCAGTCACCCATTAGAATCGGTATTTCACAGGCTGAGGGGAATCCACCTACCTCTGAAGTGTATCAGCAAGAATCACCATAACAAAGAGGATCTAACGTAAATCTTTGCGCGCGGTTACTCAAAGTATTTATAAAGGGCGCCCCGACAAACCTCTGGTCTCCAAGGTGCTAACACAGACCGAAATAATAAACTCTTTGTTCCTGGAAACCAGGGTATCTTCGGGAATCCTGGAGAAGGAAACACACACACACACACACACACACACACATCTCTGTGACAGATCAAGCCCCAACTGTGTGTGTCCAAGTAGGATTAACTCAGATACTACTGGCTCCGACCCTGCTGTTTAGCCCATTTTTTGGTAAGCAGGTAGCCCGAGCCAATTAATTCTTAGTGAATAAGAAAAATATTATGAACTAGACACAGTGTTTGCTCTTTCATGATAATGAATGAACTGGAACGGATGGCAGGTGCTGGGATGAAATGAGAAGGAAAGGGCCAGGTAGGGAAGAAAACACATTTTTATTGGTTTGAGGTTGAGGATAGCATCTTACTCCCCGTACTGAGAAGGGCCTGGACCAGCCAGGAGTCCAGCCACCTGCCTACCCGTGCACGTCAGGAAAACAGCCCTATCGTGCTTTGTGCTGGAATGCAAGGAGGAGTCTTAAGATGTAGAGGGATGCACATCAAGAGGATGGATTTTTTTTTTCTATAACTTAAAATAATTTAAAATGAGATAGCATCAAATTCGATACTTTAGCTGTCACCCTGTACATGAATGTCTAAGGAGAAATGCATAGGGTTTTATTTCATTTAGCTGGACACTAAAATAAAGCTCACTATCCTTTTTTAAAAAATGTTTTAAAATTGATTTTTAGAGAGAGAGAGGAAGGTAGAGAGAGGAAGGTAGAGGGAAGAGAGTGAAACATCTATAGACTGCCTTCTGCACACTCTTTACTGGGGATCCAGCCCACAACCTGGGCCTGTGCTCTGACCACAATCAAACCAGCGACCTTCTGTGCATAGAATGATGCCCAACCAACTGAACCACACCAGCCAGGGCAAGCTAGCTGTTCTTTTAAAATGCACTGATGCCCACCATCAGTACAAAACCACCGCCACCAACTTTCCACCCTGCTTTCCATCACCCACCCATACAACACACACACAGACACCAACCTCGTTTCCCCTTTGGAAAAATGGTGTGCTGCCTGAACTAAAGATATAAAGTACTTCACTCTTCAAACTCTGGAGCATTTCCCACATGGCATGGTAGTCAAAAGGCTTTTGAACTAATGTATTTGCTCCTCTACTTTCCTATAACTCTCCTCTTTGTAAGCCCCATGTAGCCATGCCATGGAGAAGTTAGATGTTGACTGGGAACAGTGTGGAGGAGATAGAGGATAACAGAGTTTTGGCTGTTCATTCTTGGATTCCCCCCGGGCCCTCAACACACACACACACACACACACACACACACACACACACACGGTGCTGGGGCCATGCCCCCCGATTGTCATCTGTGCCATTCACATGGTTCTCACTGAGATGGAGAAGAGAGAAAAGGGCAGATTTCTCAAGTTCAGATAAGGAGGCGATCCTGATCAGATAGCTCCTTGGCGAATTCTGTTTAGAGCCAAACCCTGTTCGAGTGGTTTGTTGTTGACTAACCATGAAGAAGTAGAGTTGTTCCCTCCACCTCCTCCATTCTTATCATTTAAAAAAAAAAATTCCTCTATATTGAGGAAGTAGAAAGGACTCACGTCCTTTGCTTTGTAGAAGGTAAGACTTTAGTTAAAGGACAGATGGGTAGTGAGGAGTGCTGCCCAAGAGGTACTGGAGTGGCCATTACTTCCTGACTTGGTAGCAAAGGGCCGCCAAGGCTGGCCAGTGCCTCAGCTGGGAACTGAGATCCTCCCGCTGTAGCTTCTGAAACGAGGAAACTCCCGCCGTGGGAAGTGGTTTCTCTTCCTTTTCCCTGTGGGCGGGTCTCGGGGAGGAGCCTCTGGAAACCAGCACCTGCGACCCTTGACCCCCACACTTCCCCAAATCCCTGTTGGGAGAGAGGTTGTTGTCTGTGTCAGCTCTGGGGTTCAGGGAAGGGGCGTGGAAACAAACGCTACTGACAAATTAGGGACAGAAGGAGGGGATGAAAACGCCTTGAGAATGACCTTTGTATCCAGAAGAATGACCTTTGTATTATAACGTTTTATTGTAACTTTCAGATGTGGTCTGAAACACAGAGAGGTGAGGCAATATATCTGAGATTTCCCAGCTAAAACAAGCGGAACCAGGTTGAAAAAAAAAAAAAAAAAGTCCATACTCTCTTCTACTTCATTACTCTGAAAAGCAGGATGCAGAGAGAGCTGAGATGCAAAGCCATCATAACTTGCATTCTTTCCTCTGTAAAGCCAAGCAAGCACACCAACCCATCTTGTCTGTGTTGCTTCTCTCTGTGGAATAGCTCCCTTAGACAGAAGGTGAGGAGCAAACACTTTTCAATCAGGGGACTGTATTCATGAGCAAAACCAAAAACAAAACAGCTGATGAATCATACCTCAAATTACCAAACCAATATATCCAGGCTGTCTTAAATCTTTTGGGAGACCCAGAAAACTCTTAAAACATGTTCTTAGCCTGTAACAAATATATATTCCACCAGGGCGCTGGATGTGTAAGTGAACTAATGAGCAATACATCCTATATAAGAAAGAGGTGATATGCAAATTGACCATCACTCCAACACACAAGATGGCCACTCCCATGTGGTCAAAGATGCCCCCCTCCCCATGTGGACACAGGATGGCCAGCAGGGAAGGGCAGTTGGGAGAACCCAGTTTGCAAGGGCGGGCACTTGGGGGTGGCCAGGTTGGCAGAGTTAGGATTAGGGTTAGGGTTAGGGCAACCAGGCTGGCAAGGGAGGGCAGTTAGGGGTAACTAGGCCAGCAGGGGAGGGCAGTTGTGGGTGACCAGGCTGGCAGGGGAGGGCAGTTAGGGACAATTGGGCTGGCAGGGGAGCTGTTAGGTGTCAATCAGGCTGGCAGGGGAATGGTTAGGGGATGATCAGGCTGGCAGGCCAAAGTGATTAGGGGCAATAAGGCAGACAGGAGAGGGAGCAGTTGGGTGTCAGCAGTCCTGGAGGGATATTCTACTGCCCATTTAGGCTTGATCCCACCAGGATTCCAGATTGGAGAGGGTACAGGCTGGGCTGAGGGACAACAAACCCCCCTCCGTGCACAAATTTTGTGCACCAGGCCCCTAGTGATAGCATATGGACATAAGTAATATATTCCACTTTCACGGTAATTGATGTTAAAATAATGAGGAGATTAATGAAAAAATTCGCTCAGGTGAGCGTTCTCTGTTGGATCTCTGTATTGACTTCAATGTACCTGATCTGGCTGGGTTTATCACCACAGGGACGTTGGATGACAAAGAGAAGTCCCGTTGTGCATGTGTGACCTGAGGCCCTCCCCACCCACCATTGGCTACACAGAAGTAGGGACTCCTCTTTTACCGTGCCTGCACTTTCCAGTCCCATCTCCTCTATGAACCTAGAACAATGGCTTTTTAAAGTTCCATCACTAGCAAATCCTGTATCCTTGATCCTCTGTCTACAGGTACATTGAGTGTTGACTCAGGAACAGATAGGAGCAATCATTACTCTAAATTGATTGAGACCATCACAAAATACTGCAAAGGGGTTAGGCCTCATGTTCACATGGGCAGGCAGCAGTGAGCTCTCAGTAGGTAGGATAAGCCAATGTCTCTGTGATAGAGGTTTAGAGTTGACAGGGAAATTCCACTATCACCTGCCTCTGCTCCATTACTACGTAAGTTGCATTACCAAGGCCAGTTTCCTTGCCTAAGGCTTTGACTTGCAAACTTTTGATGGGAATCCTACCATCTTAAAGCTTACCCATCACATCAGAGAGCTTCTTCAGTTTAGCCTGTTGGATAAACTTTTCGTTTCTGATATTACAGACTATCTATACAATTTTCTAGCATCCCCCTTTGGTTTGTTTTTTAAAATATATCTTGATTGATTTCAAAGAGGAAGGGAGAGGGAGAGAGAGAGAGATGGAAACATCAATGTGGGGGAGAATCATTGATCAGCTGCCTCCTGCACACCCTACCCTGGGAATTGAGCTCGAAATCTGGGCATGTATCCTGACCGGGAATCAAACTGTGACCCCCTGGTTCTTAGGTTGACGCTCAACCACTGAGCCACACCTGCCGAATCATTTGGTTGTGTGTGTGTGTGTGTGTGTGTTTAAGTAGTTCCCATATTTTTGCTATAATTGATCTTTTCTTCATATGTTGATTAGCATTTCCCCTAGAGTCTTAATCATATTTACCCTAGTACTTTGAAATTCCTGTGAGAATTCCAACCGTTCCACCATCTGTGGGTTTCCTTCTGTTGACTAGTCTCTTAAACATAGGTCACCTATCTCTCATTTTGGCTGTTTCATTATTCTTGATTTGATACCAGATTGCGAGTTAAAGAACGGTACAGACAGAGGTAAGTATCATTGCACCCCCTAAACAAAGCGTGGTCTTGCATGGGCAGCTGACTCAGGTCAATCTGCTTGATTAGTTTCATCTGTCTCTGCTTGGCTACGGAGTTAGTAAGCCTGAGATCACCAGCTGGCTTCCATGCTTTGAAAGTAGGCCACGCCTGGGCACCAGAATGCTTTGCCCAGACCTTGCCAAGTTCACGCAGCTAGTCACTGACAGAAGTAAGACAAGTTCAAGTCCTTTGCCTCCAAGTCCTTTGCATCAGTTTACTTGCAAACACAAATGGGACTCGGGTGTTTTAAGCCATGCCTTCCATTGTTGTCCTAAGTTACTCCACATATGCTTTGAAAGTAGGAAATTCTCGATGGCCTTTTTGAAGATGCTCAGTACAAAATACCACTCAGAGAAGTCTTGGAAAATATGTTTTTGAGATCTGTGTAATGTTATATTTCTTAAGATTTCATAAGACCACATACACCCCACCCCAGCTAAGTCTGCAAACGTGTGAAAGCAGTAGGCTTGTTCTTATTAAAAGTGTGATTAATTCACTTCGTGATGGTTTCCATCAATAGGTGTCTTTCTGGTGTAAACCATGCTGAGGAATTATGGTCCGTTTACATGGACATCTATGGCGTGTCAGAAGCCAAATGTTGCAGCTTCTTTGTGCTATAAATCGATTGAGTCAGTCCCTTAGCCACTGAACATCAGGTTGCAGTTGGGAAAGATTTGTGGGCAATATTTTCCCAAAGACAATCTCACCCATATTTAGTTAACAGGCGAACGGGAGAATGTGCAGGAGCCGGCGCGCTCCTGTGCTCCTAGCAACGGGCCATCACCACAGAGCGCGGCCCGGAACAGGAGCTTCTGCATCTTCTCACCCTTGATGGGCGCACGGATGACGAGATTTATGGGCTGAAGACGTAATGAAATGCTTACCGTTGGAAAATACACCCTCCGCTCAAACAGAGGTCAGTACCAGCGCAAATGGTATATGTAGAGCCACGTAGCCTTGAGTTTTCTGGACGTTTATGCACAAAGTCATTAAAAGTGACTACCATTACCGGAGGTAACTGATGCTATTCTTTATTGTCTTGTTTTTTTAAATTTTTTTAAAAAAAAAAATTTATTTTTTATTATTATTATTTTTTTTATTGATTTCAAAGACAGGAAGGGAGAGGAAGAGATAGAAACATCAATGATGAGAGAGAACCATGGATTGGTTCATGGGATGACACTCAACCACTGAGCCACTCTGAGCAGGCTCATTTTTGGGGAGAGGGGGGTTATTTTTATAATGATCATTTCAAGGCAACCGACCTATGATTTTTTTTTTTCTTTGAGAATGTAAGCTTCCTAAAACTTCCAGTTGCATTAGAGGTAGAGAAAATCTCTAGGGATTTGCCTATACACTCGGGGTTAAGTTGATAACACTTTCTTGGATGAATTCTTAAAAACAGTGGGGCAGTTGATTGCAGGATAGATCATTTCCTAAGGTAATTTTAATTCTCTTGCTCATCAAGGGCCACAGAATTACTGTTTAGGTGGTGCTCTGTGAGAAATGAAAGCTACATGAGGAGAAATCAAGGTCCATGGTTGTTGCTGTCCATGGAGTGGCAATTTAGTAGTATGATGGGTATATGCATGGGCTAAGATTATTATGCATTTTAGAAATATGCTGGCTATATATATATATATATATATATACACACTGAGTGGCCAGATTATTATGCCTTCAGAGATCAAAATAATCTGGCCACTCAGTGTGTGTGTGTGTGTGTGTGTGGCCTGAAGAAGTATAGTATAGAACATTTTTGTGGTAAGTGATGGTATTGAGTCCATAGTGAATAAATGGAAACTTTCGGTAGTTGGAGAAGATCGAATACATTCCATAAAGAAAGGTGTAAGATAAGCATGTCAAACTTAAAGGCAAACACGGGCCAAATAAACAAGGTTTAAGTTTCCGTGGGTCACAAGAAAACAAAAGCTTCAATTTTCATAGAAACATAGGTTTATTTTGATAGACATGCTGAATACAGAGGGTTGAAATAAATGAGTAATCAACATAAAATAATAGAACATTTTAATAAAAATTAATATTTTTTCTTGAACATTAACTTATCAGACACTGAATAACTGCACAAATTAAGCATAGCACAAATAAGTCTATTTTTCTTGTTCTCCAAAATCAAAGTATTTCCTGTTGTGCACACCAAACAAGTCAGTACAAGACTAATGACGTGGCCATCGGCTGCTAAAATATTTGCTGCTGGTATTAGTGGAGAGAAATGGTGCGCCTGTGCTTAAGGCACATAAGGGAAATGAATGCAGCATGATTATAGTCATCAGTCATTAGCGAATGTTGAAGTTCGTTAATAATAATTATGTATAACAGGATATTGTAAAAATTAAGTTATTCATCTGCGTAGTGTTTGTGTTCAGGATGTTTCAATAGATTTAATCATCTGAAAAATCATCTGAAAAATTTAAGCAGATTTAATAATCTGAAAAATAATTTTAAAAAAATGGTAGGACATTCTGGAAAATAAGTGGTCTGGTCTTTTAAACATGCCAATGTCTGAATAACCAAAAAGGCTGGGAAATTGTTTCAGACGAAAGGAAGCTAAAGAGGCTAATGACAGCTAACAGCAAGCAGTGTGTGATTTCTGACTGTAACCTAGAGAGGGAAAATAAGTAACACGGGTATAATTGGGAAAATTGGGAAATGTACCGAATATTAGATAATGGCAGTGGATTAGTGTCCAATTTCCCCTGACTGAGATAAGTGGGTGGCTATCTAGGACGATGTCTTTGTTTTAGGAGACACACACTGAAGTATTTAGGGATGAAAAATTATGATAGTGGCAGGTAATTCTCAAAGGTTCCAGTGCACACATCACACATTACAAGACAAACAAATCATAGCAAAAGGTTAACATTCAGGAATCCAACTTTTCTGTAGATTTCATTTGTCAAAATAAGGAGAAAAATTATATTTTTGGGTAATATTTAGATGTTTACAGTTCTTTTTACAACTACTTTTATTTATCTGCTGCTCATTAAACATCTGTTAGGAAGTAAATGACCTCATGGCCGTATTACTATGAGTTTGCAGTGATTACTTTTGTGGAATATTTGCTTAATGATGGTCATTGACAAATTTATGAGTGTAGCATGATTGCATAAATCCTGAAAAGGGCTGCTGTGATTACCATGGAAGATCTATCTATCTATCTATCTATCTATCTATCTATCTATCTAATAAAAAGAGTAACATGCCAATTAACTGTACCTTTGCGATACCCACCAGTCAATCAGGAGGGAGTATGCAAATTAACCCACCATCTTTGTTGAGTTAATTTGCATAGCAGGTGCTAAGCAGTCAGGGGAGGGGCAGGATGCAGGCTTTCCACACCAGAGTGAAGGCAGTGCAAGCAGCCAGGGGAAGGAAGGCCCATTCTTGCATGAATCTTCGTGATATATATATATATATAATCATATATCTATATTCATACATTTTTTGAGTGATAGCCTTGTGTAACAGAGTAGGCTTCTAAAAATGGTCTTAATCCTTTCCATCATTATAAAATATTTTCTTATTAACACTTCCTTTTTATTTTTTTAAGTGTTTATAAAACAGTTTAGATTAATTTGTCAGGAAGTAATTTAATATGTATGTATCACACCTGCATTCTATGCCAGGGGTGGCCTTGCCTGCAGGGAACTTACACGGTTACCAACACATGACTGACCAGTTTACTCCAGGAAACATCAGGTCATAACGGGATGAGAATTTTTGTGTGTCTCAAGGATGATGGCTTTAGAAGCTCCCCCAAATGGGTAATTCTCCTTATTTAGAGTCAAACTAAGAGCTTCCCTCTTTAGTCACTCTGTTAGGAGAGTTTGGGTCAGAGGAGCTCTTTGGTAGCCTGCTTCCCAGGGGCATCTGGAAGGAGTCAGCCTTCGATAGTCTTTCCGTGCCCGGAGGTGACTAATACTAGCTCTGACAGCGAGTCAGTGCTTTTTCTAGCGGAGCTGGTGGGCACACACTGCTGACTCACTCACCCCTCACATCCTGTCCCCACTGGGGCTTGGACCTTCCATTGAGGAAGACTGGTCAGCTCAGTGCCAGCCTGTAATCCTGAAACAAAAGCCAACCACGTTAAACATTGCACAACCTCAAAACGTGGCTGTGAAAATGCCACCCTCCAAACTACTCCACCATTTTGTAGAAGGACCATCAGTTTATTTCATCTGGTTTTGCCTTTTTTTTTTTTTTTTGGATGGGAAGTCAGTATGAATAGAAAAATTCATCTCCGCATTCAACAGAATCCCAATAATGCAGTCACAAAATGAAAGCAACATTGTCATTTTAAAATATATATATCTTATTGATTTTTCACAGAGAGGAAGGGAGATGGATGGAGAGCTAAAAACATCGACGAGAGAGAATCATCGACCAGCTGCCTTCTGTACAACCCCTACCAGGGATGTGCCTGCAACCAATGTACATGCCCTTGACCGGAATCAAACCTGGGACCTTTCAGTCCGCAGACCAACCTTCTATCCACTGAGCCTTACCGGTTTCGGCAACATTGTCATTTTTATTAACCAATATCATGGTTCAACTTACCATATAGACCTGGTAACCAAAGAAGATTGCATCTTGATCTTCTCTAAAATAGAGCACAGAGAAATACACACCAAAATCCCCAAGACAGCAATTGGGAGGACAGCTTTCAGAGATAGGATGGGATTTCAGAAGCTGATTAGTAAGTGGGTCGTGTGTTTTGTTGACTGTGCAGTATGGGTCAGGGATGGAATGGAGGGGGCAGACATGGCCATGCTATGGAGTGTCCCAACACTAGACTTATAGCAAAGGCACCAATGTGTTTTGCGATGGAATATCAAACAGCATAAAAGAGAATAGAAATGGAAGATTCGGAGGAGCACAGTCAAAGGACTTAGAATGTTTTAATCTACCAATATTATTGAAAAAAAATTATTTGAGGCTTTATTCCAAGAATGAAGATGCTGGGGACTTCAGGTTGAATAATTAAGATTGATTACTTCCAGTTCACTTTCTGTACTTAATAGAAAATGTATATTGAAAGTCCTGTATGCATATATTAAAAAAAAAAAGGCAAAGAGAGTCAACCAAGCCTCCCTTTCAATGCTAGACATTGGAAAACGAACAGAAAATTGAATCCAAGGAATATAAAAGAAATAAAGTATGATAGAAGAAAGAAAATTAATGAACTATAAGAAACACATAGCCCTAGCAGGTTTAGCTCAGTGGGTAGAGCATTGGCCTGCAGACTGAGCGGGTCCCAGGTTTGATTCCAGTCAGGGGCACATGCCCGGGTTGCAGGCTCAATCTCCAGTGGGGGATGGGCATGTAGGAGGCAGCCAATCAATGATTCTCTCTCATTTATTGATGTTTCTTATCTCTCTCTCCCTCTTCCTTCCTTTTTGAAATTAATAAAAAATATTGAAAAAAGAAACATATAATCAAAGGGATCAATAAAGTCAAAGTTGCTAAATTTAAAAAAAATGGCTAACCTCTTAGCAAATATGATATGTAATGCGGAGAAATAGAAAATGTCTCTATTCACATCAGGAACAAGGCTAGGGTGCTTCCATTTCTACTTTATGCCGTAGCATGCTGAAGGCTCAAGCAACAGAGCAAGAGCATATGTAATGTTAGCCACGTAGGAGATAAAATTGACATTATTTGCAGAAGATATACTCATATATATGGAAAATCAAAGAGAGTTTACACACAATTAGTGTTGATCCATAAGAGAATTTAGCACATTTGTTGACTATAACCCGTGTACAAAAAAGTGGTTGCATTTATATATACCAGCAACACTGTTAGAAATAAAAAATTAAGAACAAGTATTCCTTAAATTAAAGCATTATAAAAATATCCAAGTAACTCTATATGCAAGAACTCTGTGAAAAATGATAAAATATCATTTAGGGGAGTTAAATAAGAACTAGGGAATACTGAATTGGTGGATTGTACAGTTCAGTTTAAAAATTGATTGATTTTTAATTGATTAATGTTTAATCAAAATCCCAGCTAAATTTTGTTGTTTTGGGGTTTGGTTTATTTATATTTCCTTTCCCCCCTTTTTATGTTTTATCTAATTTTATTTATTTATTTATTTATTTATTTATTTATTTATTTTTTAGGGGTGGGTAGGGTTTGTTTATTAACTGCTCCTTGTGTGTGTGTGTGTGTTTATTGAAAATCATTTTTCATTTCTTACAAATCTAATATATTGTTTTTAGTATCTTGAAAAATCCATAAAGCTAAGCACTGCTCTGCAGCACCAGGGGGGAAATGCCCCTTCTGGGGGTTCCCAGGCCTCCACACTCCCAGTCTCATGGTGTTCTAACTGTGCAGTGTGCCTCTGGGCCTCTGTTCTAAGAGAAAAGGACTGTTAATTCTCTTTTAGATGAAAAAAAATCCACACATGTGTGGTCCAGTGGGTTTGCTTGAAAGTCTATATGGGAATATGGAGGGAAAGTGTGCTTATTCATTTTATGGAACTATAAAGTTAAACGCACATTTTAATGGAAATGTGTGTCTTTGGAGATTAAGGGTCTTCATTCTGTTCTCTTCCTTGGTTTCTGCAACAGGACAAATGTTTTTGAAAAATATGGCTTCTACCCATATTCAAAAAGTGGACCAAGAATTTACTGCTTTTCCTGATATGTTTTTCTGCTGATCTTGTCTGCCCCCTACTGGTTGTAGAGCGAAGTTCAAAGAAATTCCACAGGTAAGACTTCCATGATTGTTGAGAAACTACTTACTATTTTTAAGTTTAAGCTGACTCTCCGTGTAACATTACAAAACTTAGAAATATGCTCCATGTTAACAACATAGACATTGGCATACACTGATACAAATACAAATAGTGTTGTAAGACGTGTGGATTTAATTAAAGGTCTTGTATCAAAATAATTTAGACATTGATGAAAAATAACAGGGTAACAAATAAAAATAATTTGTATAAAGTTTATTGAGCACTTACTGTGATAAGTACTCCACCCATATTATCTCATTTTATCTGCATGGCAAAACCATGTTACAGGCAAGAAAACCCATGCTCAGTATGATCTAGTAACTTGAATTAAGATCAGATCTAAGTAACAATAGCTACCATTTTTGAAGCAATTTTTTATTTATTAAGATTTTTTTCGATCGCAGTTTACAGTCACTATCATTTTTTGTATTACTTTCAGGTTGTACAGCCTATTGGCTAGACAATCATTTACTTCAGAAAGTGTTTCCCCTGATATTTCCAATACCCACCTGGCACCATGCAAAGCTATTACAATATTATTGACTGTATTTCCGATGCTCTCCTTTACATCCCTGTGAGCATGTTGTGACTAGGAATTTTTACTTAAACCATTCACCTTTTAAAAATATATATTTTTTTATTGATTTTTTACAGAGAGGAAGGGAGAGGGATAGAGAGCTAGAAACATCGATGAGAGAGAATCATCAATCAGCTGCCTCTTGCACACCCCCTACTGGGGATGTGCCTGCAACTAAGGTACATGCCCTTGACTGGAATTGAACCTGGGACCCTTCAGTCCGCAGGCCGACGCTCTATCCACTGAGCCAAACCAGTTTCGGCAACCCTTCACCTTTTTACTCAGTCTCCAACCCCTCCTCTCCTCTAGCAGACACCAGTCTGTTCTCTGTATCTGTGAGTCTGTTTCTGTATTGTTCATTTATATTATTCTTTAGATTCTGCATGTAAGTGAAATCATACAGTATTTTTCTTTCTCTGACTGACTTTTTTCACTGAGTGTAATACTCATTAGGTCCACCTGTGCTGTCACAAATGGTAAGATGCCATTCTTTTTTTATGGCCGAGTAATACTCCATGGTGTAAATGGACCCCAACTTTTCTATCCACTCGTCTACTGGGAGCCACTTGGGTTGCTTTTAAATCGTGGTTGTTGTAAATACCTCTCCAATGATCATGGTGCATTATATTCCTTGGAATCAGCATTTTGGGCTTATCTGGTTATATTCCCGAGGTTGGGATTGCTCGGTCCTAAAGCCCCGAAGCAATTTGTAAATGCTAGGAACTCTGTGAGGCATGTGTGTGTCAATCAAGGTTCAGAGCAGCAATCAGCAGCTGCTCTGGACGTGCAGTGAGGTGGCTAAGGCGGTGTACCCCTCAGCGGCCAGCGGGCGGGCTGAGGGGTACACCGCCCACTTGGAATAACACGATGGAGATTGCCCAGGGGACCCAGCCTACTTCGCAGTGCTGCCCAGCTGCCTCAGGCAGCATCCAGGACCGTGCCCATCTCACGCTACCGCCGTGGAGTGCTTGCACCAACCTAGGAAGCAAGAGCGAGCAGAGCCGCTGATGGAAACGCGGAGGCGAAGTACAAAAAGAACAGTCCACTCATGTCCTTCACGCGGATTTGGAACAAAACATACGCAATGCAGAATAATCTATAAAGAACGAGAACCCGCAATGCCACGAACACTTTCCCACTCATTCCCAGGTCTTGTAGGTGCACTGAGGTAGGTAGGTACACGGATTAAAATTTTTTGTTTTTTGCAAGGCTGGTTGAAAACACTGACCCTTGTCCTCATCCAAGAGTGTATCAGAAGCCCTGGGGGAGCTTTAAAAAACAAACAAACAAACAAACAAACAAACAAAAAGAGTGGGTGGAGTGGGTGCCCAGCAGTGCATGACTCTCCCCCGCCCCCTGCTGGTGAACCATGAAACTACAACGGCTGTGGTGCTGTGATCTCTTAAGGAAGGTTCTGAAATGAGTCAGGCCAGTTTCCTGGATTAGAACGAGTCCAGGTGAATTTTAGGAGTTGGAGGTTTAAAAGTGTCAGAATCAAGGACGTCATATTTTTAGGGCAATCCATTCTTGTCTCTTTGAAAGGCACTTTAGCGTGTGTGCGTGCGTGTATGTGTGTGTGTGTGTGTGTGTGTGTATTTTAAGGAAATGTGTATAGAAGAGCAAAGGTGCCCTCAAGTGGCCAAGCTGTAAATTGCATTTTGGTGAAAAGAAGATTTACTATTTGAAAGAAGATGAGAAGGAGGGAAAGAATGGTTAGGAGTCCAGGAGGCGAAATGAAATGAAAGAAAGCAGGAATTTTCTGTTGGGCTTGTTACTTTTGAGATGCACGTGGTGTAAACATGAAAGTGTCAGTGGCTGCCAATACAAGTTGAGAACCCAGGAGAGAATTCAGAACCGGGGCTGGGCATTTGGCAATCGTAACCTAGCCCGGTGTTATTTCAAGCCATGGGAACGAATGAGATTATCCAGTAAGAAGTTGGCGGAATGAAAGTCACCTGAATCGAATCTGGGGACTTCTAACTCTTTGAGGTCATGTGGGTGCAGAGACGTGAGACACAGTGAAAAGCAGGAGGGCATTATGTCGGGAAATCGAGGGCAGAGTCTCAAGGAACGAGGGGCCAGTGATGTGGAAGGCTCTTGAGTGTCAAGTAAGATAAGAATTAAAACCCTGACTGGTTTGGCTCAGTGGATAGAGCGTCAGCCTGCGGACTGAAGGGTCCCAGGTTTGATTCCGGTCAAGGGCATGTACCTTGGTTGCGGGCACATCCCCAGTGGGTGCTGTGCAGAAGGCAGCTGATCAATGTTTCTCTCTCATCAATGTTTCTAATTCTCTATCCCTCTCCCTTCCTCTCTGTAAAAAATCAAATATATATATATATGATAAGAATTGAAGTGTGTCTGCAGAATTTGGCAACATGGACATTTTTGAGACTCCGACCAACGGAATTTCTGTGGAGGAAAGCCAGCTGGGGTTGGCTGAAGAACTATGATGTAATATCATTAGAAAGATATATCAGGTAGAAACTCTCAAGGATTGTGCTGACCAGGGAATTGGTTGAATATCACCCATTTTCTGCTCATTCACTTCCTCGGGGAATATAATTCATGAGGCGGCAGATAGGAGGTGACACTGGCTTTGAGTTACATTTGGGTGAAAGATGATGAGATCAGGGCGGGGGGGGGGGAAACTGTTAACTTCCTAGGCTACTTGAAATTATAGCTCAGTATCGACCACATTTTCTTCAATTATGCCTGACCTCGTATTCTTTGTAAAACTGTCTTTTAATTCGTCATTGACATTGTGAAGCTTCATCATCCAGTTAGATGGATCAATTCCATTCAGTGAGTGTCTTACTTTACCTTTGGTGGGGATTTTATTTATTTTTTCCCCTTCAAGAGCCACTTGCGTCTCTCTTTGCCGAGCAGCAGGGCGCCACGCTCCTGGGGGTGTCCATGGGGGTCTCTCGCAGTTCCCTTGGCTCATCTTCCCTTCGCTCATGGACACATCACTTGCCCTTCATTCCTCTTCTTTCCATCCTGTCGTAGCTTTTGCTCCTCAGGCATGTTTGCAGAGCACACTCCAATCTCTTGTTCTCTCTGCCTGTGGAAAATAAGCATATGGAAATGTCCTTCGCTACCCTTATTTGATTTTAGATATTAACTGAAAGTCATCATAAGCACTATTAAAATTAAAAAGTCCATCCGATGATCCCATTGTCCATTTCTCTTAATTGGGCTGAATTACTCCGATGACATATTCTGTCACGTCACCAGGGCTCCACCCCTTTCTTACCATGAAGCCAGCCGGGCTTCACTTCCTTTCCCTTTTCTGGTATATTTTCATGGTCCAGATCTTGAACATTTTAAAGCATATATCTAATTATTTTTCTTTCTTTTTTTTTTTTTCATCCACTATGTACTCCCCCCTGTGTTTCATAGGTTGACACACTAACCCCCAATTGGATGGTATTGGAGATGGGATCTTTGGGAGGTAATGAAGTTTAGATGAGGTCATAAGGATGGGGCCCAAGGTGGGATTAGTGCCCTAAGGAGGGCGGGCTCTCGCTTGCTCTTAGCCCTGTGAGGGTGGCAGTCTGCACCCCAGGAAGAGTCTCCTCCCTACTTCCAGCCTCCAGAACTGTGAGGAAATCAGTGTCGGTTGGGTAAACCACCCAGTTGTTGGCATTTTGTATGGCAGCCTAAGCTGACTCAGCCACTTTCTCTGGGAAAATGTCTGCCCTAGATCGATTCCATCGCCTGCTTTTCCCAGGCCCACACTTGATTGAACTGTTGAGCGAATCTTGGCATTTCCCGGTGACAGGGGACAGAATTTGTGTGTGTTCCTCTCAGCTCTCTCTAGCAGCGTGGTTCTGTTCCCAGTTAACCCCCGATGCTCTTTAGCCCACCCGTGTGCAATTTCCAACGTAATGCAATTACCAACATGTGGATTTTAAAATAGAAAGCTTCCGAGAAACTTCTCTCTGGGGAGTGATTGGCATCAACCGTACGTAAAATACAGTTGGAGATTGCAATGGGACTTACTGTAAAAGAGCGTTGGTTCCTGAACTATGAATCCTCTTGCTCATAAAAGCTGCCGAGCCCTGAGTGCACACAGGAAGGGGAGAGAGGCAGGCTCTGTGGGGCCGGGTGGGGCCCAGAGCCACTGAGGACATCCCTGAGAGTCTCGGGCATCTATTCACTAATATTGTTTTATCCCTCTGTGAGGCCGTGGCCACTCTATTCAATTTAAGGCAGGTAATGAATGTGAACTCTTTCGGGTAGCAAAGGACATTTCCTAATGAAGATGAGGACCTGGAAGAGGGGAATGATGGGAATGGATGGGAATGATGGGAATTGAGTCACCAGACCCAATAAATTGGACGTGAAATAACAGCTTCTGATGCGGCCGGAGACATGCGCTGGCTCCTTAGAGAGGAATTCAGTCATGTCTGTGCTGGCCAGCTCTTTACCTGCTGTTTGGATTTTTTTAAAAAATATATATTTTATTGATTTTTTTACAGAGAGGAAGGGAGAGGGATAGAGAGCTAGAAACATCAATGAGAGAGAATCATCCATCAGCTGCCTCTTGCACACCCCCTACTGGGGATGTGCCCACAACCAAGGTACATGCCCTTGACTGGAATCGAACCTGGGATCTTTCAGTCCTCAGGCCGACGCTCTATCCACTGAGCCAAACCGGTTTCGGCTGCTGTTTGGATTTTTGCCTGAATAATTCAGTGAGTGTCCTGGGGCCTGGACTTCTCCTGATTTGTTTAGGGTGCTTGTGTAGGTAGTAGAAGAATTTAGAATATTTTGGCTAAACATATTTTCCTTCCCAAAACGTGTATTCTAAGCTAAGTGGAATGAGGGGATGGGCTTAATTCGTTGTCTTTTGAGAGTTGCTTTCATTTTCACTTTTATATTCCAGTAGATTAATACCGATGGAACTACATTGAGGGTGAAGCATAATACCAGTTTCCACTAAGATCAAATCAACCTTGTCCAGCTGGTGTGGTTCAGTGGTTGACCTATGCACCAGGAGGTCATCAGTTCAATTCCAATTCAGAGCACATGCCCGGGTTGCAGGCTTGATCCCCAGTTTGGTGTGTGTGTGTGGGGGGGGATGTTGTGCAGGAGACAGCCAATTGATGATGATGTTCTTTCTCATTCATGTTTCTACATCCCTCTCCTCTCCTGTCTCCCTGAAATCAATAAAAAACATAAAAAAGATAAAACCGTTTAGTAAGTAGATAATGCTGTTTTAAAACGGAAGCACAATCATCCACTGTTTCAATCATGTTCTCATTTAAACGATAATAGCAACCATAACCAGTTCTTACCCAGTGCTTATCATCAGCTGAACCACAAACTGCCTTCCATTTGATAATTCATTTAATTTTCACAAGAACTTCATGAGGCAGATACAATTAACATCTTTGTTTTTTAAAAAAATATATATTTTATTGATTTTTTACAGAAAGGAAGAGAGACGGATAGAGAGTTAGAAACATCGATGAGAGAGAATCATCGATCAGCTGCCTCTTGCACATCCCCTACTGGGGATGTGCCCGCAACCAAGGTACATGTCCTTGACCGGAATCGAACCCGGGACCCTTCAGTCAGCAGGCTAACGCTCTATCCACTGAGCCAAACTGATTTCGGCAACATCTCTGTTTCATAGAAGAAGAAACTGAGGTCCCAAGAATTTCAGACATACCTCTCCACAACCCCCAAAGATCCCAGAGCTATTCAGGGGTAGAGCGGAGGTGTGGGCCAGTGCCCGAGTCCATCCTCTTCACCATCTTAAAAACACCTCTCAAAATGTATCAGACAAGCTAGGATGAGTTGTGTTTGCTGATCAGCTATGTGCTCCTGTAGAGGCAGATCTGGAAAAAAATTCATGTCCTTTCTTGAAAAGAGCTATTAGCACTGCAATCCAGTGAGATTGAACCTTTCAGTGCTCAATGAAAGGCGACGATGGCCGTGTGGTTTTTGAGGCTGCAAAGCACAGAGATGCCTTAGGTCAGTGGATGGCAAACCGCGGCTCGCGAGCCACATGCGGCTCTTTGGCCCCTTGAGTGTGGCTCTTCCACCAAATACCACGTTTGCGCGTGCACATAGAATGCAGCTGACACTTCATGGCCATGCCAAGAAGTTGATTTTTGGCTCTCAAGAGAAATTTCAATCGTTGTACTACTGTTGATATTTGGCTCTGTTGACTAATGAGTGTGCCGATCACTGCCTTAGCTTATGGTAGGCAGTCGAGCTTCTTGATTAAGGAATAGGAACTCACCTGAAAAGCTACATTTTCAGGCCGACATTCAGAATAAATAAAACCGTACTTCCGTCGTCATGAGCCCGGGGGACGTGGGGCTTTGCTCAGCGTTCAGCGTTGCTCTGGCGGGAACCAGGCCCTCTCGCGTGGCCTCCAGAAAGACGACTTCATCCTCTCCCCGTACCGAGCGTTGCTAGTCTATGTCCCCATCCATCTCAGTTTCGGCCGCTTTTATTTCTGCTGCTGTGGACGGACCCGTCTTTGCATGTTTCACATTCAACCTCCCCAAGAGGAGGTATCTGTTTTGGTTGAATTGTCACCGTCCAGCGTGAGGGCATTTCTTACGGACAGAATAGTGTGAGGGTCACTTCCGGGTGGTTGCCTTAGGGTACAGCATCCACCCCTGCTCCAAACAGCCGGGCCCGAGATTGACAACTGATGGATATGGAATGCCTAGCTTGGCTCCTTCAGACGAGAGCTAAAGACAGTTAGCCAATACGTTATGTCCAAATCATACCTCCATATCCCCCCACCCCCAAATCATGTAAACACCAGCCAGCCTAAAACTCCTAATTAAGCTTGAGCCCATAAACTTTTTTATAAAATATATTTTATTGATTTCTTACAGAGAGGAAGGGAGAGGGATAGAGAATTAGAAACATCGATAAAAGAGAAACATTGATCATCTGCCTCCTGCCCACTCTCCACTGAGGATATGCCTGCAACCAAGGTACATGCCCTTGACCGGAATCGAACCTGGGACCTTTCAGTCCACAGGCCAATGCTCTATCCACTGAGCCAAACAGGTTTCGGCAAGGCCGGGCCCATAAACTTTTCATTTGAAAGAAGTGAAAGTAGCATTTTCTAAACACACAATTAAGGCCAATGTAATAGCTAAGTATTAGATTTGAAGCCACAGGCTACCATTTGTATATATTGAAATATGCATGGCCCTCTTCCTAATCCTTACACTTCTTTTCATACAGAAACTTAAGCGTTGACCATAGATCAAGAACTAGAGGTTTAATTCGGAAGTGGATGCTTTCAGACAAGCCTGCAATTATTCCTTCCATTGCTATTGGTTTCTTTTTATTTGCTTTCTAATAAAAAAGCAATTACTCTGTGATTTCTAGGGTATAATGTGCTGTTCACACTTTAAACATTATCGATGCAAGTGATAAGATATCAAACATAAAGGATTCGGTTGCTTTGGGTGACTGTGTGTCCTCCTGTGCATGCTATGACTGTGACTGAGGGATGGCATGGCCCTGATGGATTATTTGTGTACACTTTCCTCACTATTGGATTTTTGTTGTTGTTGTTAACCCTCACCTGAGGATATTTCCCACTGATTCTTAGAGAGAGTGGAAACGAGGGGCAGAGACAGAGAGAAACATCCACGTAAGAGAGACACATTGATTGGTTACTTCTCGTATTTGTCCCCAAGGCTGGGGATCAAGCCTGCAAGCATGCTCTTGACCAGAGTCGAACCCAGGACCCTTTAGTCCAAGGGCTGACGCTCTATCCACTGAGCCATATCTGCTAGGGCTGTTTGTCCCTCCCCTCCCTCCATCCCTTTCCTCCCTTCTTCCCCTCCCTCCCTCCCTCCCTCCCTCCCTCCCTCCCTCCCTTCCTCCCTCCCTCCCTCCCTCCCTTCTTTCCTTCCTTCCATTTTAGAAAGGAAAGAAGAAGAAGAGAGAGAAACATTGATTGGCTGCCTCCTGCATGCCTCCTACTGAGCCCACAATTCGGGCACGTGCCCTGACTGGATAATCAAACTCTGACCCCGTGGTTCATAGGTTGACGCTCAACCACTGAGCTACACCGGCCAGGCCTATTGGGGATTTTTTTTTTTTTTAATCTCCTGTATCCTCAAGACGATTGAACATGGCAGACCTCTGTAAGAATCCGCATCTAGTAAGGGAAGTGATCTTCGGGGAAAAGAGAGAAAACTAAAATGAGAATAAAAATGAACTGTGCTGAGCTGAGCTTTCTCAGAAAACGAAGACACCCATGTCAGACAATTTTCTTTCTTTCGTTACACTTTGATCTGTTTGCGAAATGACAGGTTTTCCTTATTGATTTACTTCTTTAATCTTTACTTGAGAGTTAAAATTCAAGCTCAGTAAGTTAATTTTTTTTTTGATGTTGTTACAAAGAATTTTATTTTATATTTGTCATTTAAAACATGTCTCCGGCACAAGGTACCTTATGTGAATGCAAACTTCAGTGTGTGGTTCCCCCTCTCCCCCTCCTCCTCCCATATCTGGAACTGTGTTGTGAATTGTCTATTACACTAAATTCCGGCTGAACTCTGATTCCACATTGCTTAGAGACAGCTCTGTGCTACTCATTTGTGAGAATGTTTCCAAGCCCATGGTGACAGGTAACGGGAAGGCTCATACAATATTTATGAAAAATATTACAAATTGGACAAGGACTGGGGAGTGTGTCACTGAACTGTACCACAACCCGAGGCGAGTCACTTCACCCCTGAACCCTCAGTTTCTTCACCAGCGAAGGTTATCCTGGTATTTGTCCGCCAAACTGGTTATGCTTGAAATCTTTTTTTAAAAAAATATATGTTAATGATTTTTTTACAGAGAGGAAAGGAGAGGGATAGACAGTTAGAAACATCCATGAGAGAGAGACATCGATCAGCTGCCTCCTGCACACCTTCTACTGGGGATGTGCTCGCAATCAAGGTACATGCCCTTGACGGGAATCGAACCTGGGACCCTTGAGTCCGCAGGCCGACGCTCTATCCACTGAGCCAAACCAGTTTCGGCTATGCTTGAAATCTTCATACCAGCTGCTTGATAACAGGGTGCCATTGGAAAAAAGTAAAAAAATATATTCAGATAAAAAAGAATCAACAGTAACTTCATATGTCCAATTATAGTAAACTCTGTTTTTTTCCTACATGTGGACAAGATACTTAATCTCTAAATGTCCTATTTCTTTTTCTTTTCTTTTTCTTTTTTTTTAAATATCTTAGTGATTTTTTACAGAGAGGAAGAGAAGAGGGATAGAGAGTTAGAAACATCGATAAGACAGAAACATCTCTCAGCTGCCTCCTGCACACCTATTGGGGATGTGCCCGCCACCAAGGTACATGCAAGGGGCTCACCGATGAGGTTTAGTAAAGGCTAAATGAGATTCATGTGAAACATTTCTGTCAATGCCAAGTGGTATAAAACATGCAATGCTTGATGACTGAGACCAGGGGATGCTACTGAAAGTCAGGAACTGTTCCTGGATGGCATGAAGGAGTTAGTTAGGTTGGGCCCAGGCGGCAGGAGGTCTTCAATGCCAGGATAAGCAGACCTTTCTCTCTTTCCGAGTTTCGACGTGTGTGATGACAAGGCACAGGTCTGATGGGCGCAAGTGGGGACCAGTGTGGGGCGATGAGCAAGAGCCCAAGAATAAAGCTCCTGAATGGTAGCAGGGAATTATGGGAACGTTTTGTAAAAGGGGCATTGTTCAGGAACATTAGAGTAGAGGACAGAAACGGGTTTGATATCTGTGGCCGCGGGGGACTCTGAAAGGAAGAAAAAAGGGGAAGTGACTTTGAGAGGAGAAGAGAGATAGAGGAGGCAATACCTACTTTGGAAGAACAGACGCGTTGATTCCAGACCTTTTAAAGTCTCAGGATATGGCAGCACGGTAAAAACGAGGAGGGGAATGTGAAAGGATGTCAGGAGAGGGCTCGGAAGCGATGACAGAATGTGGGAGTGGCTCTCGTAGAAGGCCCGGACCATGGTGTGAATGACCGTGCTTCACAGAGGAGGGGTGTGAAGTCAGAGGGGCAGAAAACTGTCCAGATTCACAGGTGACTCAAAATCTGCCTTTGCAACCCCTTCCTTCTCTCCCTGCCCTTTCTTGTGACATATTCTCCCGTCTCCAGCCTTCCTTTCTCACAGATTCGTTGTGTCAGGCACTGGGACCCACCCTAGGACTAACAGTATTTCTGAGCCCAACATAATACGTAACACATGGTGGGCAGATCATGAGCATTCTCATGTGTTCATACCACACAGAGTTTTACATAAATATTGAAGGCACGCCTTAAGATTAAATGCCCATTGCATTTTGAAGTTATTTGTTACACGTTCGTATAAGCTAATATCTTTTAAAGTATGATACTTTGTAAAATGTTTTTTTGTACTCATTCAATAGACACTTATCTGGCCACTGGGTAAAGCTAGCCATAAAACTACTGGTGTGCAATTTAATAAATAGTTTTTTTTTGGGTTTTTTTTTAGATGTTCCTGTCTTTTAAAAATATATTGTTAATTGATTTCAGAGAGGAAGGGAGAGGGAGAGAGAGAAAGATCAATGCTGGGGAGAGAATCATGGATCAGCTGTCTCCTGCATGCCCCCTACTGGGCATCCAGTCCGAAACCTGGGCATGTACCCCAACTTGGGATCCAACAGGGACCTCCTGGTTCAAGGGTCGACACTCAACCACTGAACCACACTAGCCGGGATTAATAGTTTTGAACACATGGACGAGTGTAGTATTTTTTAACATTTTCTGCAACAAAATAAATGACCAGTTTGCCAGTAGGCTGTCCTATGGAAATAAGCCACAAGGTGGTACTAGAGTATTTAAAGTAACTGCATGTTGCTCTACCTATGACGACAAAACAATGGGGAGCTAATGTTCTTTTTAAAAATATGTTTAGATTTTCACACAAGTGACAATAAAGACATGGTACAGTGTTAAATTTGAAGTGTTTTCTGGGTACTATTTGTGCTCAAAAGTGAGAGTAGACTGAGTACACATTTTAAAAAAACCGAAAACTAGCAGAAATGAAGGGTCAGAGAAGCGACGGGTATTAGAATGTTTCATAGGATGGTGAAAATGGCTACCTCTATTTAAAGCATGTAAAATACATACCTGTATCTCTCTCTCTCTCTCTCTCTCTCTCTATATATATATATATATATATATATATATGCATGCATACTTATTACGTATATTTATGTATTACATATAAATATCTATTTTACATGTTTTTATGTAATGTCTATATCTATTTTATCCCATCCATCCATCCATCCTCTGTCCATCATCCATTCATCCATTCATCTATCCATCCATTCATCTATCCATCCATCCATCTGTCCATCTTCCATCTGCCCATCCATCCATCTGTCCACCCATCCTCTGTCTATCATCCATCCATCTGTCCATCATTCATCCATCCATCCTTCCATCCATCATCCATCTGCCCATCCATCATCTGTCCATCCATCTGTCCATCCATCATCCATCCATCCATCCATTCATCCGTCCAGCAGAACATTTTCTCCCAGGAAGCAGGCTGAGCCGTGCTGCCTCCACACTCTTTCTGAATTGCTCCCTGTCTCCCCTCTTTCCCAGACGCCACTCAGAAACCTCTTCCTTGGCGAAGCCCCTCCTGATACCTCTCCTGGGGAAGACCTGTCACTCCTCCAGTGCTTTGACCCCGACCCGGTGAGTCCACACACAGGCGTGCTCTATGCTTTGTTTCACTATACTCCCCGGGGTTGGCGTTTTTTACCACCCACCACCAGCAGAGAGATGAAGACTCGCTCTGACACACTCGCTCTATCCCTGTGGTCTGGAATAGAACCCGCTATGCCTCTGAGGTATGCCAGACCATTTCCCATCAGTGTCTGTGCCTTTGAAGCTCACTGATTTGCTTTCCTACGAGCCAGGCACATCTGATGTCCCTGTGAGTGTTGGGTCCCCAAAGGAGGAACGCACAGGCCGGAGTGGTGAGGGATTACGGATTTATTCGATCATCCACACGCCAGGTGGCTGATCCTGGATGGATCCAGAGTCAGTGGCTTTTAAAGGACCTTTGGTGGGCTTTTTTTTTTTTTTTTTTTCCTGAGCAGAGACTTCTTTATGCAGACCTGGAAGGGAGCTAACGGAAAATGGTCACCGCAAGTGAAATGTGGTTTTCACAAAGGGAATGTGCATAGTGAAATGACATGAAAAACCAGTGCTCTGGGGAGGGGTGTCAATTCCAATTGCTCCATCAAACATGACAGTGAGCCCCTTGAGATGGGAGCTGGATCTGATTTGGCCTGGATTCCTAGGGCCGGGCACTTAACACAGACCTAAGCAACACGAAGGGAACGAAGGCAAGGCGTTTCATGCAAAGAACTGTGCTAAAAAAACACACAAAAAAACCCACGCACAGAACAGACAAGATCCTCTGAATTGTGGTCCAACATGTCAACATGTTCTGGCTAACATTGCTGTCAATCACACTTAACCAGCAACAGGGATCAGATGAATGCATGCGTAGCCTCTTAATAGTGTTATTCACGAGGAAAGCATCAGGGATGTGGACTAGTCTTTCTATTTCTTGGGGTGTGGGCTGGAAGAAATGAATCTTACCATATGAAGATTGGGGAGGGAACTATTAGCGTAGCCACTGTGCACATTAATTTGTGCTGTAAATCTCCCCTCCCCCCATTCTCGGCAGCTGTAAACCAGACCAATTAAAACTGGCCTCGGTGCTGATCCCCCCATATGCTGGTTGGCACTGTCTTCAGCGAGGAGTTGAGAGTCTAATTATTTTTAAGCCCCCTGTTTACAAACCTTCTGCTTCTTTTCAAATCATGCAGCCGAACCCAAATCCCGAGCCAGTAAGAAGCAGAAGCTCAAGCTAAATAAAGATACAGTGTCCGGGAGATGCATGGAGGAATGGATACTAACCTCCGGGAGTTAAGGGAGTTCTCTGGAGAAAAGTGTTTAGAGCGGTTAGGTTTGCATCTCAGAAAATCGGAACGCTAACATTCAGTGGTAATAGGATAACCAAGTGTTGTAATTTCCATGGTAAAGGTGGCAAAGGGAGTTGACCAGATCTCTCATGTCTGCTGCTAACTACCCTGACCACACACACTCACACACAGACACACACACACACACACACACACACACATCCTCTTCTCTATCTCTACTACTTAGATCTTCAGGGACTTGGATTAATGATGAGATTAAAGATAGGCGATGATAATGTTTTCTGAGCTGACATAAAAGTAGCCCCTGATCTTTTTTTTTGTTTTTAAATATATTTTATTGATTTCTTACAGAGAGGAAGGGAGAGAGATAAGAGAGAAACATCCATGAGAGAGAAACATCGACCAGCTGTCTCCTGCACACCTCCCACTGGAGATGTTCTCGCAACCAAGGTACATGCCCTTGACGGGAATCGAACCTGGGACCTTTTAGTCTGTAGGCCGACGCTCTGTCCACTGAGCCAAACCGGTTTCGGCTAGCCCCTGATCTTTACGAGGGAAGCTGAGAGGTAGCATGGAATCCGAGTTCTAGGGCTCTAACCCTGTTTTTTAAAAAATATTTTTTTCTCACATTTTCTCAGATTTTCAAAAAGTCAACTACAAAGTCAGACCATCTGTATGTGCAGTTAATTCATTCTATCAAAACACCAAAACAGGTCGATGAATAAATAAGGGAAAGTATTTCTCAGTCGTGTCTTTTTTTATAGATTCTGTGGTTCATTAGGTACATGGGTTGAACATAATTAGTCTCCATTTGAATTACATTTTTTTTTTGCATCACTTGGATGCCTGGAATTTTAATATCAGTCGTGCATGTAGAGACTTTATTAAAATTTTAATATAATTCTATCTTGAAGTTCCCAGGAACCTGATGTTTGACTCTTCCTGATGAAATTTGCTGAGAGCTTCCATCTTTCTCCACTTGAGAAAGAATGGAGAGTTGCTGGCGGCGCTCGGCAGGAAGGCTCTCACACAATGACAATGTGTTCCTCTCTTTGTCAAGGTCAAAAGCCCAGTCCTCTCTCACGCGGTAGAAGCAAGTTATTGGAATTGTCTTTAAGCGGAAAGAAATAGAAAAGGGAATTTATGAAAGTCTTCAAATCCCACTTCTCACACACATTCTCGGTCAGATTCTTCTGCTTCTGAATCCTCCTCCCCACCGCCTTCTTCGTCTTGTGCATGGTGAGAAGAGATGTATTCTTTGCAGGCATGCATGGCACAGCTTGAGAGAATTGAATGTTATCGATTTAAGTTCTGTGTGAGCGTTATTTCTTATTGGCGCGCCATGTTGGTGGACGGATGGTCTTGGTGCTGCTTTCAAAGGATATGCCCATCCTAAAGAGCTAACTTTGAGTGGATATGCAGGCATCCGTGTGAATTTTTTTGCGGTCAGGTTTATCACAATCATTGCCTCAGTCATGCTAGCATTAGGACTCAATCAGAGAGGATAATTGGTAAGGAGTGACTGGACCCATCCTCTTAATTGTCCATTGCTTTGGTCAGGACAACGTCCATATTGTTCCTCTCCACAGTGTCTTACTGTGTATTGGGGAAGGAACTTACTTGCGCTTCTATTTCCATCCATAGTGACTGTTAACATTCTGGTTTATCTCTCTCCAGATGTGAGAGTGTGCGTAAGGCATGCTCGCCCTATTCCACTATTCTGCCACTTATTATAGCTTTCCCTATGGAGATCGCATACATGTTTTGTTTGATTGGTATGTGAGTATTTAAGCATTTTTGATGCTAATGTGTATTATATTGTTTTGATTTTCCAAATTCGACTTTTTCATTGCTGTTATACTATAGGAAAGCAATTGAACTTTGGTATATTAACCTTGCATCCTACAACTTGCTATAATTGTTTCAGCATACATATTTTAAAAGTCACACACACACACACACACACACATATATATATATATATATATAATTATTGATATTGTTGAAACATTTAGTAGATCTTATATATAAATTGGTGTTTATTTAACATCTTTAACTATTTTGCATGTGTTAAATCATACCAAATTTGATTTCATTTATCTTGACTAATCAAGATTTGAAGGTTTTTTCCCCCCTTTTTTTCCCTATCTTCCTACATATATATATCCACACACACCTATATTTATGTACATAAATAATTACCTCTTCAAATTTAATACAATTCTAAATAAACTTCTCTCATGATATATTTCCCTTTTAGGTAAAGAATAGAGAGAAAGAACCACATGTTCTGCTGTGCCTTAAGAGAAGTCAAGATGCCTCATAACTTAAGTAAACATTTCAAATTAATGGAGAAGAGTATTTTTAGTCTGTTCACTTCATTTCTGTCTTTGTAAATTTGCCTTTTTTCCAATATAGTTTTTCAAATTTGCTTAATTTGAAAAAAAAAAAAAAAAAGAGGCCCTTAAGTTTTGTGTTGAAAGATGTCCTGCTTTCAGAGAAGGGGATAGGGCTCTCCACTGAGGGCAGCGTTGCAGACTGACTCCTTCCCGGTTAAAGCCTAAATGGTCATTGTGATTTCCCTGGGAGAATTGAATCACTCTTGCTCCTCATGTCAGACAGTCCACTTAGAATGTGCCACTCTTGCAGAAACCGGTTTGGCTCAGTGGTAGAGCGTCAGCCTGCGAACTGAAAGGTCCCGGGTTCGATTCCGGTCAAGGGCAGGTACATTGGTTGCGGGCACATCCCCGGAAGGGGTGTGCAGGAGGCAGCTGGTTGATGTTTCTCTCTCATCGACGTTTCTAGCTCTCTATCCCTCTCTCCTCCTCTCTGTGAAAAATCAATAAAATATATAATAATAATAAATAAAAAAAGAATGTGCCATTCTTCTCCAACTGTAGTTTGGCTTGCTTTGTTGGGATTCACGAAGGTACTGCCGTTCCTCACAGCACAGTGCACCAGCCATCCTGGGCGCCTCAGCATGCATATTCAGGGTCAGTTTGTGGCTCATGTCCTTGTTGTTTTTTTTTTTTTAATATATATTTTTATTTGTTGATTTATTTTTATTTTATTTTTTTTTTTACAGAGAGGAAGGAAAGTGATAGAGAGCTAGAAACATTGATAAGAGAGAAACATCGATCATCTGCCTCCTGCCCACCTTCCACTGGGGATGTGCCCGCAACCAAGGTACATGCCCTTGACTAGAATCGAATCCGGGACCCTTCAGTCCTCAGGCCGACTCTCTATCCACTGAGCCACACCGGTTTCAGCTCATGTCCCTGTTTTAGTTTTGGTTTTGATTTTCAACTTCCCTTTTCCAAAGCGTTCAGCTTGGTACCCTACATAATAAAGATGTAATATGCAAACAGTCATTACGCCGTGAAGTTCATGACTGTCTGACCATAGGGAAAACCAGATCACAGATCAGCAGGAGGGTGGGGCATCGAGCTGCAAGCTGGTGGTGGAGAGCTACAGGAGGGGGCAGGGCAGCTGGCCCAGAGCTACTAGAGGGTGGCAGCCAGCTACTGGTGAGCTACTGGTGCATGGATTCTACCATCTATCATCTATCAATCAATCAATCTATCTATCTATCATCTATCTATCATCTATCAATCTATCTATCATCTATCATCTATCTATCATCTATCTATAATCTATCTATCATCTATCTATCATCAATCAATCAATCAATCATCTATCTATCATCTATCTACCTATCTATAATCTATCTATCTATCATCTATCTATCATCTATCTATCTATCTATCTATCCTCTATCTATCTACCTATCATCTATCTATCTATCTATCTATCTATCTATCTATCATCTATCTATCTATCATCTATCTATCATCTATCTATCTATCATCTATCTATCTATCTATCTATCTATCTATCTATCTATCTATAATCTATCTATCATCCATCTATCTATCTATCATCTCTCTATCTATCATCTATCTATCTATCTATCTATCTATCATCTACCTATCTATCTATCATCTACCTATCTATCTATCATCTATCATCTATCTATCATCTATCTATCATCTATCTATCTATCTATCTATCTATCTATCTATCATCTATCTATCTATCTATCATCTATCTATCTATCTATAATCTATCTATCTATCATCTATCTATCATCTATCTATCTATCTATCTATCTATCTATCTATCTATCATCTATCTATCTATCTATCTATCATCTATCTATCTATCTATCTATCTATCATCTATCTATCATCTATCTATCTACCTACCTATCATCTATCTATCATCTATCTATCTATCTATCTGCATATATATATATATATATATATATATATTTCTTGATTTCAGAGAGAGGAAGGGAGATGGAAACATCAATGATGAGAGAGAACCGTTGATCGGCTGCTGGATTCCAAATGCGTAGGCTCTCTTTGAAGTGTCATAGGGCACCTTTCCTGTCTCCCTCACATCCTTCGGAACAGGCTGCAAGTCTTGGCTTCCTGTGGGTTTTGGAGGCGTGAGAGGCAGCACCTCAAAAGACAAAGTGAGGATTGGCAGAGCCAAAACTTCCTTCCTCTCTCCACTGCCCCTCTATTGGCCTATGGGAAAAAAAAAAAATATATATATATATATATATATATATATATATATATATATATATATATAATTGATTTTTTTTTACAGAAAGGAAGGGAGAGATATAGAGAGCTAGAAACGTCGATGAGAGAGAAACATCGATCAGCTGCCTCTTGCACACCCCCTACCGGGGATGTGCCTGCAAGCAAGGTACATGCCCTTGACCAGAATTGAACCCGGGACCTTTCAGTCCACAAGCTGATGCTCTATCCACTGAGCCACACCTGTTCCGGCAGCCAAACCGGTTTCGGCTATTGGCCTATTACTCAGTGCTCAGAACGTCCGTGTTAAAGCTGACAATTCGGTTGGATGGGACTTCATAAACGTGCTTTATAATTTAGATTTAGGTCTTCACGGTTTTTATCGATTTAGTCACATAGGAGCCGGGCTATTTGATCATGTTCTGTCTCCCGGCTCCCACGATTCAGGCCTCTCCTGGGGCAGAAATGAAAGATCATGCGTGCACCCCTTTTCTGCAGCTCTTTCATTTATACCCCAACCCTGGCCTGCTTTCATGTCTGCCATAAAAATCTCCATCCGGTTTTGCTTTATGTGCAGTCTCATTCTTTTTTTTTTTTTTTTTTTTTTTCCCAGCTTGACCTACCGGGGGACTGGATTTTTGTAATGAAACCTTGGCAGGTTTTTATTCAACGGGGCACCTTCCTACAAGGAGGAAGAGACAGAATACGTTACCAGAGGTTGTGCAGGTGGGATAAAAAGTGGGTTTTTAACGTGCTTCATACGTTTTGATCATAGGAGCCGCATTAAAACTTTGCAAGTCTTGAAAGCATCAGCTGCCGGTATTTTAAATGTGCCGAGGTCAGGAAGCACGGAGAGAAATGGAAAGCATCGCGGGAAGGGAATTCTGAGATCCTGTAATCCCCGGGAAAGCAGGGGGAAGGTCAGGGGCATCTGGGGAAGAAACCGGGGAAATGAGGTGGTCAGGGTCTTACGTTCCCACTGACTGGCTGTGAGACACCATGAATGAGCCATGCCTTCCTTGTGTCCCAAGATGCCCACAGACGCCTGATCACAATGTATGTAGTTCAGTGTGACCACCTGGATGTCACACAGTTTGGACCCAAGTCAAAAGGACAGTGTTTTATTGAGTTCATCCAAAATACATAAGTGTGTGGTGTCTCTTAAAACTATGACTACTTACTTTATTGCTGTTGTTGATAATCCTTACCCGAGGATATATATATATTTTTTTGCATTGACTTTCAGAGAAAGTGGAAGGGAGGGGGAGAGAGAGAGAGAGAGAGAGAGAGAGAGAGAGAGAGAGAGAGAGAGAGAGAGAGAGAAACATCGATGTGAGAGAGACACATCGATTGGTTGCCTCCCACAGGTGCTGTGACCAGGGCCGGGGATTGGGCAGCCACCAACGGATGTACCCTTGGCCAGAATCCAACCCGGGGTCTTCATTTGTGGGCCGACACTCTACCCACTGAGCCCAAAACCAGCTAGAGCCCCGTGACTATCTTAGTTTTGGGAAGAATGGCACATGGAGCGCAATCTACCATTCTGAATGACTTTGATGTATTATTATCCATCATAATGTGGTATTTATAAGACTGTGGCTTATTTATTTACTTACTTACTTACTTACATTTGACTGTGGCTCTTTTGTATATCATCTTATTTACCCAGTGTTTTTATATTCTATGCATGACTATAAGTCAGGAAAATTTTTACTCACCAACACACTTGGGTACATAATACAAATGTAGCACCCTTAAGATGCAGCCCAGAAAACATACTTTATAGCTACTGACAAAAAATAACAACAAAAAAAACACACAAAAAAACCACTGTTGAAAATTAAAAATAAAAGTGATTCCTGGATCAAATTCACATGAGTCCCAAAAGAACATAGTTTCAGTCTGTAAATACCTTTGGGTGGCAGAGTTTTCCATGTGTAAGGTTTATACCCTAATTAAAAAAAATTTTATTGATTTTTTACAGAGAAGAAGCGAGAGAGATAGAGAGTTAGAAACATCGATGAGAGAGAATCATCCATCAGCTGCCTCTTGCACACCCCCTATTGGGGATGTTCCCGCAACCAAGGCACATGCCCTTGACCAGAATCAAACCTGGGACCTTTCAGTCTGCAGGCCGATGCTCTGTCCACTGAGCCAAACTGGTTTCGGCCAGGTAAATATTGAAAAGTTTGGGCAGAACAGCAACTTTTGCTGACACAAAGATGCTAGAATTTAAAACAGTTTAGAGCTTAGGTAGGCACAGCTACTGTTTTGCTCACAGAAAGCACCAAGAAATGTCTTAATTCTTGAAAACCAAAGTGAATTTGTAATATAAAATCAATTATATAAATGACAGGGCAGCACAGTTGGGGCCAGGGAAATCTAATGAATAACCTTCCGCTGATATTTGCTGTGTGTGTTTATTAACAAACCAAATACCCCCCCCCCCCCGGGTAAGTGAATAAATATATAGACAAACAGACACACAGATTGACACGTAAGTAAATACATGAAATGCATGAATGAGATGTTGCTGTGCTTCCCAGTCTACCCCCACACGTGAACACAACAGCGATAGTCCTGGGATGAAACCGAACTCTTTTTGATTGATTAAATGTTCTGAGGCTAGTAGGCTGGCTACTTTTAGTCCTCCGTAAGCATTTCATTCCCTCGGATTTAGTAACCATTATTCCAAAGGCTTTTTATTCTCTGCAGCTGAGCAAGAGAGGGCTGCAAACCCCACGACCGACCGATCACCTCACCCTGACAGCCTGGGAGGTGGCCAGGCTGGAGCCTCTGGCTGCTGCCCATGCCTCAGTTGGGCTGGCTCTGTGCTGCCCGCCCTTAGCTAAGGGAGCTGGAGGGCCCCCGAGCTCTCCCGAGGAGCCTGTTGCTCAGCAACCAGGTCTTCCCTCTTAGGAAATAGGTCAGGAAAGAGGAAGAGAGATGCGGGAGCGATCAAATGTTTGCCTGCCAGCTCTGATAAAGCAGGAATCCCGAGAAGATAAATAGTTCTGGATAGGTATCTTTCATCCACAGGGAAGCTAATTAATCTCATTAGGTTAGCGGCTGTTACCTGGAAATGCTCTTTCCCCCCTCCCCTGAGGGAAGAGCGTTCGTGGCTTTATTTCATTTTATGTTTTTATTGATATTAGAGAGAGAAAGGAAGAGAGAGGGTGAGAGAGAGAGCACCATCAATGAGAGAGAAACATCATTGATTGGCTGTCTCCTGCACGCCCCCTACTGGGGATGGAGCGTGGTACCAGGGCATGTGCCCTGACAGGGAATTGAACATGTGACCTCTTGGTTCCTGGGTTTATGCCGAACCACTGAGCCACACCTGCCAGGTGAGGTTCCTGGTGTTCAATAGCATCGAAGGCCAATCGCTTTGCATCTGATAAAGTTAGACATTTTGGTGTGCTACGGGCATTCTCTCAAGGTCAAAGAAGATCATTCCTCTGGAAGCCAAGAATGAATTTTATTTTATGTAGCTGACTTACTACTTAGTTATTCACAGACACTTATGTGTCATAATAAATGTTAGCTTTTTTTTTATTGACAAGAATTCATTTAATTGTCTTTCTTCTCCTGTGACTTAGGAATACTGATTGATAGTGTTTGTCAGGAAAAAATCCCCAATGAAAAATGGCACTGCAGAATCTTGAATAGCTGAAATTGAAAAATTGGAAACAGAAGATGTTCTTAAAAAAATTTTTTTGTGTGTGTCTATTAAATGATGTGAACTGGTGATAACTATATGCCATCTGGCGCATCTGCAATAGAAAAGAACGGGAAATTAGATCTGAAAACATATGGTAAACACAGACGTTTTGGTTGGGAATAGTAAGAGGAAAAAGGAGTCCGTCTTTCAAAGTCCACTCTGACCACTCTGACCACTTCTCTTAAATCAAGTCCCCCCCCCCCTTTTTTTTTTTTTAAATAAGATCTTATCTCAGCTGGCATCCACGCTAAACTCTATCACCCATTTGCTTTCTCTATTGTGTGACTGGTATGCCATTTAAAGGGACAGTAGGCCACTTCAGTTACTGTTCAGGGAATACCTTTTCGGTGCTGTCAGAAGAAGAGCTGCTCAGTTTTAAAGTGCGGGTCAGTTAAGAGAAGGCAGCGGACTGGGCCGTTGTGGCTCAGTTGTTGAGCATTGGCCTATGAATCTCCTGGGCCAAATAGGCCATATTTTATGGGGCACACAGCATGCCTCAAAACTCACAACATGTAAGAATACCTTCCCATAGGGCATTGCTATTTTAGCGTGGCCTTGTTGGGTTTAGCTGGGACAAACGTGGCTAATCTATGCTTACTAGTATATTACTTAGGCACGTTGTGCTTTTAAAAGATAACAACACAGGCCCACATAAGCTGGGCAGCTGTCCCAAACTGCATAACCCCTTGCTGCAGGAGGTCTCTTCCCAGCTGTCAGAGACTAGCCGTGTATTGAACAAATACCTATACTCTTCCTATCCCAATTCATAAACATTTTTTTCCTTGAAAGATGGTAACTATTGACTTATGCTTTAGCAAATTTTGTGCCTGTTCTTGGTCTTTGTAGAGTGAAAGAAAAATGGAAGGAAGTAAAAGGAAAAAAAAATCAGTAACACTATCCAGAGGGAGAAAATTTAGCCTCCAGCTCCAGCCATTCCCTGTACATGGTCTCTGCTTGTTTTTATGACAAATGAAAGTAGTATGAAAATTACTCAGTCCGGCAGCAGCCTGGATGCAAACCCAGGTGCAGAAGGCCTTGAATAGAATCTAACTCCGCATCCGTTCATTTTAAATGCAAATTGTGGAATCCGGGTAGGACCAGCATGTCAGCCTGGAAGGGTATGTTCCGGGCATTGAAGAAAGCCGCAGTGTTGGTTGGGAGACTCAGTCACTTATTTTAGAAACAAGTCTGAGAAGGGCAGGACCCAGGCCCAGGCTTGCGATTCTACTCTTGTCACCGTGAGATGGATGGAGACTGTATCCTGAGAAATCTTAGGTATCAGGGTTCTGACCAAAAGCATTCGAGAAAGAGTAACAACAGGAAACACACCTTTACGAAGGTGAAGCTGTACATTACATCCTTCTTCAGGTTATTGGAGGTGCCTGTAGCTTAGGGATTCGGGGATATTTTCTAAATTAGAGGCACGGAGTCATCTTCTAGTGTGTGAAATTAAATGTACATAAATATACGTATTCTGATTTTTACTTAATTGCGCCTTGAGTTTCCTAAGGATAATTTGGTACTCAGCCTTCCTCACAGGTGTGTTTCCCTCAAGGATATCTCTTGATTATCAGAAACTAAATAACTAACAAAGACTAGGGAAGATGATGAAATTCAGAGAAAAATATGAATGAGCAATCAACCCTAACTAATATGACAACACATTCAAGGTCCACATGCCCCTTCTCTGGGCATGGACGTGTTAGGGTCAGGTGTCACTGAGATGAGTTTGAGAAGGGGTGTGTGTGTGTGTGTGTGTGTGTGGAGGTGTGTGCGGTGTGTGTGTGTGTGTGTGGTGTGTATGTGTAGTGTGTGTGGTGTGTGTGGTGATGGTGCGTGTATGTGGTGGTGTCTGTCTGTCTCTCTGTGTGTGTAGGTGTGTGTGGTGTGTGTATAGTGTGTGTGGTGTGCGTATGTGGGGTATGTGTGCGTGTGGTGTGTGTGTGGGTATGTGTGTATGTGTGGTGTGTGTGGTATATGTGGTGGTGTGTGTGTGTGTGTGTATGGAGGTGTGGGGTGTGTGTGTATGTATGAGTGGTGGTGGTGGTGGTGGTGGTGGTGTGTGTGTGTGTGTGTGTAGGTTTGTGTATGTGTGGTGTGTGTGGTGGTGGTGTGTGTATGTGGTGGTATGTGTGTGTGTGGTGTGTGTGTGTGTGTGTGGAGGTGTGTATGGTGTGTGTGTGGTGTGTATGTGTGTGTGTGGTGTGTGTGGTATATGTGGTGGTGTGTGTGTGTGTGTGTATGGAGGTGTGAGGTGTGTGTGTATGTATGAGTGGTGGTGGTGGTGGTGGTGGTGGTGTGTGTGTGTGTGTGTGTGTAGGTTTGTGTATGTGTGGTGTGTGCGGTGGTGGTGTGTGTATGTGGTGGTGGTGTATGTATGTGGTGGTATGTGTGTGTGTGGTGTGTGTGTGTGTGTGGAGGTGTGTATGTGTGTGTGTGGTGTGTGTGAAGGTATGTGGTGTGTGTGTGTGGTTGTGTGTGTATGTGTGATGGTGGTGGTGATGTGTGTGTGAGTGAACCCTGCGCTGGTGGAGGGAAGTTCCTGCCGCTGCAGCTGTGAGTTCTGTCGGGGCCAGACCCCAGGGCCCCGGCGCTCAGCAATTAGGATTAATTGGCAGCCACCCTTCCGTGGGGACGGTGGGAGAGCCCAATTAGCAGCGAGCCTGAGTGTTCTACCAGGGCTCCCTTTCCCTCTCCTCTCTGGTTAGGCTTTGAACTGGATGAAAGTGGAGAGAACTTTTCCTTTTTAATGGTGTGAGTTCCGATGCGAATGACCAGGCGGAAAGCGCTCTCATTCTGGAATACACACGTCTGCTGTCCCGTTAGCTTTGCAAACCTCTACTTCAGGCCCAGCCCCGGGGCCATGTTGCCTTTTCCAAAGGTTTGGGGCGCAGGACGAGCAGAGCAGCGCCTCTGGGATGGCAGCGCCGGGCTCCGTTTTGAAGTGACAGTCGTTGCTTTTTCACGGCGTGCAGTAAATACCTCTCCCGTGGGCCACCTACACAGGACACCGGCCTTGTTGGCTTTTTGGGTGCTGGCTAGAAGAGGACTCCCAGAATTCCCGTGTGGGCCCCACTTTCAGATTCAGCACAGAAACCAGGAGACCAGTGAACACCACCAGAGACAGGACTGGGACCAGACTGGAAGCATCTATTCACCATGGAGGTGGAGGGACCTGGGCTTTCCTGAGCTCAAGCTACGGTACTCTCAGTTCCCAGTGACTTCCATATCCTTTACCTCGTGCGGGAGGGTTTGAGGATTGGTTTAAGCCTCACTTATTCCTCAGATTTCTTGAGGCCCTGTCTGTTCCAGACAGACAGACAAACACACCCTCACACACATCTCCTCTTTCTCTCTTCAACTCTCTGCTCCATCTCATCTGATTCCCATACAGGGCCTTCTATCATTGCCTCCTTGTGATAATTCCCTCCTAGTGGGGTCAGAGACAGTAACACACAGATGAACCCATTGAGGGAAGTCCCTATGGATTCACTTTTCAGTCAACCCCAGTTATGAAGCAATTCAACAATTATTTGCTGGAGTAATTGATGGTTGAAAGGATTGCATTGATGACTAGATGCATACATGAATGGATGGATTAGATGGATATGTTAGAGCAATAACTGCTTTTTTCATTATATTGTCAACTTGGATTATTCCTATGTTCCAACTATAGATTATACAATTCAGACTAAAAACTGCAGGAAGGAATTAATAACAAAATAATAGGCAAAATAAAGTGCATACAGTCATTACTTGTTGCAAGCAGTCTGGTGCGCTGCCTGAGACATTTATAGCACACAATAAGTCAAGTTACTTAAGACATTTCCCTGTTTGGTGGAGATTTCTGTTAGGGTTGGAATACAGATAGTATAAATTTCAAAAATGAGACAAGAAAACACAAAACACAGTGATTGTTAGCCCATTGTTTTGGTAATGGTTTTCCTCAGAACTTCATCCCATAGTTTATTGAGTGCGTTATAAATTGTGTCTGTGCAGCTGATGAATTAATGAATTGATAAAGAGCTGTCCTGTGCCACTCAGAGAACATGTTTAATTTTTTTAAAAATGTGTATAACCTCAGAATTTAGTGTTCCGGTCAATAGTCAGTCACAAGAGGATTTAAATAGAAATGGAGTGAATGCTTTGATGTTCTCCTGCATAAAACTTTCAGGACGGAACACGAAGCTGACTTTCTTCTTTTTTCTTGTAAAATATGTTTTTATTGATTTCAGAGAGGAAGGGAAAGGGAGAGAAAGAAACATCAATGATAAGAGAGAATCACTGAGCGGCTGCCTCCTGCCCACCCCACATTGGGGATCTAGCCCTGCAACCTGGCATGCATCCTGACCAGGAATCCAACCATGACCTCCTAGTTCATAGGTTGACCCTCAACCACTGAGCCCGGCTGAAGCTCACTCTCAAGTGGGCAACATTGTTTGGCTGCCATATTGTGTAACTCCAAGGCTTGGCCACAAGCCGTGTACACAGCCAAAGCTGTCTCTGGTACATGGGGGATTTGAAATGATGGCTCCTTTTCAGGAGAAAGCCAACAGCAGATCTGAGAGCAGCGAGGTTTCCGTTGAGTTACCTCATTCCTGACACTTTTTTTAAATGCCCTCTGTTTAACTCCCAAGTATTGCCATCTTTAGAAAAATATAGGGCTTGTCTCTCTCTCTTCCCCCGCCCCCGCCCCAATATGTTTTTATTGATTTCAGAGAGAGGAAGGGAGAGGGAGAGAGAGAGACAGAAACATCAATGGCGAGAGTGAATCCTTGATCGGCCACCTCCTGCACGCCCCCTACTGGGGATGGAGCCTGCACCCCAGACCCATGCCCTGACCAGGAATTAAACCATGACCTCCTGGTTCATAGATTGATGCTCAACCACTGTGCACACCAGCCAGGCTAGGGCATTTCTCTTATCCAGTCATAGGCGGCTTGTTGAAGAGCTTCCAGAGAGGAAAAATCCCATCTCAGATAAAGTAATGCACGTTGACGTTATTTTAATGGGGAGAATCTTTTCTGAGAAAAAGTGACTGTTGTCTTTCCCTGTTGAGGATGTCCAGTCTGCGAGAATGGCTTCCCTCGCATTCAAGTGCAGCTCTGTATTCACAGCTCACGGAGCAAAGATGTCTGAGCATCTCCCTGGAATGAGACCAGCTATTTTCTAGGCCTTGGGTGGCCATGGGGAGATAGTTCTCCACGGAACTATCTTGCATTTCTGCCCATTTTGCAAACAGAGGTACTGACACTTTTGTTCTGGCCTAATTTTTTCAAGATTGTTTGCAGAGCAAACAGCCTTGGAAAGTAGAAGCAAGGATAGGTGTGTTGACTGCCCATGATCAGAGAATTAGCTTTCCTAAGTGCAGGAGTTCTGTTCTCTCTGGTAACACAGACCAATGAGTATTTGGGAGGCACTTGGGCCTTTTGTATGTTACTCTTTGGGAGGCAGGGCTCGAGGATTCTGCTCCTCCGGCTACTCCTGTTGCCATGAGTCATGACATCTTTTGTTTCAGATACAGAATCTATGGATTACAGCCAACCTGTTCACTTCAACATAGGATACCGTCTCATGTCATCCCCACTGTGTGAGCATAGTAAGGTAAGATGCATTATTTCAAGCATTGTGAGGTAGAATCAGCGCAGCCGGCATGGCTCAGTGGTTGAGTGTTGACTTATGAACCAGGAGGTCACGGTTCGGAATCTGGTCAGGGCACATGCCTGAGTTGTGTGTATGTGTGTGTGTATGTGGGGGGGGGGGAATGTGGAGGAGGCAACCAATCAATTATTTTCTTTCATCATTGATGTCTCTATTTCTCCTTCTCCCTTCTGCTCTGAAATAAATAAAAAATTTAAAAAAGAATTAACTACAGCATTGGTTTTAACAAATACTTGTAACATATATTAACTAACCCTTTCCTCGTAGCTCAGTCAGGTAACTTTAGAATAGTACTAAGGAGAAATATTTCATTAGAATATAGCATGCACATTTATTCAGCATTAATGGCAAGGATAAAATTACATTTGCATAATGTATTGCACGCTCTTGACAGCCACTGCACTCTATACTTTGTCCAAAAGTTGCCATTTTTCTAAGCCTACCATTTTAATCTTGAGAGAAAAGTAATTTTAAGTTAAAAGAATGGTATAGTTAATATTTTTAAGGTATTTTCTACCATAAAGATCCTCAATTATTTTCTCATATTTCATGTCCCCAAGAAATATTTTTTTCTTCAGGGCGTGTTTCTGAAATACTCATACTTAGCAAAAATATATGTTTGTTCACATTCAAATACGATTATAGTTAAAAAAAAAAACTGGTGTGGCTTAATTATTATATTTTAAATTCACGGAACATCATAATTGTTAATACGTTTGGTAAGATTCTCTTAAAATCTTTATGAAGCCTAATTTAAAAAACAATTTTAATGAACTATAATGCAGTTTCATAATTTAGGCATTTCATAAAATAAGCATTTTCATTAAGTACTCACACAGGGATTTAAATACCTTTTAATTTCCTACTGTAGATTTAATACAAGTAATCCACATAACAGTGTTCTCATTGTATTTAGGTTTTAGAATTACGTGAAAAGTAAAAATTCAGTGGCATAATAGTGTTTTTTTCATTACACGAATTTAGTAGATTTTAAAAATAGTGCCTGATAATTATAATGTTAATAGTGATAATAAATATGTTACAAATTAGGGACATGCATATTTCATAGTGCATTTATTTTTAACACAATCTTTCATGGATTAAGTTGGGTGGCTTGTTAGGGACTAGCAATATCCATGCAGAAATAAACGCTTACTTTCAAGAACTAACATGCTCGCCTGGCCGGTTCGGCTCAGTGGGTTGGGTGTTATCCCATGGACCAAGAGGTTCGGGTTCAATTCCAAGTCAGGGCACATGCCTAGGTTGTGGGCTTGATCCCCAGTGTGGGGTGTGCAGGAGGCAGCTGATCAGTGATTCTCTCTCATATTGATGTTTTTATTTCTCTTCCTCTCTATTTAAAAATCAATAAAAACATTAAAAAAAAAAAAGAATTAGCACACTTTACGTATACACTGTTCTTTCTTCTCTTAATTCCTCTTCGGTTTCTGTGTTTTCCCTACTTCTATTTCTGTAGTTATCTTATTTTCTCCTCCTCTCCCCCCTCTACCTCCTCCTCCATTTTCCTCTTCTTTCCTCCCCTTCTGCTTCTCATCCCCCCTCCTCTTCCCCCTCCTATTATCCCTCTCCTCTCCCCTTTCCTTCCCCTTCCCCCTCCTCTCTCTCCCATTTCCCTCCCCTCCCCCTTCCCTTTCCCATTCGTTCTCTCTTCCCCTTCTCACCCCCCTTCCCCTTCCCCCTCCCATTATCCCTCTCTTTTCCTCTCCTCTTCCCCTTCTCACCCCCCCTTCCCCTCCCCCTCCCATTATCCCTCTCTTTTTCTCTCCTTTTCCCCTTCCCCTTCCCCCTCTTCCTCTCCTTCTCCTTCTCGTTATCCTACTCCTTCTCCTTCTCCTTCTCCTTCTGCTTCTCCTTCTCCTTCTCCTACTCCTTCTCCTTCTACTTCTCCTTCTCCTTCTCCTTCTCCTTCTCCTTCTCCTTCTCCTTCTCCTTCTCCTTCTCCTTCTCCTTCTCCTTCTCCTCCTCCTCCTCCTCCTCCTCCTCCTCCTCCTCCACCTCCTCCCCCTCCTTCCCTTTTTCCTTCTCCCCCTCCTTCCTTTCTCCTTCTCCTTTTCATGCTTAGAGGGCTGGGCTATGGGAGTATTTGACAGGATTGGCAGGTGGAGGGGGAGCAGGGAGAATCCGGAGTGTTTCCCCCTCTCTCTGTCTTGGGTGATGCCTCTAACAGGGACTGCCTTCTCCATGCCCTCAAACACAGCCCTCTTGGGGGTTCCAGCTTCAGCGGGTCAGCCTTCATCATGGCGTTCGGGTCCCACCAGACACTTGGGGCTTTTGATGTGGTTAACAAGCCCTCCCCGAGGTGTGCCTCTCGCCCTAAAAGCAACAGCAGCGTCCTGCTGATGTTCATGTGTTTCATCTCCATTCTTTGCTTTGCTTTTCCACTCACCCATCACTTTTATAACATGCCTGACATCCGTGCAAGGGGCTTGGCCTTCACACATGTGGCAGCTTGCCTCGGCCCTCTCCACCCTGGCTTCGTCCAGAAGGTTGTCTGGAAGGGAGTCTGTCCTAATGAGCATATTATGCTTTTATTATTATAGATTCTCTGTGCTGAGTTTTCTTTTCCCTATTGGACCCTAACACGTCTCTTGAGGTGATAATATTTTTTTTCCTTTCCGCTAGTCAGACTTTCTTCATTTTCTTTTGCTTCTTTCTTCTAGGTTTTTCTCTCTTCTCTTTTATTTACTCTGTAACTGGCATTGACTTTTCACAGATAGGATAACTATAACTCCATCTGCACAACACAGCAATATGTAAAAACACAGTCAACTGCATTTCTTATTAAGCATCTTGTGTATCTCAGTATAAAAGAAAGAAGTGAGAAATGTCTTTTAAAAAACAGTTAATCAAAGCTGTAACTTTGTGTTTGTATACTTACTATCTGGCTATCTGTCTAGTCCCCTTATTAATAATTTTGGCAATAAGTATTTTATATTTGTATTTGAATCATATTTTTAACTTTTCAAACTTGAAGCTTGGATGATAAGTTGATACCTCTCTTTTTTCTAAATTGATCATCTGCTCTTTAATGATTTCTATACAACATGGTGTTGGATAATTAAGTTGGATTTTCCTCTATTGCTAATCTTAAACGTAAGTCTAGCCATTCTTCTAACAGAACTCCACTTAAAGGCTGCTCGAGTTATTATATTTCATCTTTTAAAAAATATTTTTATTGATTTCAGAGAGGAAAAGAGAGGGGAAGAGAGATATAAAATCAATGATGAGAGAGAATCATTGATAGGCTGCCTACTACATGCCCCTCCTACATGGAGATTCCCAGGCATGTGCCCTCGACCAGGAATTCAACCATGACCTCCTGGTTCATAGGTCAATGCATAACCATTGAGTCACACTGGCTGGGCCAAAGTCTTTTTCATATCTTGGAATAATTTTTAAATTTCCTATTTAAGTAGAGACTAAATTAAGGTTAGAACCTTCAGAATAAATGTTGTAAAGTATATAGTGCTTCCCTGAAACCTCAACATGAGTTTTTTTTTCCTTTTAAAAAAATTTGCAAGTGTACAGGGAATATCCCATTTGCATGTATTTAAATGTTTATTTTTGATGACGAAGGGGAGACCAAATTTTGTCTGTCAAATGAATTGCTGTGGAAACATAAAAATGTCATGTTGCTTTTTCCTTCATTTTTTTAATGTTCAAACAATTTGCAAAATAGAGACATCAACGAAGATAAATAAATCTGTGCAAAAAACATGGAAAGACAGAAGATCTGTTGAATCCCTATAGCTTCTCATATTGACAGGAAATCAGTCACACTTATCACAGGACACTTATATACAGAAAGAAACCATTTAGGAACTTCTCCAAGTAAATGCAATTTATGATTTCTTTGATTTTTATCAACAAGTTCTAGCACTGAATGAGTGAATGGACTCTTAACTCCATACTTACTGGAGTGCACAATGTTGCAATAATTTGTGTTTTATGGAACAATCTGTTGCTATGCAGTCCATCACGTAAAGACTTATCCATGCTTCTTATTTCTTCTCTTTTCCTTGTATTCTTACTAATCTAAGAAAATCAATCTTCCCCACCCTCAAGGCCTTTCCGTACATGCCTATGTGATTCCGTTGAATTAAACCAAATGGTATATTTTGACAAAGTTTGATCAGTGGTATTGGTGGCGGTGGTGTGTGTGTGTTGTGTGTGTGTGTATGTGTGTTACTGAATTTTTAAAAAATTGCTCTGGGCATCATAGCAGTTTAGGTAACCATCACATTATTATTTAGCAGATCCTGATAAAAAAAAGAAATAGTTGAATACGCTCAAGGTGTTTGGTTCAGATTTGTGTTTTATAGACGTGAGTTGTTTTTTTTTTTTTTTTTTTAATAATGCAAAGAGTATTTTAAATCATATTTATGATGCTAAACAGCCTCCCACTCAGCAACATGAAGATATATAGTGTCTTGAATTTATAATGCTGTAAGACTATCCGCTCATGGTTTAAGAGCGTTTTATATCTCTACAAACTCCCTTTGAACTCTCCCAGTAGAAATATTTTAAGTATCCGATAAAAGGAATAAATTCTAAACAAATGACTGAGAATTTCAAGCTTCATCGTTAAAGTGTTATTTTTCCATCGGAATAAAACATATTTCCTAAGCCCTAAAAAACTTACATGGTGCTTGTACCTGGAAACCATTTTTGCCTTGAAGTTGTAGTGATTGCGTTGATCTGGTCAATCAGTTGTCCCCGCCCCCCCTCATTATAACCTGCTTATTCGTGTGTCCTTCACCTTCCCTACAAGAAAGGGAGCCATTTTTTATTGTTTCCAACCTGGTTGCTATCGACTAGTTTCTTGTAAATCTCCGACTTTAGAAATCGCGGGAACGAATCCTTGGCCATGAGACTGTAGATTAGCTTCTGAGCCTCATCAAAACACTTGATAGTGGGCTCTGCAATGTTCTTTGAGATGAGGTCCCTGGTACTGAAGTCAATGTTAATCTGGGGAAATAAGGTTGCACATCATGAGATTAGCTTAATCAAAGAATACACCGTTTAGACAGATGGCAGACACACGTGCTATTTGAGTTTGTTTTTTCTTTTCCTAAACACAAAGAGAATCTGATGCAAACCGGCAGAAAGGTCATGAGCTCATTTTCAGATGCAAACACACACTGGGTGCATTGTTTCTGGGTTGGGAGGCTTGGCGTTGACAGAGAGCACAGCTGAAGCCTTACTTTGAGATTATAAAAAAAAATGGCAAAGCGAAAAGGCAACCAAAATATTTTATGATTTTTAATTGCTTTTCCCCACCCATCCTTTATTCTCTCCCCACTGTCCCCCCTCCCCCCGCCCAGTGTTTTGATCTTAATACCTAAAATGTACCTTCCAGAGGTGGACAAAAACTAGGATTTACTAGGATGGCTTCCACTAACTCATTCCTATTACTTTTCATTCTATATTCCACCCTGCCCCAATGAACCAAATCATAAACCCCTTCTACACCAACCCCGTGCCATCCACAGGTCCCCCCTCCCCTTTCATGGCCTCTCCAAGGACTTTGTGCTACTTAGAGGATATTTGCTTTTTCTGCATCCCTTGCAATGCCTTGTACAGGGTAAGGATTTGATAAATATATGTTGCATAAATAAAGTGGGAAAATGTTTCTACATTTGCTCAAAATCATGTTTACATTTTGAAATGAACCAGTTCATTTTAGTGTAGTACTGATCATAAATATTATATACGGAAATAATTAATCTTGCACTTCTGGCTTATCCGTTTCATTCTCTGACCCGCTTGCTTTTCAACCAAGGACCTGCCCACATCAGCTGGGGAGAACTGAGAGATGCTTAAAGATGCTCCTCCCGGGAGACTATCACTGGTCTTAGGAAGATGGGTCCTAGCAGCTCAGCTTAGTGTCAGGGGCAAAACATCACACCCACATGTTGGTTTAAATGTCATTATTTTTCTACAAATTGTTCAAGCTTGAAATGTGGGAATTATATTTTTGACACCTCTTTTATTTCTCTTCCCTCCTATCATATAAATATACAACATTTATACATTACAAGTATATGCAGGGTGTCCCCCAAAACATGTATACACACTTTTAACAGCTGATTGATGTTTCTTTCTTTTCAAATATAATCCATTGGGATTAATAATGTCAGCCAGTAAGTATACATTTTTTCGGGGACACCCTGTATATCTTTCCTCATTCATCTTTTACTTTGTCATTTCCCAATGCTCATTTTTTTCATCCTCACTCCTATCTGTCTAGCTTCGTTGCTGTTTTAAAAATCCTGAATCTATTCCCAAACCAACGAATTTGCCTCTTACTTGGTACTCCTTCTCATAATGTCTTTCCCTTCTGAATACTCTGAGATGGCATTACTACATCACTTTCACCAGAATGTCATTTCCATCGGATAAGTATTCAGCTGAAAACCTATTTTCTTATGACATAAAATTTAAACTTCGTACCCTAGCTCTTGGATTTCCTCACACCTGAATTCCAGTGTGCTATCCCCGAATGGTCTACTTGTTCTGGTGGGAGCTCTGAAGCTGGTCTAATTTCCCAGAGCAAATCTGACACCTAACGCTCTCATTTACGCTGTTTCATCATCTTGCTTAAACAGATTTGGGTACAAAGGCATTTGTGAATATTAAGTACTCAATCCGATTATCAGAGGAAAAGGATTTGTTAATTCTCTGCCGTCTCCAAGTTTTGCTCCAAGTCCTTCTGGAGGTTTTCTTTTTTGTAGTTTTTTTGTTTTTTTGCTTTTTTTCCTGGTGGCTCTGTCTTCTCCTATGACTTCCATGTGGTATAATAGCTTGGTGTGGATAAAAGGAAGAAAAATTAGGAGATCATGCCAGAAAGTTCATGTGGGCAGTGATGGTATGATCTAGGCTGAGCAATGTCACAGGAAATGAAGGGAAATGCATAGATTTCAAAGGGATCTAAAAGTGGATGGAACTTGCGATTACATAGTTATGATCTGGGACAAGGAACACAAATCTTTAAGAGTGACCTGCTTTTAGAAAGATTCTGAATAACGAGATGACAGAAGTTCTGATGGATTGGATATGGGGTATGAACAGAAGAGAATGACTGTTCTACCAGGTATTTTGGGATGACTACCAGGTATTTTGCTAGAGTAATGAGAAGAATGCTATTGCCTCTGACCGACATGGAGACTCAGGTGGAGAGATCCTGAGAGAGCCACTGCCAGCAGAGAATGAATGAGGAACACCTCCCTCATCATACTGGGAGTTGGTTAGGAGTGGAAACGGCATAAGGAATCGTTCAACAGCTTAGGGCAGAGAGGAGGAAATGAAATGCCAGAAGCCAGTTGGAGACAGTAATCAACTACAAGAGGGATCAATTTTGCAAAATGCTCTGGAGAAGTCCATTTAAGTGAAATTCGAGGATAGGCTACCAAAAGCGCTCTATTTTCCTTCACTTCTCTGAAATCTCAGTATCAGGAAAAAAGTGAAAACATTAGTCCTAATATGTACATTTTTACTCAGAAATTCCTTCAATAGAATCACTCCTGGAAAGCATATCTGTGGACTTCACCCCTAACTTTTCACTCATCTCAAATATGGTTTTTGATTGGATTCTACCAGGAGATACATTTCTATCTCAGACAGTCAGACACCGGTGGTGCTGAGCTTGGAATTAAGAGACAATGGGGGGACTTACCCAGGGGTGACCTTCAGAGAGAAATACTTTCCACCTGTACCATCTTGAGAAACTTCTGAGTCATTGAAAGTTACCTAGAAGCTTAGATTTTGCCAAGCATCTCCAACTAGTAGGTTTGGACCTTTTATCAATTGATGAAATTAACAGTTCCTTTAACATTATTTATTGATACAAGTAAGTCGCTTGCATTTTGTTTGCATGGGTACTCTTCAGTTTCAAGGACTCTGAGGGGTATGATATTTTAATTCCTTGCTTTTCAAAAGGTCACAGATTATCATAGAAATCTGAAACCACTTCACTGCCAACCTCAGAAAACCAGATGAGGGGTTGTGATTCTTACCGGATGGCAGCCTCAATGTCATCACAACCATTTAGAGGCTTCTAAATCCTGTCTGTTTTGAAAAGGCCGCAATACAGCTGACATGAGAAGAATGCTGTCCCTGGTGGCTATTGAAAAACTATAATAACCCTATCTAATAAAGGGAGAATATGCTAATTGATGCTCATGCCGTCGCAAAAATCGCAGTGCCCACAGCCAATAAAGAGGGAATATGCTAATTGACTGCTCTGCCTTCAAAGATGGAGGCATTCACAGCCAATATGGAGGGAATATGCTAATTGACCGCCATACCTTCAAAGATGGTGGTGCCCACAGCCACAAGATGGCAGCACCCAGTACCCTCAGTCCTGTGGCAGCAGTAGTGGTGTGATGGGGTGTCACCTTCTTCTGATTGCTGGGTCACCTGACACCACTGAGGGTTCTGGGACTGTGAGAGAGGGCAGGCCAGGCTGAGGAACCCCCCTCCAGTGCATGAATTTTCATGCAACAGGCCTCTAGGAAAGGTATAATATACTTATTAGACGGGGTAGCCAAACCACTTTCCAGATGACCCTCTAGATGAAGCTGGGGCCACGCCCCTTGCATGAATTTCATGCACCAGGCCTCTAGTTTTATTATAAAGATCCGGGATATTTTCAGTGCTCGTGTGATCCATGCCCAAGTCCCCTTTTCTACGCCAGCAGTTTTAAATTCTCTGGGCTGTCAGCACACTATTTTTTTGCAGGAAGAGTACATTTCACAGTGTCCCCTTTTGGCTTTCCTCTGACCCTGAACTGAGCTTGATATATTTTCATGTGATTTGAATAAAAGGTTGTCAGTGGTGCCCTCGCATTCAAATGAGGTAGCCTTCCTCATTCAGGCTGTACGTGTATCAGGAGATTCATTATGCAAAGGTGTGTGCCTGTGTATGTAAAAGGCCCCCCTAACATGGGGCAGGCAGCCTGTTAGGGAGCCCTCTGTCACAGCAGCGCTTAAAAATCCCTCTTCAAATCAAAGCCGCCCATAATCTTTCTTTGGGTGACATTGTTCTATGTAATCGCCACTCACACCTCTGGTCTTCCTTCATTTTGGCATCATTAAAGGCGAACACACTTCCTGAGTGATAGTCTCAAGGGTGGCGGTTAAGGTTGAGAGTGGAAGGCTTTCTAACACCTGGACGAATTCCATCCATGCACAAGACCACATTCCTCTCTCATGATTGGGTTTAGAGACAGAAATAAATGATGCACAGCACTAACACCTTCACTTGGGCAAGAGACACCAAAGAAAACCATCATATATCCAATCATAATGGAGAACACCACAATGTATATGGACAGCTAAAAATCCTAACACAATCACTGTCAGCTAGATAGAACCATAAAGAAGAAGGAAAAAAAATCTGGCTTTCAACTCAATATCACTATAAATAGGATATCTTTAGAGTTGATTTCAAAGTCTTTTAGGGGATGATGCATTAATCAACGTGATGAATCTTATATATTTTACATTTTTTTAAAGAATTGTTTATTGAATCTTTGTTTATTGACTGGAAAATGAATGTTGAAATAGATTCCCAAGAGGTGAATTTCTTTCTACAAATTCAGCTCTTTTTCCTCCTATAAATTCTTTTTTTGTCTTCCTACAAATTCTTTTTCTTTTTCTCCTGCTTCAGTGATTCATATTTCTGGAACGTCCTCCTGGGCCAATATGTGCTGTTGTAATTAAGTTCCATGTAAAACTTGAACTACGGCAAGTTTATGCCCTAGATTTTGTGGAAGTGTTTGCGTTTCATCTATTGTGTCTTTTGTCCCCATAAGTAAACAATCCTTTTTAAACCACGAGTCCCAATTTTAGATCAGAACATATGGTAACTGTCGCTTAAAAGGATGTAGGTGTTGCCCCTCTGGGAAGATGTCTTGAACTAGTGTAATGTAACTTCCTGTTTGCTACGTAGCCATCAAAATATATTTAGTGAGGAATCAAAGCAGTTTTAAAATAGAAGTTGCTTAAACTTGAAAGTTAAACACCTAGAGGGGTATGTGGAGATGATCATGATTTTAGTGCTAGAAATGAAATCAAATAAAGATGGGACGTTAGCATACAACACTTTGGGGGGCTATTATCAAAGTCATTCCAGATTTCTCTCTAAGGCCCTCCCCTATTTTTCGGACCCTAAAATGGTACAGGTGGGTCCTAATCACTTGAGACAGTGTCTCCCACCTTTGGCTCATTTTTACCATCCAAGAAATACAGGTCAGAAAACCCTTCTTTTTCGGAAAGGAAGACATGTTTATCTGCACAGTGGGGACCTCCAAAACATGAGACAGAAAGAACTTATACTGTTGGTCAGGAGTTGTTTCTTTTCCTACACATTTTTTCCTTTTTTTAAAAAAATATATTTTTATTGATTTCAGAGAGGAAGGGAGAGAGAGATAGAAATATCAATGATGAGAAAGAATCATTGATCGGCTGCCTCCTGCATTCCCCTGTGGGGATCAAGCCTGCAACCTGGGCATGTGTGTGCCCTGACCTGGAATTGAACCCGTGATCTCCTGATTCAACAATGGAGCCACACCGGCCAGGCCCATATGCTATTTTTAATTTAAAAAAAAAATTTTTTTTTTCAAAATTCTATTCCACATTGACTTCCCTGATTTTGAAAAGGAAAGACAAGGTGAACTCGAAATCCAAGAGCACATGTCAGAGGGATTTCTGTAGAGTTAACTCCAGAGCTGTTTAATCGGAGAGAGCAGGTACTATTTCCCGAGGGCACCAGTGCTGTGCTAAGGAGACCGACACGGGGCTGAAAAATACTTGTCTCGTCAGTGAAGGAGGGAGGGTCATATCTACCAGAGTTTACGGACACTTTCTATTTGGATACTTAGCGGCAATTTGATTTCCCATTAGCTGGCGTCAGTGCCTTTACATTGCAAGCAGATTTGCTGGGAGATGCATACTCATGAAGCTGGGATCTCTCACTCACCTCTTTGGGGGCATCAGCCTCAATGAATTCAGAATAAATCATCTTGGCCTTAGAAGCAATTTTTTCGGCACTTTCCATTTTCTTGAAGTCTTCACAAGCAAGCCAGAACTCAATGTTTTCTTCACTAAATTCTGATTTGAGAAATGTTCGAAAAGCCTCTAGACCAGCTAGAAGATACGTAAGAAAAATTTTGGATGCCATATAAGTCAGTAACATGCCCCAAATAAGTATATGATACAGGGCGAGCATTCATGGAGTCTTCACTGGCAAACATTTATCATTCCTCTAAATATGACAGTTATATGTTTGAGCTTTTCACTTAAAAAAACCTTACTTGGATCAGTCATCATAAATATAAAATATTGTATCTTTAGTTCTACAATTAGCTCCATTAACCAAGAAAACCTGTACTTTTTCTCTCTAGATCCAAGGAGTCCAGGAATTATATTTAGGGGAAAGTCTTAAAGCCAGTTACTTCATAGAAAAACCCAAGGAACTGTGCTTTTTAGACCCATTGCACTGAGCTCAGACCAAGTTAATGATGTTTCTAATTTAAAGCCAGAATTTATTTTTAAAAATTATCTCCATTTATTTCAGAGAGGAAGGGAGAGGAAGAGAGAGAAGTCGATGATGAGAAAGAATCATCGATCAGCTGCCTCTTGCACACCCTCGAATGGGGATGTGCCTGCAACCTGGGCATGTGCCCTGACCGGAAATCAAACGGTGAGCTTCTGGTTCATCGGCCCATGCTCAACCACTGAGCAACACCGGCCAGGCATAGAGTAAGAATTTCTTGGCTGTTCTGAGTTATTGGAAAAATACAGTTTGATGCTGGGAGATTACATCATGTTAGTTTGGATTATTGTAGCGAAGGAGAAGGAGCTGGCATTTATTAGTTTGGGGTGAATATATTGGCCAACTCTAATCCCTAACCAAAAAGGTAACTGGAAGGATATTTGATGTGAATGCATCTCCCTTTAATAAGTGGAGTAAAATAGACTTAACAATGTTTTTTTTTAATTTAAATTTTTGCAATAAAGTTGAAATAAAAAGTCACTGCAAAAGGTTATCGGGTGCCAATTAAAATTCTCCGTAGAAATATTGGAGATTATGGATGCCATTAATATGTGAGCACTATAAAAAGTTCAGTGACCTGCATGCTCCCTGAATTTAAAAATACACCCATGAAGCTCCGAGCACACAAATTCAGGTTCTAAAAATCTTCTTAGTAGCCCTTAGAGAAAATTTACTAGGAATTTGGTCCAAACAATGTGGATTTGAGGGTTCTACACAGAATTTATGACAAAATGTATTATGTATTGAGGATAAAATATGCTCTTAAGAATACTGAAAGAGTAGTGTAGGTTCATGAAGGCACATAAACATTTCTCCCAATGAAGATGAAGATGATCTAAATACAACCTAGAGAGACAGGTGGTTAGAGATCCATAAGCAATCCTTGTGTTCTCCCACCCTGAGATTTCAGCAAAGGAGCATTCTGGACTAACAACTATTGTCATTCAGGGATACAACAGAACAGGATACACAACCCAAACCGAAGCTAGTGATTGCTGTCATGGACACACTATTTATTGAACTATTTTTTCCTATTCTATACATACAATTTCGATGTTCAAAAGATGTCAAGTGAATTTGGAATAATATGCTGCATACAATTAAAATCCAATTATCTGAGGGCACGCTCTGAAGGGTGGAATGGCTGTCGGTTAGATCCAGCAGGGGCTGGTGAAAGGAAGAATCCAGTCATCCTTGGAGAAACCTATCTAATGCCTATGCCCAGTGCACAGGAGGCATCTCCTCAGGTCAACAAAACAGTTAGATAATCTGGTGAGCCCTCTTATTGCTGAGAGCATTGAAGGCATGCGAGCTCTTTCTCTGAGGGTATAAAATACAAGAACCAAACAGCTGTTCAGATGAATCTGTGGGCATGAATTATACACCCCAGGAGATGTGCCTACTCAAGCATCTGCTCTGGTCTCAGAGGCTCACGGCTGTGTTCTGTGGGACAGTCCCCCGCTCCAAGCTGCAAAGTCACCTCAGGCTGAGAAACTTCCTGCTCTGAGCTAATGCAGCCTGTCCCACTGGGTATCCGTTTAAGGAAAAGGGAAAACAAATGGTGCCATTCAAAACTTACAGAAATGCAATTCTGTGTTCTTGAGGTGTTCCCTCTCTGGCCTTAGCTGGATTATAGGATGAAGGTGAATTATTTTATGTCTGTGCTTTAGGAATGAGTTATTTAAGAGTGATAACATTAGAAGGCAGTTTCATCTAATTCAGTATAACTCTATATATGAATGAACAGCTATGGAGAATTTGTTCAGCTTCGTCATGTGTTAGACTTTTCTAATATTCTGATACTTGATAGATTTAAAATGGGAATGCCGTTTGATTAGTTCAAACAATACAATATTTTAAGATTTCTCCATATATGTCTCTGTAGTGACATTTCCCCCTCATTTGAGATAGAATTGCTACAAAACAGAATGATTTATCACAGAAGTTCCAGCAACTTTCATCAGTGACTATATTGTGCCATCTGGGATATTTTATTTATAATTGGCCAAGATTATCTTATTGAGCCATCCTATCTAATATAAATGCACATTAACACGTGTACATTAGTATACACACATGCATTTAACTATGGTTTTGTATTTCCTAAAAACAAGAGAAGCTCAGTTGAAATAAATAGTTTGTAAACTTTACGTTGGCCTACAGGACATGAAAAACAAGCGATTTACCTAAGTTCGTAATTTTTCAATAGTTTGTGTTTCTTTCAGCTTGTAAGAAAAATAGTCCTTCTATACATCACATGACAATGAGTCTAAGGACATGACAAGGTTCCTCACTTGCTTTCTGTTTTAGTGTTTGGAGTTTCTGTAACCGTGTTTTCCCTCTGGCCCAACCCAAATTCCACTTTGACTCTGAACCTGTATAATTTATGTGACTGTGGGGAATCTTATACTTTGAATATAGATCAAAGTCACACTAATACGTCTATCGCTTTCAGGATTTTACAATTTACTTTTACGCGTTTGTACGTTCAGACCTAGTCTGAGTTGGCTCTCACCTTGGTTGGTTAAAAGAGTGTCCATGTTTTCACACCATGCCGCTGCCTCTGTCGTTGGTGACCTGTGGAAACAACATCTACCCTTGACAATAGCATTGTGATCTTTTTCTTCTGCAACCTATGGTCATATCTGAGTTACGAGTGTTTGTTGAATCACATCACTTAAATGAGCACTGCACCATGGGTCCGACTGTGAAAGATCAACCAGAATCACCCAAGGTGGGGCAAGCATAGGTTTGCATTTATGAGTGCACGAAGCAGAGTTTATTCTTGTATAATTGCAATGCATAATCGGAATAACTGTGTATTGGTGTGTGTGTGTGTGTATGTGTGAGATTTGCCGTGAACATCCACCGTGGGGCTGGAGCCAAAATCACACTCGGAGTTTCATGGGGTCTTGGCTGATTTCCTTTCTGCTTCCTTCATTAAGCGAGCACCATCAAGGCCAGCAGTCCCCACATTCTGTGTCCAGAGAAGAGCCAGGCCAGATGGGAACTGCATGAGAGCTACCAGTTACCACGCTAATCGCGCCAGCCAGAACCAGTTGTATTGCATTAAAAACCGTGGCATCCAACGACTTAGCTGTTCACAGTCAATTAGCGGTGCGCTGGAGGACGGGAAATTCAAGCCAGGAGCCTGTGTGCTCGGGGGAAGTGACAGCTGCCTCCTCAGCCAGCATTTTAGAGCCATCTTCAAATTAGTAAGTAAATGTTGCGGCAATGAATAACCTACACGAGGACCATATATATATCTTTTGTCTCTAACTCAGACATTTAATTCGTTTGCAAAGCTTCGCCTACAGGAAGCTCAGTGGTTTCTCTCCCTTCTATAACCTTTCTTTTATATCTGAGCAAGGATAAGAATGAACCTGAGTTGAGTTGTTGACATGTCTTAGGAATGGGCAAGAAATCAGTAGAAAGGAGATAAAAAATAAATCAGAAAGAAAGGCAACAATTAGCATATTTGTCATAAACGAAGGAAACATGTGTTTCATTCGCACATCTTCGGAGACAGAAATAGCTTTAAAGGGCAACTCACTTCATTGGCATCTTCCGTCGCTCTGTCCCACTGTCACGCGTGATGCCACGTTTTGCTTTCTGATGGATCTGGAGGCTGAAGGCGGTAGGACAGTGGGGACATCTCTGTTACTATGCAGATATGTGTCCCCTGGCCACCATTAGTATCCTTTAAATCACACTAGCCTCGGGGTTTTCATTTAGTTGTTAACTTTCCTCTGGCCAAAACACTTAAACTCCTAAGTAACGAATGACTCCCTGAATCAAGGCGACATCGCTTCCAGTCTGTGGCTTCGCTGAAATAAATTCCATGTGAGAGTTTGGTTCCTAATGCTCATGGACATCCATTTGCAAGACAACTATTGTTCGCGTAAGGTTAATTCAACTCAGAAAAGAAAAGGATAAAGCTTAATATTTACCCCCAGGTCTCTCAGCTGTCAAAAGATTATTTTGTTTTTTTCTTGGTTCTTAAAAATCTGAGGAAGCCTCTCCTTTTAATAGTTATCTTACACAACTATATATGTCTATTTTTACAATTTTATTCATGGACTAAAATGTTACAGCATAAGGCAGTATGCTTTTATTTTATTTTATTTTGAAATGTGTATGCTTTTCACAGCTTAATCATCTATATGTTTCTATTTTTTTTTTTAAACCATGAATCTCATGGCATTTTATGCCAATATTTCTTTAGGAAATGCTCATGTTTAAGGTTCAATTGTTCGAGTATATTTATCAACACCAAGGCCACGTATTGCCATTTTTATTCGTGCTCAAAGTTGTTGTATGTATAGCCCCATGCTGCATCAAGCTTTTATCCAGTTTAGCAGAGTTCTTTTTGGAGTAAAATTCTACTGGTGTATATTGATGACCCTCCGTGTAATCAAACACCCCTGGGAGACTGATGGATTTCAGGGCGGAAGGAAGAAAGGAGTCAGGAAACAGCAGAAAGCTGCGGGGCCCCTTACTGAGTGCGGATGCTTCCCCATTTGGTGGATCGGTAGGAATGCCACGGGCGCCTCGGCTGCAAGGGCCCTGAGCTAAGGAGCTGATGGGAGGAGAAGGGATGACCCAAAAAGCCAGCGTATCATTAAGAAAGGATCTCATCAATTAGCTCAGCCCATTTTGTTCATTCAAGCCCCATTAAGTCCTGTTCTTATGATATGCAAGAGCCGATTCATTAAGTAGATGTAGATCTTGTTTTGCTGAGGGGGGATGATGAAGTACTAACTTGACAACATATGCATGAACGTTGAGGGAAAAATAAACTGTTCAAATGTAAAGACATCCCTCCTCTCCCATCCCTCCCATTAAAAATAGGCTAAGTCTGTAAGAAAGAGGAGCCAGAGTAGGATTATTTTACATACACGCTTTAAACTAAAAAACGAAATTTCTGTTTGCATTCAGAACAGGATTCCACATGACCCTTGACTGTTCACTTACTTGGCCCGTCCTGTTCCTTACATGCTTTTGATTTTTCAGGGGAAGCTAAGAAGTGGACCCAATGAATGAAAACTAAGGCTCCTGATTCATGAGCGGTGAGTAAATATCCTGTCTTCTGAGTTTAAACAACTCTTTGTTGTGTCCAGTCATCTTGGCCAAAGGAGACCATACAAAAGTATTACTGAGACATCTAGATATCGCCAACGCTTAGTCCCAGGGATTGCAATACCATTGGAACACAGCTCCTGCTGGTGTGATGGGCTGAGTCATGTTCAGAGAGCATCCTACACAGTGCTATTTACTTATGTTTCCTTTATTCCTCTACTCCTTGCTTGACACTCACAGAACCATAGTTAAGATGTAGCGTGGGATGCTACGGGCCGTACCGCTAGCATCATGCAACCCACAGGGGTTTCTCTGTAAGGATATGAGATTTATTCTACAATGTTTTGAGTGTTTGCATTATGTAAGCAATCGCTACAGGTGGTATAGGAATACAAAAATTCAGTCAGGTAGCATGACATTGGCCACTTTGGAATATTAACCTGTGAGGGTGTGTGTAGAATGAATTGGAAGAGTGAGAGGATAAAGGCAGGGGTAGAAGTATAGGTGGTGGTTGGAACAGGAGATGGTGGGTTCATACAAGGGCCATGGCAGGGGATAAAGAAGTGCATGTCAGTCATGGGGTGCCCGTGTAAAAGGGACAAGACAGAGTGAGTCACAGAGAGTTCAAACCTGGCAACCTGCAGATAGTCTTCCTACCAGCATATCTTCCTCACAATGATAACAAAAGAAGGACTGGTTTGGAGAAGTGGGCAGGAAAAACATCAAGTTCAGAGATACAGAAAGATGTTTACAGAGTGTGATCAACTTCCTGTCACATGCGGGTGATAGCACCTCACTGCTAAAGGTAGGAGAAGAATAATTATGTAAGCATCGCATCTGGAGAGTAAGTATTATGCTGAGGGAAATATGCCAGTTAGAGAATGGCAAATGCCATATGACTTCACTTATAGGTGGAATTTAATGAGCAAAATAATTTAACCAAGTAAAAACAGGCTCATAGATACAGAGAACAGACTGACAGCTATCAGAGGGGAGAAGGTGGGGAGCTGGGTGAAAAAGGTAAAGGGATTCAGCAAAAACAACACCACCAACAAACACAGCCAACCAACCAAACAACAAAAAATAAATTAAAAATATGGTGATTACCAGAGGGAAATGGGGTGAGGAGGTGGAAGACGGTAAAGGGAGAGACACATGGTGATGGAGACATGACTTGGGATGATGAATGCACAGTACAATACGCAGATGATGTATTATAGAATTGTACCCCTGAAACCTAAATTATTTATTTATTTATTTTTATTTAAAAAATATATTTTATTGATTTTTTTACAGAGAGGAGGAGAGAGGGATAGAGAACTAGAAACATCACTGAGAGAGAAACATCTATCAGCTGCCTCTTGCACAACCCCTACCGGGGATGTGCCCGCAACCAATATATATCCCCTTGACCGGAATTGAACCTGGGACCTTTCAGTCCGCAGACCAATGCTCTACCACTGAGCCAAACCGGTTTCGGCTGAAACCTAAACAATTTAAATAACAAGCATCACCCCAATAGATTCAATAAAAAAAAAGTTTAATTCTCGTGCTTGTCTAATTTTATCTAAGTGAGAGTATAACACTTGGTGCCAGTGTTAGACAATGTTTGTATTTTTAAAAGCATGGTGAATTGATTGCATGACACCCGAGTGAAAAATGTCATGAAGAATTTTTTTGGGAAAGAAGAATAATAGTTAAAATAATTGGACACTTAAAATGTGTCAGAAACTTCCTCCATATTGTCTCCTTGGTCATGATTCTATGAGAGAGACACTATTTTTATTCTCATTTTACATACGAGAAAACTAAGACTCAGAGAAGTTAAATGACTTGCTTAAGGCTGCGTTTCTTGAAGCAGGTAGAGATGGAGTAAGGTTGAAAAGCAGGACTTGGTATTTGAATAGTTCAACCTGTGAGATTTAATTTCACCAAGGACATAGCACAGAAAAAAAAATAGCGCAGAGAGCGGAGGGCATAACTACTTACTCAAGAAATATTTAAATACTTGGAGCATTATGCTAAGTGAAATAAATGAGTCAGAAAAAAAATACCACACGATTTCACTTTTGTGGGATATAATGAACAACATTAACTGATAAACGAAAACAGTTCCAGAGAGAGAGAGAAACATCGATCAGACCATCAAACCTCAGAGGGAAGGTATGGGAGGGTGGGGTAAAAGGGAGAGATCAACCAAAGGACTTGTGTGCATGCATATGGGTCTAACCAATAGACACAGACATGAGTGGGGGTTGGGCGGTAATGGGGGAATAAGACACATGTGTAGCACCTTAATCAATAAATTTATTTAAAAAATAAAAATAAATTGCATCCCATGCCCTGCAATAAATAAATAAATAAATACTTTAGGAGTTTTGATAGATTGAGCAACACTTCACATGAACTGGCGAAGAAGACAGCACAATAGGTCAGAGGCAGACTAAGAGAGTGTTGTGGCTCTCCTTTAGAAGCACCGTTCATGGCATTTTGGCAAATAGAAAAGATAATCAGGAGTGTCACGTGACTTAGAGAGGCTCAATAGAAAGAGGAGAGGTCAGATATTGTGTGACTGCCAACGTGGTCACTGGGAGAATGCACAGGACCAGTGGGAACAAGCTTGGATGAGAGGGACAGCCCACAACCACGTTGCAGGAGTATTCGCCCATACTATGTTCTTATTCAAATGAAAAGAAAAAGGGAGGATACTAATTATTATTGCTATCGTTATTAGTTTTACAATTGTCTTTCTGGATTTATATCATAGGCTTATCAAAGCAGTCATGTGGGGGCTGAATCATTAAAAAAATTTTCTCTTTTTATAAACAGAAGGGAAGAGAAAATAATATTTTCCAATTCTGTGTTGCCTCCAGTTATGAGATGTAATTTATAAAGCAGTGAGGCTGCGTGTTGTATGGCGTATAAATTATTTCCAAGAGCACTCTGAGAAAGAAGTTTGAAGCGTTTTGAGCAGCGGCAACGCCACTGAAATGTGTCTAATCTCCCAAAGTGGCTGCTTAGAAAGAGAATGCTCGTTTCGCTGCTTAGATCTCAGAATGCTTGTTGACAAATCCGTCACATTGCTTGCTAGTCACATCTCGGGATTGTGTGTCCTAAGTGCTCTCTCTTTGTGTTATGTTAGAATCCCAAGTCACTAACAGTCAAAGAAACATCTGCCTCTGAAATACTGAGTGAAATACTGAGAAATTACCAAGCCTTCTAATGAAGGCAAAATGCATTTTCTTATGCTTTAAAAGTTAAATATTGTTTTGCATATCAATGTGTTCATATACCTAGATTAATTATAATTAATTTTGAATAGTGTGATAGAAATGAGTAAAGCTAAACGTATTATCCAGATCAAACCATCAGCTGCTGCTGCTTCTTCTTCTTCTTCTTTTTCTTCTTCTCCTTTTTTTTTTTATTAAAGAATTTTTACGTTCATGCTGCGATCTCATAGTCTTCCTAGGTATTAATGGCCTTCTTATAGTCTTACCTTACTATAACTGAGTAGCTTAACAACATAGAGACCAATAACCATTTCATTGACTTTTCTCCCCCATGTTTCAAATTTCTGTGTTGGCATCTGTACACACAGGCTTTATTTGATTTTTCTCCGAAGCTAACCTTCCCTTTCTCTTTAGTAGGTGATAAAGAACCCAGTAGTCCATGCAAAATACATGGAAGGTAGGATAGCAGTCATGGAGATAGTGATAAAGCCCAGTAAAGTAATTTATAAAGGAATATTTCAATTGGAAAGTAGGCCATCTTTGGCTAAAATATTTGGTTCACTTTTTGTGGCCCAACAGAATATTCAAGACATTTTATTTTTTGGAATAAATATTACTCCCTGGGTAGTAAAGTTTGGCATATTAAAAAAATGACTCTGAACATTGTAACTTTTAACATATGCACTAGAGAGAAGATGTTAAAATCCTGGTGTTTGAGAGCACTAAATTTGTGTGTGTGTATGTGTGTGTGTGTGTGTGTGTGTGTGTGTTTGTGTATGTGTGTGTGTGTGTGTGTATGTGTGTGTATGTGTGTGTGTGTGTGTGTGTGTGTGTGTCCAAATAACTAAATGACCAGTTGACCGGTCGCTATGACGTGCACTACCACTAGGGACAGATGCTTAATGCACACGATCAGGCTTCCTCCTTTCTGGATTGGGCCTGGGGGGATTGGGCTGAAATTGGCTACTCAATAACCCCCAAGGGGCCCCAGATTGTGAGAGGGTGCAGGCTAGGCCAAGGGACCTCACCAGTGCATGAATCAATGCACCAGGCCTCTAGTCCCTAATAAGAAGGGAAAAACACAAATTCTAGATTTATATCTCTAAATGGAATTTCTCTGTTATATACAAATAAACTTCAAGCATAGACTACAATATTCTTTACTATTGTATAAGACAGAGTCTTCCTTTATTGTATTGTCATCACTAGAATCAATTATCTGAGTCATGATGTAAATTCAAGTGTATATAATTCTGCTATTGCAATCAGATCCAAATTTCAACTTGGGATAACTTGTTCCTCCTTACTTATTGGTTATCCAGAATGGAAAAGGAATAGAGAAAATTCTCACCAATCCAGCACCTTTCTTTCCTCAAAACTCAAGATAAGATTATTTTTTTCTTCATAGTAAGATATTTTCTCTTGCATATAATTTTGGTTTCATATAAACTGTATATGCACATATATATATGTACTAAATTATTATATATTTAACTTTTAAACTTGGGAAATTTATTTTTACAGAATGAAGAAAGAAAAAAGGCAGTGGGATCCTAGTCATTCTTTTTAGCAAGTATTAGTTCAATATCTGGCTAGATACTTAGGGGTATTCAATCATCTAATATTTTGACAGGCTGAATGAGCTCCTGTTAATTTGTGGATTATTGCTGGAAGAAGTCTCTTTGCAACCTTATAAAGAAGTCAGGAAGTCATCAAATTTGTGTGCTGCTGGGAATCAGACTGTAGCAGAATCAGTCTCTTCCACTGAATGTGTCATTACTTTGACTATTTGAACCTTTTAATCATCTGACCAGGGTGCTTTGGCATGATGTGTAGACTGGCTGCAGGAGACTCAGGAATGTCCTACATATATTAATTTTCAATCAATCAATTTTCAGACAGTGTGTTTTACAGAGAGGACATGATACCAAGTTGTTAACTTAGGTACGAGTACAATGAAAACACTTTTCTCAGCAACAACGAAAATCTTCATCGGTTTCCCATTGTTGATCTAGAGCAGTGGTCGGCAAACCATGGCTCGCAAGCCACATGCGGCTCTTTGGCCCCTTGAGTGTGGCTCTTCCACAAAAAACCACAGTCTGGGCGGTCTATTTTGAAGAAGTGACGTTAGAAGAAGTTTAAGTTTAAAAAATGTGGCTCTCAAAGACATTACAATCGTTGTACTGTTGATATTTGGCTCTGTTGATTAATGAGTTTGCCGACCATTGACTAGAGCATCTGGAACCCTTAGCATGATAGTATGTAAAGGCCTTCTATAAAAGACAGATGTTGTTGTTTTTTTCCTCTCAGATAAACTGCCTCTCTTCTCTAACCATTCTAATGCATGGAATTTTCTACTTATTTTTGTCTTCTAAATTCCTACGAAGTGTAGCTTTATAGTCACTTCTTAGAAGCCTTTGGAGTTGTTCAAGGATCCTTCTTATCCATAACCAGCTGGTAGGATGGCAGGATTACTCATCGCCCTTTCCAACTGCAACCCTGTGCTTGGTCTTACTTCCTTTTTTTTTTTTTTAAATATATATTTTTTATTGATTTCAGAGAGGAAGATAGAGAGATAGAATCATCAATGATGAGAGAAAATCATTGATCCATTGCCTCCTGCATGCCCCCTACTGGTTATCGAGCCCAAAACCCAGGAATTGAATTGTGACCTCCTGGTTCATTTGTCAATGCTCAACCACTGAGCCACATGACCCGGTCCAGTCTTATTTCCTTGTCTGAGGCAGAGAGCCTTGGATATCTCACAGCACTTGGCATAGCACGGTGTACTCTAAGAGTGCCTAGTGAATATGTTTGTATAAAAGATAAAATGAGCCCTAACCGGTTTGGCTCAGTGGATAGAGTGTCTGAAAGGTCCCAGGTTCGATTCCAGTCAAGGGCATGTACCTTAGTTGTGGGCACACTCCCAGCAGGAGGTGTGCAGGAGGCAGCTGATCGATGTTTCTCTCTCATCGGTGTTTTTAACTCTCTATCCCTCTCCCTTCCTCTCTGTAAAAAATCAATAAAATCTATATATTTTTTTAAAACAAAAGGTAAAATGAGATGGAAATGGTCAGAAACCAATATGTAAAAACAAGAGGTGTTAAAAATTAACAGATAACAATGAGAAGGAAGTTAATAAATAGAATATCTAATGATAGTGATTGTCATTAGTAAGCCTCTATTGCATGCCAGGCACTATACATAGGTTTACATAGGAAGTCTGATTGCATTCTTGGGGAGATGCTGAGATTCTCATTATGTACGTGAGGAAAGAAGCGGAACATGTCCATTCCGTCTGCCCCAGAGCCGCACTGTGTAAGTGAGGAAGCAAAGCTTCAAACATGCCCTTAACTGATTCCAAATCTCCTCTTTCCTTGTATCGAATTTCAAATTTCAAATTATGTGCATCCTTTATGGGAAGGTGTGTGCCAGCCATTTGAAAGCACAAAAATAGTAAGCATTATGTATTTTTTTTTTAAATAGAAATCGAATGTGGATGAGAGTCATAGAACGAATCTCAATGCTGCTATTTGTAGGCTTAGACATGACACTCTGTATTTAATAGGAAGAGTTCATGAAGTACAACTTAAAATAGGAGTTGTGCAAACTCATTAAGCAGGATTTCAAGCTTCATAAGGACATAAATGGAATATGGATTAGGATTTATTTTAAGAGAAGTGCCCCCTCGTCTCAACCCAGTGTTACTGGGAGAAGGGATAGGAACTGATGGGGGTGGGGGTGGATATAGAGCACATATTCTTTTGCAAATTTAATAATGTTATTTCACATACTTTATGCTCTCAGTTTATAGGAGACTCTTAGTTACTTCTTAAGACATAACCTAGATTAGGCGAGAACAAGCCCACCCAAAGACAATGCTGTGTGTACAGGAAGTCCATCTTTTTATAACCAGTATGTTTGGGGAGCCATCTGTTGAACTAGTTCACTTTCTCCACGTTTTATTAATGATGTGATTTTGAGTTATATTGAAAGCCAACCGATACGTTTTATTGTACTCTTTCTGAAGCCTTTTATGTTGACATTAGAGACCCGGTGCATGGATTTGTGCACCGGTGAGGGTCCCTCCATCTAGTCAGTGGGGATCAGTGGACCTCCACCCCCCCCCGCAGCCTGCCCTTACCTGCCAGCTCATGGGGCTCCAGCCTGCTGTCTGCATTGATCTTGCAGAGCACGAAGTAGTGTGTTAAGCAGCGGGTGGCCAGGGAGGAGTCTGAGCCCAGGCTGGGCACCGCTCCCATTCATCCTGGCGCCGCTGTGCCTGCCACCGCCACTGCTCCAGTGAGCAGGGAAAGTGTCCGCCAGAGAGGCTTGTGCTGCCCAGATGCGCTCACCAGCCTTAAGCCAGGCATCTGGCGCCTGTCTGTCAGCTGAGTGACACTCCGGCTGTGGGAGTGTATTGACCACCAGGGGGCAGCTCCTGCATTGAGCATCTGCCACCTGGTGGTCAGTGTGCATCATCGCTACCAGCCAGTTGTCTGGTTGTCCGGTTGCTTAGGCTTTTATATAAATAGACTAGAGGCCCGGTGCACGATATTCATACACAAGTAGGCTCCCTAGGCCTGGCCAGCAATCAGGGCCAATCTGTGGGGTCCCCACTTGCACCCACCTTGGCCTGGCACTGCCCGCTTGCCTACTCCACCATCCTGCCACAGTCCCACTCTAGTAGAGACCCATCAGGGCAACAGTGCCTCTACTGCCACCTGCTGCTAGTGCTGCATTGCCAAGGCCCATCATGTTCTCTGCGCCCCCTGGTGGACAGTGCATGTCTAACTCCCTGTTGGTTGAGCTCCTGCCCATGGGGACAATTTGCATATTAGCCTTTTATTATATAGGTTAATTCTAGATTCATAGAAAATTATAAACACAAGATAGAGAGGTCCCATGCACCGTTTACCCAGTGTCCCCCAGGGGTCACATCTTATGTAATTATAGCACCTTATACAATTGACATCGGTACCTGTGTGTTTAGTGCTGTCATTTTAACACAGGTGTGGATGCATGTAACCCATCACCTCAGTGATCCCCTTCCTTCCCTGTATGGTCACCTCCTCTGCCTTTTATCTAACCCCTGGAAACCATCCATCCGCTTTCATTTCTCTATTTTTTGTCATCTTGACAGTGGTCTGAAGACTCATTGTTTTTTTTTTTTTATATTAAAGAAAGTTCTCCAGGCTGATGTTTTTATATTATTGGCACTGTTTGTGCTAATAAATGTATGTATGTATCTATATATATACATACATATACATATACATATATATCTCCCTCTGTGAATACCTTTTTTTTCTATGTGCAGATTTCCAAGTGCAATGTAATTATTATTTCTACTTTCCCAATGTGCAGTTCACATTGAGGTGAAATACTATTCTAAAGGGAGCAGCAAATCATATTCCTGACTTTTAATTCAGTTTCTCAGCCGGTGCAACATGAAATCTCTGTTAAGTGCAACTACTAATGTCTGATCCCTCTGAAAAATAGATCTTTTTCACAGAGAAGCCTAAATAAGGGGGGTCTTATACCCAATGTAGATCAATAATCAAAGTGAAGGGAAAACTCCCCTAGTGGGAAAATCATCTCAGTAGAATAACTGTAGAATTATTCTAGTAGAATTTGTCATCATCCTAGGGCTTTGCCAACTTCATTGTAACCAAAATGTAACCATATATATATATATTTGGCCAGAAGACTTATTGATTTTCTGACATTGAAGAAAACTCTATGCTGGTTTTTGACATCATGACTGTAGATAAACATACATGTGTCAATGGAAAGAGTTAATGTCTATCACCCGTGTATCACATCTATCTGTTTTTAGCTATGTGTTTGCTTTTATTTGTCAAATGTGGCATTTCTTAGGGTTAAATTATGAAACATGATAGAAACATTTATATGAGAGAAAATTAGTTTTTACCAGTTTTTTCCCCCCTCCAAACTACCTTTTTTTTGGGGGGGGGATGAATTCCTTAGTGTAAGTCTATGCATTTATCTAATAAATTACTAGGTTAATAATCTCTGTGCTGTGCATTTTTGTGGCTTGGCCAATGACTTTTTCCCATTCCAAATATGCATTTATTTGCATTATCTCAATGACTATTTGGATAATCTTCAATAAGTCTATGTACATCACCTTAAAGCCGGCGATATTCAAATCTTAAGAAGGCTCCTGCTCACTTATTTTTTCATCTACTTAAAATGTCCACAAACTTATAAGCTTATGCACATGCTTATCATCTTTGCCTTCTATCTCAGTGTCGGCTTCTTTCATAATGTCTTTTCCAGACAGTTTTTTTGTCATCTACTCAGTAACCTGAGCAAAACAATTCAGGGAATTATTTCTGATTCTTCCCTCTCACTGACCACATTCCATATGGCTTCTTCATATCACTTCATTCATTCATTCATTCATTCATTCATTTCGCCTTCTATATACCATTTACCTGATGTCCTTTCTTACCTTCACACAGGCCTCTCACAGTGCAATAAAAGTCATCTTTCAAGGAAACCTGAGGTTAGGTTTTGCCTGCCCGATGTCTTGCAAGCGAATGCAGTTTCCTTCCTGGCCAACCTTTATGCAAAGGCAGACAGCCTGAACTGCCTCTGGGAGGGAAAGTGAGAGTGACTGATGGTTTTTCACCTGAGACTTCTCTCTCCGCAGCGCCCTCATTTTATCTGAAATTTCCATCTCCCCCACCCTTTGTTTTAAAATGGAACACTTGTTTTTTATTTTTAAATGTATTTTTTTTGTATTTTTGTATTTATATTTAAATATATTTTATCGATTTTTTTACAGAGAGAAAGAGAGAGGGATAGAGAGTTAGAAACATCGGTGAGAGAGAATCATCGATCAGCTGCCTCTTGCACACCCCCTACTGGGGATGTGCCCGCAACCAAGGTACATGTCCTTGACCGAAATAGAACCTGGGACCTTTCAGTCTGAAGACCGATGCTCTATCCACTGAGCCAAACCAATTTTGGCAAAATGTATTTATATTGATTTCAGAGAGGAAGGGACAGGGAGAGAGAGATAGAAACATCAACGATAAGAGAGAATCATTGATAGGCTGCTTCCTGCACGCCACCCATTTAGGATCAAGCCCGCAACCTGGGCATGTGCTCTGACTAGGAATTGAGCTGTGACCTCCTGGTTCAACACCCAATCACGGAGCCACACTGGCTGGACAATGTGTGGTTTTTTAAAATAAACTGTTCTGGACTATAGTTTTACAGGGAAGTTGCAAAGATAATGCAAATATCATATACACCCCTCATTCTTTCTGCCCTCCCTGCCTTAAGATGTTACATTATCCTGGTGTATTCATCAAAACGAAGCAATCCACATGGGTATATTACTGTTAACTGAACTCCAAACTTGATTCAGATTTCATCCAGTTTCCTACCGATTCCCTCTTTCTGTGTCAGGACCCAACCCAGAATGTCACATTGCATTTAGTCAAAACTTTATTTTGATAGAGAAAAATTAAATACTTTTGTTGAAAACTTAGTTTAAGACAATTTTCAGATCAACAGGTTAACCAGCCAGTCACTCTTCACCTCATGAAAAAAACATTAGAGAGAATAGCACTAGAAGAACAAGCAAGTAGAAGAAGCGTAGTGAAAGTTGGGGCGAGTGTCTCGGGTATTTGAATGGGGAGTGTGCGATTTTTTTTTTTGGGGGGGGTATTGTCAGGAAACCCTAGGAGAGCAGAGCACACCCTGGGAACACTCAGGAGATACATCACGAGGAAGGAAGGAATACAGGAGCAAAATGAACCATTGCAAACAAACATTTCAATTGCTAGTCTAAGTTTGTTTGAGAATAATATGGCTGGATTACATGGCTAATGATTGAATAGTTATGATCCCAAACCCCAAATGGGCAAAGATTTGGGGGAAGATTAAAAGTATATGCACCATTGCCAGAACTGCAGATGTTCACATTTCTTTATAATAGGTCTCTTGGGTGGCATTTGAAGGAGAGACTGGTTTGGGGATGGAGAAGGTATTCTGAGGTTAGGGATGACTAGTTTGATTGCTGTCTTGCCATCATGGATTTTATGTTCTTCAGCTGATACAGCTGAATGTGTGACTGGCCTTAGGGGTTTAAATGCCCTGTTCTTATATTCAGATGAATCATCTCAGGTTCCAAAAGGGGGAAAAATCTAACCTCCTGGCTCAGCCGTCTCCACAGGAGCCTGAAGGGGTGTCTGTGTGGTTCTTAAGTTCCCCAGAGGCCTCAGGGGGGCCCCTGCCCACTGTTACTGTCCCGGAAACATATTGTGTGTCTACAGGGATGTTATACAACAAATGTCTCATTTCAAGAGATTTACTTGCTATAATCTATATTTGTGAGGGAGGGTATGTGGCTGTGGGTTTGTGTTTTGGTTATTTTTTTTTTTTTTAGAATCAGATTTTCCATTCTAAGAGAATACAATATGCTACTCAGAATGAAGGACTTAAGTTTTGAAAATGCAAAACATATTTTAAAAAAGCATCTTCTCATCCTCTGATCAGGCTCTTCATGTTCCATGCTAGTGTGTAGGTAAGGTTCATGAAAATAGTTTGATTTATGCTAATTGTCCAGCTACATAACAGGTTTTTAAACTTATCATCAAGTTTATATTATATCTTGCTATGCAAATAATTCATAAAAAAAGCAATAATGAGGCATAAAAGTAAAATTAATAAGAATTCGCTCCTTGCTAAAAGTGCCAATAACTTGCTTATTTATTTATATGTCTAGTGTTAGTACCTACATTTATGATCAGAAAACAGCCAGGATCAGGAAGATTTTTTTATGAGAGAGGAATTTTATCGATATGCTGGGGGATTACAGAAGCCTAGAGTCGTAAAACTTACTAATTCCAATAAAATCCTGTCCTAATGTCAAATCAGGGTAAGTTTATTAGGCACTTGTCATAACAGCACTTGTTGTAAATTAGATCATTTTATGTTCTTGCGAATAAGGCAAGTAATTAAGTTAGTTTCATTAGTTGATGGACAGTTTTAAAAACCCTATTTCTTTTGAAAAATCAAGGTGTATTATTCTTTCTTTCACTAGATAAGTTGTTAGCAGAATAATTAGCTTGACAGAAAGTCCTAAGTCTAACAGAATAAAACAATTTTGTTATGAATAGTGACTTGCTTTTATTAATAAACTTTAATATACTTATTTGAACAATGTGATGCATTAGCTTAGGATTTAAACAGTAGGATTTTTATTATGTTAAACTTTCATCTAAAAATAAATATGTGATTAGATGAATTAAAGACAGAGATTCATGAGAATATGTGTTATATAGTTTATGCTTTGAAAATATATTAATTGCGGGCTTTAGAAATGACATGGAGATTAAAATCTTTGTAAGTCCTTAAGCATCGTAATGAGCCTGTGTGATATTTTTTTTTTGCTACCCAAATTTAATAGCATGCAAATGATTTATTTAAAAGTAGCCAAGCTGAAAAATAGTTTTTTCAATTTTTTAGTCAGCTGGCAAATTTCAAATTTGCTTTGTTTCCTCTCATGCAACTTCATAGTCTCATTTTGTTTTCCAGTAGGAAATTCAGTTCACATTGCAGCAAATCAAAAATATCATATTCTGATGACGTTTTCAGCCCCTTGTTTGTAGCCCTGTTTTAGGTTATAAATATTTTTCATTCCAGATAATCCTGAGGGACTTATTACAATGCACAATTGGACACACACACACACACACACACACACACACACACACTTCCCTTTACATTATTTTATGGTCTGAGAGTTAGCATTTACTAAGTTTCCACTCTGTGCTGCCCACCGACTCTGCCTCTCATGCAAACACTGTAATGTGAAACACTTCGTGTGCAAAACTCTTGCAAAGTGCATAGGGCTGTTTTGTATGCAAAAATTTTAATTTAAATACGTAAGTGATGTCATGGAATATATTCATCCTGCGTCTCGTCTTTCAGATGTATCCGTGTTGCTGCATCCTTTGCATCTAATTGCTGGAATGCACCTCATTGTGGTTGTCCACCCCATCTGCCCCATAAACAAATTCTCCCACTCCCCAGACATCACCGGTATAGCTCACTTACTCTTTTTACAAATTTCAGTCCTGCTACAGCCTCCTTCATCACCATTTTGTAGGTGAGGAAACTGAGGCAAGGAGCGTTGAGGACTCTCCCAGGATTGCTCAGCTGGAGTAGGAATTCTGACAGTCCACTCCAGATTCCACCAGCACACCACACCCCTTCTCTGTTCCCCTTATTTCTGCTAGAATATCAACCTTGTGAGAGGACAGCATTGCTGATGGGACAGAACAGAGAATTTAGCTCAACACAGACGTTCTCACAGATTTTAGCGAGAGTCTAGCCCCCCAAGGAGGGAAAGGCGAGGGAAGGCTGATGGGGTGAGATCCGGGGAGACTGTCCCTCAAACCCAACCGCACAGAAAATTGCTCCACTCCTGTCCCACAAAGCGCTCGCTCATTCCCCTCGCAGGCAATTAGCAGAAGTGATTAGTAGAATTGCTTCAAGAATCCAAATAGAAAACTGTAGTGTCCTCTTAACCCACCTAAAGGCATACTTGACATTTTTAAGTTTAAAGATTATGCTTTCTAGATAATGCAATATTTTGACAGTGTCTAGAAATGGCAAGGCATTGATCTCTTTAAAAGGCTGCTATATGGTGGAGATATTAATATTTATCTATAAAAGCCTAAACGATCTTACAACTGGACGACCAACCAGTAGCTATGACGTGCACTGATCACCAGGGGGCAGACACTCAATGCAGAAGCTTTCTCCCTGGTGGTCAGTGTGCTCCCACAGTCAGTCAACCTCCCACTCTCCCTCCCCCCAGCCAACAGACCCAATTGGGACTGGGTGAAATGGCCCCAATTGACCCTGGCTAGGCTGAGGGACCTACCCATGCACAAATTTGTGCACTGGGCCTCTAGTTATAATCAATAAATCTTAGAAACAGAGGAAAGGCGCTGTTGGTGCTCGATGTGAATTTTAGAGGATAGTACAAACCACTAACACATCTTGTGTGCACCTAGGGACTAGATTGATATATATTCTAGAAAACGTATAAGCACGGTAACACCACTTCACTGGTTTGGACTGGGCACACTGACTCTTAGTATCTTCACTAAACCGCAAATTTAAAATATGTATAAACTACTCTGAGAGAATGTAATATTTTAAGGACTTACACTTTTATGTAGGGCAGTAGTATGAGGCTAGGGTTTTCAAAATGATCTTTAAAATAAATAGTTGAAGAACAGTAAAAAGAGTAACTGAAATAGATCTTTAAAACCTTAAACACGATAAAAGTAGCACTTTACAATTTCTGCCTAAGTTACTTAAACTGTATAAATACAGAAATAGAAAGAAAACTTTTATATTTAACAGGCCTTTGTGTGCTCAAACATCTTACATTTTCTTTACATTTAGAGTATGGTAAGCTGCTCTCTACTGACTGTACGCCCATGAGTAAGGTCTCCTTATTACTTGTTCCAGCTGCTTTTCTAAAAAGGTAGAGGGAAAGGATGAGATAGTTCTGTGTGTGTTTTTTTTTAATAATCCTTACAGCTCTAAAATTCTGTAGGTTCTGTGATCCTATGTCGTGTCTCTTTCCCGCCTCTCAGAGGAGGTGTATATTCTTTGTTCATTTTACTCTTTTTACAAATTTCAATCAAAGACTACTTGGCAGAGTCGGTCCTCTGACAATATGTGACAATCTACTATTTTGTGCAGGTGACTCACTGAATAGCTTGCAAAGGTTTTCGTTTTTTATGATTCTAAACCTGCTGAATTGGATGAATATAATCGAATATTTGGACTTTTTATCTTTATATGTTATCATTTTACCCTTTAGCAGTTCATTTATACAACAAATTTTTAATCTCTTTATACTCACACAAATGACGTACAGGAGAAATCTTTCCTGCTTGCTCTCTTGATTCCTTCTTTGTTGATGGGATGGATGAGAGAACCAGTGCTTCTTTCAGATGATTATTTTTCCCAATTGGTAACTTTCCTAGGTTGACATATCCCCTGTTACATACATGTATTTCTCTATACAATCTTCATATAACTGCATTATTTTTGAGATCAAGTTTAATATCTAACCACCATTGAATCCATTCCATACTCAAGATATTTAGATGTTAGCTTGTTTTAATTTGAAGGATTTGGGTGGTGTTTCTACCGAGTGTACAATAGACCAAGTTCAACCATAACCTTAACTCTCTGAGTCTCTTTTCTTAATGACAGGATATCAATACCCATCAGGGTTCTGAAATCTTCTCATGGTGAAGTCACTTGCCTTGTGATTTGCAAATTACCTTTCAGTCAAAAATATGTAAATCTTTACTTTGCAATTGCACTCTGAGGAAAGGGTTTAATTTGTGGAAAACAACCCACAAGCCTTCACCACTCCCCCTCTTATGAAAGCATCATTTGCATGACTTTCATATGGTATAAATGTTTGCATAGGAAATTTATCACTTATTTTACATCCACTTGGTTTATAGCCTTTAGGGTCAAGGATTCTAAGCATAGCAAGGCATTTAAATATTTAAAAGCTACTACTGTTTTTATAATTTCACCTTATCAGGAATTGATTTTAAATGCATTAGTACAATCTTTATTGGTAAGAGGACTTGAAGGGAAATTGTCACACACTAGTATTTTTTTTTTTTTTTAAAAAGTAGAAATGCAGTAAATGCTAATTCTCAGACTTTGATTTCAGAGAAGAAGAGAGAGGGAGAGAGAATTAGAAATATCAATGATGAAAGAGAATCATTGATTGGCTGCCTTATGCACACCCCTTTCTGGGGAATTGATCCAACAACCCAGGCAGGTGCCCTGGGCCAGAATCAAACCTGGGATTCTTCAGTCCACAGGCCAATGCTCTACCCACTGCGCCAAACCAGCTAGGGCTGTATTAATTTTAGCGAGGAAGGGAGAGGGAGAGAAAGATGGAAATATCAACAATGAGAGAGAATCATCAATCATGGGTTGCCTCCCATAAGCCCTCCATGGAATCAAGCCAGAAACCCAGGCCTGTGCCCTAACTGGGAATCAAACCAGTGACCTCTTGGTTCCTGAATTGATGCTCAGCCACTGAATCACACCACGCTGGGCAGGATCTGCATTTTCAAATGTGAATTCAGTGTGAACATAAAAATCAAATTAAATTTTTTTAATCATCTGTAGAAAAAGAAAATAAACAGAAAAAGGACTATAATTCAGAGCAAAGATGAGGGGCATGGTTGAGGAAACACAGGCACCAATGTCATGGAGTCATATCCCTTTCATGAGAAGAGATCCAGGAGCTGTAGCAAGACCTTAGTCACCTGAGCCCCACAGGCAGACTGCGGCCAACCCTGAGAACTGGGATGGAAAGAAAAAGTCACGTAAGTGACAGAATTATGCTTATTTTCTACAGATGCAGGATTCTGAAAATGTGATTTACAGAGTTTATAAGAAAGGCAGTCAAGGAGGGCAGAATTAAAGATACGGATCGAGGTTCCCACCGAGGCATAGTTTCGCCGGGGTGATGGGTGTTGGGAGGGAAATTTTAAGGATGGATGTGGTAATATATACGAAGCACTCTGTTCGCTGGAAGAAAGGTTCTATAAAAACATAACATATTGCCGATCCTTCGAATTGCATGGTGAAGGTTGAAAGATTTTCAGACACAAGGAAAGGGCACATTCACAACCCAGTGAGAAGCAAAAGGATATTGAAAGAGAAGGTCAAGAAAAGAAGAAAAATTTAAAGCTCCTTAAAAGAACAACACACACACACACACACACACACACATATGCACACACACACAGGCACGTGCACACACACACACAGAATGTTAAACAAGACTATCCTCATTTTGAGTTATTCTGTAATGCAATAGGTTATTTTCAAAAGGATTTTTTTTACTTCCAAGATAACTGCACTTAGAATGGAATAATTTGAGTGCATAGAGTTAACATGAAGGCAGTGGTCAAGCAGAGCAAAGAGTGAACTTGCAATACACGTCTAAGAGAACAACGCTATAAAAGAAAACGTACAACCGAAATAGCAAAGAAGTCGATATCTACGTCAACATTATTTTGCCCAAAGCTTTGGGGAAACGTTCTGAAAGATGGGATTTTCCAAAGAACTTCCCCAAAGAAAGCGAGAGAGAGCGATAGCTTGCAGGAGGAGTTGTGGCCCCTTTAAATGTGCACCGTGAAGGGGAGGAATCACAGGAAATGAGACGGTGCCACCCCGAGGGTCCCATGCGGAGCTGCTGATTACTTGTCCTTATCTGGATCTCTTTAATTGCTGCAGATGCGGCCATCAGGTGACCTGGCCAACAGAATGCCTTGGAGACCAACCAAGTGTTTAAATTCCAAACACAGTTAAATTGAAACGGTGCTGTGCTGCCATTGAATGTCTGCCCTCCCCTCACCATCTAGCTCTGGATGCAGTTTTTAATGCCTTGATTAATTAGGCAACCATTTTATGCTTCTACTGAAAAGCCTTACCGATTTGAATCTTGTCATTCAACTAGAGGCCCGGTGCACGAACTTGGTGCAAGAGTAGGCCTTCTTTCCCCCGGCTGCCAGCACCGGCTGCTCTCTGGCACCCGGGACCTGGGCTCCCCTCACAGCCCGGCTTCGTCCAGAAGGTCATCCGGAAGGACGTCCAGTCTAATTAGCATATTACACTTTTATTATTATAGATGGGATTGAGGTTCTCAGGGAATATCTTTTTGTTTTGTTTTTGATCATCTCACAATTTTATTTTATTTTAAAAATCTTTATTGTGAAAGTATTACATAGGTCCTCCTCCCTCCCCTCCGTCACCCCCCCTTAAACTCTTCCAGCCCCTCTGGTCCTCTCCCCAGGCCCTCCCCACCCCATTGTCTGCACCCATAGGTTATGCATACAGGTATGCAAGTTCGTCGGTTGATCTCTTTCCACCCCCCTCCCCTGCCTTCCCTCTAAGGTTCATCAGCCTGTTCATGCTTCTATCTCTCTGGGTCTATTTTTATTTTTTATTTTTTAAAATATATATTTTATTGATTTTTTACAGAGAGGAAGGGAGAGGGATAGAGAGCTAGAAACATCGATGAGAGAGAAACATCGACCAACTGCCTCCTGCACACCCCTATTGGGGATGTGCCTGCAACCAATGTACATTGACCGGAATCGAACCTGGGACCTTTCAGTCCATAGACCAACGCTCTATCCACTGAGCCAAACCGGTTGTGGCACCTGGGTCTATTTTTGATCATCAGTTTATTTGGTTCATTTGATCCCACATATGACTGAGATTATGTGATACTTGCCTTTTCTCTGACTGGCTCATTTCACTCAACGGCAAATGTCTTGAAGTTACACACAGTGGGAAGAAGTGACTGGTTAACTATGGGTAGTGGTACTTATTGTGTGAGAGAGAGGTTAGAGGCAAAAATGAAAGAAGACTAGAAATTCCATTGACATGCACAAAAGAAGTGAAACTATGGTCTGATTTGCTTGAAAATATAAGAAGGCACCTTTTCTCTCTCTCCCCCCACCCCTTTTTCCCCCAAAGTAACCTTTGGGCCAACTGAAAAAAAATTCCCCAAGCTTAAAACTTGTTCTAAAACCAGATGTTTAAAGTTTTTTTTTTTTTTTTTTTAAATAACAAGATTGGTTTTCTATTTAATTTGTAATCATATAATGGAAAAAATTAAAACAATTATTTATGCCTCATCTGACATTTAATTTCAGTGTTTGGGCTTATATATTTTACATATTCATATCCTTACACAGCTTAACCAAAACTATAGCTAAACATTGCTTTCTAAATAAATGTCAATATCCAAACGAGAGCCATTAACATTTTTATCTGCATTTATAAGTTAGTTGAAGCTTGTCTATTCATTTTTGCCAATAGATGTCAGCGGTTGACCATATTAGTAAAATTATTGCAGATGTACTTGTGCACAGTCTAGCCTTTAAAGGAATGCATTATTCCTTAAACGGTCCTTTTTTATCATTTCACCTTGAGAAGTAATATATATTTATGACATGATAGAGTTGACAATGGGAAATGTTAATAGATTCCCTAATTGATTGCGCTGTTGCAATAGCTAAGAGCTGTAGGAAGTATTCAGAAATTAAAATGACATTTTAAAAGGCTTGCTTTGTTTATATAGATTTATGTACATTCCTCCAACCAAGCAGTTTTCAATATACAAGAGAAACTGGCTCGTATAAAAAATATTTTATTTCCCATTCATGTCTGCTACAAAGCTTTTTTCTTTTTTTTCTTTTTTCCATCGAAGTTCCCAGCAACTTCTTTAAAAACAAATGCAGAAACACGGTACAAGGCAGTTGGCAAATAAAAGGTCATTTTTAAAAATTATAAGTAGTTTTACGATAATTGAGTAGTCATCATTTTGTATCTGTTAGACAGGTGGTGAACTCCACATGAGACATGAACTATTTTTGTTCTAAAGTCTTAAGCACTTGCAATGAGATGGTCTCTGTCCACTTCCTTTCTACTATTTAGTATCTTCTCCCCTCAATGCCTCTTTTCTTCAATATCTCCTTGAGTTAGAAACGATGTTAGAAATAAAGCAGTATATGGTGTATTTACTTGAATGAATAATTTTTAGCCAAAACCGGTTTGGCTCAGTGGATAGAGCGTCAGCCTGTGGACTGAAAATTTCCAAGTTCAATTCCTGTCAAGGGCATGTACCTTGGTTGCAGGCACATCCCTAGGAGGGGGGTGTGTAGGAGGCAGCTGATTGATGATTCTCTCTCCTCTCATCGATGTTTTCAGCTCTCTATCCCTCTCTCTTCCTCTCTGTAAAAAATCAATAAAATATATTTTAAAATAATTTTTAAAAACCTGCTAGTTCTTCAGAATTTTTAAGAATGGTTCACGAGGCTTTTCTTCAGTGGGAAATGCATAAACCTGTGAAATACTTCAAAATTTTTCTTAATTATGATTTTCTGTAGAAAAACACATTATTGAGGTGATATTTTGATAAGGATTTCATTGACTCAAACTAAAATGAAATATGAAATTCACTTAAGGGCAATTCAAAACTTATTTATTGAACTCTCCTATATACTCAGAACTTAACACATTTTCTTTCTTAACTATGGTTTATCTGTTGCCATGTGGAAAAGTTCTTCTCTTTTTTTCTTATGTCTAAAACAAGTTAGAGAAAATATTTGCAACTTATATTTTGACAAAAGATGTATGTGCAGGACATAGAGGGAACTCATAAATCAAGGAAGACATTGATCTCAATTGAAAAATATGGACAACAGCGTTTGGTAAGCACACTTTCTAACAGAGGATTTCTACCTGGCTAATCACATGAAGCAATGACCTTCAGACTCTTCTAAGAAGTAAAACGAAAGCCACAATACACCCATCACAGTGTCTAAACTTAAAAAAAGGCAATACCAAGTGTAGGCAAGGCCACAGAGCAACTGAACTCCTCACTCACCTCCGATGGGAGTGTGCGTTGTGACACCCATTTTGGAAAATTGTTTGAAGTATCTCTCAGAGCCAAACATATAAAAACCTATGACCTGGTAATGTCAAGAGAGTTGCGTAGATATGTGTCCCAAAAGGTGCACATTCAAATGGCATTAGCAGCATTTTTTTGTTGTTGTTGTAAAAATAGAACCCACACCATGAACAATCCAGATGTCCACTTACAATAGACAAGATAAATCATTTGTGGAACCATCCACACTCCACAGCAACAATGAAGAAGGAACTATGGCCGCATGCAACAACATGAGCTCATCTCGCAAATGGCGAGTGAAAGAATCTAGGCACAAAAGAATGCGTACCAGTTAGTTTCGTTTATGTGACATTCAGAAGCAGTTAAAGCTAACCTCTGGAGGCAGAAGCCACACCGGTAGGAGGAGTGCTGGTTCAAAGGGGTCATGAGGAGATTTCAAGAAGGACAGTAATCTTGCTTAATCTGGGTGGTTTCACACAGCAATGGGCACTTGGTAAAATAATCGCGATTTCTGTGTTTTTCTCTGTGTGCTGCACTCCGGTAAAACATTCCCTTGAAAATTTGAAATCTATATTCTTTTCATCATTGATAAAGACTTTTTTTTTTAAGACTCATCATAAGATATGCAGATGGCTTTCTCCATTCACTCATTTCCATTTTTATAATAACGTGTGGGTGACAGGACCAGACTTTGTAGTTGAAGAAGCAAAGGAATTCTAATTGAGATCCAGGGCCCTATCGCTTCTCGGCCTTTTGGCTAAGATCAAGTGCAGGGCCCAGCCAAGTAATTTAAAGCGTAACACTCAGTTCTGAAATTCCTTGAAGGACCCACCAGGAGAGAAACAATGAATTGAGTTAATTTGTTTGGTTTTGCTTTGTTTCTGCCTGATATAATAAAGGCGTCAGAAGAACCGACAAAGTTTCGGCTCCCACTTAATACAAGGGAATTTTGTGATATGAGTATTTTCTTCTCTCAATACAGGCAGCCCTTGGAAATATTCTGATTTTGGTTCTAGACCACTTGTGAGAAAGTGAATATTGCAATAAATCAAGTCACATGATTTTTTTGTTTGTTTCCCAGTGCATATAAAAGATATGTTTACACTGAGTGGCCATATTATTATGATTTCTGAATGCATAATAATCTGGCCATTCAGGGTGTGTGTGTGTGTGTGTGTGTGTGTGTGTGTGTGTTGTATTGGAGTGCTGGTGCATGAATTCATGCATGGGTGGAATCCGGCCAGCCTGGCCAGGGGGAGGGAACATGGGCAGTTGGCTGGCCTGCCTGCTGATCTAACTCCTGATCAAGGGGACAATTTGCATATTAGCCTTTTATTATATAGGACATAATTATGATGAATTCAGAGATTATAATAATCTGGCCACTCAGTGTATATTATACTGTAGTAAGTGTGCAATAGTGTGTATCAAAAAAAAAAAAGTACCACTAAAGATCACTGATCACAAAAGCAAATGTAATGGTAACGAAAAAGATTTAAATTACCAAAAGGTGAAAGAGACATGAGCAAATGCTATTGGAAAAATTGAATCGACAAGAAGTGCTTGATTCAGGGTTACCATCACCTTTAATTGGTAAAAAGTGCAATTAAAAAAGTGTAAAGCACAATAAAACAAAGTGCATCAAAATGCGGTACGCATATAATGTACCAGCTTGTTGTATGCTACACATCAGTACATACATATCATAGAAGTCAGAGAAATTATTAGGAAAAGAGATGGAAGTGCAGAGGATTATTAGGAAAGCTCATACTTCATTTTAAAATTTCATTTTCTCATTCTCCGGGTTTATGTGATATTTCTCTTGAGGTCTCTCACACAATAAAGGAAAAATAACTGTTGATAAGCATAAATCTTTCTTTTTCTACTTAGCCATAGTCCTTGGGCAACATCTTGAAACTTAATAAACTTGAATTTTGTCTGGAGAAAAGTGGAGGTAATTTACTGGTCAAGACCCTGCCGTAGAAGTTATGCGTCTTGGAGCTCTGAAATGTGAGCGGCCCAGCTCCTCTCTGGCTAATGGCAGTCCAGAGACCAACTAGAGAGATGGTCTTATAGCCAGTGAGGCCGGAAACAGTGAGGCCACACAGAGTTTGAAATTACTGCTTTTATGTAGGCCACTTTAAAAATATATATATTTTATTGATTTCAGAGAGGAAGGGAAAGGGAGAGAGAGATAGAAACATCCATGATGAGAATCATTGATGGGCTGCCTCCTGCATGCCCCCCACTGGGGAACAAGCCTGCAACCCTAGGCATGTGCCCTGACCGGGAATCGAACCTGTGACCTCCTGATTCATAGGTTGATGCTCAACCACTGAGCCACGCCAGATGGGCTAGGCCACTTTCAATAGAAAAACTCAAGGCAGTGCCAATTTAACTGGACTTTGAGTCCAGATCCTCCTCCCTATGCCCTTCTGTCTGAGGGATGGGGAGAGCAGTCATTTCTGGTCCATGGTTTCCACAGTTCAGAAAAAAACCCTGGGAATTAGGACAAAAGTTTGGATGGTCCCTCATGGTTCCAAAGTAATACTAGACATTCCATATATTTAAATATTAGCAATTTAAAGTAATTTAACAAGTGTCTTCCCTATTTTATTTTATTTTTTAAATATACATACTTTTTATTGAATTCAGAAAGGAAGAAAGAGGGAGGGAGAGTTAGAAACATCAGTGATGAGAGAGAATCCTTGGTCGGCTGCCTCCTGCATGCCCCACCTGGGGATCAAGCCCACAGCCTGGACATGTACCCTCTACTGGAATCGAACTTGGGACCCTTCAGTCCACAGGCTGATGCTCTATCCACTGAGCCAAACCAGCTGGGGCTTTATTGAGTGTTCTAGCTGCTGTTGCTAAAAAACGAAATAGGAACACAATAAAACTCTTTCATAAAAGCACTCTGATTTGCTCATGAAGAGCCTCACAGTCTGGGTCTGGACAGGCAGAGCGAAGAAACCTGGCAAGAAATACAGTTTCAGAAAGACCGGTTCTCAGAAATGGCCAACATTTATATTAATTTGGTTGGGTTACTATCATTGTTTAACACTTAGAGAGGTGGCACCTTTCTAAAGAACATTAAGAGTTGAATGCATTAGGCCGGGACCCGTTTGGCTCAGTGGATAGAGCGTCGGCCTGTGGACTGAAGGGTCCCAGGTTCGATTCCGGGTAAGGGCATGTACCTTGGTTGCGGGCACATCCCCAGTGGAGGGTGTGCAAGAGGCAGCTGATCGATGATTCTCTCATCGATGTTTCTAACTCTCTATCCCTCTCTCTTCCTCTCTGTGAAAAATCAATAAAATATATTTTTTTTAAAAAAAGAGTTGAATGCATTAGATCAGGAAAGAAGGAAAAGGATTTCCAGTGACCTGGGTTAGCTTACCCGTTTTGTCTGCAAAACAGTGTTCATGATACAGGTGACTTTCAAACATGGAATCTTTGGGGATATCTTTTTTAAAAAAAACTCAGATTTCTGGTCCATTAAACCCAATGGTTGTCTCTGACACTGGTTCTAAGGACGGTTTTGAAGGTGAGGATTAGTATTCTTCCTGAGGAGTCAGCCACGGCTGTCTCCAGGGGCTGTTTATACAGTGTCTCTACTCAGGCTTTGAGGATGTGACTCTTTTTGCTCCAGTTTGCTGCTCTGCTTGGATTAGAAAAGTGAATCTACCGAACTCGCTAATTCTGCAAACTTGGCTTTCCATTATATTTCACATTGCATCACCTTTGGTTCCTGATAAAAATGTTGAATCGCATGTTGCAGAGAACATACCACAGTGTGTCTTACGACCTGCAGGAGCCCCAATGCCAGCTCCCTTTGAGTAAAATAGTGATAATAAACCCTCGCAGTTTGCCTTCTAAAGTTGTTAGGTAATTTGGATTAAAAAAACACACGATTGAGCCAAAACCAGTTTGGCTCAATGGATAGAGCGTCAGCCTGAGGACCGAAAGGTCCCAGGTTCGATTCTGGTCAAGGGCATGTACCTTGGTTGTGGGCACATCCCCAGTAGGGGGTGTGCAAGAGGCAGCTGATCGATGTTTCTCTCTCATCGACGTTTCTCTCTATCCCTCTCTCTTCCTCTCTGTAAAAAAAAAAAAAATCAATAAAATATAGTTTAAAAATGATTGAGATTTGTGAAGCATACAGTGCTATAAAATGCATAGTATTGCTGTTGGTGATTAAATACACTCACAATATGGCTTCCCATCAATATTTCAGCATGCTTTTCCGTGTGACTTTGAGTATGTTCTATTTCAGTCTTAATTTTTGTTTACTTGTGACTACTGAGAATAAGCCTGACTGGTGTCAATTCCCAAATCCCATTCTGCACACTTGCTATTTGATGAGACAGCTGCATTATCATAAAACAAAAAGTATAAAAATTAAAAAAAGAGACCAAAAAGTCCATGTGGTATACTTTGCAGCTGCCATCTAACCGAAAATCTCAAATACAGACGCTAATGAGAATTTAAATGAATTACTAAAATAAAAGTAATGAATATTCAGATATGTTACAATCAGCAGGTAAACTACCGTTGAGAGAATTTCTAAATCCTAACTGGGTAATAATGGAAAAGCTTAAAAATATGTCAACGCATTTCAAGATTCTATTAATGCTACCTCTAAAGAGAAGTTCACTTTTTACCTTTCTTTGTATGGGGGAGAGAGAAGGAGATTTTTCTGGAGTGAGTCCCTAGTCAAGAAATGAATATTCCAAGTTATATGCAATTTATTACACTAGCTCATGTGTTGCATGCTCTTATCAGTGTCTCAGCTCTCATAGTCAAAGAGATATTTATCTCCTCAGATGGATTCTGTAGGTGTTGTGATTAATATTCTAGAAATATTGTGTGTGTAGTGAGGGCTGAGCTTAGGGTGAGAGAAAATGCTCTCAGGTGGAAAATTTAAGGATGCAGCAAAAAATCATCTCAGGATTCAAAATAATGGTTCAATGCCATATTTTATTTTTATTTTTTTATTTTATTTTTATTTTAAATTTATTTTATTGATTTTTTACAGAGAGGAAGAGAGAGGGATAGAGAGTTAGAAACGTCGATGAGAGAGAATCATCGGTCAGCTGCCTCTTGCACACTCCCTACTGGGGATGTGCCTGCAACCAAGGGACATGCCTTTGCCTGGAATTGAACCTGGGACCTTTCTGTCCACAGGCTGATGCTCTATCCACTGAGCCAAACAGGTTTTGGCAATATTTTATTTTTTAATTTATTTTAATTTTAAATTTTCCGTCGCCATTTATCCTCTCTATGCCCTCTTCCACCTCTGTCCACTCCAGTCTCCACTCTGTTGTCCATGTCCATGAGTTCTCTCTCTGTTTTCCTTTTTAGCTCAATCTCTCTATCCCTCCACCCCAACCAGAGCTGTCTGCCTGCTGTCTATGAGTCTGTCTCTATGTTGCTTGGTAGTTCAGTTTGTTCATTAAATTCCACATACGAGTAAATATTATGTTAAGTAAAATAATCTAGTCAGGGAAAGGCAGGTACCATATGATTTCACTTCCTTGATGCAGTTATTTTAAAAATAAAAATGACCACAGAAGTCAACAACGAACACAATGTCAAATGTTAATAACTACAAGGTCATTATTACTGATTTTCAGTTTCCCTCAGTGCCTCACCTGGCTCAGTACAACACGGGTATGTAGATATTTCTGGTTTCTGCAGTTATGAATGTCCAAATTAACTCTTCTAAATCGGGTCCAGAGGTCAATAAGTGGAACACACATTTATTATCAGAACTGATGAAATATTTTAATATATTATCTGATTAGTTTCAAAAACTCTAAAGATTTACAATGTTCTCTTGATGAGTTTTGCATGTGGGTGATTGAAGAATTTAATTTCATTCCTATATAAATGTTCTCGACCTGCATCCCACACACGTGGTATGGAGCAGTCAGGGGATCTTGAATTGTTGAACAAGCCTCTCTAACCTTAGGCACACGTGGATGCTGAGATGCCCCCTGGCTGTGCCGCCAGCCCTCTGCAGCTGCCCACATTGGTTTCCAGGCTGGGGTCTGGCCTCTGTGATGGCCATGGAGTTTACCTGCCCAGAGTCCATCTCTAGCTGCAGGAATGAGCCAACTCCTCAAAGGATCTTCTGCCTCAGACATCATTGGAGTTTGGAACAGAGTTTCTTGTCCTTAGCATATCTTTGGTATTTCTAGGATTTCTCTCCGTTCTTGGAGAATCTTTCCATCCCTTTTGGCAGCCCTTGAATTCACTCTTTTTCTCTCTCTCTCCTCTTGGAACTCTTAGGTTCATCTTTCAAGAAGTAAAAAGTCTCTAGAAAGTTTAAGGAAATCTGTTGTCTTCAAGCAGGTTCCTCTGTCCTCTCTGCAAATATTCTTTAAAAAAATAATATATATATATATATATATATTATTGATTTTATACAGAGAGAAAGGGAGAGGGATAGAGAGTTAGAAACACCAATGGGAGAGAAACATAGATCGGCTGCCTCCTGCACACCTCCCACAGGGCATGTGCCTGCAACCAAGGTACATGCCCTTGACTGGAATCGAACCCGGGGCCTTTCAGTCCGCAGGCTGACACTCTATCCACTGAGCCAAACCAGTTAGGGCTCTGCAAATATACTTAAAGAATCATGAAGTGTTTTTCTTGGGGGAGACAGATGTAGGTAGCATGAACATGAGCCACCGTGTCCAGTAGCTGTGACATGTATATTAAGTTCATTAGAGTGATCCTCGCACTGTCTTCATGCTCTGTAGAGCTTGGTTGTCCTTTGCTCTTCTCTCCCCATATCCACGTACATAAACCTGCTTCTTCACATAAATCAAAATCCCTTTTTCCAACACAGGCACAGAACTTTTAAGATAGAAATTTCACTGAATAAACATGGAATCTCCAAGTTTTAAAAAAGATTCTTATTTCCTTAGCTGATGAGTGTGGAACACCAGAGCTGAGACTTATCTTTCCTGTTAATGAATTTACTGAGCCCCCCCACACCGTTGGGTCCATGAGGAACTGATGTAGTGCAATGGTACTCTATGCACAGGCAATATCAGTACGGTGATGCACAACGCTACAGGTATATTTCGAACTCTCTCTATAAAATTGTTTTCTACATTGTGTAAAGGAATATAATAAATATCACAAATATTTAAAAACAATATGAATTATGTAAAAAAATATGTCATTTTCTATTCTTAAGGTGTCATTAGATAGCAAGCGGTAAAATTTAATTTCTCTTTACACTGCTTGGCTATATATTTTCCAACAAAAAGTGAGAAACAAAAACATAGGACTTGAATATCACATGGTAAATAAAAAAATGAGCTTTTATTATACTAACTGTATTAAGGTTCTCCAGAGAGAATAACAAGATAGGTGGATGGGAAGGTAGGTGGATATATAGATAGATGATAGATAGATAGATAGATAGATAGATAGATGCAGATGTAGTTACAATGATATAGGTGTAAAGATTTATTTTAAGGAATTAGCTCAAGTCATCTGCATTGATGTGTTCTGCTCTTTAAGGCAGAAAACCTCCAAACTGCCACCTTCAGGTACCATGACATTTTTTTTAAGTCATCGGAGGTAAAGAGAGGCATTCTTTGTTTCTCCTGACGCTGTCAATTGAACAATGCTAGGAATTAACTTAAGAAACCCTCTCTTTGGTGACATTCTGATGCTGGTAATGAGAAGGTATGTTTACTAATGACAGAAGATAAAAGGCTAGAGGACTAGTGAGGGGTTTCTCATCACCTATTTTGAACTCAATGGTGACTGCTTTAGAGATAAACACTTCTGTACCACGTCTGGCATAATGCTTGGCACATAATAATTTCACAATAAACTCTTTTTTATATTTTATTGATTTTTTACAGAGAATAAGAGAGAGAGATAGAGAGTTAGAAACATCAATGAGAAAGAATTATCAATAGCTGCCCCTTGTACACCCCCTACTGGGGATGTGCCCATAACCAAGGTACATGCCCTTGACCAGAATTGAACCTGGGACCTTTCAGGCTGCAGCCTGATGCTCTATTCACCGAGCCAAACCGGTTTTGGCTACAATAAACTCTTGAGCTAATTATATATGGACAAATAAATAAACATTTTTTTTTCTTTAGCATCCTAAATATATTGTAAAAGGAACACTACTAGTTTAAAATTTTACTGTGTTTGTGAAATTATAATTATACCAAGATTTTACTCAAAAGATTTATCAAGGTAATGTAAAAATTGCAATATCATTTCTTGTTCTGGGCATCTATGAAGAGAGATTACACCTAATTTTTTTTTCACTATGACTTGTCTGTGGAAGAAAATGACAATAGATATGACCTATTTCTCCTTTTTTCCCCCCTCATTCCTAATCAGATCAAATAGCAAAGTGGAATAAATGGCAAGAGAAACAAAAGCATTGCCTCACTTCCCTTATATTTTTCAAACAAAAGAAAGCCCTGCCCTGTGTCCTCTGTCATGGCAGAACCCTAACCTTTAACATGTCCCTTTTCTTTGCTTCGCAGTTCTGTAACCCACCAAACAATAAATCTGAGATGATGGCATCATGGCTGTGGATGATGGACAGTCACCACATTGCCATTGACCAATCTCTCTTCTTATAACCAGACAAATCACATAATTAGATGAGCTTCGTAGAGCATAATTGCAAAGAGATCATAACTGATCGTTACTACCCGAATGTCTTCCCTGTGTAACTACAATGACCGCAGTATTAGTTTACACATCTATCACCTCACATGGTTACCACTGTGTGTGTGTGTGTGTGTGTGTGTGTGTGTGTGGTTTTCAACATGGAATGTCTGCTTATGTGGAGTCAGTCCTAATGTTGATCCACTGAAGTCCAAGAACTATTATAAGGACTTCATTTTAGTTATTGTTATTTAAAAATGAAGATGCAGCTGAAACTGGTTTGGTTCATTGGACAGAGCGTCTGCCTGCAGACTGAAAGGTTCCAGGTTAGATTCCAGTCAAGGGCATGTACCTGGGTTGCGGGCACATCCCCAGTAGGGGGTGTGCAGGAGGCAGCTGATCGATGATTCTCTCCCATTGATGTTTCTAACTCTCTATCCATCTTCTTTCCTCTCTGTAAAAAAAAATCAACAAAATATATTTTTTAAAAATGAAGATACACCCAAAGGTCTGTTATATACAAACTGATGCTGGTGGCCACAGTTTGTGTAAAGTAAATGTAAAAAATTATGTTATTGTTTTTGCGATCTAATGTTCTGAAACTGACTTTCACAAAATGGATGAGTTGCTTAGGAAGATTCCTGCCAAGAATCCTCAGATGAAAGTCAGATGAAGGTCAATCATCTCAGCTTCTTGTCAGGCATATCTATACTGGGTGGGTCAGGAAAAATAAACCAAAACATTCTAATCTAATCATGCTCTCTCCTGCTCGCTCCCTGACACTGATTTTTAAAAAATAATCACATTTTATTAGGTGCCTCTTGGTAAATAGGACATTTTTTCCCAATGTCACTGAGGAAAAAAACCCATGCCAATGAGAGAGCATTTTGAAGATAGATATTGGGAAATATTTTGTTGCAAATATTTCACCCATGAACACTCTCATTGTTCTTAACATAAAAAAGATTTAGAAACCATTTTCTAACCAATGGCTTAAGGAATACAGAAATACAACATAAAGCTAAATTCCAATAAAATCTTAGCCTAATTACATATGGATTGAAAACCATGTGTCATGATTATTAATGCAGCCAATGGTGCATTTCTTCTGTTTGTATTTAAGTGTTTTCAAGATATTTTAACTAAAATGACAATGTTGGCACTCAAAACCAAGTACCAAAATATGCTCCACGTTGGGTGCTGTAATAAAAATATTGAGCTATTCTCAGTAAGAAGTTTTTTGTACTCTTTTAACCATTAAATGCTTTATTAAAGTGTTTGACTCATTTTTTTAAAATATATATTTTATTGATTTTGTACAGAGAGGAAGGGAGAGAGATAGAGAGTTAGAAACATCGATGAGAGAGAGTCATCGATCAGCTGCCTCTTGCATACCCTCTACTGGGGATATGCCCGCAACCAAGGTACATACCCTTGACCGGAATCGAACCCGGGACCCTTCAGTCCCCAAGCCGATGCTCTATCCATTGAGCCAAACCGGTCTCGACTGTTTGACTCATTTTTGACAAATGATTTTGTGTGTGTATATTTTTCAATGTATGCAACTTATTAGCTCAATAGTACATGAATATCACGTTAAATAAATACATATTGTGAGGACATATGCTCAATTTACCTTTTTCTTTTCCCTGATAGAAATGAATTCAAAAAAGCTTGGGCACCACCAGAAATCACCTCCATGGAAACATTTTAATGATAGACATCTGGGGATGCACACCTCTTCTCTCTTTCTGCAACATATTCTGTAAGTCATCCAACTTCATTCTCTGGTTTTATTGGCTTGTATTCTCTTAAATATATATGATTGATTTCAAAGAGGAAGGGAGAGGGAAAGAAAGATAGAAACACCAATGATGAGAGAGAATCATTAATCATTTGTATTTAAGTGTTTTCAAGATAATTTTAACTAAAATAACAATGTCGGCTCTCAAACCCAAGTACCAAAATATACTCCACTTCGGATGCTGTAATAAAAATATTGAGGCATTCTCAGTAAGAAGGAAGGGAGAAGGAAAGAAAGATAGAAACATCAATGATGAGAGAGAATCATTAATCGCCTGCCTCCTGTACGCCCCACACCAGTGATTGAGCCCACAACCCGGGCATGTGCCCTTGACCCGAAATTGAACCATGACCCCCTGGTTCATAGGTTGTGCCTCAACCATTGAGCCATACCAGCCAGGCCAGCTGCTGTCTTTTTAAAGGGGCGGCTAGGGATTTAGCCATATTTTATATTTAGGGTATCCCCCGAAAACGTATACACACACTTTGGATAATTATAAAGGCAGTATTTATCAAAATACACTTCATTTGCAACATTGAGCCATTAGCTGTTTTCGTTCTTGAAAAAAAAAAAAAAGCATGAAAATAAAAATCCAGGCAATCATTTAGCTGCTTTCCTCAGTGTTATAATCTGTCTTGTTATTTTTAAAAAAATCCATGTTCTCCAGGGATGTTTTGATGTGCGTATGATTGATGGCTATCATGCTCACACCGTCTTCCTTTAGCATATTCCCGTAAACATTTAGTGCAAAATTTATGTCCTTGTAGAATACCTCAAGGTCATCAAAATTCCACCACAAGTATGTGGCATTCACCTCGTAGGTCATCAGATAATGGCCATGGCCAGAGGTAAGATTTCTCTTTCGCCGCCCAGAGGTAAGACTGTGACACGGAAAGACCAAAGGTCTGATCTCATAAAGCAATCTCCCTCTTCCCCTCGTCTCCGTGCAGCCCCTGAGCTTAGAAATATGTGTAGGTTGTTGGCAGTTTATTAAATCCAGAAGGAGACTTGACTTATTTTTTTTCTTTAGAGGTGAAAAAATTCTGAAAGTGCAGGCAACTCAAAATAGCACTTACCTTTAAGATAAGTGAAATATATTCAAAATTAAGGCGTCTTTACCCTTTTGATTAGTCGCTGGCAGTCTCTAAAGCATGTGGTCCCGCCTGGAGAAAGGGAGTCACGTAAAACACAACGGTAGAGACGCAGAAGCGTGGTGTGAAAATTACACCGGAGCTTTAAATGTTCTTTAATGCCAGTTTAACCACCGGAAGAAAAGCACCGTGATATTTCCCGCATAACGTTTTCCAAATCGACTAGGAAGTTTTTTCTTTTCTCCCCCTCCTTCCTGTCATTGCCAAGAATCTAACTAAAATCACCTTAAATCAGTGCACAGGAGAGTACACTTTAAGCATTATTTTCTTTTTATAATCCCTTAGGTCTTCCAGTTACATAAACAAAGGCATAAAATTATTTTCTCATAAAGGGAGTCAGGACGGCTATGGCAGAATGGCTGGGTTGGGTTGCACAAGTGGTCCTCATGGGGAGAGATGCTATGGATTCAGAGAGAGGAAGGAAGGGTGCAGGGCGCCGTGGTGAACCTGGGGAATAATGTTCCAGATAGGGGGACCAGCCCAGCCCTAGTCCTCATGTGGGGGCAGGTGGACATAAGCTTGGGGTGTCTAAGGCACAAGGAAGCCAGTAGGATTGGAGGTGGGAAGAAGGGTAGGGGTTAAATCTGGTGTAATACAGGCCAGATCACACACACGTGACCGTTATTGTAAGGAGAGCATAACAGGTCAGGAAAAGAACTGAAACACACGTGCTAAGGACCAGCATAGCCGAAACTGGTTTGGCTCAGTGGTTAGAGCATCGGCCTGCAGACTGAAGGGTCCTGGGTTCGATTCTGGTCAAGGGCATGTACCTTGGTTGTGGGCACGTGCCCAGTAGGGGGCGTGCAGGAGGCAGCTGATGGATGTTTCTAATTCTCTATCCCTCTCCCTTCCTCTCTGTAAAAAATCAATAACATATATTTAAAAAAAAAAAAAAAAAAAAAGGACCAACACATTGCTTAGCATGTCTAGGGAGATCATAGCTTGCGTTCATGCAAACCTTGCTTTTTGGTTTCAAATGGAGAGGACTTATTTCACTCCCCACCCCTTCGCCCCCTTTTTTTTTGGTTGTTTCTTATTATTTAAGAATCACACTGGAGGAGTTTATCTAGCAACCACCCTATTGAGAGGCATCTTCTGTTTTATGAATATATCTATTAATCTTAAAAATTCCTATACTGCGTAAAGCATGCTCTTTGACCACAGAGGCCAGTGAGACAGGCATTAACATGTAAACTCCCCCCCTCCCTGGTTAATAAACCCTAGTGCAACCTATTGTGACCACAGTACAATATATGTGAACTTCTTGAAGGCTCAGCTCAAAACTATAATCATCCCAGCCAGTGTGGCTCAGTGGTTGAGTGTCAACCTGTGAATCAGGGGGTCAGGGTTTGATTCCCTGTCAGGGCACATGCCCGGGTTGTGGGCTTGTGCCCAATAGGAGGTGTATAGAAGGTAGCGGATCAATGATTCTCCCTCATCAATGATGTTTTTATCTCTCCTCCCTTCCTCTCTGAAATCAATGAAAATATTTTTTAAAAAAACTGTAATCACTAAATTTGTAATACAAAATTCAAACTGTCCAACAGAGTTGGGGTGCCTTTCTCTCAAAAGCATCTTTGTATGATTTCTGGCTCCTCCAATGTCTGGTACAGTTTTCCTTCCCTTCCATCCTCCATCCACGCTGAGGCCATCTGAGGTGGACCAGTTGGCGGGCTTCTCTAAAATCCATCCTGTCTGATCACACCAGTGTGTGTTTCAGCTTGAATCACTTTTCCTTGTGCAAACTGTTGCTCTTCAAGATCAAGTATGACTCATTTGGAAATGGTTTTTCAAAGATTTAAAAATATGTGTCTCCTAACGCTGCGTCCATGGCACTGCTTAGGAATACAGTTGGCTACCCTTCTTGTTGTCTGGGTTATATACCTGATTGTAGAAATAGGGTCATGAAGGAGCTGTCATTACTTTAAAAAATAAAAAATAGTACCTGTGCCCTAGTCGGGTTGCTAAGTGGTTAGAACATCAACCCTTGGACTGAAGAGTCCTAGGTTTGATTCTAGTCAAGAGCATGTACCTCGATTGTAGGCTCAATCCCCAGCCCCAGCTGGGGGATTGTTGGGAAGGCGACTAATTGATGTGTCTCTCTCACATCTAAGTTCCTCTCTCTGTGTCTCTCCCTCCTTCTACTCTCTCTAAAAATCAATGGGAAAATACCTTTGGGTGAGGATTAACAATATATATATATATTTAAAATGCATCTGAAACAGAGTTGAGACATGCTTTGATTAGGATCCATCGCACGATGATGCTATGTGGTGTAATTTTTCTGGGCTTGCCTTTGAGAATTCTGTTTGACAGAGAAATTAACTAATCGTTTAACGCAGAATGATCCCAAGAAAAATGAAGTGGCATCGCTCTGAAAATGCAAGTTCACGCAGGGGAAGGTTGACGGAATCAATGAATCACTGCCCTAATATATTTTTGCTACTCCAACCGTGATCATTAACCTAATGAATTATGTTTTGTAGTAGATGCATTGTTTTGGATCTGTGTACTAAAATAACACGGGGGTCCTTCTCATTTTAATGGTCACTTAACTTTCTCTGTGTAAAAGGCTTGAGTAAATTTAAACCTTTGTGTTAAAATCCATACCATTTATCTCAGATGCTAAGTAGCTAAAGGTTGCAGTGGGCCCTCAGATACAATTAGCAACTTAAAAAAATATTTTCATTGATTTCAGAGAGGAAGGGAGGAGAGAGATAGAAACATTCATGATGAGAGAAAATAATTGATCAGTTGCTTCTTAAACACCCCCCACTGGGGATCAAGCCAGCAGCCCAGGCATGTGCCCTGACTGGGAATTGAACCATGACCTCCTGCTTCATAGGCCAATGCTTAACCACTGAGCCACACTGGCTGGGCCCAGTTAGCAACTTTTAAAGTACAAGACAATAGCCCAAAATGAAGTCACTTATGGGAAGCCCCATGTTACCTACAAAGACCACTCAGTTACATATTCAGCTCCCCCAGAAATGGAATCTTACACCAGTCAACAGAAGTCATCTGATCAGTACTAGTTAGTCATCTGCCTTAGACTCCTAGCCAACCTCAAAGGAAGGTAACTTTGAAATAACAATCCCACTTTTTTTCCTAGTAAAACTCTTTCCTTCTCCTCTTGCCTATAAAAGTCTTTTGCTTTTAAAATATATTTTTTATTGATTTCACAGAGGAAAGGAGAAGGAGAGAGAGAGATAGAAACATCAATGAGGAGAGAGAATCAGGGTAGCTACAAATATATGTAATAGCATATATTTTAATGTATTTATATATTAGAGGCGTGGTGCATGAATTTGTGCATGGGTGGGGTCCAGCCAGCCTGACCAGGGGGAAGGGACATGGGCAGTTGATGGGCCTGCCTGATGGTCAAACTCATGGTCGAGGGGATAATTTACATATTAGTCTTTTATTATATAGGATATATACTGAGTGGCCAGATTATTATGTTTTCAGAGATCATAATAATCTGGCCACTCAGTGTATATTTTACAGCATATAAATGTATACTTTACATAATATTAATATATATACTTTATGTAATAGAATACAAGCATAAAAATATAAAAAATACATACCTTACATAAAATAAATATATAAATATATACAAGTGTTTATAGACTTCCTCTAATTTTTAATAATTTTCTATTAATTTTCCATGTGAGGAGAAATGAAAAGTTACTGATATATTAGAATATTCTGAATATACCTTTAGTATATTCAGAGTATTCTAAGCCAAGTTTCTTTGTTTTGAATCGACTAGAAAACACTTCTACCCCTAACTGTTTTTGGCTCAGTGGATAGAGCGTCGGCCTGCGGACTGGAAGGTCCCAGGTTCAATTCTAGTCAAGGGCATGTACCTTGGTTGTGGGCACATCTCCAGTTGGAGGTGTGCAGGAGGCAGCTGATCGATGTTTCTCTCTCACCGATGTTTCTAACTCTTTATCTCTCACCCTTTCACTTATTAAAAAATGAATAAAATATATTTAATAAAAGGAAAAGAAATCACTTCTATGTTCCAATCTCCAGTTTAGTCTTTCTGTTGTTTGCTGATGGGTGTTGCAAATCAAGTCCTTCACATGTATGTGTGTATGTGGAAGGTGGTAATTGACATGAAGATAAAAGGGCCCTGAGAGCAAACAGGGATAGATCAGGTATGTGTAGTCTTGCTTCCAGATTTCTGACACGAAGTGAATGTCTGCATGTTTAAATTTCATGTTCAAAAAGACACAGGCAAGGAAGTGTTTTCACGGGGAGAGATGAGTGAGTTCGATGTTTTGTCAGAGGATGGCTTATGGATAAAGAAATACGAGACAAACGAGAGAAAAGTGGGCTATGAATGCGTCACTGAATGTTCCAATAAGCAATCCAGGCTGTGAGATGATAATTGCAGAGTTTGTATTTCAAGTCAAATCTCTGCATTAACTGTGACACTTTAAGTCGGGAATCTATTATGCCGCCGGAACAATTAAAAACGTTCTGTGACACCAGTGAGAGCTCTTCTGTTTCCCAAGTTAAAGACCTCCCTGGTGTTTTACTACCAGCTCCATTGTCTTATTTGTCGTCGTGAATAGTGTGTTTTTCGTTGGATGTAAAATGTGTCCTTTTACACATTAGACTCTGGTTTCACTTAAGTGTGTTCCCAACTTCTTCTTGTGACACAACGCAGTATCCTGAGAGATACAAGCGCTCCATAAACATTGATCCTCTCTAGTTATTCTCTGAGTGACTGTGGCTGATGCAGGTCAAGTCCAAGTGGTAATTCTGAATCACTGCCATCGTTCTAGGCCTTATGTACATATGAATATATAATAGTACTAGAGGCCCGATGCATGAAGATTCCTGCAAGAATGGGCCTTTCTTCCTCCGGCTGCTGGCACCCCCTTCGCTCTGGCTGGAGCTGCCTTTATGCTCTGGCCCACAGCCACCTTTCTGCCTTCCTACGCTGCCCAGAGGCCATGAATGGCTGGGTCAGTGTGGAACAACCCAGGCTGCTCGGCACCTGTGTATGCAAATCAACCCGCCACCTTTGTTGGGTTAATTTGCATACTCACTCCTGATTGGCTGGTGGGCATCACAAATGTATGGTCACTCTGCATCTTACTCTTTTATTAGTGTAGATGATATATGTCACCTACAGAATGTGTGATAGTATGATATATATCATGTATGTGTCTATAATTGTATGCTCTATACCATATAATGTATATATATAATTATATGATGTATATCACATATATACACGTGCACTCACATTCTATTCCCCATAATGTAGTTAGAAAGTAAACGTTCCTAAGACATTTTTCAAGTGAATTTAACTAGTTGACCCTAAAGCCAGGTGTTCCAGCAATTTGGGAGATATTTTGCATTTAGGAAAATGCCTTATAAGCAAACTGCTAAATATAGCTTTTTCTTTTTTTTTTTCCCCAAAGGATACAAGATTCCAAGGAGCCATTAATTTGCACATTGCCTAGCAACATAAGCATAACATTCCTAAAATTTAGAGACTGAGCATGCAAACAACGTAAGCATAGGTTGTTTCCATGTCCCGTTGTGAGGTATGGGGGCAGATTTTCTGTTATATGCACTGGAAAATTAAAAAAAAAAATACTGTCCATTTGCATGTAGTTTTGTTCGCGAGCATGTTTAAAAATAGTTCTGAGAGTTGCCTGTACTGTGCATTTCTTGTTAGTTTTGCTAGGTCCCCATGGTGAGAGGAACAGCTAAAATCTAGGAAGAAAGAATTAGGACTTAAAGTGAGTTTGATGTATTTGAGGAATGGTTAGGGCATGCTCTGTGCTGCAGACATTCTCCAAGGGAGAGCTTGTTCTTACTGCTAAAAACAGAACAAAGAAAATTAATTTAAATATGAGCAGATGAGCAGAACAATTTGGATCGAGCATAAGAAAAGGCTTTTTTTTTCTTTTTTTTTTTTTTTTTCAAAGAGAAGTCAAACATGAAAGTGGATTATGGGTAAAAGCTGTATTTTCCCATTCACTGCAAATCATTAATTATGCATGAACTATGGTTTGGACCCAAAAGTTAAGATATACATAATAGGGTGAAATCAATTGCCAAACTCTAAGGGATTGTTTCCCCTTTTGCCTGTTTTCCATATCGATGTTTTCTTTCCATTATATACATAAAATAATTAACCTTAGGCAAATATATGAATACATATTACATGGACAATGATTATTTTATGAAAATCACATTTGGGAAAAATAAATAACGCTTTATGGCTATTTATCAACTTTGGGTGAGTCTAGAACTTTGAAGCACTCTTATGAAAAAATCGGAAAATATTTCCTGTTCCTTAAAAATAGCATTTTTCCTTCCAGTACTGTTACTCCCTCTATGTGTGGGGTCAGAAATGACTACTGTCTGTTACCAACTGGGGTGATTCCAGACAGTTCAGGCTGTTGGTATTTGGGAGGCTCTTGTCTGCTACTCAGTTTTCTGTCACTTAGAGTTGTCATTAAATGTCTCTAAATGTGCAAAATCCGGTTTGGCTCAGTGGATAGAGCGTTGGTCTGTGAACTGAAAGGTCCCAGGTTTGATTCTGGTTTTGTAACTTGGTTGTGGGCACATCCCCGGTAGAGGGTGTGCAGGAGGGCATGTACCTTGGTTGTGGGCACATCCCCGGTAGAGGGTGTGCAGGAGGCAGCTGATCTATGATTCTCTCTCATCGGTGTTTCTAGCTCTCTCTCCCTTCCTCTCTGTAAAAAATCAATAAAATATATTTTTAAAAACAAATAAAAAATAAATGTCTCTAAATGCAGACCTCTTCATTTCTGTGCCCAGGAGGGAGCTATCGCTGGGGTGCTCCACCTATGATGTAATTCTCATGAGTAGGAATTGTTTCATTTGCAGACACTCCTCTTTTTATTAAGAATAGAAAGTTGCGTATCTTTATAAAGTTTAATATTCAGCAATAAATCTAAACTTCTCTTCTGAGGTCCTCTAATCCATCTCCAATATAAAACATAAAGTAATATGAATTGCATGATGTATTTATGGGGATAGATATAGCTAAAAATATAACCCTGGGCAAAACTTAAAATGAAACCCAGATAATTGATTTTCAAAAAGTTCTTATTCTATAAATAAAAAGAATGGTATCTTTTTTTTTCTATACAAATTATTCACTTAGTGCAAGCTATTGAGTTTTAATAAAAATATAGATTGAACTTTAAATGAAAATGTTGTAATAATGATTGTTTGCAAGTTGACATTTTATTATAAATACGTCTGATTTTCTAAAATTTTTATAAAATATAAATTAAATGGAAGGCAGGTAAAAAAAAAGACACTGTTCTCAAAATTCATTTTCCTCCATTTGTCTTTTACTGTGGTGTTTGCACCCAAATAAAGTTATTCACCTAAACTGTTCTGCTCTCACATCAGCCCCCAAACCTGCCAGCAAATGGAAGTCCTTAGAGCCAAAGGACAACAATCATTTTCAAAGAAATTCAAATTAACTTAAAAGTGTAGCAGAATAGATTATTTATCTAATATCATGGTTTTGGCAGAACAAATGGAGAGAAAGAAAAACTCTGGAAAGAGAAAATCAAAGCAAAATAAAACAGTTAAGTAAATTCCCAAATTAAATTGAGCTAAAACTTGAAAAGATCACCTAAGTCATTTTACTTGAGTTTTCTAACCTCTTCAATTCCATCAGTGTTCATTTTACCTCTATTTTACTCAAGTGCATTTCTCAGCATCTGAATGATAGAGAATTATTTGTAAATAATTTTAAATGTTGGGAGTTTGACAAGGTGAAGGAGTTTTAGACTTAGACCATGACCCTTGACCTATCTATGGATAGAAAGTGGAAATTGCAAATGATGGTGTTTTGTGTTTCCTCAAAGTGTGGAAACTCGGAGCCTTTCCTGCATTATTTCAGGTCCCATGCAGGATCTAGGATCTAGATTATTTTCCTGGTGCCTAATAAATCCTCCACACCTAAGCTTTAAAATTTATGAGCAAATGCTTTTCTTGCTTTAGCAGAGGGGCCTGTTTTCCACTGTTTAGTCCTATAAGTTCAATTCTTCTCTCTTAAAATCTCTTCCAAGAGCATGTTGGAGAATGCGATGTTGGTCACACTGGGCTGGTAATTTGCCCCGTTATCTCATAACTCTTAGGACACACGCTGCCTAGGATCAGGCTCTCAGTGTGGGTAATGGCCTCTGTCTTCGTTGTCTTCCATTTAGACCTGAAATTCTCTGCTTGCTGTGCTGATCTCATTATAGAACGTCTGTATTCATGATGGGGTTGAAAGGACCTCTATAGGTTTCCTATTGCTAAGGTCCAAGGATGATTCACATATTCCTGTCGATCACAGGACTACTAGGCAAGAGCCCTCTCTGAGAAGAGACAGCATACTCGGTGTCCATATACAGTGGACACTGGTTTTGCTGTATTCATATACTTAGGCATTAAACTTGAAAGATCTGAAAGAAAGTGAGGCCTCGCCTTTGTGCTCATGCATAGCTTTGTCCCTGCCCCCATGGACACTCGGCTCATTGGTTAATTGTGTGAGCAATGGGATGGCCAAGGACAGAGGCACACTGACCCCTACTGGCCAAGTTACCTACCCCCATCCAGTTATTCGGTATCTTCCCTGCAGGACACGTTCTCCTGTGGCCATGGACGCAATGCGTACAAATCTTCCTACTTCCTGTCCCTTCACATACACCCTCCCCCCCATCCCTCTTCACCTTAACTCCTTTTTTACTATGTTGCTTCCAAGGCAGACCTCAGAGAAAGACTTTCATTCAAGTCACACCCCAGTTCTGTGAAGCACTATGACTTTAATTATTTTTTTTAACTGCTGAATCTGCTCCTCTGAGCCATACCTAATACCTAACACATGCCTCAAAATAATGGCTAGATGACTGATGAAATGAAAAGCAGGTTCCAAGTTCCTATATCTTCTCCAAACCCCGCAACCACGGAGTCCCTTTTTGATCTATCCCTAAGTCTGTTTCTAGCCACACCATCTACAAAGCTCCCCTCAGGAAGTCCCACCCCCATCTTCTGCTTCCAGTACCATTACGTTCCCAGGCCACAGCCCTTCTCAGAATGAAACAGGCCACTCCTGAGGGTAGACTTTGTCTCTTCCTCCCTCACATGACTGAAATGACCCCTTTCCATCTCTCTCATCTGTTCATTAGCTCAGGCAGGTCTCAATGAAACAGTCTGGTGTTCAAGCAATAATGATGTCAATGTCTGTACTGTAATAGCCAGTGGCTGGTGAAGACAAATGAGAACTATCACTTTGGACAAGCATCTTACAGAGGATCTCATGTTACTGTGTCAAGGATCAGCTGTGATGGCCACGACAAAGAGAGATTGGTAGGGCGAACACTCTGAGCCCAGAATAAGGAAGGCAAGCTAAGTGATCCACCTTGGTTCTATAACAACCCAGATCTTAATTTCTTGTTGTTGTTACAAGGCCTTATATCTGGGATGACCTTCTAGAAAGTCCAGGTAGTCGCCTTCATCAGTTTTCAACAAGTTTCTTTGACTTTCCTATGTTAGGCATTTTATTATCCTTTTGATAGTACAGGGTGGGGCAAAAGTATGTTTACAGTTATGGGTATGTGAAACACAGGGCTTATTCTTATATTATTTATTGACTGTTGTATTATTTTCCATATGAACAACTGTACATGTCCTTTTGCCCCGCCCTGTATAGTGATTTTTAAAAATATATATTTTTTATTGATTCTTTTTCAGAGAGGAAGAGAGAGGGATAGAGAGTTAGAAACATCAGTGATAGAGAAACATCGATCAGCTACCTCTTGCACACCGCCTACTGGGGATGTGCCCGCGACTAAGGTACATGCCCTTTACTGGAATTGAACCTGGGACCTTTCAGTCCGCAGGCCGATGCTCTATCCACTGAGCCAAACCAGTTTCAGCCTGTATAGTGATTTTGAAATGCTTACCTTCATTTTCAAATACTGAAACTTTTGCTTGGCTGGTGTGACTCAGTGGTTGAGCATCAACTCATGAATCAGGAGGTCAAGGTTTGATGCCCGGGTTGCAGGCTCGATCCCCAACAGGGGGCATGCAGGAGGCAGCCGATCAATGATTTTCTCTCATCATTGATGTTTCTATCCTTCCCTCTCTGTTCCTCCCTGAAAACAATAAATATAAATAAGTACAGAAAATTTTATGGCAGAAATAGAATGGGATTGTTCTGAATGAACATATTACAAAGTAGCCCACAGATAAAAGAAAGAACAAAATATAAATTGCTGCCTCTTAATTCTGAAGGCACATGTAGTCCGACCTTGGTCAAGCACGTTGGTTGAACATGCTTTGCGAGTTTTAGCACCCAGGACAGCCTCCTAAGTGTGCTCTGCCCATGTTTTATTCATTCTTTGTTTAGTCATCCTTATCATATTTTACGGCTAAAATAACTTCTTCTTAGATTAAAAATAAATCATTCTTCTTTGATCGAAAGAGTAGTAAATCTTTATTTTGTCAGCAGTTTGTGCCTATTAGCATATTTGAAATGAAAGAAAACTGCGTGTTCCTTCCTTTGATATTGTGAACGGTAATTAGATTATTTGCTAAGAAATTACTTTTCAGAATTAACTGTATTATTTTCCCCCGCGGTGGAACTTAACTGATTTAATGCGCCTCCAGTGCCTTTGGCAACAATATACGAATGCGTGGTGGGATGAGCCCATGTCTGCACAAGTAGAACTTGAGAACTTGTAGGGACGGATAAATTTCTGAAAATTGAACTTTAAAAAAAGAAATCTTCCTCCTTAAATCATGTGTCTTATCCACATAGCGCCACGATTTCCCTGTGGGGTGACAGGAAGCGAGTTTTCATTAGTTTTCCAAACTGCAAGGAAGATGCCAGGCAGGAGTGTGGGGACAGGGGCAGTAAGGATCACGTGTCTGTAGGGAGGTTGAATCAGGGAGGTTGTGTGAGCCTTCCTGCCCCTCCCTTCACCCCACGCTGGCACCTGCCTTCCTGGGAAATTGTGGGTGTAACGGTTACCCTCATAAAAATCTCAAATGTATGTAGAATTTTTTTTTTTTTTATTGTGACTTTGCCACTGTGACTTCCATAGCGACCTTTCTTGACCTGACCACCTTTTGTCTCCCAGACATTTGAAGTCTCCGGGTCACAGCCATGAAAGAGAAAGGCGTCCATTTAAGTTTCCAAACACATGGGCTCCATTGCTTTTGGGGTAAAGGAGCCAGGCTGAACCCCAAGTCTGCACAGCCCACGGCAACTCAAGCTCTGTGATGTGAGTGGAAGCCAGCTGGGTTGTCCCTCAGACCCAGTGTGGCTCACTTGCTCAGGTGCTTATCTATTTATTTATCATCTATCTATCATCTATCTATCTATCTATCTATCTATCTATCTATCATCCTAATATGCAAATAGACCAAATGGCAGAACTGAACTGAGCAACCGGTTACTATGATGTGTGCTGACCAGCAGGAGGTGCACACAGAACATGAAAGGCATAGGCTGTAGCAGGATGATGGAGTAAGTGCTATTAGGGGTGTATGTGTGTGTGTGTGTATGTGTGTGTGTGTGTGTGTGCCAGAACAAGGCAGGGCGCTGGTCACTATCATTGATGTGAGCCTCTGATGGTTACTGAAAATTCTTTGCTCCCGTTCACCGCAGTCCCGCCCAGCACGTGCACCTGAGGGGTGATCAGGGCTGTCAGCCACCCCTCACACCCACTGCTGGTGACAGCCCCTTTCGCACCTGCTGCCAGCACCCAGCACTGGTCCCCATCACTTGGCACTGTCAGTGAATTCAAGTGGCAGCTGTGGCCCCAGTTACCCTAAGGGCTTCTCCACCGCTCCCTGCTCCTGAGGGGTGATTGGGGCAGCAGCCACAGCTTGCACACACTGCTGCACCATCAGCACATGGGAGTGGCAGCAGTGGGAGTGGGGGCTGTTGGTAGATGGGACCAGTGGTCATGGCAGGAGGGGCTGGGCAGGGGCATGGAGGATGAGTCAAAACCTGCCCCTGTGCTCGCCAAAGCCTCTCAGCCCGCAGTTCCTTTCAAGGTGCACACATTCCTTCACTGGATCCTAGTATGAATATAAGTCTATTGGCTTTGATGGCATCATAAAAGCGGGTGGTACCAGGGTCTCCTGCCCAGAGCTGGTGTTGGTCCTAAAATTATAGTCTCCTTAACATCTTTTGTGGTCTGGCTTCCGGGTCCACCGGCTGTAAACACAGGGCTATTGTTCACATTCTTCTGCTGGGCCCATTCCCCTCTCTCTCTGACTCTTGTGCATAACTTAAAATATATGATGTGAGCCTGCAGAAAATTTATGGGTTTGGGTGGGAGGCAGAAATAAATCTTAGTTATTGGCCTCCTCACGTGGAGACGTTTCTCCACGTGCTGCGCAGAGGTGTGGGTGACATTTGAAGCGTGGTTCACTGGGTTGGAAGGAGTTTTTTCTTTTTTTGTTTTTACGTAATTTGGGAAGCTTTTAAAAGTCGGAGTGGGCGTCGCACAGCAGGTGGTGAATGGCAGGCATTTGGGCAGAATGGGAATGAGAATATCAGACCCCTCCGCAGGAGAGGAGCTTCAGAAACAAAGTATGTTCGGGCTGCTCTGTGACAATGCATATGAAACCACTAATTCCTGCTCAGTCCTCTCATTTTTATTTAAATTTTTTTTTTTTTTTTTTTTAAGTTCTGGTGATATTGCTTCTGTAGATTTAAGTGGATAGAAGTCTAACTATTTTAGATACAATTGGCATTTTGAATTTAAAACTCTCAATAAAACTTTTCACCAGGGATATGATTGTAGTTTTAACTATTTCAAACTCTGCCCTTTCCATTTGTCATTTTTGTAATGAGGGCGGGGGGGGGAGGGGAGGTGGAGGAAGGGGGCATTGTAATTGGAAAAACTCTACATTTGCATTTGGATCTGACTTCTGATGCATCCCAACCACTGTCACCAAGTCATTAAAACAGGGTGGATATTAAAGTAGATTAAAAAATCTTTATTGTTAAAAGTATTACATATGTCTCTTTTTTTCCTCCATTAATCCATTCTAGACCACCCATAGCCCCTGCCCCAGGCCTTCACCACCCTATTGTCTGAGTCCATGCATAGATAGATAGATAGATAGATAGATAGATAAATAAAAAGATAGATAGGTAGATGTAGAGATAGATATAGAGGTTAGATATATAGATATACATTGAATGGCCAGATTATTATGATCGCTGAACACATAATGTTCTGGCCACTCAGTGTGTGTGCAGTTGGCCAACCTGCCTGCATGTTGAACTCCTGGTGGAGGGGACAATTTGCATATTAGCCTTTTGTTATATATGATATACACTGAGTGGCCAGATTATTGTGGGTTCAGAGATCATAATAATCTGGCCACTCAGTGTATACACACACAAGTTTTTGATTGATCACTTGTATGTGTATACTTGTGTGTGATTGATCATTTCCCACCTAGCCACCCTCCCCTAAACACTAAAGTAGTTTTTTTGTGTGTTAAAATCTTGAAAAAGTCAATGTCTGCTTTTCAGCGCAGACATTGATTCATTCATTGAAACCTTTTCTATTTCTACTCTGTGGGAGACCCCACCTTGGATACAAACATGATAAACCATAGTCAGAATCTTCAAAGAGCCATTTCTATAGCAAGGATGACAAGATGGAGAACGAAAAAGAACATAAATATGTGCAGAGATGATCACATCGGGAAGCGATCAGTGTGTTTTAGAATTTAGAGCATTTCCAACAAACAGTCAGGAGTTTGAAGAGCAACGAGGGGGAGGACCCTGTGTTTATCTTGAGGAATATCTATGATTTCTACCCAAGGAAAGAGATAGGACTTTCGCAGAATGATCTGAGCCACAGTTCGGAGAACAGGAAGCGCTGAGTACGTGCAGAGCAGGAGTGGTGTGGCAAAAGTGGGGGAAAGAACACGAGGTTATACCAGTTCATCGCAAAGACAAAAACAAGAGGTGTCACGAAGGCCAGACAGTAGAAATATTCTTGAGGATGAAATAAAAGAGTTTCTGTATACTGAATACAGTGAGCCTGGAACAAAGTGGATGCTACACAAATATTAATTGGATGACTGCCTTATCTCCTTTGATTCCCCAAACAATTAAATGAAGTAGGAATAATCATTGTCTTTATAACGAGAAAGCTGATGAGTCTAAAGCAGTTTGCATCTTGGGCAAATCCTTACAGTGAAGTTTTTGGGATAGAGATTCGAAGTTAGCGGCGCCATATTATGGTTGCTTTGCTTATTAGTAGAAAGGGAATTCTGATGCCATGAAGATTTCAGATTCCAAGGTGGGCTTGTCACTCAAGTGCTAGGACACAAGGCAGAGCAACCGATCAGGAGAAATTATGTACCAAAGTCATCGGCAGTCCACCTGATAACCATCGATACGCTGTGTGGTAGGAGCAGTGAGTGGGAGAGGGGATTAGAACCTTCCTAATTCTTGCAGGAATTTTCACACTGTCTTCAGTAAGTGAATCAATTTGTATGGAAATGAAAGTCGTTATTCTGAAAAGAGTCCTCCTTAGCTGGTCTGTTCAGTCTCTGTTTAACGAATCTGTTGGAATCCGTCTGGTATAAGTCTATTAATTTATTCTGACTCATCCCTTTCAAAAGACAATAAAGAGTAAGTTAAAAATGAATGCAACCCACATTAAAAAAACAACCATCACTGGATACTGCTCCTGAAGCAGTTAAACACACATAAACATATAAGTTTATGCCATTTACAAAATATTAAAATGACATAGCCTCATAAATAAACGTGTAAGTGTTTTAATATACATATCCAGGGAGACCCCAGCCCCCTGTCCCTGGATGCAGCTCATTTAAACTCAGTTAGCAGTAACTCAGCACAACATGTACCTACTCCTGCTCACACAGTTCGGTAGAGTATTTGCTAAATGCAGGCATGCATACTCTGTTAAACAGACTGCTCAGCGAATTCTGGGACTGAGAAAATCTTAGTTCTGAACACGCAACGCTCAGATGAAATACTGACATACAAACCGACATACCCTGCCCTGAACTCCCCACCCTCACCACATTTAAAAAAGCAAAATACTTCAGCATCCATTTATTTTATTTCTCAATAAACATATTCTGTGTATTCAAATGTTCAGATGTCAGTTGGTTGCGGGTAACTAGCGCCATTAAAAGCAAAATCTTAAATAGAGTTGGGGGGGGACTAAAATAGTATGTTTCTTAATGGGTCAGCAATATTTTGGTCACAAGATTCATATAAAAGTGCAATAAGGCTAAAAAAACCCCGAAACATGGGCTTTTACCTGACGGATATTTGCTTTATAACTTCATGCCTGTCATTTTGTTCAGAGGTCATAGAATTATTTAAAATGTCAGTAATTTCAACGTACATTAAAGAGTTGTTCAGAAGTTCCTGCATGCCACTTATAAGATAGTTTTTACTATGCATCAGTCACCAAGTCACAATTACAGTAGATATTTCTAGAAATGTCAACGGCTTTCTGGTTTAGATTCACTCCATAACACCAATAGGAACCTGTAATTGACATTTTACTATTCCACTTCAAGCTAAAGACAGACGGGAGTGTATATGTATGGGATGAAATGCAAGTGTCTTAGCAATTATTTTTTTTCCAAATCAAGTCATGGTCATGTCTCAATAGATTTTTCCAAAGGTGTGTCTATTCTTTATTGGCAGTGTGGTGTCTTGTTTTTTTTTATTTCGAATTGCAACTTGACTCAAGGACTTGCTTCAGAATATGGCAGCAGGCAACTGAAAATTAGTTTCAATATAGCAATCGCCTCTTTGGGAGGTATATAGGAATTAGTAGTAAAATAATAATGAAGGATCAGGTTAGACAGTATGTCAATCTGATATCTGTTTCGAGAATTTCAAATGTGAACGTTAAAGTTAAGGTTGAATTTTAATTTACTAGACTCCTTGAAATCATGAACCCATCATCAGCGATGAGTCTGATGCCTGCTGAAATGAAGGTTAAGATGATGCCTATAAAATGTCATTTCATATTTATTTCTAGAACAAATCATTGCAAAAGATAGAGGAATATACTTGATCTGGTGAAGTCACTAAAAATTAAGTCTGTTCTTACATAGGGCACCATGGCAGGATACTTGGATAAGAGAGACTCTATAAATAAGATCATTAAAATGCCTTTTGTTATTAGCAATCTTCTTTTGCATTTGCAAAGTGTACTTGAAGAAGTTTAAAGTGCTTTTAAAAATATCTTTGTATGGCTTCACAGTAACTCCTGAACAATGAAACAGACCTCCTCTCTGAAAATCATCATTGCAAAGGGAATTTTCTCTGTGGGACTAAATGACCTAACATTGAATAAATAGCCTCCTGCAATCTATGGCTACAGTTGTGTGCCTCAAAGTGTACAGTGAGATCAATGGTCCCATTGAACTTTGCACTGATGGTCTGAAATCATCAGATGTATTTGATCAATGTTGGGTGTAATATTTGAAAAAGTAGTGGTCGATCCTGTTTAATGTATCACCAGTTTCAGTACCCCTAGTGCCTCTTTATGTGTTCATGATATACAATGGCCATTCAATAAATAGTCAATACCCGAAATAGTATCAGGTGGTGCCTATATAAATGCCACCCAGGTTCTACAGATAAAGGAGGAAGTTTTTACTGTTGCGTAGCAAATTCCCATAGGCATAGCAGTAGATCTGGGATCTAGGCTCACCTGGGTTCTATGCTCAGGTCTCTGTAGGCTGAAACCAAGGCTCTGGCCAGGGTTGTGTCGGTCTGGGAGTGACCATGCACTCACATGCTCAGGTGACATCCACATTCAAGGCCACGTGGCTGTCCAAGACCTGTGCACGGGGGAGTGAGTGAGAACCTTGAGGGATCGTCTTAGACTTCTTCCAACTGCAATAAATAAGTGTTCTCTCTCTCTCTCTCTCTCTCTCTCTCTCTCTCTCTCTCTCTCTCTCTGTCTCTCTCTCTCTCTTTCTCTCTCTCTCTCTGCCTGATTTTGTTCTTCCAGAGAACAAATGGAGGCCATCTCAAATGGAGGCCATCTTTCCAGGTGCCAAGGGCTGATGGTGAGGATGCCACAGTATTGTGCCTATTTTCTATCTCTTAGCAGCATGTCCCCTGTGCCCCTCCTCCTTAATATCCCCCCCCCAAGAACTGATTGTTTCCACTTGTTTTCATCTAGGGCAGAGATTACAAAGCCTGATGAATACCTGGGAAACCAGACTCTATGTCAGGGCTGTTGGAGCCAGTAGAGGTGGGAGTAGGCAGACACTCCTACAGGAAGGAACCTGGAGGAGTTAGCAGGAGCTGTGCAGTGTGCTTTCTTCTGGCTGTCCCAGCCATTCAGACCAACAGAGAAACACAGTCATGCCTCCGCATCAATATTTTGTAGGATCCTTTATACAATGTCAAGAGATTCTGGAGCCCAAGTGAGTTCCAGAAAACCAGACTTCTTTATCAAGAACTATCGAGGATTGTGAGTTATTCTTATGTGAAGGGAATAGGGTAGGAATCATTTGAGTGACCCAGAGAGAGACTGTCATTCTGTGACACCTTTCTTATGAAAATAATTTAAGATAAACAGATCAGCCCAGCTGGCATGGCTCAGGAGCTGAGCATTGACCTATAATCTAGGAGGTCAAGGTTTGATTCCCAGTCATGGCACATGCCTGGGTTGGGGTTCGATTCTCAGTAGGGGCATGCAGGAGGTAGCCAATCAATGATTTTTCTCTCATCAGTTGATATTTCTCTCTTGCTCCTTTCCTCCCTCTCTGAAAGCAAGAAAAATATATTAAAAAGATAAACAGATCAATGGGTGTCTGCCACGCTATTGTGAATAAGAATGCAATTTCAATCCTGTTCAGATAAATAAATGTGGGGCATAGTCAATAGAGCAGAGAGTGTTGGTTGCCATGATTTTTTAAAAAATTGAGCTACAGAGAGATAATCAGCATAAATATCAAACTGACATGAATTACAGGACCTGATTGGTGGGCCTGCAGAGGGAATTGGGCTAGTGGAGGGCAAAGGTCACATTGCTTAACATTTTCTGAAGCCAGGGCAGATGTGAAGGAGGCCTCACAAAGGACTGCGAATTCTCAAATTTGTTCTTCTCCAACACTGTCTCTCGCATTGGAGAGTAGAGTAGTTGACATCATCAGAAAAAGTTTGTTGTAATTGTTGAACCATTTCCTATAATTGCTTTCTTAGCCCTGAGGTTGGATTTTAAAGCTGGAATGATGAATTTTTCAGACTATATTATTTTCATATTCCGCGTGCGTACCTCATGCAAATTGACTTTCTTATAGCCTCTCCCTGACCTTTCCCTCATTGAGCGAAATTAAATTGTACATTGAGCCTGTTTAGGAGCAGTCTCGGTGGGGAAAATGGCTCTTCTACTCCATTCAGGTTTAAGAGAGAAGCCTTTAGCATTGCAAGTCACCAACCCCATTACATAATGAAATACAAACCTAGGTAATAGGTAAAAAAAAACAAACAAAACTAAATCATTTTGTTTGTGAACAGAAAATATACAACCTGCCGTTTTATTTAAATGAAATGAAAACATTTTGTTTGCTCAGAACGAAAAGGAAATAGCAAGGTTGAAGATGTTAGCATACCGCAGGAAAAAATAAGTACCTGCAACAATTCGCTCTTCATATTTTCAGAATCTGAGGGTCCTTTTTATACCATATGCTGGCATATTTGACATCCCCTCCCCACCCTGCCCACCCTGGCTGCTTAAAATTGGGGAGACACGTATTGGGAGAAAGGTATTCTGCTTCTGTAAGTAATCTGAATAGCCTCAATCTGTGCTTCCAATAACATATTCATAGCTTAAGAAACAAACACACACAAACAGTCTTGGATACCTACATACAAAAAAGATAAATATTTTTTGGCATGCAGTCCCACATAATAAACGACTTTCTGTTTTATCTGAGGGTGTTGCAGGGTAGTTTTATACCTGGCGGTGTCTGAGGAAAATCTAACTGCAGGCTGTGTATTTTCTGTTCACGGAATCTCAGCCGCCTCCTAAAATTCGCTGTAACCTTCTGAGCACGGTGGCACGGGTGCCTGGCATACTAAAGAAGGAAATCTTCGGGCTTCCCCCGTGCCATTTATTTTAGATTCACACAGCGTCTTATTTTCAAAACTCTGAAATCATATTACACGGATTTGACTCCCTTTATCCAAAGATCCTGATTCGATTTTCGTATGAAAGTGTTCCTGAACGTAATGGTATGCATGGGATCAGAAATAGAAGGATGGGTGTTTATTTTTGCATCCAGAAAACAGGTTTGTGTGTAAGCCAGGTTTAAGGGGACCGCACCTACAAAGCGAGCGTTTATGGAATAATCTCCATAAACCACTACTTGGTTTAGGAAGCCTAGCATCTGAGAGAGAGAAATAACCCCATCTGCAAAAATAACTCGAGACTCGATGGATATTTTAGAAATTTTAATTTTAAAAGATGTAGCATATGAAGTAGTAAAACTGTCAAGCTTGTTGACTTCGGGGCTTGTAAAGTAAAAACAAACAGATTCCATAATCATTTAATGAAGTCTATAACTCGGTTACTTGGTTACATACAACATATTAATATATGTACACCATTCTTTCTTAATTCTCTGATTCTCCCCCTGCCCTACACACCACAATGCCCCCACTCCCTATTTCGGTCAAAGCCTACACATTTTTTTTCTATGTGATTCATCCTTTTGGTATGATTTTCAATGCCATGTTGAGTAGCATAATTAGAAAATTTTAAAAAGGGCATATTCATAAAAATCTTGCAAATTTATCATTGAGGTGTTACATTTGATATCTGAATCCTTTTCACCCCCTTCCCCCCTTCTCATTGAAGTCAAGTCTGGTCTGAATCATCACTTATACTTGGAAGAGACCTGAGCAAACAATCCAGTTTATATCTAGGCCAAAGACTCAGCCTTAAAACATAGGAAACAAAAATTAACCTCTAGAATCAATTTCAGTTTTCACTTTTTAGAATATTAATTTTAATCAGTCTCAGTCATTCCTGCATTTATTTTTATAGGTATATTATTATCTTGGAAGCGATTAGAAAGTATTAAAATGAATCAGTAGGGGTTTTTATAAAACAAAAGAACAAATCTATAGCTCCAATTAAGTCTTTTAAAATTATCTAACTAAATATCTAAAAATTAAGGTAGCTTCTATTTTAAAATGAATTTTAAGAGATCAACTCATTTAATACGTAATGCAGATCTTCAGTATAAAAGCCAGCTAGAGCTATCTATACTTAGTATTTTTAATATTGAGTATTTATCAAATGTACAATTTTAATATAAAACTAATTAAGTATATCAGTCCTTAAAAAAATCTGGAAGCCTGGAACTGTTACATTTATATGTGTGCATATATGACTACAATTTAAACTCATTTAGAAATTATGGCTACCACATTTAGATACTATACCAGTAATAATAGTTCATTTTCCCTCCACAAAATAAAATGATCTGAACTTCCAGTGCTCCAAATATTACATTCAATTAAATTGTAGTATCTTTAGCATTTTATATATAAAGTAAAATTAAAACAATTGGTTCTAATATATAGCTTGTATTTCTTTCAATAATGATAGATGTGCACGTATATATTCACTGCATGTATTTATAACACCAGCAGAATTACATTTGAAAGAAAGAATCTAGTTTCATGTTGAGTTCTGATTTAAGGTTTAATTTCCAGTAAAACAAGCAAGATGACTTTTTTTTTTAAACAGGATAGTATATTTGATATACTCACCTGATATTGTATTTTATGAGATTCCAGATACTTAGTAGGCATAATCAATTACTCTGCTGTGATAACTATGTAATGCCACCTTTAGAGATGCATTTTCTGACTCAGACATTCTCTGGAGGCCCCTTTCTACATCAGAGCTTCTGTGTGAAAAATTGAAAATGAAGATACCTTTTCTTTTTTTAATGCAGACACTGATCTTGCTGGGATACATCCAATAGCATTTTCAGTATTTAGGGATTAAAAAACACTTCTTTTCACATGATTTTTTTAGAACACAATATTTAGTTATTTTGTTGATTTTATTTCTCTCCAATTACTTTTTATCTGTTATTTGTAATCCTAATTTTTAAATCAAAATCCTCTGCAAAGTATAAATAGTGCCTGTTTATATTACCTGTAACATCTGCCTAGGGATTTCCCTTTATGACAGATAAATAGCATGCTGTGGCAGAGCAATTATACTTCATAGACTGAAGAATAATTATTATTTTTATTTATCTCTTAAAAATCAAGCTGTTGATATAGACCTATTTATGTGTAGGTGCGACACCCTGAAAACTTCTTTCACCTAAAATTCTTGACAAAATAGCCACTTGGAGAAGAAGAAAAATAAAAAATAAATAAATAAAAAGAAAACGTGTCCTAAATTGGCTAACAAAAAGTAAATAACAGACTCAATTTTAAAGTTCTTGTTGCCTTCATAATCATGTGATTTTTTTTAAAGTGAATATATTTATTATATTCCACGATAGATGGGCTTAGGAGTTATATCTGTATATGTAAAAGCCTAAGCGACTGGCTGACCAGCCAACTAGCCAACTGGCTGGTAGCTATGATGTGCAGTGACCACTAGGGGGCAGACTCTCTGACTGGTAGCTATGACGCACACTGACCATGCAGGAGCTGCCGAGCTGCAGTGATTTAGCACCTGCCGTTTTTGAATCTGGAGGCTGATTCTGGGGTGCATCACCTGAGAACTGCCCTCTTACAATCCAGGACCCCTCAGAGAGAGCCAGTTTGGGCCCAATCTGCTAAGCCAGGCTGAGGGACCCCACCAGTGCACGAATTTGTGCACCGGGCCTCTGGTAGATAAATAAAATTTTATGGGTTGAATCTTGGTCTTTTAATGAATTTACCTCATCGTTTCAGGTGTCATATATATTATTTTTTGGTTGATAATTATTTATCAGTGTCTGTTCACAACTGCTTTTCTGATTATGTATGGAATGAAGTCAAATGAAAGGTGTGACTGGCAGATACAGTACATATTGTTAGAATAAACATTTTGACTTACATTCTTAAAATCCTTTTACATGCCATATTTTATTTAAACGATGCACCCATTTGTTCACCTAGGCTATGTCTTAGAGGCAGATGTACAATCTCACCCCCCAAACTGAGCAAAATTCATTTTCTTTAAAACCAAATGGAAACATCTGACTTCACGTCCTTGAATTCGTTGTAGGTGAAGGAACGAGACCGCCTTCTCAGATTGGAGGGTCTCTGAGGTCTTCCTTCTGTCAAGTCTGCATACATGTCAGACTTCAGGAACCGCGTGTAGCTGTCTTGTTCCATCAGCTGATACACTCTGCTCTGAGCAGCGTCAAAACTGTGCAGGGTGGGCTGGGTGATGCTCTTCATGATGAGTTCTTTGGTGTGAAAATCAAGGTTAACCTGGATCATAATTTCACAAAAGGGTGGTTAGGGCCCATCGATGGAAGTAAACACCTTTGAGAAACAGTCCAAGACTTTTCTCCTTTGCTCTGTCATGAAAGGGATTCATTAGTGTCAGGAAAACTGGGGGGATAGACTCTGTCCTTGTGACCCTCAGGTTTAGAATGACCCAATCACCTGTCTCACTCACCTCCCACATTCACAATGGTTTTCTTTTTTTCCCCCTTTTTAAAAAAATATATTTTATTGATTTTTTATAGAGGGGAAGGAAGAGGGATAGAGAGTTAGCAACATCGATGAGAGAGAATCATTGATCAGCTGCCTCTTGTACACCCCCTACTGGGGATGTGCCCGCAACCAAGTTACATGCCCTTGACCAGAATTGAACCCAGGACCTTTCAGTCCGTAGGCTGACGCTCTATCCACCTAGCCAAACCGGTTTCAGCTCACAATGGTTTCTTAAAGAATTTCACTTAAATACTACGGGAGGAATTGGGGGAGCATATGTGAAATATACTTGTTTTTTTCCTCTGTGACTCCAAAGTAAGATTTCATTTCAGGAAAGACTGTTGCCAGTCTGTATGGTTAAAATTGTTTGCCCTCTTGTTTTTTTTTTTTTTAAAAATGAAAACACATGAGGGGTCAATGGGAGAAAAAAGGGGACATATGCCATACTTTCATCATAAAGATTAAAATTTCTTTTTAAGAAATGAAATTACTGAATTTAACAGTTTGCTTCTAATAAAAACTTTTTTTTTTTCAACTGGAGAAATACAATCGATATATTTTCAATTGGATATTTTTAAAACAAGGGCTAGCAAATCTCCTTCAATCGTGTTTTATAAGTACAAGGCTATACTCATTGTTGGAGTGTGCATGTGCTTAGGTGCTTGGGTGCTCAGCCTGTCACGGGTCCAGCAGTGTTTCCCAAGGCATGGTACACTTACCCCCAGGGGTACGGGAAGAGTTGGTGGGGGTACGCGTTGCACCGGAGTTTGGTGGGGATATGCACTGCACCGTGCTTAGCTGCGCCTAATTCTACGTTCTCATGAGTACGAGGGGTACTCAGCGTTAGGAAAATTATAGAAGGGGTACACATATGTCAAACGTTTGGGAAACACTGGTCTAGGGGTTCAGAATTGACTCTTGGGTGGCATTCCATGTGGCTCTTGTCTCCCGAAGCTGCTGGTGCTCCCCACTCGCTTCTAATTTAGAATAATGGGACCTTGTAATAGCGAGTACCATGGAGGTCATTAGGTCCCACTCATTTCCATCGTTAATAAAACAATGTTCTTGCCGAAACCGGTTTGGCTCAATAGATAGAGCGTCGGCCTGCAGACTGAAAGGTCCCAGGTTCGATTCTGGTCAAGGGCATGTACCTTGGTTGCGGGCACATCCCCAGTAGGGGGTGTGCAAGAGGCAGCTGATCGACGATTCTCTCTCATCTATGTTTCTAACTCTCTCTCTCCTTTCCTCTCTAAAAAAAAAAAAAAAAAAAAAAAAAATCAATAAAATACATTAAAAAAATAAAATAAAACAATGTTCAGTGATGGCCAGCAGGGAGTTTAGAGCCTACTTGGCATTTCAAAATGGGGCTTTTGTTTTATCCCAACCCTTGTTTTCATCCTATCATGATGCTTTCCTACAAGCACACGTGTGCTAAAAACGAATTCATGAATATTTAAAAAATGTAAGTCACTGAATGCTTTTTATCAAAGCACCCGCTGACATATCAGGTTCTGATGGGGTGAGTTTTCAGGGGTGTCTTTCCTTTTCCTGGGTAACACCTGACACCTAGCTGCCTTTATTTGGTCTGTGTATAAGGTTGGCCCTGGGACAATCAGAGTCACGCATTGAATCACGGAACAAAATGAAGCATACTGAAAGCAAGGAAATCATTATTTTGGGGGTGCACCTCAGGGCCCATATACATCTGTAGTCAAGTAGCATTCTTAGCAGTATAGACTACGAGCTTCTCCCCTTTCAGCGAAGAAACACTATTTATTGTACACATAATAAAAACATAGACATTTTACTGAATTCATATGGAGGGTAGGTAATATTTGCCATTTTTTTTTAGCAGTTGTGTCGCACAATTATCTCACACTGAGCTTGCAGTCAAAGGCGATTACGATTGGTTGTCACTTGGACCATTGCCAAATTATGTTTCCCTCATCTCTTATGATTTTTAGTCTATCATAGGGAGGAGGAATAATCATTTTGGGGCAAATAAAAGTTTGTATAGGTAGGTGAGCTAAAGTGGTGCATGGTACCAACCTCTTGATTTCTCTCGCCTTCATCTTTTGTTTCTATGAGAGTTTGCTTATGCTAAGGCAAGCATGTCAAACTCACAGCCCGGGGGCCACATGTGGCCCACAACCAATAAATTTTGTGGCCCAGCCAATATAACCGTATGTAAGGAATGTTTTGATAAAAGTTTCGTAACTTAATTTTTACAATATCCTGTTAGACATCATTATAAATAACGAACTACAGTGTTCTCTAACGACTGATTACTCTAATCCTATTGCATTCATTTCCCTTATGCACCTTTCACGCAGGCACACCGTTTCTTTACACTAATACTAGCAGCGAATATTTCAGCAGCCAATGGCCACATCATTAGTCTTGTACTGACTTGTTTGGTGTGAGCAACAGGAAATATTTCGCTTTCAAAGAGCAAGAAGAATAGGTTTACTTGCGTTACGCTTATTAATTTGTGCAGTTATTCAGTGTCTGGTAAGTTAACATTCAAGAAAAAAATTAATTTTTATTAAAATGTTCTATTATTTTCTGTTAATGATTACTCATTTTATTTCATCCCTTTGTATTCAGCATGTCTCTATTAAAATAAATTTCTATGAAAATAGAAGCTTTTTTTTTTGCAGTCCACATACTCTTAAACCTTGTTTATTTGGCTCATTGTTAGCCTTTGAGTTTGACATGCTTGTGCTAAGCTGATAAATATGAATAGGTGATTGAATCTCAGTGTTACGAGTAACTGTGTTCACTCTTAGTCTAGAATCAAATAACCCGAGGAGTGACTTTGGTTATACCTTTCCTCCCCTGACGATGTCTTACAACACGTTCTGTTTGAGCTAGAAACCTGCTCCAGCAAACCCTGGGCTTTCTGGTGGAATGTATGCGGGGAGGCGCCAATTTGATGAAGGCAGATTCTCTCCCCAAATGATCGCCCAGTGGTACATTTTCCCAGGTATGTTTACCTCTTGTGGGGCATCGTTCTGGATAAACTTCTCATATATTGCTTTTGCTTTCAAGATCATTTGTTGGGGGTCCTTGCTTTTTTTGAAGTCTTCGCAGGCCATCCAGAATTCAATGTTTTCCTCGCTGAATTCGGTTCTAAGAAACTGGGTAAAGGTCTCCAGTCCATCTACCAAGAAAGGAAGTGACATATTTTAACTGTAAAATATTAATGCGGAGAAAATGCCCTCCCTGATATCAAAGTATAGCCAGAAACATGAACAGAACAGCTCGCCCTTCTCAAAGGCAGCACAGCAACCCACATCCTGAACAGTATCCAGGAGGGACCTCATAGAAAATAGTTGTAATCTTTACAGCTGTGAAAAGGAGGTATCATTCCTGTTGAAATGCAGCTGGGCTCATACTGAGAGCTGAGTAAGAGTGACCCCCACTCTGAAACTTGCTTAGGGTCTGTTTCAGTCATGCCTTTTCCCGTGTGTGTGTGTGTGTGTGTGTGTGTGTGTGTGACTCTATAGAGCCAAGAAGCCATTCCACCAGGACCCATTCTCCCCTCTAGACCATACCCTGGTACCTAGGACTCTGGATATCTCTGTTTAAAACTCTTTTTCCAGGGGTTGTCTGCTCAACTCATTTTCACTTACATCCATTTCTTTTAATTAATTATTGACTTTTTTCTGGGGGGTGGGATGGGGAGAGAGACATCAGTTTGTTGTTCCACTTATTTATGCATTCATTTGTTGATTCTTTTAAAAAATATATTTTATTGCTTTTTTACAGAGAGGAAGGGAGAGGGATAGAGAGTGAGAAACATCGATGAGAGAGAAACATTGATCAGCTGCCTCCTGCACACCCCCTGCTAGGGATGTACCCTCAACCAAGGTACATGCCCTTGACCAGAATTGAACTTGGGACCCTTAAGTCTGTAGGCCAACGCTCTATCCACTGAGGCAACCAGGTTAGGGCCACTGGTTGATTCTTGTTTGTGCCCTGACCAGAGATTGAACCCATAGCCTTGACATATCCACTTATGGGGATGATACTCTAACCCAGTGGTCGGCAAACTCATTAGTCCACAGAGCCAAATATCCACAGTACGGCAATTGAAATTTTTTTTGAGAGCCAAATTTTTTAAACATAAACTTCTTCTAATGCCACTTCTTCAAAATAGACTCATCCAGTATTTTGTGGAAGAGCCACACTCAAGGGGCCAAAGAGCCTCACGTGGCTCGCAAGCCTCAGTTTGCCGACCACTGCTCTAAACAACCGAGCTACCTAGCCAGGGCTATATTCACTTCTTAGGTTCACTACCCTCTAGGACTATTTCTCATGGCCAGTGACTATTTGTAACATAAACAGTTCAATATAGAACGAAGCAAGAAGAATAAATCTCATTTGGTAGAATTGTGGCAAATCACTAAGGGTTTTGCATTGATAACACGTGGAGAGGTTTTGATGAAGGCAGATTCTCTCTAAAGGTTGTTTATACGCCTTTCTGCATTTAATTTTTACAACGATGAAGGCTAAGGGTTGTTTATATGCCTTTCTGCATTTTTAATTTTTACAATGATGCCTGGAATACACCCCATGCTCATTGTCATTGACAAAGAAACTGCGTTTCAGATACGTCCAGTGGCTCCGGGTCTTACTTTTCCAGCAAACAAAGACCATTAGAAATGGACGCAGTAACGACCCGCTTAAGGGCTGATCCCCAGAACCTGTGAGTGTGACTGCACAGGGGAACGGGCTGTGCTGCTGGGATCAGGCAAAGGAGCTGGAGAAGGGAGAGAGCACGTGAGGGTCCCAGGTGGACCCACTGGGATCACAGGGCCTTTAAAAGCAGACGTTGGAAGGGCAGGTCAGAGAGAGGCAATGTGGGGAGGGCACTGTGGGCCGTAAAGGTAGAAGACGGTCATAAGCCAGGGAATGCCAGGGGATTTGGGGGGTGGAGGGTTCCTGAAAGGAGGAAGTGGCCCTCGGTTTAGAGCCAGCAAGAGAATGGAAAGCTTCATCCAAATTCTCAAAAAACGGAATTCTGGCCCAAACCCCCAAATTTACCCTGAAAGGGCTTCTTCCCTGGACCCTCCAGGAAGGACCCCGGCCTGTGGAGCCCTTGGTTTCTTTTCAGTGAGGCCCAGCGTGCACTTCGGACCCACAGGACGCTAATAGAGTGAATTTGCCCTCTTTCAAGTCACTCAAGTTGTGAGAAATTGTAACAGCAGCCACAGGACATGAATGCAACCCTCCAACGGTGCTTTCCACACCCCCATTTCCCTCTCCTGCTTATAGAGCTGGCCCTCTTGTTAGGAAGCCTTTTTATTTTATGTTTTCAATCTTTTGAATGTCTGAGAGATCCAGGGACATCCTGTTGGAGAAACCAGCAGAGAGAAGTGATATTGACGACCTCTAGGCACCGCCTAAACCTCAGATGGCGATATGGCTCCAACTCTCACCTCAATGAGCGCCACCTGGGTGTGTTCATTGGCACGAGGGAGATGCGGGCATGTCTCTTCCCAGTGAGTTGGCCCAGAGCACCAGCTGGTGGTGATTAGATGCCGACGAAGGAACCGGGAAAACAAGCAACGTCACGTTCAACGAGACGGTGCAGAAGACATGGTGCGTCTGGACTAGGACTCGGGACGTGTCTCTGTCCTTAGATGTCTGTGGTGTGGTCATTCCTGGCCCAATGCGACCGTCATACAGAGACCACCGTGCTCTGCGCTCCCTGAACAGATGGACACAGTCTCGCCTCGGAGCAGAAGCCGGAGGAGTGGTCAGCATGCCTGATGGTTAGCTTGTTCTTGTTTGTCCAGCTTAGAGCTTGATCTTCAAGATGAGTTTCTTAAGCTAAGTCTGGGGCTTTATCTCAGAAGGTGGCAGGAAACAGGAGTGGACAAATGATTCTTTGAAGAATTTTTTTTTTTTTTACTATTATTTTTATATACTATTATTTTTATATATTTTTTATTTTTTGGCCTTTTTCATTTTTATTATTTATTTATTTATTTATTTTACTTTTCCCATAACCATTTATCCCCTTGATGCCCTCTACCCCCTCTCACGCCCTACAAGACCACTCTGTTATACTTTGAAAACTTGGACCGAGAGAAGATTTCCTCCCCTACAAATACTTAGGAATGTATGTACTTTGGGATAAAGTGAATGACCTGGTTCTGTTTTTAGTGTTTTTTTAAACTGAAATCTCTGCCAAGATGAACAGTATAGGAGTCAGACGCGTGGGTTTGACTAGGGTTTATTCTCACAGCAAAGTCACGGGATCGTTGGTTTTTGGGTGTTCTATCTGGTTTCCTTCCCCACGATTCCTTCCACCCTCTGTATCTCTGTATCTGAACTTGGGAACAAAAGCTGAGAGTCACTTCTGTTATTTGAGATGAGGTTCCTTTAATGGTGGAAAGTGATATGGCAGCACGCCTCTCCTGGCCCAGAGCCTGGGGCCGGGTACTTCAGGGATAGTGGCATGAGCATCTGGGGCCACTGGCTAGTAACGGCTTGAAAACTTCCTCCTCTTCTATTTCTGCGACAGGAAGGTGGTTGTGTTGCACCATGTCTGGTTTCATTGCTGTCTTTCTCCCCTTCCTCCTCTTTCACTAATGATTCTGGAAGGAAACCAGAGACAAGGGCAAACCAAGCCTTTCAGCCCCTAATTCAAAGCTGAGGTACAGTGCAAAAGGTGGGCAACCTCTAGGCCTGTCTAGCAAAACCACAACCAAAACAAGAGTCTGTAGACCAGCGGAAGGTGTGGCCCACACTGTAGTTCCCTTTTGCCATCATAATTTAGCTCCGAGGTCCATTTATAGTTGAAGGTGGATTTTACTTATGTTTATGCCTAAGAGACGAAGGAGTTGGGTGTTTGTTGTGGGAGAGCTTGATTCGGAAATTTTAATTTTGCAGAACACAGGAATCCCTTATCTCGCAGAAAGTCGGTAACTAAAAAAATGGGGAAGAGCAACTGCAAAGCCACTAGCTGAACAGCGTAAGGAGAAGTAGCCCTTTCCTTCCCCAAAAGAGAAGTGCTCCTTTCCTTGTAGCCTTTCCTCTCAGCATCAGCGATAAGTATTTTCCACAGTCTAATCAGTTCATGTTTTTAGATCAAGTGGTGCAATGACGTACATCTTTTCCTTTTTCTTTTTCCATTATCCTCAGAATTAAGCTTCATAGGATGACAGTTCAGGGTGCAAAGAGTCCAAGCAAATAGTCATTAAGTATAAAGGTTAAAATATTGGAATTATTCATCAGGAGCAGGGAAAGAGAGTTCATGGGGAAATAGCTATGTAGTTGTCAGAAGATTGTTTTCCTGATGGGGATCTCTCCAAGGAGATCCCTTCTCCTCCTCACCTTCAGTTGTCCGCTGTGTGAGAGGGTTAGAGAATCTAGGTGTGATCGAACTGTCTTCCACCTTTAGGGCCTAGGTGTTGGCCTCAAAAACCCAGCAAAACTTCTGAGGTTTCCAGCAATTAAGTTCAAACTCTGATAGCCTGATATCATCTCACAAGTACTGTTCTGCCTCCATTTCTCATCTATAACAGGCACTGCCACCTTCCTCTTATTATGGAATAAAATGTGGGGATCTTTTTATTTTTATTTTTTTAATATTTAAAAAAATTATTTTATTGATTTTTTTTTTTTTTTTTTTTTTTTTTTTTTTTACAGAGAGGAAGAGAGAAGGGATAGAGAGTTCGAAACATCGATGAGAGAGAAACATAGATGAGCTGCCTCCTGCATACCCCCTACTGAGGATGTGCCTGCAACCAAGGTACATGCCCTTGACTGGAATCGAACCTGGGACCCTTCAGTCCACAGACCAACGCTCTGAGCCAAACCGGCTTTGGCAAATGTGGGGATCTTTTTAATCTTTTTTAATCTCATATTTCTTTTTTTTTTTTTTTTTAAAAAAAAAAAACATGTTTCTTGATTTCAGAGAGGGAGAGAGAGAAACAATGATGAGAGAATAATTGATTGGCTGCCTTCTGCACACCCCACTTAGGAGACAGAGCCTGCAACCCGGGCATGTGCCCTGAGTGGGAATCAAACTGGGACCTCCTGTTCCATAGGTGGACGCTCAATCACTGAGCCACAAGGGCTGGGATCATCTCTTATTTCGTCATCCCCTCCCTTTAGGACAGAGGTTCACATACAGTGAGTCACCGAGTCCATCCATTTGCTTCCCAAGACAGCCCTTCCCTTGAGGGTAGCTTTTGTGTTTATGACAGCCTCAGAGGTGGTCCCTGTGCCATGCATGGAATTCCAGCTCTCCACCCATCAGGTCACTGCCTAGCAAACGTTTTCCAGGTCAGCACCCACCCTGATTCCCTGTGTGGGTATCACTGCTCTGCCCAGGGAAGTGAGCTGCTTGCTTTGCCAGTTGCACCAAAACATCCATTTCTCAGCCCTTTCTTATGCCCCTTTCCCTGCTCAACGTTTCCTTTTCTTTTGGCTGTTGAAGTCTCGCACGCATCTGTATAGTCTCTCTTAAAGGTTTCCCAAAGCCTTCATGATACATTGCATTTTTTTAAAAATCATTTTTAATGTATTTAGCCAGTTGTTTTCAAAATTACTTATATTCAGAAGTAGTGTTTTACTTTCAAAGATGTCTTACATGGAAGTATATACATATATGTGCCCAAACCAAACCTATAATATACATGTGTTGGTGATATAATGGGAATGGATTGATTTGTTCACTTCATATCGATAGCATTGACTTTCATAAAGTCAGCCAGTGAGAAGAATGGTGACTGGATTTGAAATTGATAATTATGAATGACAGATATAGTCTGATGTTGGTCTTTCATGCTTTTTGCTTTTATTAAGCAACATTTAGAAATTATTAATTATATAAGTAGTTAATTTATAGATTTTTGTGATTCATTTGCAATTTCAGACAAATTTGTCAATAAACAGAAATGTCAAAAAAAAAGCATTCAAATATCTATCTGTATAGGAACAAATGGGAGAACAGCAGTTACATTATTGAGGGATTTCCATAATTTACTAAATGTGTTTGAGCTTATTTTTTAAAAATTATTTTAGAATAAATTTAGGTTTACAGAAGAGTTATGAAGATGGTACAGTTCCCATATATCCCATGTTCAGTTCCCTTCTATTATGAAATGTTGATATATTATTATTTAAAGTCCATTCTTTGTTTAGATTTCCTTGGATTTTTACTGTTTTCTTAAATTTTAAAAGAAACTACATCTTAAAAATGGAATTTGAAAAGGTAATGGAAATACCCCAAAACTCTCTGGATGGTTTGCTTTCTGTGGAATACAGCAAAAACATTCTCTCATTTAGTCTCACCTGGCCATTAACCGTTACTGTAAGTCCCTGTTTTCAAATGTTTCTCAATAAGGAATTACGTCTTATTAGTTCCCAAAACTCATTGTGCTGGTCACTTCCCCAGGCCTGTGCTGGCTCTCTGCCTGCACATTCTCTTTCTCCCCTTGTCCAGATGGTGCATTTTGATGAATCCCCTAAATCCAGAGGAAGAACCATATTTTTCTGTGGCTGCCTTTCTGAAGATGCTAATACCAGCCTCTAGTGGTTTAAGTAGCTGCCGTTTTATCAAACTGACTACTCAAATTTCTATTCTGTTTTGTTCATTTCATGTCTCATTGGACTAAATTGAATAAAATTTCCATTTCCTTTTTATACATGTGACATACAGAATTTGAGAAGCTTACACATTGAACCAAAGGGAAAGTCTATAAAATTTGATAGATGGATCAAGGTCTTGTGTGTGTGTGTGTGTGTGTGCGTGTGTACACACCTAATTACAAGATCTTTCCTTTTTTTGGGGGGGGAAAGGGGAGTGGCTAGAGTGAATCCAGTAGAAACAAGCCGAATTTAACCATCGCCACCAACAGACTTCTGTAGCTGATTATTTCAAGCTTTATAATTTAACATTACAATAAGCTTTCCAATTAAAATAATTGGATCTTTGAGGGCTGATTAAAAGAATAGCAGTCGCACAATTTGGGGTGAATTCAGTATAATTGAATTGGCACTTTGATCGTGAGCGCCGATAATAGCGTTCAAGTGGGTCAGGGCTGGTTTTTGTTATTTGTGTCCCCCTCCTCTTGCCTCACGTGTTGCCCCTTCACAGCTCTGAGCTCCTGCCACCAGTGAGCGAGAGCAGATGCGGTCTTTCTCTGTTTGGCTGTGACTGCTGCTCAGCAAGCCTTTTTCTAGAGGACTGATGACCCTCGCTAACCCTTTCTTGCCTCTGAACGGGCTGTGAGAGCAGGATGACATTATTAGGTAATGATTTATTAAGTTAAAGGAATAAATCCAGTGTATGCATTCCTCCCCTTCCCCCAAAAGGAAATGTAACCCTGTCCATGTTTGACCAGCGAGGAGTGAACTAAAAACTAGGAAAAGATACTTAAAAGTTATTGTTGATATTTCATACTAGCAGTGACATTTAACATTTGTGCGGCCGTGAGCAGGCCTGGGTATCATATTTGCCATCTCATTTAGTCCTGTTTCCATTGGAGCTAAAGACAGTGTTATTTCCATTGACCTTGGAGGAAGCTGAAGGTCAGAGTAATTAGGAGGCTTAACTGAGATGGGACAGCCTTTATGTTGTAGAAGAGAACCCAAGCTCATAGCTCAAAGGGACCCCAGAGAACTTCTCCTAGCGACAAATCTGGTTTAGTTGAGCACTTACTCTGTACCAGGTGATGTGCTGGCTAAAAAGACATCTACCTTATATATATAAAAAAAACCAACAACAGTCACATTGCAAACCAAGTGAATTCTCTCTCCCTCACTCTTCCCTTGCTCTGACTGGCTGAGAAGCTAAAGGGCTTGGGTATGCCAAAATATTGGAAATAATAGGATTTCTTTGAAAGCAAATCTGGGGAGGGGGGTGGCATGGATTATGGGGGAACATTTTACACAGGTGGTTGTAATTCGTCTTGAGAACTGATCAGTTTAGTGGCAGCGGAATTAGTGAGGATGTGCGAGGTTCTTTATCTGTTTGGCAAGAATCTTAACTGTATCAGAAGTGATGGGATATAGGGGATGAAGTCAAGTCACTGAGGAGAACTGTTTACCTTACTCTTCTCCAAAGGGGGTGCTAAGAGTGGTGAGTACCAGGACAGCGAGGGGGGAAGAGGAACAGGTTATGTTCTGTTAGCAGGAATGTCTTTCCTTCCTGCTGCCCTCCATCCTCATTGATTCCATCCCTGTCTACACTGAAGTCTTGATTTCACTACCTATATGTATGTGTATATATATATATATTTTTAAAATATATTTTATTGATTTTTTACAGAGAGGAAGAGAGGGATAAAGTTAGAAACACTGATGAGAGAGAATCATCCATCAGCTGCCTCCTGCACACCCCCTTCTGGGGATATGCCCGCAACCATGGTACATGCCCTTGACTGGAATCGAACCTGGGACTTTCAGTCTGTAGGCCAATGCTCTATCCACTGAGCCACACCAGTTGATCCAATATTACAGAATCTGTTTTCCCTGGAAGAGGGAACAGTTTCAGGAAGAGTCTGCAGAAACAGGATCCTTTGGTCACGGTCACTAAATTCAGGGGAACATGAATTGGTCACCAAAGCTTTGCAGGAGGACAGACAATGGAGGGGGAGAAAACACACAGGAAGTAAAAACAAGCGGATGTTGGGGTTTCCTCCAAAGGGGAATGCACGCTGGGTTCTGCCCTCCCCGCTGCCCCAGCGATGGGGACCCCTTCTTCCAGGGGGCACCCTGGACTGCGAGCCCCACTAGCAGGGTTGTGAACAGCCTGTTAGGGCATCTGGGAAATGGATGTGTAGCAGTTTGGTTTCAAAGAAGGAGGTAAGGAACAAGAAGACGCTGAGATGCTGATGAGAGCGGGGGCTGGAGGAAGTGCGTGCTGTTTGGTGATGACAAAGCAGAACAAGGAGCCTGCGGTGGTCCCGCCCCATGGACACTCATGCCAGCCTGCCAGCTCTGCCACCTGAAGCACATGCTGGGCCGAATGAAGAACCAAGACGCTCCTTCACCTGCTGCCTTTGTACTAAATGGACTCTAAGCTTGACCTCGGACCCCTGCTTTCTCAAAGGGTAGGACAGTGGTCGGCAAACTGCGGCTCACGAGCCACACGCAGCTCTTTGGCCCCTTGAGTGTGGCTCTCCCACAAAATACCACTGCGTAGGCGAGTCTGTTTTGAAGAAGTGGCATTAGAAGTTTTACCTTTAGAAAAGCCCCTTGAGTGTGGCTCTCCAAGGAAATTTCAATCGTTTTACTGTTGATATTTGGCTCTGTGGACTAATTGAGTTTGCCGACCACTGGCCCGGTATGACAAATGAGGCTCCAAATCAGTCCTAACCTCCTATCACACCTGCAAAGCTCCACCTGCACAGGCCACTTCTAGGCAATTCCGCTTTAAAAACACATGATTGCTTGAGAACATCATGCAATAAGCCAGACAGAAAAAGCTAAGGACCATGTGATTTCACTTGTGTGTGGGAAGTTAAACTGAGAGTGATGAACACAAACAGCAGCGTGGTGGCTGCCACAGGGAAGGGGATGGGGAGGGAGAAGAGGAGGGGAAGAGGTTCTAACCAGTGACAGGAGAAGATTTGACACAGTACAACATACAGACCTTGTAACCTATATGTTCAGGTAGATCAATGTCACCCCAGTCAATTTAATAAGTAAAATAAAAATAAATAAAATAAAAGCACACGATTGACAGGCAGAGTAGTTATAAAAGTAAAAAGAAACTAGTTTCATGAGGGTTTCCTGAATGTCCATCAAAAGCAATACTTTAAATTTTAGCTCACTAAACAATAAAAACAGCTTGGATAACCTGGGATTTAATAAAACCAAGGGTTGCATTTAAAATAAAATTAAAAAAAAAATAGATCTGAAGCTATTAACCACAGCACAAGGAGGCATTTCAAACACAACAAATAATTCTTAATAAAATGAGATTGTTTTCTATTAGTTGACTATTATTTAGGCCTGGTGCGTGAAAGTCGTGCATGACTAGGGTTCCTAGGCCTGGCCTGTAATCAAGGCCCACTGGCTATAGGCCAGGGCCTCCCTTCCCAGCTGCTGGATGCCAGCTGACCCCTTCCTTCATTTTTCACTGCCCCCTGGTGGTCAGCACATGTCATAGCGAATGATCAGCGCTCCCTGCTGAACTCCCTCGGGGGCAATTTGCATATTAGGCTTTTATATAGAGAGATTTCTTTTGATCAGAAACTCAGATTGCTACAAATTACCCATCAGACTCAATTTTTATGACGGCCTCTGTTGTATAGCTAGTTCCACGCACACTTAGCATACTTACTCCTGAAGGGATAACGTAGTTGGGAAAAATACCACTAACCTTTATGGGAAAGCAGTTTATCAAATGATTCACCCCATCGCATTGCTTCTTCCGGACAGATTCTGTTCAAGACACAACATGTTGTGTAAGGAGCGTGCAGCCAGTCTGCCTAGAGTCTGTGCTACAGACTGTTTCCACCAGACTCCCTGGGTTCTCTTTGGCCTAGTGCATAACGGAATCTGCATTCACATTGGCAGCTTCAAAAACACAGCTCAACTTGCTTTTCACTTTTGTCTGTGATTATCTTCTAAGGAAAAACTAAGCATGTGTTAGATTAAAAACCAAGGAGGGTGGGGAATTCAGATTTTTCTTAATTCAGCAAATAGAAGGCCCTAAACTGATAGCATCTTTTTTTTTCTTCTTTTTTTTTGTAAACTGCAATTTCCTTGAAACTCTTACCACAATATGCAGCTTTTTTTTTTTTTTTTTTTTTTTTTTTTACAGATACAGGAAGTTTGACTAATGAATTTTTAAAGGGACAAGAAATAGAAAACATTTTATCTTAGCAAGGCTGATAATTTAGGGAGTTGAGTATATGTGTCCTGGATCTCTTATTAGTCATCTTTCATGTTTGGAAGAATTTATACAAAAGTATATAAGGCTGTTCCATTTTCTGTTTGAATTAAAGAAATGGCTAAACATTACAAAATACTCCTTTAATTAATTAATTAATTTATTTTTTAACTTACTTGCTGTCATATCTAGAACATTTTCCAAACCACTGAAGAAAGATGTGGCTAGGTCTTCTCTGTGACTCTACACTGTGAAAACTCTTAATGAGTCTTCCATCAGTTTACAAGGGGTAAAATATATCATTTAAAATGGACAGCTCTATCATTTTAAAAGAGAGCACTTAAATTTTTATTAGGTCATGTAATTCAAGCTGTGAAAGTGGTTATATTCCTTGCTTTTCTGAAATGAGATCTCTAACCTTCCTATATTCTTGTGCGATTTTCAAATAAGACAGACATTTCCAACTTCCTCTTTCTTAGACCCCACCCCCCCTCATGATAGAATCAGCAAAATTTCTTCCACTCCCCAGGTAACGGAACCTTATTCACCTGGTTTCTCCAGTCAAGAGCGCAGCCCTCCTGGCCTTCGGCTCCTCGTGGAACTCGGATTTCTGCAGGAGAAGGCTTAGCCGGTTCCTCTTCTCCTTCGCTCTGTCATGAAAGGGATTCATTAATGTCAGGAAAATTTGAGGGATAGACTCTGTCCTGGTGACCCCCCCCCCCACCCCAGGTTTAAAATGACCAGATCACCTGTCTCACCCACCAGTGGCTAATTCTTTCCTTAAAGAACTTTTACTTAAACACTATGGGAGGAGCCGAAACCGGTTTGGCTCAGTGGATAGAGCGTTGGCCTGGGGACTGGAGGGCCCCAGGTTCGATTCTGGTCAAGGGCATGTACATTGGTTTCAGGCACGTCCCTGGTTAAGGGGGGTCGGGGGTGCAGGAGGCAGTTGGCTGATGTTTCTTTCTCATCGATGTTTCCAGCTCTCTATCCCTCTCCTTTCCTCTCTGTAAAAAAAAAAATCAATCAAATATATTTTTAAAAATAATAAATAAATAAATAAATACATACTACGGGAGGAATTAGGGGAGCATATGTGAAATATACTTGTTTTTTCCCTCTGTGACTGCAAAGTATTTAAGGTTTTATTTCAGTGAAGATTCTTGCTAGCCTCTGTGGTTAAAATTGTTTGCCCTCCTTTTTTTTAAAATAAAAAATGAAAACATCTAAGGGGTTAACGGGAGAAAAAGGGGGACATTTGCAATACTTTCATCATAAAGATTTAACACATTTTTAAGAAATGAAATCACTGGATTTAACAGTTTGCTTCTAATAAAAACTTTTTTTTTTTTCAACTGGAGCAATACAATCGATATATTTTCAAAACAAGGGCTAGCAAATACCCTTCAGTCATGTTCTTACAAGTATAAGGCAGGTGTTAGAAATGCGGATTTTACCTGATTTTGGCTTCTTTGCTTGCTTCTTCCTTGGTTGAACCATGCATTAACTTGAAAAAGGTTTTTTCCTTTGACTCGCACATATTCCGTGGAGAAGAGAGAAGCTATGACGTTTCCATCGCTTCTCTAGAAGAAAGACAGGTCTAGTCCGTCCCATCCTTCGCTTGTGAATGCCATTCGCAGTCACCCATGGTGGATGGAACAGTTAGCTCTCATCTGAGGGCAGCTCTCACAATTGAAAAGAAAGCAGACCTCCAGACTGGGTTTCTGCCTCCGTAGCGGCAGCAGGAACATGTAGAACTGAGGAACTGAAGTGCAGCCCAGGCCCGGCTGTTTAGGGAAATGATACCACAAATTTGCAAAGCGGCTCTTGGCCTCTGAGATAAAGACAGCTTCACCACAGCACGACTTCCCTTCCTGGTCTATGCCACCAGCAGAGGCCCGAGCAGACCCAATGCCTCCGTCCCTCCCCACGTGAACTCGGGGGTAAAAGCTCTCCAACGGGTGGAGTGTGTGTTCCGTATTAGTTGACTATTCATTAGTTGACTATTCTAGTAGCTGACTATTCTATTTCTAGTAGCTGACTATTCTATTATTTAGTTTGACCCTTCAAGGGTCAAACTAAATAATAGAATAGTCAACAACTAGAAAAACAATCTCCTTTTATTAAGAATGACTTATTGTGGTTGAAATACCTCCTTGTGCTGGTATTTTGAGATCTTTTCTTTTTAAAATTTTAAATGCAACCTTTGGTTTTTTTAAATCCCAGGTTATCCATGTTGTGTTATGTAGTGTGTGTTGGGCCCACGTTCCACACCACGCCTAGACACGATAAGAGTGTGTGTGTTCGCTCATTCTATGTCCTTGTTAAAAAAGAAATGGCAGCTCCGTGTTGGTTCAGCCTTCGCCTAGGTAACTCTTCATGAAATACAGATCGATAGCTAAGAAATTCTGATCTAGCTAAAACCGGTTTGGGGACTGAAAGGTCCTAGGTTCGATTCTGGTCAAGGGCATGTACCTTGGTTGCGGGCACATCCCCGGTGGGGGGTGTGCAGGAGGTGGCTGATCGAAGGTTCTCTCTCATCGATGTTTCTAACTCTCCCTCTCTCTTCCTCTCTGTAAAAAAATCAATAAAATATATTTTTTAAAAAGAAAGAAATTCTGATCTAGCCTATAACTCAGTTGTCATGGAAAAGGAAACCAAGGCGATAGGTACTCTGTGATGGGATTTTCCAAAGCCCCAGGGGGAGGGGCAGCATGGCATGAGCAGAGCCCTTGGTCAGCAGTGTGAATGCTGTCATTCCTCTGCAGTCTGTGGGATGGGGATCACACACTTGCAAGAAGGCAAATGCCAGGGAGGCAGAGTGCAGTGTGTGTGTTTCCTCCCCACCCCCCATCAGGCAGGCCTGCCGGGAGTTAGACTTGAGACGTGTCTGTGACTTCACAAATCTTGGGATGTGCAAAGTTGTAAAAACCCCAGGAGGGGAGAGAACCCCTAGGACTTGGGTGTCCCCCAAAGGAGCAGCAGGTACTGGTGGTGGAGCCTCCAGGGGGGTGGACTCAGCCCATTGGCTGCTGGCCTCCCTGGGTCCCTCCACTGACCCTTTGCATCAACAGTTGGGGTGCTCTGAAGGGGTTCACCCCATGAAGTGAGGGGTGCATGCCTCATGAGTGGCCCTGACAGGTCAGGGTGTGTGGAAAGACATTTCTCTCCCATGGGTGAGGAAAAGGAGCCTCAGGGTGTCACCCCTAGCAAAGAGGGGATGCTGGCCTGGGGCGTGTGTAGAGCATTTTCCCAGGTTAACACCCCCAGCCACTTGCAGGTGACCTTCAGGAGGACCAAGGGTTATATGAATCCCCCTTCCAGTTCCACTCGGCCAGTGGCATGCTGGCAATGAGCGGGCCATTGACCTTGGCTCATTCTCGGTGCTCTCAGCGGTGGGTTGGAATTCATCCATATCGTGGATTCTGTGAATTTTGCAGGGTTTCCAGCTACTTTGGCTATGTTGACAGGTTTTCTATGTGACGACATAAAAGAGGAAAATACAAAGCACGTGGACACAGACAGTGTGGTGAAGGCGTGGGTGGGGTGGGTGTGGGATGGTGGCGGAAGTCCATGGTGGAAATAAACAGGAGACATGTGTCATACTTTCAACAGTAAAGATACATTTAAAATGATAATTAAAACACTGCAGTATGAAAGGGAACGGAAAATAGTTCTGGTCAGAATATAAGGCTGTAAATCCCATTTTGGCAAATCCTTGGACGTGGTAATCTCACTGAGCTATAGCGTTTACCGGGCCTGTAATTTATGATCTGCCTCAAGACCTACGTTACATTATTCAGCTCATTTTGTTAAACAGTTAACTGCCAGTCTTTTCTTTGTCGTCGTTGGACACATGAGAACTAGCGATGGAGCAGACATTGTCTAGAATATATTCCTTAGGTTCCCATGCTCAGCTTCCAAAGGAGAATTCCAAGCAGGGATCCTTGGGTTCTTCCCGCTGTGTTTCCTTTGACCCCCTCAAGGCTTCCTTAGCCATCTTTGTCAGAGGTCTTCCCGCTTTCCTCTGTTTCTGCAACGCCCGTGTTTTCTACTCTCAAGGGGAAGCAGGCCTCTGAAGGTTTAACGGGTGTGCAGTCCGCGCCTAATTCGCTCGGATCAGTATTTATAGCACTGGCTTCCCTGTTCTCTTCTTCTGACCGTAAAACCATCCAAACCCCTCAGGAAAGTCCATTTGTCCAATAAATGCTCACCATCCACCACCATTATCAGCCAATTGATTATGTGAAATACACGCTGTCTGTATAGGTGCGGCTCCCTGCACTTCCCTGGCTTCCTGGACTGTCCCTTTCTCAGAGCAGGTGTCACCGTATTCCTGTCTAGCCCTGGTCCCATTGCTCTGGGAGGGCAGACCCCAGTCCTCAGGGGGGGTTGGCAAAGGAAAACAGGGCCTCTTTTTAGCATTTAGCACAGCCAAGTTGCCACATGGTCGACGGTCCGAGTTGTGGGGAGATGTGTTCGCTGGGTAGATGCTTCATTTCAAAGTTGTATGGGCAGCCCCCAACCCCCCTCCCCCCCATGGAATTCCTATCTTACGCCTTCTGTTCTTTGCCAGTGACTTGATGGGACAACTGGTGGGGTCAGAGGCTGAGAAAAGGAACAAGTCAAACAAGTCAGAGCCTGGGGGAGGTCAGAGGAGACTTACAGGATCCTGAGGGGAGTGGAGGAGAGATAGACAGACAGACAGAGAGACACAGAAACAGACAGAGACAAAGAGAGAGAGAGAGAGAAACACACAGAGAGAGACAGAGACAGACACAGACATAGAGAGACACACACAGATAGACAGAGGGAGGGACCCCTAGGTTCTCTTTTATGCCAACTGAGTAGACAGATAATCCCCTGGCATGCAAGTATTTGTGCATGTGGCATGTGTGTATATTACTTTATTGGATAAAAATGGAGATCAAGAAGTAGTTGTGTCTGTTGTGCATCAACACGGTGCCAATCATTTTGCATATTTCTTCATCCCCAATCTTCCAACAACATGGAAGGAAAGCCCAGCAGCCCGCCCAGGTGTGCAGAGTGCTGTGAGACGCACACACACCTACATCAGCTCTGATCCACTAATTGCTTGAATTCAAACTCGTTCAAAGGAACTTCTTTTTTTTTGGTAAAGGGATTTAAAAAAAAAAAGTTGGTGTTATTTTCCTAAAGGCAATCGTTTTAATTTTCCTTCTTCTCCCCAAACCCCACTCCAGTCAGATCTCTCTCATTGGCGCCAATGAAATCACCAGCCTGGTTTTGCTGGGCTGGCATGTTTAAATGCAAGCTAAATGACTCAGAAGGAAAAGCTACGCGGACGTTTTCCTGAAGTATTTTCAAACTGCGGGAGCCTTCAGTTCTTGATGGATTTGAGAGACGATATCCTAGTCACCACGCTCTGTTCTGTTTTTATTAGGAAGAGAAAAATCTCTCCTCTCTCACATTAAAAAAAAACACCCACAAAAAAAACACACACAAAAAAACACACTCCCTTGCAGACTCTCACTCTCAGCTTGCAGCCTGCCCTTCTAAAAAGCACTAAAGAAGCAGGAGCAGTGCTGAGAAAATCCTGTAGGTAATGCAGAAAGGCAACATTATCCCACTTTTAAGTGCTTCTTGCTGCTCTCCTGAGATTCAGGGGCTGCCTGTAATTGCCAGCCTGAGATGGTCACACATCCTGACCAGACCGTGACATGCCAATAACCCAGCCAATTCTAGAAATCCTACTTTGCTCAGTGATTTGATTATTGAAATCCCTTCATGGCAGTATTTTTTTTTTCTATCAGGAAATAATTGAAGCAATTTTCAAAATGCCTTTGAAATTAGTCAGACATGTTTGCACAGCCTAGGTACCCTCCTATATATAAATCTTAAACTGATATATATATATATATATATATATATATATATATATATATATATAATTGAATTTATTGGGTATGACATCAGTTAATCCTATATAATAAAAGCCTAATATGCTAAGAGTCTGGTCGGCTGGTCAACCAATCAAAGCGTAATATGCTAATGATGTGTCAAGGCTGCTATGATGTGCACTAACCACCAGGAGGCAGATGCTCCGACTGGTAGATTAGCTTACTTCTGGGGTCCAGCTGATTAGGACTGAATGAGACAGGCAGATATACCCTGAAGCCCTCCCCCGGTCCCTTCCCGGCTGGCCACCCTCCCACGTCCCTGAAGCCCTCCCCCGGTCCCTTCCCGGCTGGCCACCCTCCCACGTCCCTGAAGCCCTCCCCCGGTCCCTTCCCGGCTGGCCACCCTCCCACGTCCCTCCCCAGCCCCTATTGTGCACCCGTGGGGTCCCTTGGCCTGGCCTGTGTCCTCTTGCAATCCAGGACCTCTTGGGGGATGTCAGAGAGCCATTTTCAGCCTGATCCTGCAGGCCAGGCTGAGGTGTGGGCGACCAACTCTTTTAAAATTAAACTTCCCAATATATGTCCAACTAATATTCACTTCAGTCAATATCCAAATAGGCATGGATTTGGCTCTAATACCTGTGTATGGACTCACAGTGCGTCAATCTTCTGGGTGTGATGGCGTGACTTTCCCCATCTCTCCCCAGACCTAGCTATAGTTACTATAAGCAGGACCCGCTATGTAATTTGTGGAGTTCAGTGCAAGGTAAAAGCAAGTGCTTCTCATTCAGAACTCATTAAGAATTTCAAGAAGGCAACATCAGAGCATTAAGCCAAGTGCAGGGACTTCCTGAGTCCCGAGCCGGGTCACTGCCCACAGCCCGTGCTCAGGAAAGCAGGGTGGCTATGGTTCCAGCTACTGGGCTGGTCACTCTTCTTTCCTGGTAACAGCCTATGTTCCAGGTTCCATGTTCATATCATAGTCCTACTTTTAGGAAAGTGGTTCTACTAACTCTGTCTACAAATAGAGATTAAGTAAAAACAAAACAAAACAAAACAAAATGATGCTACTATAATTTTCTTAGATTTTTGAGGGCATTCTCAAAAACACCTCACAGTAAGTAGACTCCTAGAATGGGTAACATGAAGAACTAAAGCAAATGCTATGATCTTGCAAACTTTGAGCTTCAATACTAAAAAAATTAGTCACACATGTTTGCACAGCCTAGGTACCCTCCTATATATAAACCATATATTTTAATTTATTGGGTGTGACATCAGTTAATCCTATATAATAAAAGCCTAATAAGACTGGGTGCTGGGAGACTTGAGGAAAATGCATTTTTTCTTGCTATACTAGGGAATCCCCTACTAGCCACACACACACACACACACACACACACACTAGAAATCCCCCCGAAGTGAACATGCCACTCTGTTATGTCACAGATATATTCCATTCTCTGACCTCTCAGGTTCTATTTCTGATCAGAGTGCTCCTGACACATGCTCTGAGGGACATGACCCTTGAAGGTGACTTGCCTTCCTCAACTGCGTCTCCATGTATATTTTTCATTTGTGAGGATGCGTATAGATTGTTTGACTGATTTATTGCAAACTAGTGGTGCTCAGTACGGGAACAGATCCTATAACATAATTAGTGTATGTAGTCTAAAGCAAAATAAAAATTCAGGCATGAAAAATAAACTCATATTTTTTTCCAATGTAGGTAATTCAATTTTAATATATTCTCTGTTTTGTTTTTTTCTCTCTTGCATTTAAAGAAGAAGAGGATACTATCCATATTTCTATAATTTTATTTTTATATTTAACAATACATTAGAAAAATCTTTTTATAGGTCCGTGGTTGGCAAACTCATTAGTCCACAGAGCCAAATATTAACAGTACAACGATTGAAATTTTTTTTAGAACCACATTTTTGAATTTAAACTATATAGGCAGGTACATTGTTGTTAACTTAATTAGGGTCCTCCCAAGCTGGCCTTTGCTAAAAACTCAAGGGACCAAATAACCGTTTGTGGCTCGCGAGCCGCAGTTTGCCGACCATTGTTCTAGGTCAATCAATATGGGTCTGTAGCCTTTTTTGTATCTACTCTGCAGTCCATTATATTTGTAATGGAATTCACAATCTCTGTTGCTGGGGAGTAAGGACCTTGGTTGACTGTCTTTTCCAGGCCTTTGTTGCTCAATCTTTCTGACCAAAGCACTATCATCTCTTATCTCTAAGCCCCAGCATTGCCTTTTCAACCATAATCCAGTTCCTAAGAAAGTTGTTGCGTTGTTTGTTGAACTTCATTTTCTTTTTGGATAAAATGACATTTCCCCTTCTTGGCTCCTGTGCATGTGTTTTAAGTATTTAAGTTTCCACTCAAAAGGTACTGTTCTCTCCCCTTGGTATATATCAGGCAAAAAATTATACACATTCCCCAAACCCTCCTTACTTGATAGGAGCGAAATGGAAGTGAACACATGAATAATTTTCAAGTATTATTAAGAAATTTAATAAGAGAAACTGGTGTATTTTTATCTCCAACAGGCAGGGAATGTATCACTTTTCTTAAAAAGTTATATTACACCTGAAACTAACATAATGTTGCATTTCAGTGTCATTGGAAAAGTGTAAAAAATAAATATTACAGTGTGCTGAACAAATAAGTGACATTTAAGCTGGGAAGCAGCAACCACACACAAATATCTAGAAAACGCCCAAGCAGAGGGAAATAGAAAGTGCAAAGGCCCACAAAGCATGCAGGGTAACCATCTGGGGCGAGCAGAAAGCATTGTGACATTTTAACAATAAGTGGGAGGGAAAAGCTTGAGAAATAAACTCATGCTGTGAATCAAGTTAAGCATGTGGATGGCTGGGTGAGGTCAGAGAGGAAGCCCAGATCTGTGGAGTTGATCAGGCTGAGAAACGGATAAGCCAGGCTTCTGGGAAAGCATTGTCATGGGTGCTGAAGCCTCTGAGGATGATGGTATCCTTCTCTATTCAACCGCAATTAGAAACTTCTAAAAGGAGAAGTCACCAACAAGCTAACAAATTCTAACTTGGGGGTGATGGAATTGTAGAGTGAGAAACAGAGAGAGAGAGAGACTGAGGGCAAGGAAGAAAATCCTATAAAATAAAAGGCTAACATGCAAATCGACTGAAAGCAGAACTATGTTGTGCACTGTCCACCAGGGGCAGACACTCAACACAGGAGCTGCCCCCTGGTGGTCAATGCGCTCCCACAGCGGGGAGCACTGCTCAGCCAGAAGCCAGGCTCACAGCTGGTGAGCACAGCGGTGGTGGCAGGAGCACTAAGGATGTCCGACTGCCATGGGGAGTGGGCTTAAGTGGGCCTAAGCCATCAGTTGGACATCCCCTGAGGGCTCCCACTCTGTGAGAGGTTAGAGGCTGGACTGAGGGATACTCCTGAATGCACGAATTTCATGCACTGAACTTCTAAAGAAAATAAAATCACACACACACACACACACACACACACACAATCATTGAGGGTCGGGGAAGATAAGTGGGCAGGCAATATAACCAGGTACTAGGACCAGTTTGGGTGGAGGTGGCTGGATTAGTATGAGATGTGGGATGACTAATGAACTGAGTCATATAGTGCCAGCTAAAACTGTGCCATTTGGGGTTTTAAGCACAGATTTGGGAGCTGTTACAATACCATGACTGTATCCATCCTGAGTGACACAACAAAGAGGTCTCAATCCCTCTCCCAGACACACTTTGCTGTGAAAGGTATCAGGAGATCGACCAAAAATCCTTCAAACTTTTGATATTCACAATGGAATTTTGATACTTAACACTTATTTTCATAAAAAATGTTATCAGCCTGTTAAAAGTTCTACAGTGCAATAACTCTGAAGTTTAAGTGAAGGGGAAGTTGGTAGGGCTGGAATTAACATACAACCTGCTCCCTGATGTGATTCTATTTACAATGTTAAGAAAGAATAGCTTAAAGAGGCCATTTTAGCTGCAATGTAAGTTGAAGGGTAAAAGTTAAAATTACATGTTTTGAATGAATTTACCTTGAATGAAGCCTACTCCTCCTTGGAAATGTTTCAGCCATTTATCAAAATCACATGCATATTCATTGTAAGTTTATTTTTACTCAAAGCCTTAATTTGCCAACACTTTCACGATGATATGATTGTAATGAAGACCTAACTAGGCATCACTTTGTCATCAGAGAAAGCCTGTGTTTGTCTCATCAAGAAGTTTCAAAGCAAAAATAATTTTTAGAAGCTACATAAAGGAAAGATCATGGCAGTAGAGTTAGAATAAAGCTTCCTTTTTGCAAAGAGTACCATCTTACTCAGTTGTCATGAGGACTAAAATGACAGTACCTGGCCCAGCTGACATGGCTCAGTGGTTGAACGGCGACTTATGAATCAAGAGGTCATGATTCTCTCTCATCATTGATGTTTCTCTGTCTCTCCTCCTCTCCCTTCCAAAAAAAAAAAAAAAAAAAAAATTACTGCCAAAACCGGTTTGGCTCAGTGGATGGAGCTTCAGCCTGTGGACTGAAGGGTCCCAGGTTCAATTCCGGTCAAGGGCATGTACCTTGATTGTGGGCACATCCCCGGTAGGGGGTGTGCAAGAGGCAGCTGATCGATGATTCTCTCTCATCAATGTTTCTAACTCTCTATCCCTCTCTCTTCCTCTCTGTAAAAATATCAATTCTATCTATCTATATATATATATATATATATATATATATATATATATATTTATTTTTATTTATTTTTTTTTTTTAAATTCAGTACCTGGCACATAGTAAATCCTCAAAATATGTTAGCCAAGCACTATGGCAAACTCTTTAGATAGATATAGAAAAATATTATGTAATATCACCCAATGTGCTTTCCTTTTTCTTTAAGTTTTTGTGTGTGTGTGTGTGTGTGTGCGCGCGCTTATGTGTGTTTGCATGTTGCATGTGTGTGTGTCTCTGTGTGTGTCTGTATATCTGTATGTCGGGGGCATTGGTTAGAGAAGTAGAGAGTGTTTTAGTTATTTGGTCATTTAACGGTTAAGGCTAAGCCCACAGGAGAGATGAAGGGGACAGAAGAAACTGTCATCTCAGTCTTCTTTCTGCCTGGAATGCTCTTTGTCATCTTTACAAGGTTAGCTCCTTCTTTGATTACAACCTTGGATTAATGTCACCATTGTAGGAAATCTTCCCTGACTCCTCAGTATCGTGTAATCACTCTCTGTGATTTACCATGTCATTGCTCTGCACTCAAGCTTTTGTGGGAATTAGCATGCTTCCCCCATAATGGCATTGCTTATACACAAAGATTTTTAGGGCTGTTGGAGGAAAAATGTCCCTGGTTACTTTCGTGATGTGTGTGAACAGGAAGAAATGACCAGCTCACTGATACAAGACATGCTAACGGTGGCATTTACAGTACGAGAGGGACGCCATTCAAACGGTGGCCTCTGACGTTATCCAACATCGATTAAGAGGATTTTTACCCAAGTTTGCTACAAGAATGTCAGAGGTCAGGATTCACTGAGCACCAATGTACATCACAAGACCAGACTCTGAGTTGAAATGTGGGGAAATAAAATTATGGAGGGAACTTGGAATAATTTTTCAGATTTTTACAAGTAAGTCAAGATTGTTTCTCTTACAGTCATGCGAATATAGACATTCCTGCCTGGTCGGCATGGCTCAGTGGCTGAACATTGACCAACCTATGAACCAGGTCACGATTCAATTCCCGGTCAGGGCACATGCCCAGGTTGCAGGTTCCATTCCAAGTGGGGGGCATGCAGGAGGCAGCCAATCAATGATTCTCACTCATCATTTCTCTCTCTCTCTCTCTCTCTCTCTCCCTTTTCCCTCTTCTCTGAGATCCATGAAATATATTTAAAACAAAAAAACAAAGATAGGCATTTCCAAAAGCCAACTTCTGGACAAAAATACAATATATATTATGCTTAACATACCATTCACCAGTTTAAAGAGGGGAATGAAGAAAGAAGTTAAAGAAATGAGAGGATGAAGGTGGATTGCCAACATAATTCCTCTATGGATCTGGGGTCCAAAGGCTCTCCTCATGGAAGAAGACACTGCACCGTGGGGGTGTGGTCTTAGTTGAAGATAAAATGGGCCAGCAGTGAATTGCAGACAATCCGCATAGTTCAGGCACATTTGCATTTGTCAGAGAATCTGCAGACAGTTAAGAAAAGAAGATTCAAATGGGAGCGAAATCAAAAATTCAAGAACGCCGATGGAGGAAGCATAGTGTTCCGCATCTCCGAAACGTTGACGCACATTTTGACAAGGAAGGATGTATTTTTAACAGTGGGAGACAAACGCTGGCAGATGAATATGCAGAGGTTGGGCTGGGCCGCTCTCACCAAAAAACCGGGATCGTATGTCACTCAATTACTGCTCCTGATTTCATTTTGCAACAATTCAAGACCCGTTTCCGGAGAAAGCACTGAGATTCAGCTAAGAAATATCTTTTTATTAGCCTGTAGATTAAAAAAAGATAGATGTCTGGATGTGAAGTAACCAGTGTTTTCCTAGGAAGAGGGAGATTAACTATAGGTTACTGATCAAGACTTCCTCCTGGCAAACTTGAGTCATGCCCCATTCAGAGTACGCCTCATCCTTGGGTCTAATCTTTGACCTGTACCCCAATTTTAGCAAGAATCCTGCTAAGTCAGTGTAGCAAGAATTACCCCCACTCTTGATATCAGATCACTCTTAAATATGTGATCGTGTGTGTGTGTGTGTGTGTGTATGTATGTATTGATTTCAGAGAGGAAGGGAGAAGGAGAGAAAAACATCAATGATGAGAGAGAATAATGGTTCAGCTGCCTCCTGCATACCCCCTTACCAGGGATGGGGCTTGCAACCCGGGCCTGTGTCCTGACCAGGAATTAAACCACAACCTCCTGATCTAAGCTCATAGATCTAAGCTCAACCACTGAGCAACATCAACTGGGCATGGCCACCTTCTTTCTTGTAGAATTTCATCAACAAGAATTCTTTTGCACCAGCTCAGCAAGAATCTCCTTACCCTTGATGTCTCTTCTTGCTAACATTCCACTCATGGTCCCCCTCATTCTCCCTGGCAGTAAATCCTCACTTGGCCTTATAGTTGGAGCTCACCATCTCTCTCTTCTATCGCAATACTATCAACCCCCATTCCACTGCTCCTGAATGAAGCCTGCCTTGCCATTTTAATGCACGCCAGAATGATTTCCCTTTACCATTGTGCATAGCTCTTTTTTTAAAAAAAATAGATTTATGAATTAGCCTAAATTTAAGCTTATTTTATTTATTTATTTTTTAAAAATATATTTTATTGATTTTTTTACAGAGAAGAAGGGAGAGAGAGAGCTAGAAACGTCGATGAGAGAGAAACATCGACCAGCTGCCTCTTGCACACCCCCTACTGGGGACGTGCCCGCAACCAAAGTACATGCCCTTGACCGGAATCGAACCTGGGACCTTTCAGTCCGCAGACCGACGCTCTACCACTGAGCCAAACTGGTTTCGGCTGCATAGCTCTTTTATCATCTAAAACTCTCTTTAAACTAAAGAAGACAAAGGATGATGCGAGTTGATGGTGACGGACAGGGCATGCTCAAGTTTCACTGCTCATATGGAAGAGCTGTGGGAGAGGGAGTATGCTACTGAAGAGAGAGTTTCCATTCTCATGGAACGACCCACGGAAAGGGTGTTTCAGTGAGGAGGGTGAAGGTCCAAAGCCTGGGAGGGATAACCAGAAATCACATGAGACAAATGGCAGCGTCTACCGAAATGGTTGAAGTGAGGACCAAACCCAAGGATGACCCTGGCAACAAGGATGGAGCCCGTTTCAGACCTGTGTAGATGCTTCCTCCACAAAATGACTCAAACCCCCCAAAGGGAAGACCTTAACTAGCAGCATTTCACTCCCAAGGGGGAAAATGGTGCCATAGAGATTCTAACAGCATAGACGTACCCTTCGTAGTTGGAGTCAGTGTCTGCATTTGTGTTTATCATTTATCACGTGATAGCACCTTCCAGATGGAGCCAGAGACCATTTCCATGGCAAATAAATTGGTAAAGCTTTTAAGAAGTTCCCACAATTCATCATGTCTTCCTATGACCTTTGAAACTGTGATTAGATCACACTTTAAAAAAAAAACACAAACCACGCCTGTTTTCCAGCGTGCGCTTCTCGCTTATGAAAATTCCATCGTTTACCTCAACTCCCTCTGGCGCATATGTCCCGTCGTTGCATAATTTTATGATATGCGTTGTGATCCGTCATATATTTAGATCACTCACATATTTTCCTCAACTTGAATCTCTTAAAATGTTACAATGACAGTGGGGACTTGTGTCTCCTCTGGCTCCATCGAACTCCCAAGAGGCAGATGCAATGAGTCACGGACTGTTTACAAAAGAACAGAAATGCATGTACCTTTAAAAAAAAAAAGAGAACCTCAGTGGATAGAGCTTCAGCCTGCAGACTGAAGGGTTCCGGGTTTGATTCCCGTCAAGAGCATGTACCTTGGTTGCGGGTACAACCCCAGTAGGGGGCGTGCAAGAGGCAGCTGATTGATGACTCTCATCGATGTGTCTAGCTCTCTATCTCTTTCCCTTCCTCTGTAAAAAAAAAAATCAATAAAATATATTAAAGAGAGAAAGAGAGAGAGAGAGAGAGAGAGAGAGCGAGCGAGCCAACCCAACAGCAGTGAAAAGACCTTTCCAATACACTTGAACTTCTGTAGCTTTGTGTATCTGGTCACTCGTGACTTACTTTTTTCCCTATACATCTTCACCTTCTCCCATAAGCCCCACGTTCCCCCAGCTGCCCTCACACCAAATACTGCGCTTCTTTGTAAGCTGCCTTCTGTCTGAGCTTGTGCTCCCGTGACTCCACAAGCTGAACCCTCAGCAACGGGTGTATGCAAAGAGGCTGGATTTGCCTAGAATTTTCTGATGAACAAAAGTGGCCACAAACAGATATGAGCAGCCAGACAGCCTGAGCCTCTCCCAGGTCCTTTCCACAGAAAAGCTACATGAAAACCCCATGTCAGGATGTCCAGGAGGTTGATTGACTTGGGGCTCTCACTGCTTTTCCAAACACCTCTTTGGAGTCCTTTGACCTTTCTATCCACAGAACACTTGGAACCAGGAGTTCATTCTATTGCTTTCTGTTCTGTAGTCTCTCCCTTTGACTAGACTCAGGGGTCTGCAACCTTTAAGACATAAAGAGCCACTTGGACCTGTTTCCAAAGGAAAAACAAACAAACTGGGAGCCGCAAAACCACTGCGACATTTAAAACAAATATAACACTGCATATATTGTTTCTTACCTTAATGCTATATACCGGATCGTGCAGTTCGCTGTCCATCTGAAGAAAAAGAGGACTTTTTCACTTAACAATGTAAAATATATTTTTGCAAATTAATAGCTAATTAAAATATTTAATTTACCTGGTTAATGGGATTTTTGCTCCTGAACCTCAGTGCCCAGTGTCTGCACATCAGGGCTGGAAGACGTTACCTTCATTTTCACACAGGCTTGCAAGTTGTCATCTGTGAGGCGTGATCGATGTTTGTTTTTAATATAGTTCATGTTGGAGGAGACCTGCTCACATACATATGTGGAGCCGAAGATCGACAGGACTCCAAATGCATACTTTTTCATGTTTATTTAAGTGTTGGGGATGGCATTCCATGTTTCGAATACAAGTTTGTCCTGTTTGGGAAGGTTTTCAATATCACTCCATTTAAGATTCTGAGCCAGAATGGCCTTCTGACAGGCAACATCCTCAAGAGTAGTGGTCAAGCATTTGAACTTGGACACCCATATATCTTTGTTGGCTATATTGGCCAGTTCCATCCCAAGATCAGGTTGACTTACACCTGCAAATGCAGTCATATTCAATAGGGATGGATCGATTGCCAGGGAGTGTCAGCGAAGGATAATGTGTTTTTTTTTTTTTCCTCTCTGAACTCACAGAATCGTTTCCCAAACGAACTTTGCATTGTGGTGATTGCAGACTTCAAATATTCCAAATTTATCGTGTCATAACTTTGTTTGAACTCTCTCAAAGAGGGAAAGTGAGACAGTGTACCTCTCTGTAAATCTTTGACAAACACTGTCAACTTGTGCTCGAATGCCAAAACCTCCTCCAGCATGTGCAGGGCTGTGCCTCCTTTCCCCTGAAGGGTTGTATTTAGTGTGTTTAGATGTGCTGTCATGTCTACCATAAAATGTAATTTTTCCAGCCACTCTGGTAGTTCCAGCTCAGCAAAGGTGAGCTCTTTGCTGGCCAGGAAAGTTTTTACTTCTTCCAAACATCCGACAAAGCGTTTTAGCACCTTGCCTCTGAACAGCCACCGGACCTTATTGTGGAGCAGGAGGTCAGAATATATGTTCTCCACTCACTGTACAGGCCCGACTCCCAGTGACAGTCACACTGTAAGCCCTCTCTTTCTCTTTTTCCAGTCCTCTCTGTCCTGTCTTCTTCTTTTTCCTTCTCCCTTTTTTTCTCTTTATTGCTTTATTATTATTATTATTTTTCAGTGTCCCCTCTGTCAGCACCTCTCTTTCTCCTCACAGCAGTCTCCTCCTCCCCAGCTCAGAGGTGCACGCTCAGCGTGCCCTCAGTGACATCACACACTGTGATGTGAGGGAGGAGGCTGGGCCAGAACAGGGACGCTGTGGTTGCCTAGCGACGCTAAGTCGCTGGCAACCTGCCACACAGAGCGCTGGGAGCGCTGGAGGCGGCAGGGGGTAAGTGATACAGCTCCCCGCCCCGCCCTGCTTTCTGCCCTGCTGTTGGGAGCCGCGCGGCAAAGCTTCAAAAGAGCCGCATGCGGCTCCGGAGAGCATGTTAACTTGAACTTTGTGCTCTGGGCCAGAGGAACAAATTCTTCCTTGAAATGACTGTTCCTTGTCAGGGACAAGCAGCTGTCACCAGGCTGCTCTGCACACACACCTTTCTTCATTGTAACTGGAGAGTCAAGAGTCCCCTCCTAAACCAATCGATCCCCCCTCTTGTGCACTTCCTCTTTCAAGAACTCTCTCACTAGCCTCGCCAGCCTGGCTCAGTGGGTTGAACGTCGACCTATGAAACAGGAGATTGGGGTTCGGTCAGTTCCTGGTCAGGATACATGCCCAGGTTGTAGGCTCGATTCCCAGTAGGGGGCGTGCAGGAGGCAGCCGATCCATGATTCTCTCTCATCATTGATGTTTCTCCTTCTCCCTGCCTCTCAATAATAATAATAATAATAATAATAATAATAAAAAGAACTGTGGACGAAGTCGGTTTGGCTCAGTGGATAGAGAGTCAGCCCATAGACTGAAAGGTTCCACGTTCAATTCCGGTAAAGGGCATGTACCTTGGTTGCGGGCACATCCCCAGTAGGCAGTGTGCAGGAGGCAGCTGATGGATGTTTCTCTCTCCTGTAAATTTCTAACACTCTCTCTCCCTTCCTCTCTGTAAAAATCAATAAAATATATTTTTTTAAATAAAGAACTGTCTCACAGTATGGAGTGAAGAACACTTCTTTGTTTAAGTTTACCAATAGGGGAGGAGACAATGAAAAGTTGTTCCATGAGGTTTGACTAACTGCTACTGTGTTTGTAAGGGTGTCGCCTGGTGACCTGAAAAGAGGGACCCACCTCGAGAAGCCAGAGGAGTTTCCAGCAGCTGAGACACGGTCAGCAGAAATAGCAACAGAGCCCGAGATCACAGCATCACCCACGGCTGCCTGACCTTGCCCTGCAGGTAAGTCTCCTCATTGTTCATACACCAGGCTCTCCCCCGCCCACCTGGGTTGCTTTTCTGCCACTTTGGCCCAGAAACACGTATGAAGGTGGGGTCAGAAGGAACGAGGGTCAGGGTATAACGTTCTGCCGGCCTAGGAGACCCGTGGCCTCCGAGATGTCCGAGCGAAAACCATGGCAGTGCTAGTGTCAGCCCAGGCAACCTCCTGCTGCTTGCCACTATGCCCAGGGCCTCCGAGAGCAGGACATGAGTGTGCATTCATTTCACATGCCCATTTCCTGCAGGCCGGGCAGCTCAGCTGTCTTCTGTCGGATGAGTTTGGGATCACGTGCCTTTTCTATAGGTTGATCAGTTTATCTTTAGGAAACCGATGTTTCCCCAAGGTCAAAGCCAACATACGCTGTGTTGTTGGCCATAGTGCGTTGCTAAGAGCAACATGCTAGCCTCCGATAGCACCACCCCACCAGGGTCTGCTCCTAATGGCCTGCATCTCCTGGCTGCAGAATGGCCACTGCAAGATGTTATTTCCTTACAGAACAACCATAAAACGCTGCTCAGCACTGCGTGATGCAAGCCTGCTTAGGTCTCTTCTGCAGAATCCCCCCAGCTCTGTGTACGGCCGAGCCTGAGTTCTGGTCTATTGCAAATATTAATGGAAAATAATTACACATGGCTCTACCAGCTAGACCGTTACTTCCAATTGCCTCTGACTCATTTCAACAACACAGAATGGATCTTCCTTGATCGTTTAATTATTGAGTGTAATTACTTAAAAGTTTGTAAGAGGGCTCCTTGTGTTCACTTAAGAATAGACCATATAGCCCTAACTGGTTTGGCTCATTGGATAGAGCATTAGCCTGCGGACTTAAAGGTCCCAGGTTCGATTCCCGTCAAGGGCATGTACCTTGGTTGCGGGCACATCCCCAGTGGGGGGTTGTGCAAGAGGCGGCTAGTCGATGATTCTCTCTCATCGATGTTTCTAATTCTCTATCCCTCTCTCTTCCTCTCTGTAAAAAATCAATAAAATATGTAAAAAAAAAAAAAAAAAAAAAAAGACGAAACCATACAAGCTCTTATTGGTTTGGCTCAGTGGCTAGAGCATTGGCCTTCAGACTCAAGGGTCCCAGGTTCGATTTCAGTCAAGGGCATGTGCCTTGGTTGCGGGCACATCCCCAGTAGGGAGTGTGCAGGAGGCAGCTGATAGATGATTCTCTCTCATCGATGTTTCTAACTCTCTATCCCTCTTCCTTCCTCTCTGTAAAAAAATCAATAAAATATATTTTTGAAAAACGAATAGACCATACATTCAAAAATTAGATCTTCTACACTGGATATATTCTAAAATTAAACAAGTGAAGATGGGGAGTGGGGTGGGTGGGAGAGCAGATCCTGTTATAAGCATCTTATTTGCAAAGCCCCTTGCAAAAATCTGCTAGTCACAAAGGCAGGGGCTTGGCTTCATTAACGTATTAACTGCTCCATCGGCAGCAACTGGGAGCCGGCCTGGCCACTAATAGGAATTCAATAAATAGCAGCCAAATGAATAAATGAAGTTGAATTTAATCAAAAGCTTAAGCCAGCACTTAACACGATTCAGACTTTTTAATCTGACACATAGAAATGGCGCCGGAGGAGTATCTGTTTACCGTGTTATTGCTTTTGATTTAAGAGTAAAATGATAGAGTCACTTCAGGATCCCTTAAAACAGTTTCCGGATCGCCTTTGCCAGTTGTGCTGTGCATTCAAAGGGCTCAGAAGGACCAACCTAACGGGGCTGCTCGCATGACCGTTGGGATGTTACCCCACCAGCAAGGAGGAACTGGATGCCTCCTGAGCATTCATTTCTGAGAGAATCACAAAGAAATAGAAGCTTATGTCTCCCCGCAGGGACACAGTGCGTAGAGGTGACCCCTCCCAAAGAGTACTGAACAGTACAGTGTGAAGCACGGAGCCGTTTCATGAGTTAAAATCCCACATTAAAAAGGACAGACCAGCCGAAACCGGTTTGGCCCAGTGGATAGAGCGTCGGCCTGCTGACTGAAAGGTCCTGGGTTCGATTCTGGTCAAGGGCATGTACCTTGGTTGCAGGCACATCTCCAGTAGGGGGTATGCAAGAGGCAGCTGATGGATGATTCTCTCTCGTCGACGTTTCTAACTCTCTATCCCTCTCTCTTTCTCTCTATAAAAAATCAATAAAATATATTAAAAGAAAAACAAACAAACAAAAAGAGACAGCCCAAAATGTGCCTCTTGTTTTGGCAACCAGAGGTGGCAAACACTGGTTTGTTTTTGTCTCCACGATGTTATAAAAGGAGGAGTGCATAGTTAATCCTTTTTTTTTTTTTTTTTTTTTTTTATAAATAGACATATTTTTATTGATTTCAGAGAGGAAGGGAGAGAGAGATAGAAACATCACTGATGAGAGAGAATCATGGATCGGCTGCCTCTTACACACCCCACACTGGGGATCGAATCTGTAACTTGGGCATGTGCCCTGAGCGGGAATCGAACCATGACCTCCTGGTTAATGGGTCCATGCTCAACCACTGAGCCACACTGGCCGGGCAGTAGTTAGCTCTTAAAGATTTTAGGTCTAAAAATTGTTTTGTTGGTTTTCTCCGAAAATAATTTCAGAACATCTGGCATGGTTGGATGGGCCCTTTGTGGGGATGACAGATGGCTGTCGCTCTTAAGAGGTGCTAATGCCTTCACAGCAAACGTGGCTCTTCTACCCATTCCTGGTCCTCTCCTGGGAACACATGGGTTTGTTGCTTTGACGCTCTCTCCATGGTGTGTCTGCACTCTCACCCTCCCTTTGGTCTTTTTGATGCCTCGTCTCCTATTTCAGCACAGCTAGATCATGGAGGTTTCTGTGAAAACAGGTTCTTAACCCTAGAGAGAGCATCGCATAGCTGTGTGACTTAATTACATGCAAGAAGGATCTAGAGTCCCAGATCTCGCCCTGTCCTTAAGCTACAGTTTGCACCTTGTGCCTTCCGCTGTGACTTCAGCTCTGCAGTGTATCATCTCCTTAAGTGTTTCTTTCTGCTGGATTAAAATATATATATATATATTTTTTTTTAATATATATAATTGATTTTTCACAGAGAGGAAGGGAGAGGGATAGAGAGCTAGAAAGATGGAGAGAGAAACCGACCAGCTGCCTCCTGCACACTCCCTACTGGGGATTTGCCCGCAACCAATGTACATGCCCTTGACGGGAATCGAACCTGGTTGAACCTGGGACCTTTCAGTCCACAGACCGATGCTCTATCCACTTAGCCAAACTGGCTTTTTCTGGATTTTGAGGAAGAATTCTTCCTTCTGCTCATATTAGCTTCTCTCCCCCCGCCTCCCCCCCGCAAAGTGATGCAGGCCTCTCGAGCATCCTAGACTTCATCATCCATTTCTCCCACATATTTTTTATATATATATCTATTCCAGTCTGTTTTTATTTGAAAAAAAAATACAATTTAAGTCCTGGAAATCTTTGTTGAAGTAGAATCACCTGTAAAAGCCGAATTTGTGAAGTGAACTTGGTATGCACTGCACATAGGTGAACAAATTGTGGCCCCGTAGATCCTTCTAGTGCGAGTGACCACACGAGGCCCCTTAGTCCAAACTCCGCCTCGGTCCACAGACGTTAAGAAAACATTTTCAGCCAAAACCGGTTTGGCTTAGTGGATAGAGCGTCGGCCTGAGGACTGAAAGGTCCTGGGTTTGATTCCAGTCAAGGGCATGTACTTCGTTGCGGGGCACATCCCCAGTAGGGGGTGTGCAAGAGGCAGCTGCTCCACGATTCTCTCTCATCGATGTGTCTAACTCTCTATCCCTCTCTCTTCCTCTCTGTAAAAAAATCAATAAAATATATTTTTAAAAAAAAGAAAAAAAGAAACCATTTTCATGCCCAGATGATTGTAGGCTGGTAACTGCCAGGGTTGAGGCCTATCACTGTGGATTTTTCTTTTTTTATATCAGCACAGACTTGTCTCAATACATCACAATCAGAGACACACCCCCAGCTGGCTGTCAGTCATGCAGGCCTGGTGGGGACAGTGCTTCCCGGGACAGGCACCCGGGCATGCAGCAGCGACATCAGGAGCTCCAGTGCTTCCCTGCTGCTTGTCACATGCCAATGGTTTTGGTCACTGGACGCGTCAAGGACAGTTACCAACATCACAATAAAACGGTGTTCGACTTAGCGGCTCCTCTGTCTCCCATGGACACGGGGAACTGGACTTGGATCCTCTTGAATTGCCACAGCCTTTCTCCTGGCTAAAGTATGCAAGACAGCTTTAATTGCACCCACAGCCAGAATGACGGTCTTCTCTTAATCGTCAAAGGCTCTGCATTGTCTTTGGGTATTTGGATGAGAGCAGCCCTGGTTTGGAACTATAGGCTGGTTTCCTCGCCTTTAAGCCGGCATTCTAACCAGCTCCAGTATCCTACGCATGCTTTGGGAAGAAATGGTGAGTTCCTCGATGCTCTTACCTTGTTTCCTTTGCGAGAAGAAACTTGTTGGACAAGAGAGCCATCCTCAACAAGAGAGCCATCCTCGTGGGATAACGGCACAATGGGAGCTCCCCCTTCCTTGCAAAGCCCCGAGCTCAGCTCTCCTGCAGCCTGAGGTTTGGAATGGTCCTTCCCTTGCTAATGAGCACATAGGCATAGCCTCAGGGACGGATGTGTGTCTGAGCTAATGATGAAGCTACAGCTACTTGAGCGACAGCTCACTCTTGCCGCTGATGCTCTGCTGGGCACTTTTTACACACACTGCCTTCTTGAAAGATTGCTCCCAAGTCCAGATACTCATTTTTCAGATTCGTCATGTTCAGTCAAACTCGGGTTCCATTCCTTCATCTCCTCTGCTGGCTTCCCCGTGTCCTTCTATTCTGTCCATTGCCTTTATCCTTGGCTATTTAACCACAAGTTGTGAGCAAGCACCAAAGCCACTCTATTGAAATGTCTCAGCATGAAATCCACCTTGTCGCTCATGTATCTGGCATGTGAGCCTGTGGTTTTTAGCTTCTAGAACAGTCTGACTCCACACGGTTGGAACCAGCATGCAGGGGGCACGGTGCTCATGTCTCCGGTGTAACCCGATCTACATCAGCACTGGATTCTTGGCTTCCCTGGGGTTGTCCCCAAGCCAGTCACTTTTGGAGAGGTTGCTCTGAGGAATAATAGGGACCAAGTCAGTGACGCCCAGTGTCCCTTCCACCCCTGACATCTCTAGCACCATGCCCTCCTCATGGTGGGCATCCAGCCCTCACGTACCTTCCCTTGTCCAGTTGCCTTTATCCGAGTACCCACCCTGTGTCTTTACTTGAGAAACGTGTAGGCATCTCCAGGGGCAACAAGATCTAAGCCAAATGGAGCCTCTTTCTCTCAAAAAAGAAATCTATAGATTCAGAGAGGAAGGGAGAGGAAGAGAGAGATAGAAACATCAGTGATGAGAGAGAATAGTGGATCGGCTGCCTCCTGCACGCCCCCTACTGAGGAATCAAGCCCACAACTCAAGCATGTGCCCTGACTGGGAATTGAGCTGTGACCTCCTGGTTCATGGGTTGATGCTCAACCACTGAGCCACACTGGCCAGGTCAGGCCGGAGCCTCTTTCTTTCAACCAGGAAATTTCTCCATTGAACTGACGGAATCATGTCATCCTTTGGCCAGAAGACAGGAAAGGGAGCCCCGTACGGGTTGGAGAATGAGGGGAGGATGGGAGGAGGAGAGAACCCTGATTCTATGTGTGAACCCTCAGAAGTTCCAGACTAGCCTCTGCTCCCCACGTGCATGGATCCGACTCAGCCCAGCGTAGTCAAGGCCGGGAGAAGAGCGCTGAGAATGGAACAATCCCCCCTCAGAGCTAGCACGGAACCACTCGCAGTCTAAGGCCAGCACGACTGATCGCCTCCTGAAACCAAAAGCTCAATATTTCCCAAAGATTTACGGCAGAACCCGGAGTCTATATAGCATTTGCGTGAGGTGAAAGTAGAAATCACTCAATATTGAAAGAAGCAGGAAGATGTGATTTATTCTCCAGAAAAGGCAAGAAAAATGTCAGTGGAAAGCTCTTTCAGACATTGAAGTGATCAGATGAAGGGAAGACTTCGAGCAGACCTTATAATCATGCACCAGGAGATAAATGTAAAGTCATTTGCAGGAAATGAGAGGATAAAAAAAAATATATATATAAGACTATAAAAGGCTATTTGTTTTCTCTAAAGTTCCATACATTTCCAAATTTATTAGTGTGCATTTGTTCACTGTGTTCTTTTATTAAGCTATTAATCTTCTATTGTGGTTGGAATTATTTATTCCTCTTTTTTACATTCAGAATTTATTTGCATGTTCTCACTTGTTTTATGCTTTTGACAGAGATTTGGCTAAATTTCATTGTTCTTCCCTCCAACACAGTTGTTGTTTGTTTAGTGCTGTTAATTTTATCTATTGATTTTTTTCTGCTTGTTGTTACTGACCTCTACTTTTATAGTTATTATTTTCTTCCTTCTATCTCCCTTGGGCTTGCTCTCTTGATAGTTCACCAACTTTTAAAATTAGATAGTTTGATCTTATTTTTAAGAATTTGCCTTGTTTTCGCCAAATATATGTAAACTTTGCATTTCTTTTTTAGTCCCACTTTATCACCTACTCCCTAAACTTTTGAAATGTAGTGTTTCCATTTTCCTTTGGTTCTAAGTATTTTTAATTAATCTTGACGATTTTATTTATTTAACAAATGATACATATTTGATAGCAGTCTAGATCTGTACGCATATATATATATTTATTTTAACTTTACATAATATATATGTATTAATTATACAGTCAAATTTAATGATTTCAATTTTTATCTTACCAGCATCAGCAAGCATAACTTGTATGGTGTTGATTTTGTCAAATTGGTTGAGATTTTCTCTTGGAGATTACCTTGTTAAGAAACAAAATTCAGCTGAGAAAGTTTTAAAGATCTTATTGGCTTTATTCAAAAATTCATGGATTGGGCAGCATTCCATGTAGAAGATAGAAAGGATCTCCTAGAAAGAGCTGTATAGACAGAAGGCGGAGACCAAGGGAGTTCTTAGCAAATAGTGGATTGTGTGTGGCAAGGTCGCCTTCTTGAGGAATGACAGGAGTCCTTTAGACGGAAGCTCTGCCTAGTGCTGTCCAGGTGAGTCCAGAAGGACTGGTGTAAGAGTCTGCTCCTCGGGGAAGTTGAGCCTATAACTAAGAGAGGCATTAAGTCTTGATTTGGGAATGTGGCTTTAGCACAACTGACTCCATTTTGAGCTTTATCACCTACTCCCAATACCTCTCTCTCTCTCTCTCTCATCAGTATACACAATTTTGTTTGTTTTCCAAATATGCTCAAAATGAAAATGTATTTGTTGAGGCTTACAGTCCATTTCGTGGACAATGTCCCACCCAGGGTCTTATGGGAGTGACCCAATAGCATCCACATTTTCCCTCAGCATCAAGTTTCCTCCACTCCTCACTGTCCACCAGCCCTCTTCCTATCCACCCAGATGTTTACCTCAGCCCATATCCCTTCTGTTTGCTTTGGAGGTTTATTGTTCTCATGTCACTTTCATGTATTTCATGTATTCATGTCACTTTCATGTCACTTTCATACGGTCATTTTCATAACCGTATGAGGACAGGCATCCATGTGTTTATTCTTTTCAAAGAATTATCATCAAGGCATAAAAACTAATCTTACACTGGCTATGTTTATACACCTTGCAAACTGTCTTGCATGAAGGCCAAATGCTGCTTGACAGTCTCAGCAATGCATTGGTTAAGCAGTATGACTGAAAAGCACCAGATCGCTCAACGTATAGAGCAAAATTGACGAGCATATAAATAAAACACGGAAGGTCTACATTGACATAATTATTCAATTAATTTTTCCTTGTTTCGTGTTCGGCTTTAAGGCAAACAGTACAATTTAAGTGAAATCGCTATGTTTAGGTACGAAGCCAACCGCGAGAGACTGTTCAGTAAACTTTCCAACTCAGTGACTCGGTGACACCGGTGACAGCTTTTGCAATTAGTTCAGGCTCTTTGTTTCTTGAGGCGACTGTAAAACCTACAGCCACGGATCCACTTTCCAGTGGAATCGGGACCCATCACAAAAATCGCAGTGGAGTTAATTGGTGCATCGGCTGACAGACTGTGCGGAGAGGCCATGCCCCGAGCGAGCCATCGGGGTATTCCTTAACTTCGCTGCGGTAGCTGCACGCTGGCTAAGATCACGGAGGAAGCTCTGCTTCCCCAAGGCCTAAATAAGGCACAGATTGAGGACTTTGGTGCCGAGGGATGTCAACCTGACACTTTCCATAAGCATCAAACACTCACCAATTACAACAACTAAAAAGATACACTTCCCATGAGAATATTTTATAAATACCAAGTGATGCTATTGCTCAGAAATAAGCAGCAAGTCCCGGCCAGTGTGGCTCAGTGGTTGAGCATCTACCTATGAACCAGGAGGTCACGATTCCATTCCAGATTTGGGGCACATTCCCGGGTTCTCACTCATCATTGATGTTTTTGTCTCTCTCTCTCTCTGTGTCTCTCCCTATCCCTTCCTCTTTGAAATCAATCAAAAGAAAAAAAAAATAGAAATAAGTAGCAAGGAAACTTTCTGGTAACTGGATGGATAAAAAAGTCATAGGTGATACAAAATCTATTTTTAAATTTAGAAATTCCTTTATCAATTTTTTTTTTGAGCCTCGTATTTTAAAGTCCAAGAAATTTGGCTCTTTTTCCTCCTTTGACCCCAAAAAACTTCTCATCCACTCAGTGAAAATAAACTTTGAACTCACTTTCAAAAGTCGTTTGAGTATTCTTATAAAATAAGAATTCCTGATGTGTCTATTTAGAAAGCCTTCTTCAAAGGACAGGATCTTCTTCAAATGATAGGATAATTATTCTTAAACATGAGGCTTCCCTTTAGGAGAGCAGGAATAGATCAATAGTGACTCCTTCATTCATTGTTGGTCATCTACAGCCAAGGAAAAAGAATATGTCTCAAAGTGTACTCAGGATATTAAACATTAAAACATTAAAACTACCTTTAGAATTAAATAGATTATTCTAAGTTAACCTGACTCCTCACATTTTAAAAAACAAACAAACAAGTAGTTCTGAGAAACCATGTATTTTTCAATTCCAGAGTTTTGATTACTGGACATCTATATATATATATAAAAGCCTAATATGCAAAGTGTCCCCTTGGGAGTTCGACTGACTGGGAGTTCCATCACTTGCTATGACATGTATGACCACCAGAGGTGGTGCAGAATTAAGGGAGGCCCAGGCCAGCAGCTGGCAGCCAGCAGCCACTAGGGATCCTACCCATGCACAAATTTCATGCACTAAGCCTCTAGTTTAAAATATTACTCTATTATGTCTGCGGTATTCAGGAAGGGACAGTGGTAATCTAAGAAAGTAAATCTCAATATAAGAATAATTTGCCAGATCACTTTCTTCTCAAATAGCTTTCAATAATTCCCTCTGTCTGTGAAACCCACGATGTACACTATACATTAAAATATAAAAAGGGAAGGTGAAGATCATGAATTATAAACATTGTGGACATGCAGAGCTCTGAGTGAACACTACATTGGGCAATTCAAAATGTCTGTAACAGCATCATTTTTCCTAATTGCATGGTTTGCATCCCGCCCATAAAAACATAAAAGTCGCTAATTTCCCATCACACTCGAATCTGCGAAGTGTTCTGCACAGATGGCTTTCAGCTCCTCGTTTGCCAGCAGAGCTTCATTAAGCACCAAACACAAAGGCAACCGCACAGAGGCAAACCCGTTCTTCATTTCTGCTTCTTGGCAGAAATTAAGAACCGGCATTTCATTTCTGGAGAAAAGCTCCTTAGCTCACCTTCTGTGTGTCCTAACATGTTTGCCAGGTTTTTATCCTATAGTGCATCTTAAGGTCAAACTCATGTTTAGAACTATGTACTTGGGCAAAAAATATGGCGCTTTGTCACCTTTATATTTCCAGAACCTACCGGGGTGTCTGGCTTTCAGTAGGTGTTTATTAAAGATGAAAGAGATTAGCTACATGATCACAGAGACCAACCAATGGAGTTGTCTAAGCACCAAGTTCATTACAGCATTTATAGCTATGAGCGCTCTAATGTTATACTCACCGTTGAAACACCATACGTGCAGCATTAACTGCATGTAGACACAATAATACTGTTTATATATAATTTCTTATGACATGTGGCTTTATATTTGCATAAAAAAGCATTAAATGCATATTATCAAAATGTTTGAGAGAAAATAAATGACCTTCTACACTTAAATTTCCAGCTCCAATGCTTGGCATATGTTTCCTGAGTCTTTAAACACCCTGATAACTAGCATGGCTGCTTGAATCTTGGAACAAAGCTCTAAAAATAGTTGACATTTTGCTGTTGCTATAGTAACAAGGAAAATGGCTTCATACTCTAGCTCCAATCCCACTGAGCTTAGTGTTTTCCCTCTGTTGCCTATGAACTCTATGGCTACGTTCTTGTAGTCAAACTCCAGTTACTCTTCTCTTCACGTCTCCGATGTGTCTTAGTCTGATCCCCGGGGCACAATCTGGATGTTTACCTGAGAGGGGCCAGACAAACGTTCCAGTTACCTCTCAAGAAATGAGTTTTATCTCAAAAAGAGCTAAAACCAGGCTTTCACATGACGTGGTATGAAGACAGCTGGAAGGTTCCTGATTATCTTTTCCACCAGACTCAATGTCTTATATTTTACCAGAATTTTCAATAATAAGGAATTGACCCTGACTTAGATTTTACCAGGTAACTGTGTTTATTGAGATACTTTGGTTAAAGGACATAAGCTACTGGAAATTGTTTGAGATACTTTGGTTAATGGACTTGGATACCGTTATTCTATATTTTAGAACTTTGCAAGTAGTCAGCAATGCTCACTCCCTGAGAGAGAAGATAGTGTGCAAAATTAGATTTCCCCAGAAAGGGTTATTGCACATTGACAAAATTAACATTCTGCTAGGAGACTTCTCCCCATGGAATTTACGTTCACAAGTCTTAGGGTCTGAAAACATCCGGGAGGATCGATCTGATAGTTCACTCTCTCAAGCCACTTTTTTTTTCTCAGAAATGACTGAGTTTCTGCCATGCTCTTTGGCAACACGAGGTACCAGATTATAGGAACATAATTTTGCCTGAGGAGCTTCTTTTGGGAAAAGAGTTGGCATGTGTTTTTTTTTTTATTTGGAGAGGATGGGACTGATTCGCTATTAATTTTGCATATGCTGTCATCTTTAAGTGTTCTTTAAAAGTGAGGTACATCAGAAACTTGACATGAAATTAATCCAACTTGTGAGGCCATAAAAATTTCATAATAAATCTTATCCCCGTAAGTGAGAGCCATGCAAGTCCACACAGGCTTCAAGAGTCTTCTGGCTGAGACTGAACGAAGTAGGGAGTAGAACGGGATGCCTTAGTTTGGACATTTCATGCCTAGGACAGTAGTCAGCAAACTCATTAGTCAACAGAGCCAAATATCAACAGTACAATAATTGATATTTCTTTTGAGAGCCACATTTTTTTAAACTTCTTCTAATGCCACTTCTTTAAAATAGACTCGCCCAGGCCGTGGTATTTTGTGGAAGAGCCACACTCAAGAGGCCAAAGAGTTTGCCGACCAGGGCCTAGGGGAAAGAAATTTTGATTTTGCTAGTTATTTTAGACACTGAATTATAAAGAGGTTTGCACTGTGGATTTTCTTTTAAAAAAATATTTTTATTGATTTCAAAAAGGAAATGAGAGAGAGGAGAAACATCAGTGATGAGAGAGAATCATCTATCAGCTGCTGACTGTGTGCCCCACACTGAGGATGGAGCCCACAACCCAGGCATGTGCCCTGACTGGAATTGAACTGTGACCTCCTGGTTCATAGGTTGATGCTCAACCATTGAGTAATACTGGCCAGGCTGTGGGTTTTCTTTTCTCTATCTCCAGGACAGAGCAAGGGTCTGCGACAGGCTCTGAGTGTTAGAGGAAAAAGTGGGAGGAAACTTACATGTAAAAACAAACAAACAAACAAAGAGAACCCTTCTACTTATGTCTTATTTTTAAAACTAGTGGCCGAGTACATGGATTTGTGCCCATTGAAAGGAACTGCTGCTGCAAAGTCACTGTAGCTCAGCAGTAAACCAGATTTGGGGCCAACAGTGCCCCAACAGCAACATAACCCATGCTGGAAGGTGATATCGCACAGCCCCTCGAGGAACCTGGTTCCAGGTGTGTCACTTGAGAACCGCCACTGTCAAGTCACCGCAGCTGGGCAGCTCCTGAGCATCTGCCCCCTGGTGGTCAGTGGGTGTCATATATACGGGCTGGTCAGGTGGTTGGAAGGTCACTTAGTCTTTTTTTTTTTTTTAATATATTTTATTGATTTTTATACAGAGAGGAGGAGAGAGGGATAGAGAGCTAGAAACGTTGATGAGAGAGAAACATCGACCAGCTGCCTCTTGCACGCCCCCTCCTGGGGATGTGCCCGCAACCAATATACATGCCCTCGACCGGAATTGAACCTGGGGCCTTTCAGTCCGCAGACCGACGCTCTACCACTGAGCCAAACCGGCTTCAGCTAGTCTTTTATATATATAGATAGGTTCTTAGCATCCTAACCTTTCATTATGTGCATAGTCTGGATACCCCCACTGAATTGAAGGAGAGCAGCTTGCTTTGCTGGCACCATATCTCGGGGGCAGGGCTTCCGGATCTCATGGGGAGAGGGTCACCTGTGTCCCCTGGACGTGGAAAGGAGCTGATGGCTAGTAAAGAGAGACTCTGCTGAACACAACCTGTACGTCTGCCAAAGTCCAGCGAGCTCTGCCTTCACTCTCAGCAATGCGGGCACGGACACCTTCTAGCAATTCTGTGCGCTGACAAGTCCTCACGCCTAATTCAATGTACACAGTTGATAAGATCGAGTTAATACCGAGATGCAATCTGTTTGGCTGACTCTCCACCTGCTTAGGAACCGAACGGCCATACGGTGCGGAATGAGACGAGAAGTCTGGCAGGCCCGCACGGCCCTCTCCTCACATTCCTCGCTGCCCAAGACAAATCTGATTTATTGAGGTCTAAATCTGCACTCCCAGCACTATTTACTGGGGGGAAATATAATTTGCATGTCACCAGCTGTGAAGAAAGATGATTAAACAATAAAGGATTAAGAGATAAACAGCCCAGCCTGGTAGCAATACGTGGAGTCCAAAATGTAAGTGCTGAGCATCTAAAAGTTTTTATTTATTTATTTATTTTTTATGTAAGGGCTTTTGAATAGTGTTAGGGTGCTGACTCTGTTCTTGGAATTGGAAGAAGAATAAAAATCTGCAAAAACGCTTTGTTGTTTCATTAACAATTCTAAGAGTTTAGCTTCTTTTTCTCTTTTTTTTTTGATTAATATGGCTATATTTTAAGTTTTAATTTATGCTATGCTCACTGGCTTCCTCCCTCACTTTAATAATGTAAATATTCCTAAGTTGAATATGTTCTCTATGGAACAATTTGCAGCCACGATCATGCGTGAAAAGAAATTGTGTCTCTGTAGCATTGATCTTCAAAACCGATGCACCCTCTCTCTCTCTGGCTAATCTTTAAAGTTGAAACAGTAAACGAAGTTCATTAGTTTTGTTCCTTTTTAAATTTCTGTTTTCAAAGTTACTCATTTGTCAGCCTATATATACATCCGTTTTCACTTTCAGGAAAACTGGTTATTTAAAAAAAAAAAAAAAAAAAAAAGAAATGTTTCTGTGTTTCAGACATGTATTGGGATTTCACTGACAGTCTTCGATCATCACTATCTTATTATTCATCTTATTACTACCTCTATCCTGTTACTCCAAACACCCATCTTAAGCCATTTTTTTTGAGATAATATTTTGAGACTAAGCAGAGAGAAGCATTTTAGAGGAACAAAAACTTAATTTACCACCATAGTCTGTGAATATAGAGCCGTTGGCTCTAAACCATATACTAGTATAATATTCTCTCTTATTTATATTACACAACACCACCAACTCTATGTGTTCTTTTTTAAAAAATATATTTTTATTGATTTCAGAGAGGAAGGGAGAAGGATAGAAATAGAAGCATCCATGATGAGAGGGAATCATTGATTGGCTGTTTCATGCACGCCCCCTGCTGGGGATCCAGCCTGCAACCTGGCCATGTGCCCTGAACAAGAAATGAACTGTGACACCCTAGTTCATAGGTTGATGCTCAAGCACTGAGTCACACTGGCTGGGCCATTTATTCTGATTCTATGGCTGATGATACGTTTTCTGATCTGATTTTATTGCTTAATTTTATAATTACTGAACAAGATGGAGATGCTCAGTATTTCTGACAGATGCGTTCATTCTCTCTCTCTCTCTCTCTCTCTCTCTCTCACACTCACTCACTCACTATATTAACAAGGGCTCTCATTGTAGTATGATAAACTTTCCTATTGCAGGTTGGATTAGTCTGAGTAGATCACCTGTAGATATAATTGAGACATCCTCTATTTTACTAGTAAGTGCCAGAAGGCTACACATGAAATAAAAGGCAGGTTGATGATAGAAATAAGTCCAATGTCAACTCCCAATCTTCCACTCACAGAGGATTATGTGGGTTTTACCAGGCATATGAATGTGTGCTTGCAGGATGCTGGTAATATCAAGAAATTGGTTCATAGGAAGGAAACCATGGAGAAGTCTCCTAGTACCAAGGATTTGCTGAGAGTGGTGATGGAAGGCGGCCGAGACAGGTTACCTTCCTTCAGACGGGCTGGACAGGTATTCCCGGACTCCAGGCCAAGTTATTCTCACTACAGCGAGGGGAAAGCGTAAAGCTTGCACCTGATTTCCAGCCTGAAGGATGTGGATTTATTTATTTAGTTATTTATTTGGTTAATCCCCACCCAAGGATGTTTTTCCATTGAGTTTTAGGAAGAGTGGAAGAAAGAGGGAAAGACAGAGAGAAACATTGATGTGAGAGAAACACATCAACCTGTTGCCTCCAGCACAATCTCTGACCAGGGCCTAAGCCAGGGTAGAGCCTACAATTTGAGCCCTGTGCCCTTGACTGGAATCGAACCCGGGACCCTTTGGTCTCTGCAGTCCCAGTCTGTTACTTTGTCCCTGCCTCTGTCTGTGTTTCTGCTCTGTTTGAGGATTGTTTTGCATTCATTAAAGAGCCTGACCATAAGTAGTCATTTACTCCTTTTTGCTCTTTATTATGAAAAATATGGTTGAATTGAATGTGGGGGGGGAAAAGCCCCCACACAACCTATTTCTGTTGGTATCACATGAGCCCCCAGCAGGTGAACTGCATGCTCTCAGGCCTGGCGAGGGCTGAGTCTGACAGAGAGAATTTCAATGCACCCCACCACTGTCTCATCAAAATGCTTATTCTAATCAGTAACGCTGATGTTGTTATGAAATGCATATGGTATGGGGAGTGCTAACTTCCCAGAGACAGGGGTCTCCGAAGCCATTTGCACACCCATATGTTACTGGATGGGAGAGGGGCTCACCTCCCCCGGTGGCTCATGGGAGTGGGCTTCTTGCGATTCAAGAAAAAGAATTTTCTGAGACCTTCACTGGAGAACGACTGCTTTTTGTTTGCATGGAATCACACCCCTGAGTTTCCAAAGACCCGTTCCCCTTAGTTCGGACCTAGAAGAAGTGTAGCCGGGGCTTCCATTGGAGCTAAAAGCAGAGCCAGCCGAAACCGGTTTGGCTCAGTGGATAGAGCGTTGGCCTGCGGACTGAAGGGTCCCAGGTTCGATTCCAGTCAAGGGCATGTACCTTGGTTGTGGGCACATCCCCAGTAGGGGGTGTGCAGGAGGCAGCCGGTCGATGTTTCTCTCTCATCGATGTTTCTGACTCTCTATCCCTCTCCCTTCCTCTCTGTAAACAATCAATAAAAATATTTTAAAAAATAAAAAAATAAAAGCAGAGCCAGTGTCCAGAGTTTCCTTTGTAGGTATGATTACAAAGCCTGTTTTCCTAAGACCTCCACCACACTGACTGTCTCCTAAAACCCCAGCATCCTCTTGCTCTATGTAAACTAGAGCCTCCACACAAATTAGAAAAAAAAAAATCACTAAAAACCCCCAAACATGGGCAATAAACCTTTATGACAATACAAATGAATTTTGTTTGATATATTTTATGGTTTTTTGAAGGATCAGAGGGAGTCGTGTTTAAGACCAAGAGTTTGCTTGATTGATGGGGTTTGTTGGTTGGCTTGTTCGTCACCTGTCTCACAGCTGGGGACTCTATTTGTCCCGCTCTGTCCACTCTGAGCGGCCCTCAGACGCTAAGCTCTCAGGCCTCTGAAAGAGGAAACAGGCCTTTGAAAGCATCAGAAGGAGATCAGGTGCAGTTTCACACTCTTTCTATTTTTGCCTCTCTTGGGGGTTTCCGCTGCGCTTCCTTCCTCTCTCGATGGTCTAAAAGATTACTCTTTAAGCTGGTTATATCACTGCGGCGTGTAATAAGAGAAGCGTTGGAAGCGCCTTTATAAGAGAATCCTTTTTGTTCCTTTGTGATATTAGCCACTGAGACCATTACCGAGAGGCTGGGGAAAAAAGGGAGACAGACGACGATGGTACACATTTACATGGGGGTGGATGGGGGACCCACAGCCAATGTATTTGACTTGGTTGACTCTGGTAGACCCCTCCGGCTGACATGACGAGAAGGTAATCTGGTCCCTGGAATGAAGTAGAAATGGGGATAAGGAGGCGAGAGACTTTCTCCCCATCACAGAGACTGTATATGAGACCCTCTCCCCTCAAAGATCCTTCTCTAGCCTTCTGATAGCCTGGTCTGATATTCTCTTTCTGGCTCTGCACTTCTTAAATATATATATATTTTATTGATTTTTTACAGAGAGGAAGGGAGAGGGATAGAGAGATAGAAACATCAATGAGAGAGATATATCAATCAGCTGCCTCCTGCACACCTCCTACTGGGGATGTGCCTGCAACCAAGGTGCATGCCCTTGACCAGAATCAAACCTGGGACCTCTCAGTCCACAGACCGATGCTCTATCCACTGAGCCACACCGGTTTCGGCTGGTTCTTCACTTTTCTCTCTAGATTCCTAAACTTGCCGATGATCCATGTTCCCCATTACAGCAGGACAATTAGTAAGAAATTGGCAAGGTTTTTTTTGTGTTTTTTTTTTTTTTGTCAGAACTGGATTTATAAAAAAACCCTGCTATTCAAATATCACTATTTGTAGTTGGTTTGTTGAAACTCTGCTATTAGCTGCAGCCTTTGAGTGTCCTCTGAGGTCCTTGAACTAATTTATCTTGGAGTTTTTGTAAAGGCAATGAAAGTAAGATTTGAGAATAATGTAAGTCCCAGGGATAAAAAATTACATCATAGTTACTCATCAGCCAGTGCATCTTCATCAAGTTACAAATGTTAGGTAGTCATTCCAACAAGTAAAACGTATCCATCTTCTGGCCAGTGTTCTCTTTTCCCCGAAGAGTGATTGGCAAACTCATTAGTCAACAGAGCCAAATATCAACAGTACAACGATTGAAATTTCTTTTGAGAGACACATTTTTTAAACGTAAACTTCTTCTAATGCCACTTCTTCAAAATAGACTCGCCCAGGCCGTGGTGTTTTGTGGAAGAGACACACTCAAGGGGCCAAAAAGCCGCATGTGGCTCGTGAGCTGCAGTTTGCTGACCACCACCCTAGTAGGACACCAGGAAATGCTATTCTTCTCATCATAACCTGAATTTTCTTATAGAAAAAAATAGTAAAATTTCTGTGGGTAATTTGGGTCCAATTTGCTTTAAAGTATAGATGTGAGCCCAAGGTAACAATGAATTCTTCCACTGATTCTTTTCTAATAACAAGTCTAAACCTTAGAGGTCAGCTTGTACACTTACATTTTTTGGATATTTTTATGCAATTATTGTTCTGCAGCACTGAACTGACATAAGTAATTGTTACAGAATTTACCAGGTGACCAGAAAATACACAGGGAGTAGTCGGAGATCCAGGACAAACCCATTTCTTTTCCCATGTTTCCAATGTACTACCCTGTTTCTTATATTAATTTTTTTCTCCCAAAGTTGTGCTAGGTCTTATTTTCAGGGGATGTCTTATTTTCGGGGAAACACGATAGCACAGTGACTCGGGGTCAGCTCTCCACATCCCTGAGAGTGAATATGGAGGAAGTTTTCCTTTTTTCCCCCTTTGGTTTCTTTGTTTTCTCTCTGTTTCCTGACTACCAGGCTTCTGTGGGGGGCTTCCCTCCAGAGTCAGTTAGAAAGGGAAGTCAGGCTGCATCTAAATGACTAGTCTGGGTGGTGACCTCCTGTCCAGCTAAGCTGTCCCATTCTTTGCTTATGGCCCCTTGGTAAAATGAGAGTATTCTGGGAGACAGGTTCTGCGAGACAGGGCAGGCATCAGTGGAGTTAATTATTGGCCAGCAAGAGTGTGCGTTAGAGCCCTAGACGGTTTGGCTCGGTGGATACAGCGCTGGTCTGCAGACTGAAAGGTCCCAGGTTCGATTCCGGTCAAGGCCATGTACCTTGGTTGCAGGCACATCCCCAGTAGGAGGTGTGCAGGAGGCAGCTGATTGGTATATCTCTCTCATTGATGTTTCTATCTCTCTACCCCTCTCCCTTCCTCTCTGTAAAAAAAAAATAAAATCAATAAAATATATTTTAAAAATATTTAAAAAATAAAAACATTAATCTGTTAAAAAAAAAAAAAAGAGTGTGCGTTAGAAGGCAGGTTATTGGCATAGATTCAGATTGCTAGCCCCCCAACCCCCCCCAAAATATGCCTTCTATTCTACATCATAATCTAATCCTTCTCAGAACTAATCATGTTTATCCCACTTTCTTAAGTCAAAAGTAAATAATTTGTATAAATTTGCCTGCAATTATTTGTTATCGAAAATATTTACCATTGGGATTTCTCTACATGCCTAAGAAGAAACACTAACCAGCTGTACTTCTAATAGAGGTTTCCTAATCTGGATTTAAACCTAACATTTAAATTAGTTGAGTCTGCTGAAAGTAGCTAGGGATTGAAAAAATGTCATAAAAGTAAAAAGAAATATCAAAATATTAGGGTGGAACCAAAAAGAGAAGTAACCTAACTTCACGAGGGGATCATCTAAAGATAGAATTGCTTAACCTGTGTTAGACAGAATCGCTTAACCTGTGTTTTGATTCCACATTAACTAATCTTCTTGTGGAATTTTATTTTATTTTTTCCCCTTTAATGAAAGTGCTGAGTGCATTCAGGGAGCACAATGCTGAAAGCACGTTCAGATTCCTCTGCAATTAGCAGAATGCTTTGTCCTTCCTTCAGAGCTGAAATAATCCCTCCCGGAACTGCTTAAACCCTCGTCAAGATGTCAGCTTTGAGTGGAGGGTTTTCCCAATAATCAGAATCCCCGTAGACATGTTAAGCGCGGGCATTAACTCGCTAAGGCTGCGCCAAGTGCTGATTCCTGGGAGTGTTGAGCCTGGAAGGAAACTGTAAATTATGAAAGGTCTTTCAGGGCTGCTGTGATTTGTGTCCAAAGGACTAGTTGGAGGAGAAGGAGGAGGAGACATGCTGATTGCAAGACAGCCCTTAGCACCCAGGTGAAGCACAGCCACAGGGGGGGCCGGCCCTACTGTTCCTGTCTGGGAGTTGGATGTGGCTAAAACAGTCCTCAGAAGGAGACATTGGGGAGCTGGTTTCAGCTCATTACAAAACGGGAGTGAAGACAGACGTGTGTCAGTAGGAATGAAACAGCTTCGGAAGCACACTGCCCACTGGCAGGCTAAAATGCCAGGGGATCGGAGGCAGAACCTCACTCACCCTGCTCACTGTTGTGTCTCTGTGGCTTAACCCCAGGCTCTGCTCAAAGGGAAACTCAGTATTTGTTGACCGAAAAGAAGGCTTGGTAGGGCTACCTCCTGGTCTGGCATCATTTGGAGAAGACAGGTAGGGATGTCTGACTAAACTATACAAGTCATGTTAGTAACGTAATTTTGTAAACAAACCCAAGGCCCTGCAGTAACTTACGAATATGTAAGTTAATTCTTGATACACTCCCATGGTTGTACACAGGCGGAGAGAGAATGCGGTTTATATACACTGAGTGGCCAGATTATTATGATCTCTGGATGCTTAATAATCTGGTCACTCAGTATATATCCTGTATAATAAAAGGCTAATATGCCGGACAATTGCCCATGTTCCCTCCCCATGGCCATGCTGGCTGGACTCCACCCATGCACAAATTCATGCACTGTGCCTGATATATACACACACAAATATATATCATATGTATCATATACATCATATATCATATATATCATATATATCATATAATAATATATAATAATCTGGCCACTCAGGATATGTATATGCTGAGTGGCCAGATTATTATGCATTCAGAGATCATAATAATCTGGCCACTCTTCTGTGCATTATAACAGAGAGCCGAGATAATTCTTTAAAAAATGAGATGGCTCAAGTTTAGAAAGTTGATAGAGTCATTTAGAGATTTTGGAAATGGAGAGACACGTGGAACTCCAATTACAAGAGGGTTTCAGTGAGGCAGGAGATTAGTTGATAAACTAAAAAGTCCAGACCCAAAAGGTTAAGCCATTTCTGCAGAAATGGTCCCAAAGGTGCAGGCTCTGGGAGGCCTTTGAACAGGGCGCCACAGAGACAGGAGAAATGGAAAAGGGTGACAATAAAAGTGTTGCCTTGAAGGAAGTAGAATAAATAAATGTGTAAAATGAAGAGCAGCAAGTTGAGGGAAATTTTCTGAATCGTGCGCTTTATCTGCTGTTTTATTTGTCATTGACGTGGGCGTGTGTCATATGGACATGCAGGCTGGAGTTCTGTCTCCAAAATTGATTGACTACATGAACTTGAAAAGTTGATCTTCTCTTCTGAGCACACTGTTCATTCAGCGATAAAATAAAGACGAGGAGGATAGTGGGAAGAACAAGAAGCTTCCTTGCTTCTAGAAGGTTCCTGTGGGAATCACCTAAATCAGTGTTTCCCAAACTTTTGACATATATGTACCCCTTCTATAATTTTCGTAATGCTGAGTACCCGTCGTACTCAAGAGAACGTAGAATTAGGCGGTGCAGTGCATATCCCCACCAAACTCTGGTGCAAAGCGTACCCCCACCAAACTCTTCCCGTACCCCTGGGGGTACGCGTACCACACTTTGGGAAACACTTAATAAGCTATATGTATACATTCGGGGTGGACACCCTATATTTTTCTGTGACTCAGACTACAGGAAGGTAACCTTGAAGGGCTGTCTATCTTTGTATACTCCAATTCCATGCCTTAGCCGGGCCCACCAAATAAATATGTTGACTCATTAGAATTTTACTTAGAAAAGCCAAATGCCTTATTTGTAAGCCAGTCAAATGGCTTATGCTCCAGTGATTTAAGAGTTGACTTTTTCTGGCTTCACCTCCTGCCTTTGAAGAATAAAATCAGTGAATGTTGTATGTTTAAAGGACCAAGCTATGAGATTGAAGGGAATGGTTTGTTCCTGACACACTAGCTGGAGGGGGGAAGTCCTCTCCTCAAGAACACGCATGTTCTCATGGGAAAAGCGTGATTCTGTTATGTGCGCAGTTTTACAATTGGGGTCTGTTTGTCACAGCGGCTTGTCTGCTACAGGACCTTACCCAATCCAACCGGTGACCAATTTTTAAAAACTAAAATGTTATGTCTCCCCTACAGAGTCTCCTGTGTAGGGAATTTCTCTCTCCATGAGCAAATGGTAATAATAAACATAAAATACACTTTTAATGGGTAAGATAAAAATTATAAAACTAAGAGTACAAGTAATTTCAAACAGATTTTATATCCCTCCCTAACCTCTAAATTTTACTTTTTGAAATATTAATTTTATTGAGGTAATTACGTCTGAAGGAACAATTTGTCTAGAAGTCTATAAACTATGACAAAATTAATATTTCATCAAAATGAATGTATGCCCCCTGGCTCCTGAATAGAACCCAAGAATAATGTTGGTCTTGTGGCTAATACTCTGGTTTATGATTAATGCTCTTTTTGGGTAAAATAAAATAAACCTTGCCAGGCTTGTAAAAGTACCTGTTCCTTTAAGATTAATTCATGCCAGGACACGTCATTTTGAAAGAGTGATTCTTTGTAAAGATAATTAACAGAGGAAGTCGTCATAAAAACTGTATGTTGTTTTATTTTTAAAAATATATTTTATTGATTTTTTTACAGAGAGGAAGGGAGAGGGAGAGAGAGTTAGAAACATCGACGAGAGAGAAACATCAATCAACTGCCTCCTGCACACCCCCTACTGGGTATGTGCCCGCAACCAAGGTACATGCCCTTGACCGGAATTGAACTTGAGACCCTTGAGTCTGTAGGCCAGTGCTCTATCTGCTGAGCCAAACTAGGTAGGGCAGTGGTCAGCAAACCCCTGCTCCCGAGCCACATGTAGCTCTTTGGCTCCTTGAGTGTGGCTCTTCCACAAAATACCACGGTCTAGATGAGTCTATTTCAAATAAATGGTGTTAGAAGAAGTTTAAGTTTAAAAAATGTGGCTCTCCAAAGAAATTTCAATCGTTGTACTGTTGAGATTTGGCTCTGTGGACTAATGAGTTTGCCGACCACTGGGCTAGGGCAAGAGCTGTATTTTAATGGCTTTCGTGTTGTTGCTTATTTTTCAGTCTCCAGATGCAAACCTCAATGGCAGCTAAAGGCCATGCTGTCCCTCTGCCTGGTTCTCACTGAGCTCAGCAAAGGAGGCTGAGTTAGTAACTTCCTCTGGAGGCGAATTGTTTCGGGGGAGATGGGTGAGTCATTTCTAGATCTCTCACTTACCTCTTACCATGGAGGGCTGCTTCAGGTTCACAATGAGTTGTGTTGGGTCTTTGAAGATGCCATTTATTCAAAGTCTTGATCCAGTAGGGGCTGCGATGCGTTTACTTGCCGAAAACTAAGGTGGTTATTTATTTATCTTCTTGGTTGTGAGTTTCATGCCTGCATTTATACCGGTGTCCAGCCTTTTGACAAGGATTTTATTGCTGACACGTATACGAGCAAGCCACCGTGATGTCACTCTGATTTTTGAAGCGGGCGCTCTATTTAAATGTCATATCGCCTTTAACTAGAGAAACATTGCATTTTTAAAATTGTTTCTCACGCCAGCAATCACTTTTATTTGGCTGACTTAACATTATTACTTGTGAGTTCCTGTGGTTTGGGGTTCTGGTTTTGGTATGAGGATAATACTCTGCCTCATAAAATGAGTTGCGATAAACTCTGGAAAGTGCCTTCAGATTAATCAATGACCAGTTCATCAATCACCCATGAGCTGCACACCCAGGGCTGTTAGGACAAACCTTTCACTGCCTGTTGGAATTGATATGGGGTGAATGTTGGCAATGTGATTCTCATGGGGACCATTGTTTATATATGAGCCTGGGCTGGGGATGGGTGAGAGATTTCACGACTGTGAGTGAGCTGATCCTGAAGTGAAGATGCCAGTGCAGAGGGAGGCAGGGAAGGAGCAGGCACCAAAGACAAGCACTTAGGGAGAAGGGGGAGAGGGCTGATTGGCAGACTCAACTCATGGGAACAATGTAAAGTTAGACAGACGCCTTTAATAGGGATTGGTAGTTAGTCCTATAGACAATGGCAGGTGTCTCTGTTTTCAGATAAACAGGATTCTAAAATTTCATCTCTAAAAGCAATATACTGCCCAGCTGGCATGGCTCAGTGGTTGAGCATCAGTCAAACTACGAACACGGAGGTCACGGTTCCATTCCAGGTCAGGGCTCAATTGTGGGCTCAATCCTCAGTAGGGGTCTTGCAGGAGGCTGCTGATCCATGATTTCCTCTCATTATTGATGTTTCTCTCTCTCTCTCTCTCCCTCTCCCTTCCTCTCTGAAATCAATACAAATATAAAAAATGATATAAGAGCAATTACTGATTTGTATGTAGGAAACATATGGTACCTTCATAAGTTCTGGGGATGGAGACTACCTGTGTTGATATTACTCCAATTGATACTGGGGTTTGGGATTACATTTCTTTTATGAATGTATCATAAGAAAACCGAGCTATTATATAAACTAGAGGCCTGGTGCACAAAATTCGTGCACGGGTAGGGTCCCTAGGCCTGACTGGCAATCCGGGCTGATCTGTGGGGTGACCTGCAGGGCAATTGGGGGTCCCCACTGGCACCCATTGTGGTCAGTGGCTGCTCGTTCTTCTGGCCATTCTGCCATTTGGTCAATTTGCATATTAGGCTTTTATTATATAGGATATATGTGTGTGTGTGTGTGTGTGTGTGTGCTTAAATTCAGAGGTAAGCAAAGAGGGCATACTCTGAAGAACTGTGTGAGATGATGCAAAAATTGGCTTTATGGTGCTTGATGCCAATACTGCAAGTCAGGAGCCTAAATTATATTGTTTAATACAAGAAAACAAAGGGGAAAAAATGGTGTATTTCTAAATAAAATGTTTTGTATAATAGTTAAGATAGTTATTTGATTATGTTAATAAATTAGTATCAGTAATTACTTTATTTCATCCAGGTTCCTAAGTGCTTTTATGTTCAAACTGACCAGAGTACTTAAAAAAACAACAACAAACAGAGTTTGAAAATAAATTATCACATTATTTTCTAGTTTCCTTTATAATTAGGTATGCATGCTGCATTTTATAAGCTGGATGCAGAATAAGTTATATTTCACACCTGATAATTTCTTTTTGTAAAATGGAAATATAGATGTTTGCCAGTTAAAGCATGAAGTTAGATTCTCGAACTTCCTATAAATATTAATGTGAAGATAGATTGATAGTAAACATAAATTAATTGAAAAATTATTCATTTTGCTTGCAACAATTTGGAACCTTGGTTACTTGATAGAATATTTTGGGGGAAGAAAAACATGGAAGATGGAGAACTGGCCCAGTTGACATTTCTATTCATACCTTCTAATCCTAGAAGGACAGAAATACATAAATGTATTATTTCAGCTGAGCATGTCGCTATATATGTAGTGTTGTAGAAATTGCATGTAGCATTCATTGGATATTGGCTTAACAAGGCCCATATTTTCTGCAAATTGTTTCAATCACAAAGCATTTAAAATAAAATTCCATTTCGGCTTAGCTTGATTCAATCTATATTGATAATATCAAGTCAGCGGGCAGTGTAACGAGTTCATCTGGCCAGTAGTTATGGTGTTTGCTAAGTGAACGCTGTCATTTCTTTCTCATCATTGCCGTGACCTGAGTTGAATTTGACATCATTCTAGTTTGTTTTCTTCTAAATATTATAAACTGCCATTTAAAAAAGATTGAGATATAATCAATGAGATCTTAAAAAAAACAACAAAAAAAAAAACCCACTAAACTTCCTCCAGCCTCCAGCTCTCTCATCCCTCAGGCAATGCACACATCTTTGCTGGCAAAGGTGGGTGTGTTAGTACTAACAACCCTTTTTAGTATTTCACCCACTCCAGAGATGACTAAAAAAGTTACACTTCAGCTGGGGTATCTTTGTGCAGCTCCCACTTTCAACACAATATGGCCCCGCAGGAGCAAATTTAGTCCTGGGACCTAGAAGTCAGGGTAATTTACTAATGAATTTTCTTATGTGTTTATCGTTAGCAAGTTGTGGGGGTCAGCAGAATTCCTCCTCCAGCTGCAATGGATGGTGCTTGCTCAGGTGACCTAGTTCAGTGGTTGGCAAACTCATTCGTCCACAGAGCCAAATATCAACAGGACAACGATTGACATTTATTTAGAGAGCCACATTTTTAAAATTCAAACTTCTTCTAACGCCACTTCTTCAAAATAGAGTCACCCAGGCTGTTGTATTTCGGGAAAGAGCCACACTCAAGGGGCCAAAGAGCCACATGTGGCTCGCAAGCCACAGTTTGCCGACCAGCCCTAGTAGGGTGGCTCACAGTCTGCATGCTGAGCTCAGAGCCTTTGTACTCGCCCCTCCCTTTTCTGGAATGCCATTCCCTCTTTTTCTCTCCACCTTCCTCTTCTGGTTTAGGAAGCCTCACCTGACAGAATAGCCATGTTCGCCCCTCCCATTCTGCCGCTTTGCTGTTCTCCTTTGCCACCATATCATCATCATCCAACCACTTTATTTTGTTTACAGCCTATATCATCTCCCCAAAATGCAAAATTTTCTCTGCTTAGAAATGTTGTTTTGCTTCTAGAACTCTGTGGCAGATTCTAGGCGCTAAGGTAAATATGAACAGGTCAAATATCTGTTGACTGAATGTGTCCTTACATGGGTGCATGAAAGAATAAAAACATGTCTGTTAGAAGTAGATTCAGATAGTAAGATTCTTAAGCATTTTCCCACATAATTAGGCAAAAGATGAATAATGTAAGCCTGATTATCCTAAGTGCATTTTCTCAAACACAGAAAATGACTAATTTGAAACTTTTCTTTACATAACATGGGATGTGATGCTAGTGTCTATTTTAGAAGTTTGTCAACCCCATAGTTTAGATAAATATATATGTACTAGAGGTCTGGTGCATGAAATTCGTGCATGGGAAGAGTGCTCTCAGATGGGTGCAGGGTTGTGGGGTGTTCGTTGGGAATCTTCATCAAGTCCCCCTGCTGTGCCTGCACCTGCTGGTCTGTCAGTATGCAAACTGGTGGTCACTTGGACACCATATCGGACAATTAGCATATTACCTCTTTATATGTATAGATATTAGTGAGTTCATTTAAATTCTTTACTTTTCAGGACAAGTTTTTCTTTTTCTTTTTTGTTTTTTTTTTTTCAAAGTCTGTTCTACTTTCCCCCCCTCTGCAGTACCTCTAAAAATATCCTTACTACATGAACACAAAAATAATTTTTTAAAAATAAAATGACAGGACAAACAGTTAAAAATGGGTCAACAAATGGGCCAATATTAAAATTGAAATCTCCTGTGTGTCAGATGTCAGTTCTTAAGGGGGGCATGCAAACCATGCCGTAGGAGGAGATATATTTAAAATTTATATAATGAGGCATCATTGTTTAGGACAGTGGGAAAAATCAAAGCAACCTGTTCCTCAGCAGAGGAATGGATAAACGGGGACTTATGTAATGCTACTGTTAGAAACGAGCAAGAAATAAAAAGTGTATACATCCCAAAATAACGTTAGCTAAAGAAACAAGTTGCAAAAGTGTGGGCAAGTACGATACCACTTATGTGGTTTAAAATACAAAACAACATATATTATATAAGCTCATGTGGGTATGATACATAATAGTTGTCTCCAGAGAGGGACTATAGGAATCCAAAATAGAACTTTGAAAGTAACTGTTTATTTAAAGAAAGAACCAGCTAGCAGAAACTTTAACAAAATTTTATCTTTTTTGAGGAGTATATCAGGATCCATTTTGTATCTGTCTACCGTCCCCCCTCCAATACCCATTGTGAACGAGTCTCATTATGTAGAGACAATGTTATTTCAAGTAATTTTTCTGAACCATTTGAAAATAACCATGCACCTTTCATAAATACTTTGGTATTTCACCAGAACATATTCTTCAAGGAAGCCCCCAGAATAAGAAAATCACTCCCAAACACTTAGACTCCACTGAAGTGTTAGCAGCTCCTGCTGAAATCGGTTTGGCTCAGTGGATAGAGCGTCGGCCTGCGGACAGAAAGGTCCCAGGTTCCATTCCGGTCAAGGGCATATACCTTGGTTGCGGGAACATCCCCAGTGGGGGATGTGCAAGAGGCAGCTGATTGATGATTCTCTCTCATCAATGTTTTTCTAACTCTCTGTCCCTCTCTCTTCCTCTCAGTAAAAACAATCAATAACATATATATTTTTTTAAAAAGAATTAGCAGCTCCTAGCATTCAGAAGAATCCAGCCTGGAACCTCACACTGCACTCAACTGCCGTGTTTTCGTTTTCCCCTGTTTAGACCATGTCTCCAGCTTTTCTTCCCTCTCACGACCTTGACATTTTCAGTGACTACAGCATAGTTATCCTGCGGTGTGTTGGGGGAACATAACTAAAAATAAAATCTCCGCCAAAACCAGTTTGGCTCAGTGGACAGAGCGTCGGCCTGCGGACTCAAGGGTCCCAGGTTTGATTCCAGTCAAGGGCACGTACATTGGTTGCAGGCACATCCCCGGTGGGGGGTGGGGGGGGTGCAGGAGGCAGCTGGTTGATGTTTTTCTCTCATTGATGTTTCTAACTCTTTCTTCCTCTCCCTTCCTCTCTGTAAAAAAAAAAATCAATAAAATATATTTAAGAAAAAGATAAACAATCCCTGGTCCACAAGGAAGAGGACTTAACCACATCCTATCACAGGTGTAGTGTGCTATTGAGTCGGCGATGGGCTATGCCCCCTGGCGACCCTATGAATGAGTGATGCCCACTTGTCCTGTCCCCACAGCCCTGGGACTCAGCCTATGGCTTCTTTGATGGTGTCGCTCCATCTTCTATTCTAGTTCAGGCAGCGGCCCTCCCACAGACAACGGGAGGTTGGGTGCTAACTTCCTTAATGATTGTATCCCAAGGTCCTTTGAGAAGTACATTCTACTCATACATTCCTTATAGTGTTTCTGGTGGCTGTCAAAGCCACCCCGGTGGAATGCTGCCATTGAAACGGTGAGAAGTTCATATTTTAAAACATCCAAGTGGAAGGTTGTTCCTGCTTGTATTTAACAGCAAACGTTAAGAAATTCAATGTAACCGGATAATATTTATAGGATAATAAGACAGTTTTAAATGCTCTAGAAAAAAAAAAACCAAGGACTTACCAAGGAACAAACCAAATTAAAATAATAAAACTATGTCTGGGAAAAAAAGGAGCAAAAGTCAGTCTCCATGCAAAAACACTCTAATATGCTAAGTATGCCCTGATGTATATGCAGGATGCTAATATGCCCTGGCAACTCAGGACTTCCGAGCTGAGGAATGAACAGACCTGTGATCCACTGTCAGCTTGACAGCCACAGCGGACTCTAATTTTCCTCCCTAAGTCCAGCTCAGCATGCAGGACAGGTGTTTCATAAATGGATGTAAATAACACAACTCTATGATGTACAGGGCTGGGTCGGCTAATGTGGTTTCTGAAAAGTGAAGTATTTATCACATACAATTGTCAGTTATTTTGTTTTCAGACCAAACTAACAGTCAGCACACATTTTGCATTAATGGGAAAACTGTGCTGCTGAACTGCAAAAGCATTATTTTTATAACCATGTTTATTTCTCCTTTTTCTCTTTCTTCATTTTTGGAACATATTTGAATGTGGTTGGCCTCTGGATTTGGCAAAGAGAGCTGCTCTAAATTACCCACCCCTGATTTTTCTTTGGAGTGTGTGTGTGTGTGTGTGTGTGTGTAAAGGTTAATGTCAGTATATGTTCTCCCCTTTTGTAACTGTTTTCTCAGATAATCCAGGCATCTGTATCTTGAGAAGACTAGTTAGAACATTATATAAATTAACTTCTTGCAGGTTTGAGAAATAATCACGGTTCAATGTCTGTTTTTTCTAAAGCAGTGGACTTTAACCTTTCTAATGCTGCGACCCTTTAATACAGTTCCTCATGTTGTGGTGACCCCCAACCATAACATTATTTTCCTTGCTACTTCATAACTGTAATTTTGCTAGAAGTTGAATCGCCTAGGAACATCAGAAAACACAGATATTTACATTACGATTCATAACAGTAGCAAAATTACTGTTATGAAGTAGCAACAAAAATAATTTTATGTTTGGGGTCACCACAACATGAGGAGCTGTATTAAAGGGTCACAGCATTAAAAAGGGGGAGAACCACTGTTCTCAAGAGAATTGGATCTTCATGTGGAAATTGAATCTTTTAATGCAAAACAAAAAGCTAAGGGCCAATCAAACTTGAATATACACAAAAGTCATCCGGGAAATGTTTGTAAAATGTGGTGTCCAGAACACCTTTAGAAGATTTGACTCAGTAGGTTCAAGATGTGGTTTCAGGAAGTATGTCCCTCCAAGTGCCTACACTGGCCCAGTGCCTACACTGTGAGTGACATGGCCCAGTGGCTATACTGTGAGAGACATGGCCCCGTGCCTACACTGTGAGAGACATGGCCCAGTGCCTACACTGTGAGAGACATGGCCCAGTGGCTATACTGTGAGAGACATGGCCCAGTGGCTATACTGTGAGAGACATGGCAGTGAGAAGGTGGGCATCTCTGGGACTACAGGGAGGGGTGCAGATATTTTGGGCACTTTTTGGTCAGGCATCTTTGTCATCAAACTGATATATCAGTCCACATTTTACCGTTGTCACTAAGATCTTTAACTTTTATATCATATTTTTATTTTATTTTATTAAATATATATTATTGATTTTTTACAGAGAGGAAGAGAGGGGGACAGAGAGTTAGAAACATCGATGAGAGAGAATCATTGATCAGCTGCCTCTTGCACACCCCCTACTGGGCATGTGCCCACAACCAAGGTACATGCCCTTGACCGTAATCGAACCTGGGACCTTTCAGTCCTCAGGCCGACGCTCTATCCACTGAGCCAAACCGGTTTTAGCTATATCATATTTTTAATATAATCATGAGCAAGCAACGGTATATAATTGGTTACGTCTCTATATGATATGGCTGCCTGCAAAAGGGGCGACTGAGTCCGGCCAGCTGAACCCCCTAGTTATCCAGTTCTCCACCAATTTTCATGCTCCTCCCTAAAACCTTAAGTACAAAGAGCCCATTTGTACTAGGCCGATTGTTTAAGTGCCTATGCCTTAAATAACTACCATTAAATATGTAAATTCTTGAATCACATCTCTAATTTTGAGAATAATACCTAATGTGGACTTTTGAGATGTGTAATATGGAATCTAACAAAGACGAATGCTTGCACTTCAAGTTTTCTGAGATAGACTTTCATACGAGTGAAATAGCATATGGAATAAAACTCCAAATGCTATTTCCAATATCAGTGACATGACATAGTAAGTCCAGGGGCTGAATCAAATAGCTGTGTGCACACAGCAGCTGCATGTCTGCCCTGGAGGGAGATGGGGAAATACTTACAAAAAGGCTAAAACACACACACAGGTAAGTCTCATCCATACGTATTCATCCCGTCGCGGTGACCTAGAATATTATGTAAAGTTTCTTGTCAAATTATTCATGAAATATGGATGTTTCTGTGTTTGGATAGGAATTCGATCTAAGAAGACATTAAAAAAAATAGCTGATTCTATTAAAGAAAAAGGCTTGGACGTGGAGAAATAAAATGTTATAGCTGTTTAATATTTCATGATGATAAAACATCGTATCAGAGCGATGTGTAATTTGGATAGACTTTGTTTAGGTACCTATCTTTTCATATTAGAAGTAATTAAAAAGAAAAGAAAAAGCAAATAGTCACTTTGGAGCATGCTCCTAATTTTATTACCACCTGGCCCAAATTCACGTTGAAGTCAAAGAGATGAACATGAAAAACTTCCTTTAAAAAAAAAAAATATATGTGTATATATATATTTTATTTATTTTTTTTACAGAGAGGAAAAGAAAGGGATAGAGTGTCAGAAACATCGATGAGAGAGAATCATCGATCAGCTGCCTCTTACACACCCTCTACTGGGGATGTGCCTGCAACTAAGGTACATACCCTTGACCGGAATCGAACCTGGGACCTTTCTGTCCGCAGGCCTATGCTCTACCCACTTAGCCACACTGGTTTCGGCAAAACTTCCTTTCTTGAGGTGAAAGTTTTCGACATGAAAAGAAATGCCGAATTGGAAAAATATATCCCAAAATTATTCTTGTACCTTCAAAGCCACTTAATACAGTAGGTAGGAACTGGACGGCACGTAGTTAAGAAACGCATAGAAACAGATGGCTCTCAAGTGAACTGGAGTTTCAAGACAAGTTCATTAGCTCGTGAAAAATAAGCGTTGGAGGAGTGGAGAGCATTGCAATAAAGCCATTTTGTAAATAAATTCTGCTGAATAGGGAGAAGCAGGTAGCCCAGCTAGAGGCGGATCCACATAACTCACATTTATATGGGACTTTGCGGGCACCAGTCACTGTTCTAAGTGGGTTACAGTTAAAAGTTGCAATTTAAAAACGAGGAGCCATAATTAGTGCCACTTCCACTCTATACATAATACGATGGAGGCAGAGTGGGCTAGATCCCTTGTCTCACAGCTACTCAGGGGCTGAGTCAAGAACTAACCCCGGGGTGTCTGCTTCCATAGTTCACGCTTTTCACATCATGATACACTGTTTTTTTTTAAAAAAATCTATGACATTTATTGATTTCAGAGAGGAAGAGAGAGGGAGAGACAGAAACATCAATGGTGAGCCGAAACCAGTTTGACTCAATGGATAGAGCTTCAGCCTGCGGACTGAAAGGTCCCGGGTTCGATTCCGGTCAAGGCATGTACCTTGGTTGCGGGCACATCCCCAGTAGGTAATTAATCAATGATTCTCTCTCATCTATGTTTCTAACTCTCTATCCCTCTCTCTTCCTCTCTGTAAAAAAAATCAATAAAATATATTTTAAAATATTTAGAAACATCAATGGTGAGAGAAAATCATCATTGAGGATCCAGCCCACAACCCGGGCATGTGCCTTGACTGGGAATCAAACCATGACCGCCTGGTTCATAGGGTGAGGCTTAACCACTGAGCCACACCAGCTGGGCTATTCTTCATTACTTTTAGTTAATTTTTTGGAATGACGTGGGTTTTAAGTGAGCAGTTCAGTGATGCATCGTCTGCATATTGCATTTGGGATTTTAAGTAGATGCCCTTTGCTTTACCAGGTAAAAGGGGAATGAGTGGCAATGCTAATAGGGGTCAGGGGTCTTGTCCAGGGGGAGAGATGGGCATGACCTTGACATGGGAAGGGGGCTGTGACAGAGCCGGCTGGTGTAGCAGGGTAAATACTGTTGCTATGCACAGCCATGGAGAACAGTGGGGAAGATAGCCTTTTTTTTTTTTCCTCCTCCTCCTTTTTAAATAACTTTCCACAGACGAGTGTGGGTTTGTTGTGGACATATTGAATCCTGAGCGAACATGTTGAATCACTTCTGAGGAGACAAGCAAGCCGTTGGATGGGAAAGTCTGAAAATATAAATGTGCGCGTTCAGCTGCTCGCAGCTGAGGAAGGGACGCCCAGATGGGATTGCTGGGAAGTGGTGGAGGAGGCGGAGAGGAGCCATGCGTGCGGCCTGCCTGGAGGAAGCTTCCTGGGGCTGAGATAAGCTCGCCCAGGAGACCGAGAAGCTCCGCTGGGGGCTGTTTCACAGGCGCCCAGAAGGGTGTGTTCCAGGCCCAGCTGGCTATGAGGTCCTGGTTTGATTCCTAGTCAGGGCACATGCCCCTGTTTGGGGCTTTATCCCCACTAGGGGGCGTGCAGGGGACAGCCAGTCCATGAATCTCCCTCAACATTGATGTTTCTTTCCTTTTCTTTCTTTCTTTCTTTCTTTCTTTCTTTCTTTCTTTCTTTCTTTCTTGCTTTCTTGCTTTCTTGCTTTCTTGCTTTCTTGCTTTCTTGCTTTCTTGCTTTCTTGCTTTCTTGCTTTCTTGCTTTCTTGCTTTCTTGCTTTCTTGCTTTCTTGCTTTCTTGCTTTCTTGCTTTCTTGCTTTCTTTCTTTCTTTAAAGATTTTATATATATATATATATATATACACACACACACACACACACACATACACACACACACACACACACACACATATATATATATATATATATATATATATATTATTGATATTTTACAAAGAGGAAGAGAGAGGGATAAGTAAGAAATATCAATGAGGGAGAGACATTGACCAGCTGCCAAGGTACATGCCCCTGACCGGAATCAAACATGGGATCCTTCAGTCCTCAGACAGACGCTCTATCCACTGAACCAAACTGGTTTTGGCAACATTGATGTTCCTATCTCTCTCTCCCTCTCCCTTCCTCTCTAATATATATATATATATCTGTGTGTGTAAAATAGAGAATTATGCTAATTAACCAGGACACCATAAGGGGTCAACCGGACAGGAGGAGGTAGCCTGTGCAGCATTGGGGACGGGACGACAGGGGCCTCTGGGTGTCTGTGCCTGGGGAGGGCCTGGTCAGCAGTGGCCCTGGCTGTTTCAAGGGCCGGAGAAGTAGGCAGGGCTGGACCAGCAGTGGGGCCTGGGGATCCAGGCCAGGGCCAGACCAGCAACTCGAGGGTGGGTGGCGCCTTGTGATTTTGAATCGCACCCTGGGCTCCTAGTAAAAATATATTTTTCAAAAAGAGTGTATTCCAGGAGGTAATACTGGCCATTCTCTCGCCCCCCACAATGCATGTAACCCTGAGGGTTCACAGGGCTGAGGACTGGAGATGCGGGTTGGATGTGACATCAAGGAAAACTGAAAAGCATCCTAAGAATTATCTGGGGTGACCAGTGGCGCGTCCCACTCTGAGCACGCCAAAGGCGGGGAGAAGACATGGCCATCCCCTTCATGAGTTTGCTAATGACAGAGGAGAAGAGTAAGGCAGCTGCCGAACAGGGAGAGCAGGTAGAGAGAGGGTTTCCTTGAAAACTTGGGAAATCCTCATATTCAAAACTCTTCTGCTTCTGCCGAAACTGGTATGGCTCAGTGGATAGAGCATTGGCCTGTTGACTGAAAAGTCCCAGGTTCAATTCCGGTCAAGGGCATGTACCTTGGTTGCAGTGTGGGTTTGCAGTGGTGGTAGGTGTGCAGGAGGCAATTGATCGATGTTTCTCTCTCATCGATGTTTCTAACTATCTCTCTCTCTTCCTCTCTGTAAGAAATCAATAAAATATATTAAAAACAAACAAACAAACAAACAAAAAAACCTCTTCTGCTTCTGACATTCTGGCAGACCTGATACACTACCAAACATTCCCACTTAGAAAGCCCAGACATCTCCAGGCAGGTTTCCTCTGTAAAATGGAATGACCGTGAATCTATTCATGTAACACTTGTATATAGAAATGCACTGTTATCTGGTAAGGAAAGGAGACCCTCCTCAGAGGGAGGAGCCGGATTTCCCAGACCCACTCCAGCAGGAACAATATTAAATGATTACAAGGAAGTCCACTGGGTGACACCAGACCCAGCCAGAGGCAGAGGAAATTGCTGCCATTATTTTGTAGTGAAGTTGATGATGTACAAGCCCTGGGATCTAGTGTTCCCACGCCTAGAAGATGGATGAACTACAGCTATTTAAGTTCATAATGTCAAGACTAATAAAGCCAAACAAAAAGGAACAAATTAGAGAGGCACTGGGTATAGTATGATCAACAGTAAGTGTTAAAAACCATGCGAGCCTACACAACTTACATTCACATATTTATATAATACATGTAAAGTAACACTGATGTGTAAATATATATTTAAAACTATTAAAACATGCAAATAATTTAGAAATAGCATGGTTGTTGTCTTTGATGAGATTAGGCATTAATTTGATCAAGAAAGAGTCTCTTAGGGCTTCAAAAATAATAATAATAATCTATTTCTTTCAGTATAGTCTTTTCATCTATTCTTTTCTGGGAGAAAATTGAAGCTTCCCTTTATGAAACTGTGTAAATCATGGCTGTTGATTAAATAGCATAGAGATGGTATTGGAGACATTGTTACACTAAAAATATATGGTTTTACCGAAACCGGTTTGGCCCTGCTGACTGAAGGGTCCCAGGTTCTATTCCGATCAAGGAGGGCATGTACTTTGATTGCGGGCACATCCCCAGTAGGGGGTGTGCAAGAGGCAGCTGAACAATGATTCTCTCTCATTGATGTTTCTAACTCTCTATCCCTCTATCTTCCTCTCTGTAAAAAAATCAATAAATATATTTTTAAAAATAAAAATAAAAGTATATGGTTTTTATGGGATTATCTACATACAGGAATGATCATAATTGAGTTTTCCATACATTGCAACTTCAATGAACGGACATTCTGTGTTGGGGAGAAGCCATTTAAATGACTTTTCCTTTTTTGCTTTGTATATCTCATCTGCCCCAAAACATAAAACATGCCTGTTGTGACCAGAGATTATACACCTAACACACCACTGACACACACCACTAACATACACATGTACACCCACGATCAGATGTTAGACTGAGGTTTTATTTTGAACAAGCCATCTTCCATTTCTCTCCTGCTCTTTGAAACACGGCAGTGACCTGAGAATCAAAGATCCCTGTCATCCTCCTCTGGAGAAGAGCCAAGCTTACTCGCTTGCTTATAAGCAGAGAGCGGTAAATAATTCTCAAAATGAAGTCCTTTAGAAGGAATGAAGTCGTTATCAGCCTGCTGAATAAGGAAGCCACTCATATGATCCCAGACAAGGAAGGTCTTTAGAAACAATGAATAACTTGTCTAATAGCCACTGCAGTCATTATGAAATGCATTAAAATGTTTACTCAGGCTCACACAACAGCAAAACATCATATCAGAATAGACATAAGGCAGATTTATGTACGGCGAGGGATTAAGGTTTATGTACAACATGACTCTCAGTCCCAAATCTTTTATGCCCTCTGTGTGCCTTAAAGGTGAGCCCAACAGTTGTCTTTTCTACATTCTCCCATCTAAGCCAGCTTTCACCCTCCTTGTACATTTGCAAAGGAGGTACAGAGAGGACACAGTAGGCAAATGCCTACTAAGAAAACCCACAAATATTGTTCTGCCCTGATGAGCCATGCAAAAATAATGGAAATGGACTTATTACTTTACTAAAGGTGTGGTGCATGAACTTGTGCACAGATAAAGTCCGCCCGCCCGCCCTGATGGGGCTGATGGGGCTGGGTGAGCAGGTGGAGGAGAGGGGAAGTGGGAGGTTGGCTGGCTGGCCCCACCCCTGATCAGGGAAGGGGTTCCATTCAGGAGCCAAGCCAGACAGGGGGAGGAGCCACAGGTGGTTGGGGGGCTGATTGGGGGCCAGAGAGAGAGGCCATGGGTGGTTGGCCACCTGGCCCTGCCCCCAGTCAAGGTGTGTGTGTGGGGGGCTGATTGGAGGCCAGGCCTACCAAGGAGAAGGGCCAGGGGCAATTGGCCAGCTGGCCCCACCACTGATTGGGGTGAGGGGGGCCGATTGGGGGTAGGGCTGGCCAGGGGGAGGGGCCATTGGGATTGGCCAGCCTGTGGTGCCCCCTATTGGGGTAGGAAGGCCAGTCAGGGAATAGGGCTTGCCGGGAGGAGGCGCCATGAGTGGTTGGGAGGCCAATCTGGGCCCCAATTGGTCTCGTTGGGTGCTGCGATGTGCGTCATAGTGACCAATTATTCATGTCATTCCTGTTGTTCCATCATTTCTGTCGCTTGGCTTTTATATATACTATATAGATTATTGCTAATATTCATTAGATACCTTGGTTGGAAATAAATCCTAGAGTGAAGGTTAGGGGACAAGCTTTGACAGCATCTGTGATTTCCAGGAAATTCTTATAATATTCAGAGAGAATGAGAAACAATATTGAACAATCCTATTTCTATGTAGAATATTTTTTTGATTGGGTTTAATGGACATGAACCTTTATTAAGGTTATCTTCCCTGCCTTCTTCCTCACCCTTTGTCCCTGTGTGGCTCAGTGGTTGAGTGTCAGTCGACCCATGCACCAAGAGGTTGCCGGTTTGATTCCTGGTCAGGGCACAATCCCGGGTTTCTGGCTTGATACCCAGTAGGAGGCATGCAGGAGGCAGCTGATGGATGTTTCTCTCTCATCCATGTTTCTATCTCTCTATCCTTTTCCCTTCCTCTTTCTCTAAAATCAATAAAAAAAACATATTTAAACAAAAAGAAAAATAATACCATTCATTCACAACCAATTAAGTCACCAGGACAATAATTAGTATTAGTCTTGACCCTTCTGCTTCCAATTTTTACTACAGTGTTCCATTAATCCAAACATCACTCAGCCAACCAAAAAAATGCATTGTCTAAAGTTTAATATAGGATTCCAGATGCGGAATTTTTTTTTTTTTTTCCAGAGCCTCACATAATACAGACTGTGTGGGAAGATGAACAGTGGATAAATGATCAAACCCAAGAGCACATGATTGAATAAAAAACAAATAAAAGGAAAATGAAGCTAGATCCTGGAGATAATGGGGGTGGGATTAGTATTGATTAGGTCAGGAAAGCTGTATCTAAAATAAGGGCTCCTGTTGGAATCCTACCCCTTAGATTTTTTAATGTCATGGAGAATTCTTGTGTTTTCGGGCACCTTCTAATTGTTAAAGATTAAGTTGGACATTCTTGACCCAATCTGTAAACAAGTTTATTCATTTTATAGTTTGTATATTTAACAATCATTGAGGATTTTATCTTTCACAGATCAAATACAACATTCATAGCAGTATGGTGTTTTAAAATTCTTCCCACCCAAAGTGTATGCAATTTATTGCAATTAGAGAACTCTACACCCAACTTGGGGACAGAAATACTAGTAGGACTCTTGTTCCCTTTTCTCATTTTATTTCTCCTTTATTTTTTATTTTTTTTATAATAATACTAAGGGCACAGTGTACCTTGAAAGGAACTGTGGGCCTGAGGCTCTGGTGGGCATAGGGTTGGGTCTCGGACCATTCTCCATGTCCCTGCCCAGCTCCTCTCACTGTGACCCATGGTCCCTACCCTGCCAGCAGCCCCACTCCTGCTGCTGCCTGTCCCTCCCACACACTGACTACACTGGCCCCACTGGCACCTGCTGATAGCACAGAGTGATTGGGGCCAGTGTCAGCAGTGGGTGTGAGTGGGGCCAGCGCTGTCAGTGTGCGTGAGTGGTGACTGCTGCCCTGATTGCCCCTCAGAAGCAGGGGAAGGCGGAGAAGCCCTCAGGGGTGATTGGGTCTGCAGCTGCCACTTGCACTTGCTGATGGTGCTGAGTGATCGGGATTGGCACCGGGTGCCGGCTGCAGGTTTGAGCAGTGGGTGTGAGTGGTGGCTCCTGTGCTGGCAGCAGGTGCTAGAGGTGGCTGCTGGCCCCAATTGCCCCTCAGGAGCAGGGAGAGATGGAGAAGCCTTCAGGGGCAGTAAGGGCTGGCACCTGTTGCTCACACCTGCTGATGGTGCCAAGTGATTGGGGCCTGCACTGAGCACCAGCAGTGGGTGTAGTGGGGCTGGTGCTGACAGCAGGTGTTACTGCTGGGTGGGACCACAACATTGGGAGCAAAGAATTTTCAGTAACCATCAGAGGCTCACCCCAATGACAATGACTGGCACCCCACCTTGGTCTGGCATCCTTGCTCACCTCCACCGTCCCACAACTGCCAGCACCTACCATGTTGCCATGTTCCACGCTCTGCTGCTTGCTGCCAATACCTGCCATGTTCCATGTGCACCTCCTGGTGGTCAGCACATGTCATATGACTGGTTGTTCAGTTGTTTGGTTGTTCAGCCATTCAGGCTATTTGCATATTAGGATTTTATATATATAGATGACTTCTCATTTCAATTACAGATAAATAACACCCATAATGTTTAGACTGACATGAAAAGGCAGCAAACAAATATAAACTATGACTTTGCAAGATACCATCTTCATCCAGGGCCTGTCAGGAAAAACCAGAGGGTCTTGAATGTTGTGCAGATCCCTTCTAGCTTTTAGCAACAGCATTAATTTAGATACAAAATGCCATTTGAACCCATAAACCATTTTCATTAGTGACTTCTAATAACAGTTAGATTAACAGGCAAACACTTAATTACGGCCTCTCTCCCTCTCTCTTTTTTTTAATCAGGCAAGAAATTCTAATAGGAAGTGACAGGGCATTGATTTAGGAAGCTACTTACTTCAAACCATCACTGACAGTTGCAAAGATTTTCTTTTAAGCCTATGAAATGGACATTAGAGATGAAGAGCCAGGGATATATTGAAAACTAATTGAGGAAGGGGGGGGAAACAAACCTGGTTGCCATTACTTCCCACATTCAGATTGTAAACGTTCCTTGTAGAAGGTAGTAGAAGTCTGAGGACCAGAGATACTATGAGTTAAAGAGGCAGGAGTGAGTTATGGAGGAAGGATGTGCTTATGGAGAGCCACCTTCCCCTCAGATCTTCAAAACCCAGAGTCCCTTGAGCAGTTGATCACAACTTGTGTTATAACCATCAGCCTTTTCTTCTTTAAAAGCTGGGCTGAGGGGCAGGTGTGGAGTGGAGGGGGCAATGGGAGGGAGGGGGGAGAAACAACAACAAAAGGGGCTTTTAATCCCACCTCCCATTATCTCTAGGATCTAGCTTCATTTTCCTTTGTGTATTTATTTATTATTTTAAAATGTATTTTTATTGATTTCAGTAAGGAAGGGAGAGGAAGAGATAGAAGCATCAGTGATGACAGAGAATCATTGATCAGCTGCTTCCTGCATGCCCCCTACTGGCGGTCAAGCCCGCAACCAAGCCATATGCCCTTGACCAGAATTGAACCCAGAACCCTTTAGTCCACAGGTCAATGCTTTATCCACTGAGCCAAACCAGCTAGGACTATTTTATATTCAATTTATTTTAATAAACGATAAGGATACATTTAAAAAGATAGCAAGCTGGACCGGCCCTGGCCAGTGTTTCTCAGTGCTGATAGCTCGGCCTGTGTACCATAGGGCTGCAGGTTTGATTAATGGATGGCCTCCACTGTGACTCTGGATTTGCTTTATTTAAGAGGCTAACATGCACAGTGCTTTAAGAAAACCTTTTTGCTTGAGAGAAATAAAAGTCTCTGTAATGCAAAATGATAATAAAAGAAATAGGTACTTCTAAATTTAGATTCAGCCGAAACCGGTTTGGCTCAATGGATAGAGCGTCGGCTTGGGGACTGAAAGGTCCCGGGTTCGATTCCGGTCAAGGGCATGTACCTTGGTTGCAGGCATATCCCCAGTAGGGGGTGTCAGCTGATCGATGACTCTCTCTCATCGATGTTTCTAACACTCTATCTCTCTCCCTTCCTCTCTGTACAAAATCAATAAAATATATTAAAAAATAAATAAATAAATAAATTTAGATTCAGTTTCTAAAATCCCAAATTCAGATAATGATTAAATTTATAACTGAAAAGGTCTTTTATAATCTCCTTTTGAAAAATAAAACCAATTAGTAGTTGATGATTTTATTTTTTTTTTTTGTTAATCTTCACCCAAGGATATTTTCCCACTGATTTTTAGAGAGTGGAAGGGAGAGGGAGAGACAGAGAGAAACGCTGATCATTAGTTGGTTGCCTCCTGCACATATCCTGACCAGGGCCAGGGCATCTGCAATCAAGCTATGTGCCCTTGACCAGAATCGAATCTGGGACCCTTCAGTACGCAGGCTGACACTCTATCCACTGAGCCAAACGGGCTAGGGCAGTAATTGATTCTCTATTTCAGTTATGATACTTGCGTAGCTGAAGAGACGTCAAAATAAAATGTATAGCAGTGCTGTTGAAACTCAACAATTCAATTTCCTTGAACACTATGTGTTCTTTTCTGCACCATCTATACTTGCGAGTTTGTCCAATTGAAACCACTTGCTATTAATTCTAAGGTAGCTAACCCCACAGCGTGGCCCTTAAGGGAGCTGGCTACATTTCACAAGCAAAGAAATCCATTTTCATGATGTTTCTATAGCACGACAGCAAGATTAGTCAAAAAAACGACGAACTCAGACAATCAGCCAGCTGTGTCCTATACGAAATGCCAAACATCTGGTTCCCCTGGCTTTTTGTTTCTGACTTGATTGAAACAGCAGGGTTGATTGTGCTGTGCAAATACAGCCCCGGAGCGGGAAAACTCCAGAGTCAAGAAGCTTGACTTTATTGTCGACTTCCCTCAAATCTCACATTCAGAGATTCTGAGGCTGTAGTGTCAGCTATTTGAACAGACTGCCTTCTATTGTTGTTTTTTTATAGTTGACTCAGTGAGATGCTCATGGAAGAACTCCAGAAACTGCAAGACCATTTTATTTTATTATTTTATTTTTTTAATATAGTTTATTGATTTTTTTTACAGAGAGGAAGAGAGAGGGATAGAGAGTTAGAAACATCAATGAGAGAGAAGCATGGATCAGCTGCCTCCTGCACTCCCCCTACTGGGGATGTGCCCGCAACCATGGTACATGCACTTGTCCGGAATCGAACCTGGGACCCTTCAGTCCGCAGGCTGACACTCTATCCACCAAACCAAACCAGTTTTGGCTGCAAGACTATTTTAATTACCAGGGTTATTAGCATTTCAGTTACCTTCAAAACATGCCCCTCCCAAGTCTAGGATGGACACATGACTGCTTAGACCTTCCACAACTCCAGTTCCACAAACAAGCGAGTGTTCTGCCCAAAGAGAAAGTCGTTGACTTGATAAGTATTTACCCATTAGAGGGGAAAGTATAGGATTCCATAGCATTCTCTCATAGGAAGGCGACAGGTAAGCTCAGGCCAGCGAGTGAGCTGAATTGTGGATTCACAGTGGAGATAATATGCTGTTATTGACACTGTTCTGCATTGTGCATGCAGCTTACCATCCCACTTGGGAGAGCTTGGAGCCATCATTATAGTGATAATTGGCATATTCATAACAAAAGCCCACAGACTGTCAGCTATCAACAGGAAGGCTATAGTGGGATGATAGACTCAAAACAGATCAAAACAGCCTGGCTGGTGAGGCTCAGTGGTTGAGCATTGACCTATGAAGCAAGAGGTCACGGTTTGATTCTTGGTCAGGGCGCAGGCCCAGGTTGTAAGCTTGATCCCTCATGTGGGGCGTGCAGGAGGCAGCTGATCAATGACTCTCTCCCATCATTGATGTTTCTCTCTATCTCTCCCTTTCTCTTCCTCTCTGAAATCAGTACAAAAGTAGAAACCACACACAAAAGCCCCGAGTAGATAGAAAGGAGAATAGGAAAATATCAGAAAGAAATGAGAAGCAATTAGAGAATGACCTTCTCCCAAAATGAAGACATGCTTCAGTGCAAATTGTAGAAAAATGCCATATGTAAAAATGAGAGTCCATTTAATAATTTGCCTACATAGCAACGATTCCAAACAACCAGGCTTTCCCCCACAAGTTGTATGCATTTGTATTCGACTAGTATTTGTCTGTTGAACTTGGCAGTGAAAGAGAAAAGCAAGGTTAAAGTCAGAGCACTTAAAGACACGACCTTCAGCAGGTAGACTCTGTAAATACCAAATTATATAGTAACGTTCTGCTAATCAGGATGGAGATTTCAGGATGGAAATGTAAAAAACAAAACAAAACAAAACAAAAAAAACAAGAAAACACCCAGAAAACTGAGTTACAACTAAGACAGAAAAGGAGAGAAAAGAAATGTACTGGTAATTACAGGTGCCTTTTCCGTGCCTCCCCTACGTGAGAATACATTTCCGGTGGCTCTCCAGCTGGGAAGGCAACCATAGTCCTCAGGGGAGCTCATTATCCTAAGAAGCCTGCCTTCCTGGTGGGTCCTAATCAACACAGCTCATAGACGAACTCCACCAGTGCCCACGGAGACCCACAGCTGCGTGGGGCTGCTGCGGGGGGCAGGCAATGCGGGCTCTGTAGTGCAGCTGCAGTAAACACACACCCCATTACTGGGGAACTGTGGTACAGAGGCCTGGGGAAAGGGAAGCTGTGGTTCTGTTACTGCTGAACTGGAGGGGTCAAAAGCTAATGAAGGGGTGTCTACTAAAGGGCCAAGGATCCCACCTCTGAGACACACTATTCGCCATGGAGTCTTGAGCAGACTTCCACGTCAGTAGGCATTGTGTGGAGGGGAGTGTTAGCCTTCTGCTCATGAGCACCTGGACATTTTTTTTCTCTTTGATTAGTTATGATAATTGGTGACCACAAGGCAATGGAAAGACCACCAGTGACGGGCTGGGAGCGATTTACAAAACCCAGGAAAGTAGATGCACCATCCACACGAACTTGAGATGTACATCTCTCACGCTGCCATTAGAACTCCATAAAAGGATGCTCAGTAAAGTCTAACCATGAATTTCTTAAATGTTCCCCAGTTGAGTTTATTTCTCAAAACATGGGACCCTTGTGTCGTGAACGAGGTCTTGATAGTGTCTACTTTTGAGTATTGACTAGAGAGTTTCAAATCTCTTTAACGAAACACAATGGGTACAAGTTGATGCACCCACATGAGCAGCCTGTAATTTTACTACTAACTCCTAAACTCTTTGTTTACATTGGGAAGTTATGATTGCTTTAGTGTATGGGATGAAGATCCGAGAGGATGGTGAACATGTTTGTTTTCCTGTCACCACAGAAATGGGCACTTTCAAAGAGCAATTTCTGATTGTATATTTTTTTTATAGTCAATCAGGCTTCCTTCTGTCTTTCTTCACTCCTTCCCAATGATTATCACAAAAATAAAACCTATTTGCAAACACAGTTGCCTCTTTATAATGGAATGTTGTATAAATTAAATTTCTGTCTACAGTGCTCCGATAATAAGCAATAGAGTTCAAACTATCCAAAATGTCAAACCAACACAACTTACATCCCAGCCCTAAAGACGCCTTGGAGAAAACAAAGCTTGCTACGCTCTGCGGTGGCTTTGCGGATTGTTACCTCAGCTCCAGTGAGCATTCACATTCCTTGGGAGAATTTTTGAAATCTCCACTGGAAATTCCATGAGGGAGCTTCCTAAAAACCTTATGGAAACAGCCTGGTTTCCAGCACATTCCTGTGGCTTCTGTTGAACAGAGTTGGCCCACTGTAACTCTGAGCACAGCAAGTTTCTTCTTTAGTGTCCAGCTCAAATCTTCTTTACAATGATGTTATCTCCTGGGGAAGAAACTGAAATTTAGTCCTAGGATTTGTGGCATGAAAGCAGATGGCCATGGACTTGACAACAGAAATGTCCGCCTGCACTTACGGAATAACAAGGTGTAGATGGCGTTAACTAGGAGTTGCCTGTATTTGAAGGAACAATTGAAAATGGCACTTTCTGCCTGAGACACGGATGAGCACATCCTTCCTTGCGGCTGTTCTTTAGTTCGGGGCATTTCATGTCTCCATAAAGGAGAAGCAAGCTACTATTTCCCAGTGTCCGCGGGTCTGATCCCACGGGGGAGAATGAAGTTCCACTGACCAAGGAGACCGGGCCAGAGGTGGATCTGCAAGCTGGAGATACAAGATGAAGAAGGCACTGCACGGAATCCTGCCTGGACAGGCCCATCATTCTGAGACATCTAGTTGTTTTGTTAAATAGACTTTTATTGATTTCAGAGAGGAAGGGAGAGGGAGTGAGAGAGAGAGAGAAACATCAATGATGAGAGAATCAGAGATTGGCTGCCTCCTGCATGCCACAAAACAGGATGGAGCCCACAACCGGGGCATGTGCCCTGACCTGGAATCGAACTGTGGCCTCCTGGTGCATAGGTTGATGCTCAACCACTGAGCCATGCCACCGGGGCAGGGATATCTAGTTCTCCGTGGCTGAAGTGTCACAGTAAGAAGTGTCACATGGTGAGGTGTCCATGGTGTATCATCCAGAACACACCTTGAATGGGCACCTGGATCTCCAGTCAGCAGTTCATTATAGATACAGTGTTTCCCAAAGTGTGGTACCCCCAAGGGTCCGGGGAGAGTCTGGTGGGGGTACGCGTTGCACCGGAGTTTGGTGGGGATATGCACTGCACTGTGCTTAGCTGCGCCTAATTCTGCATCCTCATGTGTACGAGGGGTACTCAGCATTACGAAAATTATAGAAGGGGTACACATATGTCAACAGTTTGGGAAACACTGGATTAGAAGATGGGACAGAATAGATTCTCCAAGCGGTGCATTTGGAAAACATGTTGCAATTGTTCTGTCCGCCTTTCTTGTGCCCTGTCCGGTGGGAGACACCTTTGCGAAGGTGGAGCGGATGGTTAAGCACACTTGACAGGGCCAAGGGCCATGGCACCTCCGGCTCAGCCGTTGCCCGGCTGGATCCAGCCGGCACAGGGAGCAGTAAAAATGAGCCCGTGATAAACTCCGGCCACGTCCGGGAAATCGATCATCTCCCAGCCGTCCCCCGGCCTGCGCTGATAAATGGCATTGTTTTTGCATCGCAGGCCCTTTTCAACATGATGAACTTTTCTGAAAGGAACCCAATTCCATGATGAAGAGATTTGGGCAGAAACAAGGAGCCGCTGCCCACTCAGAGCGAGGCTGCAGGCTTTGATGAATGATGCGCAGCCCGGCGGTGGCCGGGCGCCAGGAGCGGGAGCTGGACCGGCTGAGGCTGAAGGCAGGAGTGCTCGCCAGCATCTGAGGACACCCTGTGCCCAATAGGTCTGATGCCATTTTGCACTCTGATAGGCTCTCAGTAAGCACCTTGGTGAATGAATGAAAGCATATGAGCACATGAATGCGACATTTTGAAATTTAAATACTGTGTGATTTTTAAAATATATATATTTTATTGATTTTCTACAGAGAGGAAGAGAGAGGGAATAGAGAGTTAGAAACATCAATGAGAGAGAATCATCTATCAGCTGCCTCCTGCACACTCCCTACTGGGGATGTGCCCGCAACCAAGGTACATACCCTTGACTGGAATCGAACCTGGGACCTTTCAGTCTGCAGGCCGACGCTCTATCCACTGAGACAAACCAGTTTCGGCCGATTTTTTTTTTTTTTAATCCAAAGTTTAATACCCTTGGGAATAACGATGTGAACCAGTTCAGAAAAAATATAAAGCTATTTTCAGTCCTTTTAAAGGGCAATATAAACTTTGCACAGACGTATACTGACTGCAGTTTATGGGATTGCATGTATTTTGAAAAATAATTTACAAAGACATTGAATATGGAGTAAAATTATAAAACTCTAAAAACCATATTTGAAGGTGGCGTGATACCACATGTTATGGCTTGAGCTCTCCGAAGCATAGAGATCAATGCATAGAACAATGCTCTCCGAAGCATAGAGATCTTATTTCACCACTATTCTGCCATTACATAATTAGGTGCGTACACAAATATTATATAGATCTCTTTCAGACTTGGGAGTGCAGGGGCGGGAGCGGAGGAGTGCTCAATTCCAATAATAATCAGATGAGTTTTAGCCTGGCCTGTGTGGCTCAGTGGTTGAGTGTCGGCCTATGAACCAGGAGGTCACAGTTTGATTCCCAGTTGGGGCACCTGCCCAGGTTGTGGACTGGATCCCCAGGGTGGGGCGTGCAGGAGGCAGCCGATCCATGATTCTCTGCCATCATTGATGTTTGTGTCTCTCTCTTTTCCTCTCTGAAATCAATTTAAAAAATATTTAAAAAACAATAATCAGAAGAGTGTTAGCTCGATCCGGATAATTTGATCACATAACCCTACTTTACACCCAGCCCTTTCCAATTTCCTGGCTTTGCATAAACCCCATTCATTCTGCATTTTAATGGACGTTCCATTCACCGGCTCAGTGTGCGACTCAGAGAAACTCCAGTATGAGTGGGGCATCTCCCTCGACGTAACATCCATGTTTATGGCCGGGGACAGTTTTGTATGATTTCTCTCCGTGACCACCTGCCACCCTTTGGCGCTACGCCCAGCACCCCTGCAGCTGACAAAGTGAACATGCCTTGGACTGGATGATTGGAAACCCTTTGGGGTGTTACTCCCAAAGACACGTGACCATGCCATGTCCATTATTACATCCTTGGAGACAACACACAGAATTCCCTCTCCGGGGTCATTGTGATGTCACCTGGCAGACCTCTTCAGCGAAGGGCACTTTGCTTGTGCCGTGGCTCTCTCTAAAGCCCCTGTGAGAGACCGCAGCTGTGGAGGGACAGGTGTTCTCAGGCGCACGTCAGCTCTGCTTGATTGGCAGCCCTACTCCGCTTCCAAAATTGCCGAGAAAGAGCAGCTAAGTATAAAATTGCACTCCCTGATCACTTCTACTGTCCTGGGGGTTTTTACCTGATGTACACTCTCTAGGGGTTCCTTTGAAGAAGCAGTTTTCTATTGTTTAGAAGAGTTTAATAAGATTGAGATGATTTGTTGCTGGAAGCCAGTAATACCATCTGTGTAGGAATGGTTTTCATTTTTTTCTGTGATTTTAAAACTTTTTTTTTTAGTGAATTATAGAATTACGTAAGCAATCCTGGTTTCCTCAATTCAGAAAGACTGATTTTTTTCTACCTGTGTTAAGTCATAGGTAGATTTGGCTTGTGCCAGCCGAGGGCTCCTAGTCTCATGGTGAAAGCTGCTAAGAGAACAACAACAACAACAACAAAACACCCCACAAACTAGCTGTCTTCTCCTTTGTGCTTTCATCTGCTTGTTGGTGGGGGTTATTATGCACAGGTTTTATGCAAGGGGTTAATCCAGCAGGGCCTTTATTGTTAGACGCTATTGCTGCTTGAAGCACGAGTTCCTAACTTTTTCTGTTTCATTGATTTGAGTCTTGTATTTCTTACCTCCTTCTTTCTCCCTTTGTTTGCTGCTGTTCTTTTTCTAGTTTCTTGCTATTTCATTTTTAACCTTTCATCTTTCCAGAGGTAAGTACATAGGTATCAAACTTTATGGGAAACATCATGGCTTCACTCTTACTAGTTGTTTTGTGTTTTTTTAAAATATATATTTTTATTGATTTCAGAGAGAAAGAGAGAGGGAGATAGAAACATCAGTGATGAGAGCGAATCATTGATTGGCTGTCTCCTGCCTGCCTCTCTCTGGCGATGGAGCTCACGTCTGTCCTGACAGAGAATCAAACCATGACTTCCTGGTTTATAGGTCAACACTCAGCCACTGAGCCATGACAGCTGGGCAGTAGTTTGATTAAGTAATAGGGATTTAAAAGCAGTATATGTGATTTTTCTTGCACTGTTGTTTGGCACTGTGATTGGTTTTGAAAGACATGTGCCTAAATATCATCATGCTTTGTCATTTTCTCATATTAGTCCCTAATTTTTCTGTACATACTTGATACATATGTGTTCACAATTGCTAATTCTTTCTGGTAAAATATATGTTATCTTTTCATGATATTTTTTCTTTACAGCGATGTTTACTACAATAAAATCCACCTATCTGCTATTAATTTAACCATACTCATGTCATGTCTAGGATCATCAATGTTTCAGAGTCAGTCAGCGTTTGGTCAGAGGTTTGATACATGACACAGTTCTCTGTATATCTGCCTTCTGGATAATTCGTGCTGTGCTAGAATCCTAAAGTATAATCAACCTATTACAAACCAATTTTGAGTATCATGAGAAATCTTCCAAGCAGTAAATAGTTTTGTTCTCATTTAATACACAATTAAAACATCACTTTCAGAGGTTAAATCTGTGTCTGATGCCTATTTACCTAATATTTCAAGGGCTGGGCAATCTCATTAAGTGAAATCCAATTATCTGTTCCAAGGAGAAATAAGTATTTCTTATCTCTCTGCCAAAAATGTTATTGATCAGAAGATGACCTATGCAAGTAACATGCCCAAGGTCAGAGAGAGTTTCTGATACTCAGATTAACCCAAGATTCTCTGGATCCTAGATGTCTCATTTCATTTCTGGCTGATACTACTTCCTTTATTTTAATACAGACATTAAATTTAATAATTGAATGCCTAAGTCACTTTCTCCTACTTTACAGTCAACATCACTTTTTTTTTTAAATAGAAGATAATTAAGCAAGTAAGAAATTTCTCTTTTTATATGACAGTTTCCATTATAGGTTTTCAGTTCCAATACTAAGTTATTTACTTTTTTACACTGCTAAATATTAAGCACATCTTTTTAAAAAATATATTTTATTGATTTTTTACAGAGAGAAAAAGAGAGGGATAGAGAGTTAGAAACATTGATGGGAGAGAAACATTGATCAGCTGCCTCTTGCACACCCCCTACTGGGGATGAGCCCACAACCAAGGTACATGCCCTTGACCGGAATCGAACCTGGGACCTTTCAGTTTGAAGGCTGATGCTCTATACACTGAGCCATACCGGTTTTGGCTAAGCACATCTTTTTTTCTTTCTCAAAAATATGCTAAATATACTCCAAGGAAAAGTGAATTTTACTTCAAAAACCATATTGAAGATATAAAAATAGTTAAATAAGATACGAGGCACTTTATTTCTACTCCATCTCAACCAAGACAAGAAGTAAATAAGAAATGCAAAACTAAAGATCCAATGGTAGAAGATGAATCAAACTTTTAAAGCCTCTATCACCCCCTCCAGTCCCCACCCAGGAGCCGTGGCCAGATGAGTGGGAGAGGAAAGGGGGGCGGGGGAGGGTAGAAATTGACCCAGGAATCCACACACTGAGTTTTCTGTACCTGGGTCAGGCCTGAGCTCTGAGAGACAACATTTTAAGTTGGATAAAGGCTTGATTTAAAAAAAAAAAATATTTAAGCATAGGCTGGTTTTGCTCAGTGGATAGAGTGGCAGTCTGTCGACTGAAGGGTCTCGGGTTCGATTCCAGTCAAAGGCATGTACCTTGGTTGTGGGCACATCGCTGGTGGGGGGTGTGCAGGAGGCTGCTGTTCGATGTTTCTCTCTCATCGATGTTTCTAGCTTTCCATCCCTCTCCCTTCCTCTCTGTAAAAAGTCAATAAAATATATTTAAAAATAAATAAATAAATAAATAAATAGTTTATCACATTCTTATGTGTTTTCATGGAATTCTCTCGTCAAGGCCTTTCCTGCTATCTCCCTTATTTCCCTATCATCTTCATACTCAACTCCATGACTCAGTGCTACCTCCCAAAATTCTAATTAAGACCCAGGGTGGACAGAATGTCAGCTTCCTTCTCTCTTGGTTAGACAACTAATTACTAGAGCTTGCCTGTTCTCCTTTCACATGTCATTCTGCAGAAATGAGTAATGCATAATTTAGTTTATGAACACAGAGGTTTACTGGAGCCAAGACATTCTGCTACAAACACAGTGATGAATCAGAGTGGTTTCTACGCTGTGGTTAAGCAGGTTTTAATTGGTATTCCGGTAGAAGGAACGGATTGAGATTCTGAGCGTGCTTTGCTTTTAATAATGAGCAAACAGGAAAGCCACAGGCAGTGCCTGAGAAACACACATAAACAATAGGAACATTTCACAGCTTGGTGCGCCCAACACGGTCCCTGGGACTGATGGTCTGAGGGAACTGCTGTGAACGAAACCATTCCTCATTAAAAGCTACAGGTAGGGCACGTGTGTTTATAAAGTGTTACACGGATGTTGGCAGGAATGATAACTCAAATAAAATCCCAGGCTTCTAAATGGGGGAAAAATCAGTAAAGTAAACATGCTTATTACTGTGTTGATGGATACTGGTACTATTAAAAATACCACTTCAAAACTTGAGATCATTTATTACAATAATTCTTCAGAATGAATGTGTATATGCACAAATCATATTCTAGACCACTTTGGTGCAAGGACAACGTTTGATTGCCCTAATGTCCCGACATGTTAGTCAGTTGAACACATAGTGTGGAATGACACACTATTTCATAAACCATTGTTTAATATCAGAACCAATTAATTACATGAAAATCTAACATCAGACGAAACAACCAACACAGAGATAAGAATGAACCAAAACAAAAAGCAGACACCAAAACAAAAACAAGGCTATAGCTCTACAAAGAAAAAGAAAGGACTAAAAATTCATACTTAAAAATGGTAATAGCCCGGCTGGTGTGCTCAGTGGTTGAGCATCCACCTCTGAACTAGGAGGACACAGTTCAATTCCCAGTCAGGGCACATGCCCAGGCTGTGTGCTCAATACCCAGTATGGGGCGTGCAGGAGGCAGCCGATCAATGATTCTCATCATTGATGTTTCTATCTCTCCTTCTCCCTTCTTCTCTGAGATCAATAAAAATATAATAATAAAAAAGCTTTTAAAATGATAAATATTAGAGCATTTCTGTTATGCACAAAATCATCTGAGAAATGTGCTTTGCACAAATGTATGTGTAACGAAAACAATCCTTATCTAGTGTCTTGAAATTGTCTCATCTGTTAGAGCAGTGATTTTCAGCTTTTTCCATCTCATGGCACACATAAACTAATGACTAAAATTCTGTGGCACACCAACATATATATATATATATATATATATATATATATATATATATATATCACCATTCTGACCAAAAAATAGGCATAACATTTTTTTAAAATATATTTTATTGTTTTTTTTACAGAGAGGAAGAGAGAGGGATAGAGAGTCAGAATCATCGATCAGCTGCCTCTTGCACAACCCCTACTGGGGATGTGCCTGCAACCAAGGTACATGCCTTGACCGGAATCGAACCTGGGACCTTTCAGTCCACAGGCCAAGACTCTATCCACTGAGCCAAACTGGCTGCAGCAGGTATAACATTTTTTACAGATAATTTGCTAGTTGCCTTGGGAAGGGTGGCTGTTGTTTTTGGTCAGTGTCTCATTTCTCTGTCATTCTTAGTCATAATCGCTAAAGCCTTCCAACAGTCTCATGTTTCACTTTAGTCTTGAGGACCCGTGGAAACAGAATACCCTACTTTCTGGTACGATGCTCCAGGGAGTTTTCTCTTTAATGCAGCCTTTATGTCCACTTTTATTTCCGAAGGCCGCTGGGCATGCCGTATTACGTGTCTTTACAGGTGATCTTATGCTGTAAAATCTAATTTAATTTTACCTTCCATAAAATTCCAAGTAGATGTTCTGCAATAGATAGATATCTTTTTTGAGTGGCCACAAGTATGTTACCTGTTGCTTATGATATTACTGTGGGAAAAGGAAGGAATGAGAGAGCTGCATTCAGATTTCAAATCCTGAGCCTAAACCAGTTTGGCTCAATGGATAGAGCGTCGGCCTGCAGACTGAAGGGTCCCGGGTTTGATTCCAGTCAAGGGCATGTACCTTGTTTGCCGGCACATCCCCAGTAGGGGGCGTGCAGGAGGCAGCTGATGGATGACTCTCTCATCGATGTTTCTGTCTTTCTCTCTCTCTCTTACTCTCTGTAAAAAATTAATAAAATTATTTTTAAAAAACACACAAATTTCACATCCTGAAAGGCAGTCACCTTCAGCCTCATTGCTGGGTTCTTTGTACAACATCGTATTAACTACAGCTCCCATAAGGTTCTGATTGTTGTAACAGCCATTAAGGACGTGAAACCCATTGAGCTAATAATTAAAACAGCTTTCATTTGTATATTTAAGTCTGATTTGAGGAATTCATTGGCATTTATTTGACATTTCCAAAATCTTATTAATACTAAATTAAATGCATCATTGGGAACTTGAATTTAAACCTTATTAGTATTCTGTATTTAAATTTAAAGAGTACTGACATACAGTACCACTGCTTCTCTAACCAGCAGAGTGTTGAGTATTTTTATTTGAATCACTCAATCAAAAATTAATTTCCAGAGATGTTTTGTTGGGGGGGAAATTGCTCATAACATTTAGAGAGCAAAAAAATAATTTTAGTTAATTGGTTTAGTTCTAGTGAAATTTCTTTTGTCAAGTAGGAGTACTTTAAAAGACTTTTTTTTTTTTTCAGGAAAAAAAGGGACTAACTTTGTGTGATTGCAACCAAGTCCATTATCCTGAAAACAAAATAAATATGAGAGTCTGAGAGTTTAACTGTGCAATCCTTTTTATAATTGTTTTCTTTCCTATTGAGTTGATTGGGGTGACATTGGTTAATAAAATTATACAGACTTCAGGTATACAATTCTATAATGCAGCATCTGAACTGTGTGTTCACTACCCAAGTCAACTCTCCTTCATCACCATTTATCCCCCCTTTATCCACTTCTACCTCATCCCCACCCACCCACTTCCTTCTGGGAAACACCATACTGTTGTCTGTGTTTAACTGTGAAATCCTAATAATTTCCAACTACTCTTAACTTTCACTGGAAACATAACTTAACAAAGTACTAGAGGCTCGATGCACGAAGATTCATACCAGAATAGGCCTTCCTTCCCCCGGCTGCTAGCACCACCTTTGCTCAGGCCAGAGTTGTCTTCCACCTCTCATCTTGTCACATCAATTTGCATATTCCCTCCTTATTGGCTGTGGGTGCTGCCATCTTTGTTCATGGAGTTATGGTCAATTTGCATATCCAGTCTTTATTGGACAGGATTCCTTTTAAGTAAATTGATATAGCAAGACATAGGAGCAATCATCGTTAAATATAAGGGAACAAATGGAATTTTAACGTATTTTAGCTATAGATGGCTTTTCTTCTAAAAGTGCATAAGGATATGTGGGTTCATTAGGTTTCTTGGTGGTTAATGCTATCGCTGAATTTTCATATTATAGACACACAATGAACCTTCCATCCAGGGTGAGTGCCCAAGTGCCTGTCAGAACACCTACTGCAACCACCCTTTCTTCTCCAAAGGCTTACGTTTAGCTCAGTTTGGGTCACTGGAGTTTCAAAGCAAGTGTGTTGTTTGTTACATGGAAGAGAGAACTTTTTAAAAAAAAGAGAGAAGGAGCAGGAAGTTGTGTTGAATGAATGCATTTTGTAAAGCTAGATAAGCAAAGAGATTTGCCCAGGCTTTGATGTGAAGGAAATAATACCTCCTATTTTGTCTAAGGGCAATATTCTATTGGTAGGAATTCACGCAGGGCTGAATGCATGGATTCTGTTGTGTCTGTGTGGGAGGGTGATGCTGTGTCCTTCCTGGTCAATCCTAATGGACCAGGGACCACCTTATTTGCAGAATTCCCGGAACAAGTATCTATTTCCTTTCCGATTCCAGCTCAGTACCTGCAGCTTTTCTTGCCTAGAGGAGAATAGAAAATTTGTAAAAGGGGTGAAATTTGTTTAAAGCACATTTTGCTTTGTTTCTTATTCTGTCTCTAAAAGCAGATGTGGCAACATCTGGTGCTGTTTTACATATGTACTCAGTGCAATATTTTTGAGAGTGATTTATTTATTCATTCAACTCACAGGTACTGCTTGTTATATTTACTTCTTGCCAAGAATTAAGATAATGAAGTATACCTTGATATTATTTTTAATGTTACCTAGCACTTTCCTTACTGGAGTCAGCTTTATCTCAAATCAGACCTATTCACTGATGAAAACCAATAAATACATTTTTGTTTCCGCATAACTAATTTTGCTCTGATGTTCTGCCATTTTTAAAAAAATTCCTCTTAACATCACATATGAGAACCAGTGCTATAAAAATGGATATAAAGAGTTCCTGCTTTTCAGCTGTAGGAAGGACAGATTCCTTTAAACAAAGAATCATGGGATACCTGGTGGAACAAAGGTATTTGCAAAGGTCTATGGGGGAAGACAGCTTTTGTGGGAAACCTATAGTAACTGGGAAGATTAATTATCAAGGAGGATAATTAATTGTTCTGGAATGAATTGTCCAAAAACAATAGAATAAGTGGACAAGACCAGAAAAAAAAAATTTCAAGAGCCTCAAAGTAGACTTCTCAAAATTTGAATTTGTAGAAATGGAAATTTTGTAACAAAACAAACAAACACCAAAACACCTATAAGAATGTAACCCAGCCGAAATTGATTTGGCTCAGTGGATAGAGTGTCAGCCTGCGGACTGAAAGGTCCCAAGTTTGATTCCAGTCAAGGGCATGTACCTTAGTTGTGGGCACATCCCCGGTAGGGGGTGTGCAGGAGGCAGCTGATCTATGATTCTCTCTCATCAGTGTTTCTAGCTCTCTCTCTCCCTTCCTCTCTATAAAAAATCAATAACATTTAAATGTAACCCAAATCTCAGGCCCCACACTTACTACTTGAGCGTAATAAAGTACTTTGTGATGACTGCTCATAATTCCTGAAGTCCCTTCTCTAAGATTTGTTAATCATGTTTCATAATTAGGCGCAGAAGCACAAGCTCTCCATGCACATAAGTAAATGCTTGGCTGCTTCATGAACAAGACAAGTAAAACTTCCCTTGGAACTAAAAGATCTTTTATTGAGGTGAAACACAATGTCAAATGTATTTTCTCCTTTAAAGGTGCAGTCATGTCATTAGTCACCTTGATGATCAGAAAAGGTTTACACGAGCTCAAACATCTTGACTTCCCAGATAAAGTTTTTCCTTTATTAAAAGATTGAAGTGGCCACTTGAAAATTTTTTTTATCAGAATAGAAAATCCATTAGGAACTATGTGACTTCTCAAACTTGTTACTTGAATAAGTAATGTTCAAGGCATTCTTTTAAGACAGTACCCTCTCAGAATAAATACATAATTATTTTTTAATAAAGGTAATAGCGATAGTTATAACCTTTCACCCGGAAGTAAAAGACAATGAAAGGAGACAAGAATAGATCAGTAGGTGATACTCATCTGGGTCCTTAAAAGAAGATGTGTGATTTTTGTTGTTGTTCAGGAACAAAGCATGCAGCAGGAAGCTACTAAAGACAATTTTTATCATAGGAAATAAAGTTCAATATAAGAATTTAAGTGAAAATGCTGAAATATGAAGAAGCTATATTCTTGGTAACATTGAAGCAACACAGAACAAAAGGCAAAAAACTAGAAGGAGTATAGATAGGTGAGTAAAAGAATTTGTATGCTAAGAACTTTACCCAAGACATAAATCAACCAAAGCACTGAAATATCTAACGTGGACAAACATTAGGGGTGACTGGATCATTCAAAGCTGGAACATTTAGCAATATTTTTCATTAGAATATGAATTTTACTGAGAAAATGGAAGTTCAGAGAGAAGCAGATTACTTTTTGAAAAGTTTCAAATTAACCAAACTTATTAAAGAAGTAGGGGAATCATAAAAAATTTGGATTACAAGAGCTCTTTCTCATGCAGGTCTCAAAATACTTTATACATTTCTGCCCTTCTCTTTCAAAGAATAGATGACAAAGTGCTTGCCAGCACAGGTTAATTAGTATGTCCCAAGTATTCAAGACCCCATCAACGATTAGCGCCTCATACATCGAGCAAGCCTCAGATCTTCCATAGTGAGTAGCTTACTTTCTTTTATAGAACATTCCCATGAAATAGAAGGAACAGGTATTGGTTTCCTCAGACTTGTCTCTGTGTTCAAAGGAAAAAAACCCCAAAACAAGTAGAGTCTAGGATGTAGGATTCAAAAGCCAATTTTGAGGTCCAAAGTAGATGACTTCCCTTTCTTTCTCATTCATTCCTACCCTAGCAAGTCTGACTCTCTTCCCAACAGGTTCATACCAGGAAAACCAAGATCAGTAGTCCAATATTTTTCTCCCAAATGTGTAAGAGAGGAAATTTGCCAATGTACATGCTAGTATGTGTAGAAAGAAAGTTTGCAAATGGCGCGCCCATCAGATCAGGGCATCCATAGTTGGAGCATGAAGTTCATCTGTGTAGGCCTTTCATTCCACTCTATTTTATGAGACATTCGGGGGATACCTGGTGCTGACTGTTGAGTGTGATGTCTTCTCCATCTTCCCAGTCTAAGAAGGAGCCCCCGAACATCTCCAGATAGACCCCAGAAGAGCAGGAGGGAAAGAACCAGGCTCATTCACTTAACGTTTTACTGTGTTGGAAGCATATTTTGCATTACAATTAAGCTGAAATGTAACTACTTCCCTGACCGCTTTTTTTTTTCTTCAAGCAGGAAATTTAAATGTCTATTAATGATGCCATAAAAGAGAACAATCGCTTTTATGTTTAATAAAGTACTATCTATAATATTTTATTTATACAGTATTATGCTTTCCATGTCGAGCGGCGAGATGTAAAATCACTCTCCTTTATGTGAGCGCTCCTCGGGTAGTCTTTCGGAAAGGAGGCCTGGGGAGCTGGGGATCCATCCTCAGACCATGAATACCAAGTAGATCCGATACCGCAGTGCTCCCGCGCGCTCTTACAACTGGGCTGGCTGGCAGTGAAATGCCTAATTAGCACCGTGGGCTTTTAGGAATGTTTGTTTCTATCTCCTAAGGATCACGTGCTCCTTCTGCATCTGTCCAGAATGCTCTACCCAGGAGCAGCTCAGCAGAGTGAGCTGCAACATAGCTTTTCTGGAAGCCTGCTTCTGCTGAATGCTTGGTAGATGCGTACATCCTGGACAAGTCATCAGCCTCTCTGTCTCCGTCTTGTTACCTGTCACTCTCTTTGGGGGGGTAGAGGGGGAGGGGCGGGAGTTGGAGGGAGGAGTTGTTGTATTAAATGAACATAGTTTATAACACATTTAACATAAAAGTATGACTTCGTGAAGTACCGAGAAAACTGGTTGATGATATTATCTTTACTAGAGGCCTGGTGCACTGGTGGAGTCCCTCAGCCTGGCCTGCGTCCTCTCACAATCCGGGGCCCCTCGGGGGATGTAGTAGTACAAGAAATGGCAAGTGGCCAGGGAGGAAGCCAAGCTCAGCCATGCCACTCCAGCTCATTGGAGCCCGATGGCCCGTCACTGCCGCCGTAGCTGCCTCGATGGTGGGAAAGACTCCCCTCTTCCCTCACCTCCCAGCAGCTGTGCTTGCCAGCCATGAACCCAGCATCTGGCACCCATCAGATGAGCAGCGTTCCCATTGTGGGAGCACACTGAACATCCGGGGACAGCTCCTGTCTTGAGTCTCTGCCCCCCGGTGGTCAGTGTGCATCACAGCGACCGGTCAAATGGTCAACTGGTCACTTAGGCTTTTATATATATAGATGTGAAAGGATGAAAACATACATGGTAGGACCATGCCTCCTCTCCCTTTCGCCACATCCAAGCCTTATTATTATTATTATTAGTCCCTGAACTTGACAAAAAGACAAGCTGCAAGTTGACAAAAAACAGGTCTCCAAGGAGGGGCAGAAGGCAGAGGTCTTTGTTCTCCGCCATCCCAGCGTGTTGGCTGCAGCCTTATATGTATGTTGCTGATGGCTTCAGTGTAAACGTCCTGCCTGCATCTGGAGCAGGGGAGGGATGAAGAGCAGGGTCACACAACAGTTTGCCTTCTGTTCTTACCAGGGAGGCGGCAGTTTTTCTAGAATGCTCCCCAGATGGTCTATGTCTGGGCTTGGTTTAGATTGCACAGGCCTCGCTGAGCCAGCCGAGGACACTGGGGGACAGGACTGCTGTGCTTGGCCTTGACCTTGGTTCTCCGCTTTGGTAGAGGCCTTAGAACCATCTGGTGAGCTTTCGAAATGCCAGCTCCCAGATTCACCTGTTCAGGCCTGGAGCTGGGCTTCCTGCTCCTTAGACAGAATAAGCACCTTGTTCCAGAGTTGCCTTGTTGCCCCTGGAGATGGTGGTGTGGGAATTGTGTAATGGCTCAAAAGTCCCTGCCTGGAGTATGGAGAGAAGGGAGAGGAACGCTGCGTAAGCAATTCAGTGTGTCTGCCCCCAGTGGCCATCCAGACCTGGCACATCCACCTCAGCAATCAGATGGCTGGACAGGTGCCCAGTGAGGGACAGGGAACCCATTCCCCGATGGCACTGACTGACTTCCTGAATCCGGCTGGGAAGTGTCTGAGCTTAGGTTATTTTCCCCCCTTTTACGTAAGAATTGATTTTAAAAAAATATTTCTATCACTGGAGACATTTCAGGTTAGTGACATTATTTTAAAAATTAATCCAGACCTGCCCAGCCAGCATAGTCATGACTTATGAACCAGGAGGTCAGGGTTCAATTCCCGATCAGGCCATATGCCCGGGTCGCAGGCTCAGTCCCCTGTGGGGTGTGCAGGAGGCAGCAGATCAATGATTCTCTCTCATCATGGATGTTTCTATCTCGCTCTTTCCCTCCCCTTCCTCTCTGAAGTCAATACAAGTATATATTTTTTTAAAAAAAAATCCAGACCCATGTTCACTCATGTGTGAATGGCCAGGCCATTCTTGGCTGGACATGGGGAAGGAGGCAGGTGCCTCCCCATTTACACATGAGTGAACATAGTTCTGGATTGATTTTTTTTTAAAATATATTTTTATTGACTTCAGAGAGGAAGGGAGAGGGAAAGAGCGAGTTAGAAACATCAATGATGAGAGAGTGGGCTTGGGCAAAGCTAGCTGCCACACCAGTGTGCAGAGGATGCACAGAGGACAGGAAGCCTGAGAAGCGACCGAGAGGTCTCAGAACAAACATTCTCAAAGGAATGCAGTGTCCATAGCTCACCCGCCGCTGATCCATTAGAGTGGGGCTTATCTCCCAACCAGTGTCAGCGGGTGACTGATGGGAGAGCCATCCCAATGAATCATGGGAGGGGAGATTCCGAGAGGGGCCAGATGAATGAGCAGTAAGTGAGGACATGAAAGAAGTAGGGCTGAGAGCTCTTTCTAGAATGTTAGATATAAAGGTGCAGATAGAGAAAGTGCGTGCCTAAGGCTGCCCCCGGAAAGCGTGAGCCATTGGGGGTAATTTTTTAAAATATATTTTTATTGATTTTTTACAGAGAGGAAGAGAGAGGGATAGAGAGTTAGAAACATCAATGAGAGAGAAACATCATCAGCTGCCTCTTGCACACCCCCTACTGGGGATGTGCCCACAAGTAAAGTACATGCCCTTGACCGGAATCGAACCCGGGACCTTTCAGTCCGCAGACCGACGCTCTATCCACTGAGCCAAACTGGTTTTGGTGGGGGGGGGGGTAGTTTTATTGATGGTGGGGTTGGAAGGAGGTGCAGGTATACATTAGGGGCGGTGCACACGATAGTTGAGAATTTTGTCTGCTCAAGCTTAGTTTTGCTTAAACCTTGCTCACCTCTCAGACAGGCTGCAGTGAGCTCGTTTTGGATCTTCTAAACCCCGACTTGATGATGGAGCCCCAGCTGATCCTGTTGTTTATTTTTATTTTCTCTGGGGAGCACAAGGCCATTTATGTGTTCTCAGCTTTAATGGAATTTAAATCTTCGCCACATGACAGATTGGCATCATTAATGCTATTACACTTATGTGAAATTTGTCTGTCACTTGTGGATGGAAGCAGTAATTATGATATTGAAATTCAGTTGGCAACCTCTGATTTCCCTCCCCAAGTTTATAGTCTCTCAACTGTTTCCTGGAAAGGCTTCCAGATTTAAGGCCACGGGGCAGCTGACGATACAGCCTTCATTTCTGGGTCTCTCCTTAGGACCGTCAGATATGGCGGGTCTGGTAGAAAGGGAAAGAATGGCCCAGGCTCGGGTATTTGTGAATATCAAATGCCAATAAATGGAGATGGTTTTACATTATCAGACCTATATCCCACTGGGAACAGTTTAATTAGAAACTGATATCAGACGATCCAAATCTCCCCAGAGCAAGCAGAAACATTAGATTCGGAGCAAAGATGCGGGCCAGGTTGGCGTTTTCGGTATCCTGCCTTAAGCAAGATTCATATCAGCCAGGCTTTCTGACCTTCACGTGAGCCTCAATATAGAACGCAATTCTAATACTGTCATTTCTGGAGGCTTTTCCATTAGTTTCAGGTGAGGAGAGGTTAAAGGTTTGCTACCTGGTACTCTGTCCCCAAACAGCTCCTACTCTTCCTCCCATGAAAAGTAGAAAAGAAAATGTGTGTGTTATCTTTAAGTAATTGAGAGGGTAAAGAGTAGAAGTTACGGAGGAAGAGTACGGGAGCGAGGGAAGAAGGCGAAGGTGAGGAGAATGTACCATCTCCATAAAGACAGGGAGAAGGTGCAGGTTGCAGGAAGAGGCAGATGAAGGCGAGGAGGAGGCAATGGGGGTAGTGGGAGGACAAAGCAATGCAAAGGATAGTTTTTAAAAACAAGTAGTAGTTGGGATTTGGAACTAAAGAAAATTTTTTTTTTTTAATATTCACATTGGTCAACATATCCCATAACATTTTCTATAACTATTGAGTTGGATGGACAATCATTGGTGCTAAGTCAACTAAAATGATAGATGTCCTCCTTGTTAGAACCTACAGGCAACAAGATGTAGTAAAATAGGATCTCATTTTATAAAGGACATTTTCCTTTTGAACATAATTTTTAATGTGAAATAAGATAATAGCATTATAAAAAGATTGGGCTAGAATAAATACATTCCAGTGAGGATATTGGATTTGAGCAATGGAACCCAATCCAGCTAATAAGCACATGACTATATGGCAAGGAAATTGGGTAGTTCCTGGTATCAACAGGCAACGAAAAAGCTTCAAAAACCACAAAAACAGCCTTCAGGGAAAAATGTAACCCAAGTCATGTGCTCAGGTGTGGTCGGCTCAGCAAAAACAATATTTTTTTGGTGTGCCGCAGAATTTTAGTAATTAGTTTATGTGCTGGATGAGATGAAAAAGGTTGAATGATGCTATTCTACATATCATGCTCTGTGCCCAGGAACCTGACCTGTGCAGGCACCTCAATAGACCCCTTTTCCTCTCTGGCTTCCATTGTATGGGTTCACGGGAAGCTCACACAATTGGTTGGAAAAAGGGAGAAAAGTGAGCTTCGGATGTTTATTCCCAACTGACCTTCAGGCAATGCCCACAATGTAAAGCTTCTGCATCTCACAGTGTGGCCTTCTCTCACAGTCTCCTCCTCTGGCTCTTTCTCTCCTCTGGCCTGGGGATGGAAACAGCCCCACGGTCAGTAGCTTGAGGGTACTTCACCATTCCTTTTTTAAAAATATATTTTATTGATTTTTCTTAGAGGAAGGGAGAGGGATATAGAGCTAGAAAGATCAATGAGAGAGAAACATCGACCAGCTGCCTCTTTCACACCCCCTACCTGCAACCAATGTACATTTCTTTGACCGGAATCGAACCTGAGACCCTTCAGTCCGCAGACCGATGCTCTACCGCTGAACCAAACCGGTTTCCGCACTTCACCATTCTTTATGTTTTCTCTACTCCTGCCTAAGTCCCTGTTCACAGTCACGTGTGGTCTCTTCCCAAGTTATTCTAATATCATCCACAATATATAACATTTTTCCCTTGGAGGAAATAACCTAGCATGGTTCAGATCGCTGCAACTGATGAATGAATCGAATGGCCTTTTTATTTCCTGATGATTTAATTTATATTCTACATAGATAATCACTGTTTTGTTCTAGACTGAACTAGCCCGGGCTCCCTCCCTCCAAGGCAGATGGGAGTGATTGGGTTAATTTCTCTCAAACCCCAGATCCATCTGCAATAATTTCCATTCCAGTTCCTTCATGCCTTGGATATTTTGTGTAAACCTTTTTTTCTCTCTCTCTAGTTTGTTCCTGCATTGCAATTAAAGAAGGTGGCATCATATTTGTATTAGCTTGGCCAAAATTTGTCTAGTAAACCTTGTATATGATAGAATAATAAATCCTCTTTAAATCTCTAAATTGGGTCTTAAAGCAATGTGATGGTGGAGGAAGGAGCCTAGATGGAGAATTAAGTCTAAATTCAAATCCCAGCTCGTGCTTTTCATTATTGTTATCTCACAGACATAATTTAATCCCTCTGATTCTCACTTTCTCATCCATAAATATGAGTAATAATACCTCCCTTACTGAGCTTTTGTGGGAAACAAATGAGACACTATTTGTGAATGTACTTTGTACATTATAAATCACTATAAAATATGATAATATCGTTTTGTACAGCACAAATTGATTTTTTTTGTGTGTGTGTGCTTTGGAGTTCAATGGAAAAGTTTATTTCTGCAAAATAACTATTTTATAATAACCTACCTTTGCTACTAACATAACAAACAAGCTTACTTGACAGAGACAAATTGCCAAAATATCTCAAATAAAAACATTTCCAGTTTAATGTATTTTATTGATTTCATCCTAATCTCACTTATACTGCTTTATTTTTGAATCCTTAATAATCTTTTAAAAAATATATATATTTTGTTGATTTTTTTACAGAGAAGGAGAAGGCTACAGAGAGAAACATCAATCAGCTGCCTTCTGCACACCTCCCCCGCCCCTCCCCGCCCACTGGGGATGAGCCTGCAACTAAGGTACATGTCCTTGACCAGAATCGAACCTGGGATCCTTCAGTCTGCAGGCTAACGCTCTACCCACTGAGCCAAACTGGTTAGGGTGATAATCTCTTATCTTCTTATTAAATATGAGAAGGCATGTTATCATTGTTTGAGAGAGAAAAACAGAAACACATTAAGCTTATATTTAACTTCTATCCCTTGAGATGCAGTCAGTCAAAGTTAGCGATGTTGGATAGGGTTGACCTACAAGCTGGCCTTGGTGGGGTTTTCTCTCCAGGTGTCCTCCTGCCTCCTCAACCAACCTTCTCAGAATTTCGTGGCAGCTCTTTCCTCTCGGTGATGTGGATTCTCTGCTCATCCAAACCCTCTTCTCTATCTTCCCCTCTGTCATCACGTTAGGGTTCTCCCGCTCCCTGAAATACCATCCATACCCTTTCCCGTGTGGAGTAGCTACAGCCAAGATATTTTTACTGAGCTTTTGATATTTCCACTTGGATGGCTCAGAGGCATGGAAATTTAGCCCATCCAAAATTGAAACCTTTATATATATATATTTTTACCCTTACAGCGGAATCTCTCTCTAAGTCTCAAGAACTTGAATAACCTTCTCCCTAGTTATTAAAGTCAGAAACAGGAAAACATTCTGACACCTCAGTTTAATATGTAACATATTTATGGAGGGTAAGCTTAAATGTGATTTTTAATTTTTTTTATTGTTCTAGCATGCGGGGGAGAAAGGGATAATGTGCTTATTATTCTTCTCTTCACATGCATACGCACGCACCCCATAAGCATTAGTTGATAGGGAGTCAGATTGAACATGACAATAAACAGGTTTTTTTCATTATGCTAATATATTTGACTGCATTCATTTAAATAAAAAAAATCGGTGTAGCATATGTTTTTACTTTCTCTTTGGGATTCAAAATTTTTTTAATATATTTTATTGATATTTTACAGAGAGGAGGAAGGGAGAGAGATAGAGAGCTAGAAACGTCGATGAGAGAGAAACATCGACCAGCTGCCTCTTGCACACACCCTATTGGGGATGTGCCCGCAACCAATGTACATGCCCTTGACCGGAATCGAACCTGGGACCCCTCAGTCTGCAGACCGACGCTCTACCACTGAGCCAAACCTGTTTCGGCGGGATTCAAATATTTAGTTTTTATGAACTTACTTAATTCTAAGAAAATGCCAGTTTATGTAATTTCCCAGATTCCAGGCTAAATGTTCCCCATCCATCCGTCATCCCACTTTTATTTACTGACTTAGAGTGGAGCTGAGATCAGCCTTCAGGATGTGACTTCCCAGGTCACAAAGACTAATGTGTATGAAGTAGAGAGGAGGAAGGGAGAAGTTAGAAAAAAAGAAAAGGAGGGAAAACATCAGATAAAGAAATAACTCCTGTCTTTTAAAAACACCTGATTAACAATTACAGAGTTATGATTCATGACCAGCTTTATCCTCCAACTTTCAACTAGCAAGTTAGTGATTGAGTGTCTAAGCCTTTTGCCTCATCACTTTGCCCTGTCCCATCCCCTGTATCAATGAAATCCCAGGAAAGATGCCCCTAGAGTGTCCATCCTCCCTACCAGTAGTCAGTTTCATGTGGTCCTTAATGCAGGGTGATTTCACGTTCAACCAAAGGTCTTTTCCAACCCCCCATGAGGAAAAATGGCCAAGAATCTTTGCATGTCCTTGCTACTAAAATGCTCACTACTTCTAGCAATCATTTCCCCCCCACCACCAGGATATGTTTTCAAATGGCATATTTAGTCTTGCAGATAAAGCACACTGAGAAATAAATAATAGTGTTGGTTATTAGTGCAAGTACTGCAAGAAAAGGAATAGGAAATTAATGTTATTTCTAGGGCAGCATAAGATGAACCAGTTTGTTTGTTCAAGCCTCAAGCTAACCATTCTGATGGTATACTCTGTTGGAATTATTGCAGTAAAAAAAAAAACAACCCACGCACACAAGGGAAAACGTGGTTTGAGCTGAATATTCTTAAGAATCTTTCTGCTTAATGCCTTCCCCAATCTGGTGAATAACATTAAGTTGGATTTTATTAGAAATTAAAAGGGAGAAGAGATTTTTTAAAAATTGCTTTGTTTCAGGACTAGTTTATTTCCATTAAAAACCAACAATAGTGTGCCTTATCTATAAACATAAAAGGGTAATATGCTAATTAGACTGGATGTCTTCTGGACATCATTTTGATGTCCTTTCTGATGACGTTGGGGCCTGAGGAAAGACAGGATCCAGAGTGCCTGGATCCAGGGTACCAGAGGGAGAAGCCTGTGCTGGCAGCCAGGGGAAGGAAGGCCTACTCTTGCATGAATTTTCGTGCATCGGGCCTCTAGCCTGTGATAAGACATTATACGTCATACTTTGTTTATGGTATCACCCAGGCCCATAAGAAGTAGATGATGTGACAACAGGGACTCCCAACCAATTAACTTTTTTAGCCAGTGACTTTTCAGATCATATTTTTAATGTCTAAGATGATCGGACAACTTAGTTGATAATCTTACCCATGAAGAACCTATAACTAATGGAGGCTGGGACCCTTATAGTCGGATACACCGGTCTCATTTTTTTCTCTGCACTTTTCCCATGGAGTCGGTGATTTCCACAGCAGAGGAGTTTGTCTTCCTGACACCTACCATGGAATGCTGATTTCCCAAGGACGTTGGCTAGCGTTCCCTCCCCTGTGAGCATCTTGGCAATTTTGCTTCCCTGGTACTATTTCAAAATTGTTTATCAGGTTCTGGTGAGAAGCCAAAGTTGTTCATCTAAACTATCTCCTTGGAACAAGCACATCTTATCTGTTTCACTTGCTTTTTATAGAACTTTTTTTTGCAAACTTAGACTCTGACTTCTATTGTATCATCTGTAAGGCCTCCTGATGATAATTACTAGTCAGCTACAAATAAAAGGACAGTGTTGATGGAAGTAATTATAATTTGGAGTGCAGTCCTATGATAAAGCGGCTCAAAGGGTAATTTCTTACTGTGTACCTAGCAGAGGTTTACAAAGGGGATGAAGGAATGATCAGAACCTGTTTTCCAAGCAGGAATAAAATGATGGCAGTGATAATTTATTGATATTATGTGCCTTAAAAAGTGACATGTATACTTTTTACAATGCATATCAAAACACTGAAAAATATAAGGTAAGTAAAATGGAATTTTTGTGTTAGGAAAATATAACAATTCTGCAAATCTAGATATGAACAAAAGGCACAGTTGCATGTTATTAACCACAATACTGCTTATAATAGAAGTTGTGCCTCGACATAGAAAAATCCTGTGTTTCCTCTGAGATTCGATTTCATCTTGTTTTTGTGTTTTTAATATACTCTTCTTACATTTTGGTGCCTCCAGAGCAGCAAAGTTCACTTGTAAAGGTGAGCTGCTCCATCATTGATCATAAACCCTGGCCACCTACTCTCTACCATGTGTGTTCTTCCAGTTCTCCAATCTTTCCCTTACCAACATCATCCTCTCTAATAAAAGAGAAATTGACTGTACCTTTGCTACACCCACAAGCCACGCCCACCAGCCAATCAGTGTGAGTATGCAAATTAACCCAATCAAGATGACGGTTATTTTGCATATCCAGGCCAGAGGGGATATTGAAAACAGCGTAGAAAGAAGCCAAGCACTGCAGAAGGGAGCAAGGCTGCAGAGAAGGTGGAGTGGGGGAGAATGGAGAGAAGCCAGGAGGAAAGGAAGCAGGCAGGGCAACAGAGACCGAAGTCGGAAGCCCTATTGCAGGAATCTTCCTGCAAGGGGCCTCTAGTTTTCTATAATCAGCTTCTGTCCTGCCACACTGGGAAATCTTATGTTTGTTTCAGGCACCTTTCGATTGGGTTGATATTTAAATGCAGTTCAAGGAGTGGAAAACGTGTTGGTTTGTGGTCACTCCTGTGTCGGGTGGTTCACCATGTGTCATAAATCCATAATTCCAATTCCGTGTTGCTCAAAGGAGTCAGTCAGCAAATGAATTCCAAAATAATACCTCGGTGTCAGGAGAGATGAATGGAGACTTAATTTCAATTAAATGAAGTGGTGAAGGATTAGGCCTCCCTATCTGATTAAGTTGATTATTCCTTAGCATGTGTTATTTACACGTTTGTATTTGCAGATATTTTATTTCTCCTTTGAGCCATTCGACTTCATTCCCGAAGCCCTAATCTATAAGAAAATTCAATTACTTTCTGAGTCAGAACCTGTAATGCTTTCCCAACACTGTGTATTTAAGAAGAAATGCACAGTATTAGCACCGTGTACAAATGTGAAGCCAAGCCCACAGCATCCATTCAGGTTGTTTCCTAATGATAATCTTCTTAGTACTAGTAATTTGTTATTTTTTGTCATCAACCTTATGAGTTAGAATGTTGCACATATTTTCCTCCTAGATAATGACCATATGTAATGGAAGGGAAATATGTAATGAACATATACAATGGCCGCTCAACAGGAAAAAGCATCCTAGTAAAGATACCTATTAAACTGCAGGACATTATCTCTCTGGGGAAGTGGCACCTGTGACAATGGACCAGAAACAAAGAGTGGGAACAATCCTGCTTTAGCAGGAAAAGGAAGTAGGTGATATAACAATTGCCCTTCCTCTCTACTGCTATAAACATCTTAAAAATTTTTTTTAATTGATTTCAGAGAGGAAGGGAGAGGGAGAGAGACATAGAAACATCCAAGATGAAAGAGAATCATTGATGGGGTGCCCCCTGTCCACACTGGGGATCAAGCCCGCAACCCTGGCATGTACCCTGACCGGGAATGGAACTGGTTCATAGATCAATGCTCAACCACTGGGCCATGCTGGCCAGGCTATAAATATCTTTAACTTGCATCTCAGTGTGTTCAGTTCAACAAACACATGGGTCTTTCTTTTCTCCTTTGGAAATCTTGACAATTTAAACTTAATGAAATGTATGTAGTAATGATCATTTTAAAATATATTAATACATTATTTATTTTATTTTATAAATATTATAATTTATTGGGGTTACATTGGTTAATAAAATTATATAAGTTTCAGGTGTACATTTCCATAATAGGTCATTTAGCTTCTTCTGAAGTTGTAAATATTTACTTAATACTTGTTTTAATTGAAAGATGTCAAATATGCCGAAACCGGTTTGGCTCAGTGGTAGAGCATCAGTCTGCGAACTGAAAGGTCCCAGGATCGATTCCGGTCAAGGGCATGTACATTGGTTGCGGGCACATCCCCGGTAGGGGGTGTGCAAGAGGCAGCTGGTCGATGTTTCTCTCTCATCGATGTTTCTGGCTCTCTATCCCTCTCTCTGCCTCTCTGTAAAAAAATCAATAAAATATATTTTTAAAAAATGTCAAATATTAAAACAACTCTTCATGTAGAATTAATTTAACATTTAACAGTATAAATGAGGCATTTCAGACTTAGCTTAGAACTTAGCTATTAATACATAATAGTACTATAATAAATTAATTTCAGCTCATGATTTACTGTTTGCAAGAAAAAGTAATCAACTATATGATGCAATATGACACTGTGAATTGATAATATGCAAATGTGATTCTGTTTTTATAATCAAAGAACGAAATCATTAATACTAACAAATTTCTATTCCATTTGTTACTCTAACATCTATTATTATTATAATATTTAAAACTGCATATGGCATGTAACAATGCCTTGTGACTAACCATAATTTTGAAAATTACATTACAAATGATAATATTCATATGATAATACACAGATGATAAACAAATGAATCCTTTTCAATAGGTGAACTCAGAATGCAGATTGGTTGTGAATTACATTTAGCATCTCAAACAGAGCTCACTGTCTGGATTCACTTGAAGACTTGGCTAAAGTTTGGGTTAAGGAAGCCACTTAATTTATTCTATAACCAAGGGGTGTGGTGGGGGAGCAGTTTAGAGGTTAAAATTCTTTTGAACTTAAAACATACCCAGAACTATTTGACATTGAAATTGGGACTCAAAAGAACTGTTGGCCCAGAAAGGAGCTCACTACAGACTGATTCATTTGCCTCTCAGCATAACTGTTATGGCTTGTCGCAGTTTAGGTTCTTACAAGGGTATTTCTTGGATCACATGATCTCACACATCTAGAGGAAATAATGAACAACATAAAGTGATGAACAAAACAGGCCCAGAGACAGAGAAGCAGCGATCAGACTCTCAAACCTCAGAGGGAAGGTAGGGGATGGTGGGGGTAAGGGGAAGATAGAGATCAACCAAAGGACTTGTGTGCGTGCATATGGACCTAACTAGTGGCCATGGACAGCAGGAGGGTGGGGACATATGTAGGGAGGGGTTTGGGATGGGTATGGGGGTCTGAGGACAATTATGTGATACCATGATCAATAAAAAATATATATATATATCCAGAACTTTTCAATGGCTCACCTAAAGTGTTGGTTTTGAGGTAAGACATTCAGGATAACTAACAGAAATCAGAGCTAATAAAACATGTCAGAAATTGCAGAACACCTACGGGATTCAGAACCCACCGGAAGCTGAGGGGGACTATGTTATCAGAGGGCTGTCACTTACTCTTTCCCACTAAAGCCATAAATTGAGCTGCATGGTTTTAGGCTCAGATGTCAGAAGTCAGAATAAAAGCCAGGATCCCAATGCACCCGCTGTTAGTCCTTGTAAGGTGAGGAATACGGGAACTCACTTCCAGCATTAGTAGCCTGTGCACATTGTCACTTTATTCTTATTGTACTGCATTGCTTCCCTCTAACTCAGTTAAAAGAGCATCAGTGCATAACAAAATATGATATTGAGTCATCAGAGTACAATGAGAATAGGGATTTAGACATTTCTCCTAAATTTAGCCTGCCGGAAACTCTGAGTCATAGTTCCACTGGGCTGAATGACTCATAATCCTTAGTTGGGTTACCCAAATCACCAGCTTCTTTCTTTGTGGAAGATAGTGATTGGAAGGCAACATGGCATCTTCACAAATGGGCTAACCGTGAAGTGTAGGAGGCTTATGCCAAAAGGCCTCTCTCACTGGCCTTTCTTAAGATCTCCTTACTCATTGTGTATTTGTAGTTTTTGAATTATGTTTCCTTAGATTTGCTCCTAATATTTCCTGGTGTTCAGGAACCTACAAGATCTGCTTCATCCCTGGAAATAATCCATAAATTCTTACATTGTATGTACTGTATACGTTTCAAGTGGCTCAAAAGCCCCTCAAAATGGTAGGCAACCCTTTGTGTGTCCATAGCAGGTTTATAGATTTCATGAGGAGACACAGGACAACATTAGAGCAAGGCATTTGAAAGGTCCCCAGGTAATTCTGAATGTGCACCCCAACTTGAGAAATGCCGATCTAGCAGCGACTATTTGTCGTTCTTGAATTGTGTTGGAAGAGTTAAAAAGTCAAGATTTTGCAGTCAGAACATATCACCTTGAATTCTGTGACTGCCTGGGAAAGATATTTAACTCTTCTGAACTTTAATTTCTACCTTAGAAAATATGCATACTAATAATATGACCCATGTTATCTAGGGTGGGTAACAATGATATGTGAGGAAGGATATTTGAGCGTGAAAAATGGTTGAGTCAATAGGTAGAATGTTGTGGTGATCTGAATAATTGTTGGAGTCAGGGTATGAAGAGAAGTCCACGATCAGATATGGTAATTAGAGGAATGTCTGAATCAAAGATTAGTGAGCAGGTTAGACATTGGTGAAGACATGACCTAGGGCAGTGGTGGGCAAACTGTGGGTCTTTGGCTCCTTGAGTTTTAGCAAAGGCCAGCTTAGGAGAACCCTAATTAAGTTAATAACAACATACCTACCTATATAGTTTGTTTACAAGATTTGGCTCTCAAAAGAAATTTCAATAGCAGTACTGTTGATATTTGGCTCTGTTTACTAAGTTTGCCGACCACTGGCCTAGGGCATGACCATAGGAGTGGATGACTTAATATACATACAGGAGATTTTTGGAGAAAAATGGAGAAATGGAACTCATTGGCCAGGGTATTAGCTTTTTCCAAGAAATTATTGAAATGGCCAAGGTATTACCAAAGAATGAGGAAGGACGATACCATATTCTGTACAAGAAGGAGGTAGTCATGTTTATTATTTTCATGCCAAGAATATTTTTTTAGCATTCCCCAGTTTTAACAGTTTACTCATACATAACCCATAAATAAATCAGTCATCTCTATTGGTACATCATTTCACTGTCTCCTTCTCCCCAAACATAAGGTCCATGATGACGATGCCATTTTAACCTTGCCGTTGATCCATCGGCCTAATTTTTTTGGTGATATTATTGAATAAGATGATTTGGGAATTCACTATCTGTGGATGCAGCTGTCAGATTCAATGACACTTTCTCAAATGCTGTTGAGACTAAACTTGTACATAATATTGAAATTGCCTCTAACAGCTTAGCTGATAAAAAAAAAAATCATGTTCTCTTTGGGTTTTGCAGATTATAGGAAGAATATCCTTATCGGTCTCCCATTTTCTTAATAATGTTTTGCTGCTTGAGATTTTATAAAAGAAACAATTAGAGTGGGATTCTCTCGGGCTGCCACAGCTTCTTGCTGACACAGTGGGTTTATAGGGTCTGACTCAGCATATAGGGCTGCTAACACCCTTGCCCTCCTCCCACCAGCTCAACACACAATCCCTAATCCAGGGCACACAGCTTCCTGCCTGTCCCATCGCTTCAACTGCCTTCACCTTCAGGGGAGAATTTGCCAATTATTTCTTTCCCGGACATTGTTCTTCAGACCCCCTGCCCCATTGTCAACCCCTCCCTGAGCCAAGTAAATATTTTTTAAAAATAATAAAACCCATTGGTTCTGAGATCGTTTACATTCTCCGGGAGCCACACATCAGATTTTTTTTTTTTTTTTTTTTTTTTTTTGCTGCTGTGCTCTTTAGGACATTTTAATTCTTTAACTGTCCAACTCTGCCTGACACGCTGGCTCACTGCAGCCAAGAAACTGCCCCAGCGGGAAAACAATTGTGTATTGAACTCTGTTCCGTTTGACAAGTAATAAATGAGATCTTTAAAGGGGAATGACCAATGTTTTCTTGCTGAACATGGTGCAAATAAATAAAGCTTTAAATGCTCTAAGTAAAGTGTCCAATTTTTTTTAGGTGATGGTGAACATTCAGGATTTTTCTCTTCTAAAAAAATGCCACACGTTCTTGGTCGCCGACCCATCACCAGTTATGGATGTGCTTCTGCTTTTTTGATACGTGTGGCAAAAATCTCATTTCCATAAAGGAATGTACTGAACATTATGCAAAGTGAGTTTCAATTTATACATAGTCCTTTGGTTTTTTTGAAAGACACCAAATACATTCCCTTGACTTATTTGACCTTAAAAATACCAAATGACCAAGGATGATTATTTCTAGTTTGTACAGATAGGGAAATTGAGATTCAGGGGGATTAAATAACTCCACTAATTCACACCCCAGCTCATGGGATGAAATCATGTCATTCTGGACAGCTAGTCACTTGTTCTTTCTACTTTATATTGCATCATGCTGAAAACTAAGTCAATCCCTGCAGAGATCTTTGGTGGATGTGAAGCTTCTATATTCGTGCAATTTGGGTATGCGAATTAGTCAAAGAAAGCAGACTTTCAATGAGCAAATACCTACCTTCATTTAAATAGATTTTGACATGAAGTTTGGCAAATTTTAAAGTATTTTTTTAAGTATGACTCACTCACTCTGAATACTTCTGATACCAATTTGGCAAGAGCCCCAGTCACGGCTGTGGAAGTCATTCTATCCCTGGTGGTGAGCATGGTTTTCTTTATTTTTCTCTTTCTTTTGTAAATAAAACTGAAGCTTTTGTATATCTATACATTGCAGCTTGCAGAGTCTGGCCTGCAAGAGGGCTAGGAATTCCATGTATCTACTCCTTGTTTCTGAGAGAAGGGATTCTTTCTAACCCACTCTTTTAACATCTTTATTCCTTTACGTAACTAACTCTGCCTCTAGACTCCTGCTAATAAGTCATCTCCACGACCAACCCTTGGGTATTCGGTCTTTTGCCCAACTGGGTTATGCAGACCCAGTCCCAGAAAGGGATGATCTGTTCTAAGTATATTTTGTTTGTTTGTCTTGGTCTCATCTATAATTCACCCTCTCTTACTTTCCTTCTAAATCATATATGTAGCTTTTCCTCCACATAGAAAAAAATGAAAGCGAAAAAGGAGATGAAAGATGATTGAGACAGATGAAAAGCGATTGTCATGTTGAACAAAAAGTTTAAAAAATGAATGTAAAAGAAGAGTAAGATGTATATAGAAAACTATGCTACACACAAAAAAACACCCTTTCCAACAGCAATGATTTCACCAAAACTAAATATAACCCAGAAGTAACAATTAAAGAACAGATGTCAAAATCATCTGTGTTTTTTTCCTGAAATAATAATCTACGAATATCAGAAGAATTGCTGAGTTTTACATGAATCATAAACTATCCCTTAACTTTAACTCTATACTTCTTTAATTCATTTTGTTTTAACTTATTCTCTGGACTGACTCCAGAAATGCTATTTTGAAGATCAAATTGATAATGATCCCTCTTCTCCTTAACTGATAAATAAGTACCCGTGTCAATACAACATGCTTTCAAGCATCATGGGATAGTGATTAAGAGCCTGGATTTGGACCTGGCGTGTTGGGGTTGAATTTTGGGCTCAGCCATTGAATAACTGCTTGACTGACCTGGGTCTTAAATTTGAATAATGACATTTTCCACCTCACAGGTGACCTGAAGGTTAAACAGAGAATGCGGTGAAATGAAACCCTAGTCTGTGCTAAGGCCAAGATTGGACTCTCCTTGACGTGTAGGAATACTCTGGGAACCTTGTTGTCCTTCCTTCCTTCCTTCCTTCCTTCCTTCCTTCCTTCCTTCCTTCCTTCCTTTCTTCCTTCCTTTGTTTCCTTTTTCCTTCCTTCTTTCCTTCCTTCCTTCCTTCCTTCCTTCCTTCCTTCCTTCCTTCCTTCCTTCCTTCCTTCCTTCTTTCCTTCCTTCCTTCCTTCCTTCCTTCCTTCCTTCCTTCCTTCCTTCCTTCCTTCCTTTCTTTCTTTCTTTTCTTTTTAATTTACTGCATAAAAAACACAGGATTGCTTAAGAAGAAATAACATCACCGGAGGCTCACTTCTTATTGCAATCATCTGATAAACTCTGAATTCATAGTCCAGAGAATGGAAAATGAAGACTAATGGTCACATACATAAGAGCTTTACATGCATTGGAAGTCTGATGGTTCTCCATAACATCACCTTGTTAAGCTGTGTGCTGGCATAATTGAAGCCGAGCAGGGCACATGCTATTGATTTAAGGACACACAGCTTAATTAAAAGTTGAACTTTTGCCTAAAAAAAACCTTAAACATATTTTTATAAGAGGATCCCAAATGTATGCAGAGGGAATGGCTTGTGCTGGTTCTTGGGTAAAAAAAATATATATATATATATTCCTGGGTCTTGAAAGAAGGTTTAATAATGATTTGCTCTTTAAAGAGAGACTTAAATTAAAAAATGCTAATAGATACAAATGAGAATGTATCCCCAAAACAGTTTAAATCCTTTTATAAAAGGTGATTTTAGCCGAAACTGGTGTGGCTCAGTGGATAGAGTGTCGGCCTGCGGACTGAAGGGTCCCAGGTTTGATTCCAGTCAAGGGCATGTACCTTGGTTGCGGGCATATCCCCAGTGGGGTGTGTGTAAGAGGCAGCTGATCAATGATTCTCTCTCATTGATGTTTCTAACTCTCTATACCTCTCTCTTCCTTTCTGTAAAAAATCAATAAAATATATTTTAAAAATAAGCATATTAGAAAAAAAAAGTGATTCTATGTATTCTGTACTTAAATGGAGATGTTTGTATTCTTCCCTCCCTACCTGCTTTCCTCTCTCCCCTCAAAGAAAAACTATCAGTGTTTTAACAAAAGCTTTATTGTAAGAAATTATGGTAATACATAAATATAGGAAGGTATAATTTTTCAGGACACCACTAAGTAGCATTGATTGATGGAATTCATGTCAAAGGAAGAAAACATCTTGGAAAAAGAGAATTATGAACTTCCAGAAGCTACAAAGAAAACTTTTCATGATTTTTTTTCTTGCTATTTTTTTTGAGAATCACTCTGAACATGTAAGTTCAGGGGTGTCTGAGAATGAAGGGAAAGGTAATGAAAGAAAAGTAATGGAACATTTATAGACTTCAATAAGGGATTTATTCTCTGGAGGGTCAATTGGCTGAGTTAATTTGCTCAGCCTGAGCAATAATGGGCTAGTGATTTAAGGTTCAGTGTCTTCACTTACGGGAAAATGCATGTCAAGCCTAAATAAAATCAATTCTGTTCAAACATTCTACCTTCCTTCATTCTGACCAAATAACACTTCTTATGACCCATGAGGGTATTTTTCTGGAAGTTTAAAAAAGCATTGTTGAATGTGTAATTCTTGAATGCATAGCTTAAGTTTTATAGAACACAAAATTAATATAAGTTATATTAGGAGCTTTAAACATGAAAATGGTTTTGTTGGTGCATAAGCACTCCTTTAGCACCTCAGGTGCTTTTGCAGTAAGACTAAAAAGTGGAATCCACTAGAAGAATCAAAGTGAAGCTGCCCACTCTGTCTAAATTCTACCATGTGTACGTTGAAACATCCCAATTAGTTCTCTTCTGAAGACAGGATTCTTGTGGTCTCAGAGCAATTGAGGGTTCTTTCTAGAAGCTAACTTCTAATGGATCAATTCAATTAGTACGCCATTAAGGATCACTGTGATCAACATTTTTTTCAATATCTTCTTAAGACTTCAGGTTTTGGTTCATATTTTCAAGACGCTACCTACAGGGTTTATGACTGAGTAAATACACAGTTTTAAGGATTCATTTTCTAAAATTCCAAGTGACCTTAGGCAATATTTTTGTCAATATTCCTGTATTTAAGGGCAACAAAAGTCACCCTTGGTCCAGTCTCTGAGCCAGGAACCAAATTGTATGCATTCTCAGTTGTGCTTTTGAAGGCTGTTAAAGAATGGAAACACAAAAATGAACACATTTTAATACTCTCTTGTATATGAATATTCAATTTTGGGATTTATAAGATTTTCTTTCCTCAAAAATAATACTTTTGGGGAAGGGGCATTATCTTACTTAATAACAGACAAACATGTAAATTGACCCTACCTCCGCTATGCCCACAGCCAATCAGAGTGAGTATGCAAATTAATCCAACAAAGATGGCAAGTTAATTTGCATATGCATGCATGGAGTGGCCGGGAGGGGCGTAATGCCTGCAATGAGGGGGAGGAAGGACAGTGGAGGGAGCTACAGGAGTAGTGCTCCGAACAAAGGCAAGGACTTCCTGGCTCCCAAGTTGGCAGGGAGCAGAGATGTGCTGGCTCCTTGGGCTGGCTGGGAGTGGGGTCTTGCCGGCTCCCGGGTAACTGAGACTGAAGCCAGGGGGAGGAAGGCCTTATTCTTGCATGAATATCATGCAACAGGCCTCTAGTAATATATATATATATATATATATATATATATGTAATTATTTTTATACACACACATATATATAATTCATTTTAAGTTAAGATTATATTGTGTATCAAATATATACATATTTGATACACAATATACATTATACAATACAATATAAAAACTATACATTATAGTTTTTATATCGTATAATATCAGGGCTAATTTCCCGACCCTCTCCCATATTGATAGATTCTAAATTTTATCATTTGTCAGGTATCAAGTGTTGACGCAGCAAAGAATTACCAGTATGACCCCTTGAACAAGAAAAGTCCAATTTACTGCCAGCTGCAATAAGGAAGGTCCTTGTACTTAGTGGAGCGTTTGAAGGGAAAGTCACAGGTAGCATTTTATGGCCTTGGCACCTGATTGAAGGTGGACCTTTCTGTGGAGAGGTGCTGGTTAGGCTTATGCAAAATGGGTTGGGATCGTGGATGCAACCATGTAACTAGGTGACTGGAAGTAGGCAACTGTTTGACGGGTCTGATTGAGTGAGCTGTTGCCCTGAGAAGGAACTTTTAACTCTGATGAGCTAGCTGAATAGGCTTTTGAATAAATTTGATTTTTAGAAAGTTTCCGAAATAAGCAGTAACATTTTTTTTTTTTTTTTGTAATCTCACTTCCCAGGCAACTGGACTACTAAAGGTGTGGTAATAGAGTAAGCCTGGCTGAAAATGATTGTAGTTCTCAGAGGTCAAACTTGGCTTAGATTCCTACTCCCCACTTCAGAAAATGAGATACTGGTTTTCTACATTACATATAAATTATATAGCAAACTTCTGTTTAGCATTGCAATTTATTTAGTATTAAAGAACTACTGCAGTTTTTTTCATAGTTTATTGAATTAGAGATGGACGCTATGAAATATGTGATGTCCAGAAATAGTATCTGAGTATTATTAGACTTTTATAAAGAGCTAGAATTTAGTTTGCTAATCTGAATTTTACAAATCACGAGTTGAATAGGAAGCTCCGAAAAAGCATTTTAAGCATTTAAGAACCTGATTTTTAATAATAATGTTAAATGATGAAAAAAACCATGCTTCTCATCCTTGTCATTTATCATGTTTTTATAAGGCAGTATAGTCTGGCTTGCTAAACATTAATTAAAATCACAAATGTAGTTCCTGCTAGTGTTGATGATGCTCTAGTTGGTGAACTATTCATGATAGCTAATAATGGCTTAGTTGCTTGGTTTCTCTCTATTTATTATACATACAAAACATCATTTAGAATTTGATCTTTCCCAATTAAAATTCACATTTACCTCTCAGCCCTTTTTAATAATGAATATTTATTTCTTGTTTGAGAGGCCTCCCGGATAACTTTATATATGATCAAAGCAGTTTGTTCAACACTGTATGCTATGCAATTCTGAGTGTATGCTAATTTATGCTAGCACCAATATGTCCCTCTCGCTTTGAATAATAACATAAACTTCGTTACAACTAGCCAGAACTAGCAAGATAGCCAAGAAGACAGGGTTGGAAGGCATCAGGTTTAAAAAGAAGTGTTGAGTCCACCTGGTGTAGATGAGTGGTTGAGCATCAACCCTTGAACCAAGAGGTCAATGGTTCGATTCCAACTTATACAGGGTTGAAAACAGAGCAAGAAAGTGATCAGAGGGCTTAGGAAGTTAAAATACATAAATTAAATAGTAGGGACAATCACCTTTTTTCTTTTAAAAAGTATATTTTTATTGATTTCAGAGAGGAAGGGAGGGGGAGATAGAGAAACATGAATGATATTGATTGGCTGCTTCCTGCACACCCCACACTGGGGATCGAGCCCACAACCCAGGCATGTGCCCTGACTGGGAATCGAATGGTGACCTCCTGGTTCATAGGTCGACACTCAGCCACTGAACCACACCAGACAGGCAATGCAGTTTTTTTTTTTTTTCTAATCAGACCAGCTGACACAATGTACTTGTCTATAGCAAAATATTAATTAAGAAATGCCTATATCTTGACAGCAAAGTGCTTTTCACAGTGCTGTCATTGCTTTCTCTAAATTGTTTCCGAAACCTCCATCGCTGTTTGTTGACATGACATTTAAAGAAAACTTAAATGGACATTGATGGAAATAATCTCCTAGGAACTGTCCGTGTAAAAATCTTCATCCCCTGAAAGTCATTCTGGTTCAATACGTGATCAGATGACAGCTGCAAGCGGAACCCTTCCCCTTGTATTCCCCACAGGCCCTCCTCATGGCCACGTCATGTCATGGCCAAGTTCACCCTGAATCGGCTCTGCTCATTGACGGTTCTGTTCCTTTGTTGACTCATCTGTCTGCTGTGATCACTAGGCCACCTCCCCTCTGTCCATCTGGCCAGCCAACTCATTCAAAGTCATACTATTATTTTCTTCTTTTGAAATATATTTTATTGATTTTTTTTTTACAAAGAGGAAGGGGAGGGATAGAGAGCTAGAAACATCGATGAGAGAGAAACATTGACCAGCTGCCTCCTGCACACCCCCCACTAGGGATGTGCCCACAACCAAGGTACCCTGTTTCCACGAAAATAAGACAGTGTCTCATATTAATTTTTGCTCCCAAAGATGCGCTAGGACTTATTTTTCAGGGGATGTCTTATTTTTCCATGAAGAAGAATACGGTACACATTTATTGTTAAATGAAAATAAAGGAAATTCATTACCTGTATACGGTACGGTAGTATGGTAGTTGTCAACACAAACCAGACAAACTGTGAATCCTACAGTATCAAGAATGTACTCATTTATTCAATGACAATCATGTCATCATCTTCTGGAACATCATCATAACAATTCAATTCCTGAATTTCCTGGTGAATTTCTTGTGATTCCATTTCTTTCAGAATCAGTGGACCAAATCTCTCATGTTTAGCCTAGGGGGGCCTTATTTTTAGGGGATGCCTTATATATCACTCAGAAGGAAACCTGTAAGTAGGTCTTATTTTCGGAGGATGTCTTATTTTTGGGGAAACATGGTACATGCCCTTGACCAGAATCGAACCTGGGACCCCTCAGTCCGCAGACCGATGTTCTAACCACTGAGCCAAACCGGTTTTGGCTGTACTATTATTTTCTAGCAAATCCGCCGAGGACCGCATTGTAAATATTGGCAGGTCAGGTTGGGCAGTGCAGAAAGGAAGTACTTAGCATCCCTCTTCTAAAGTGCATTTCCCATCATGCCCGTGAAGAATAAAATCTGGAATCTCAGGCACATCCATCCTTAATATCTTCCTCAAATACCCTACATCACCTAGTCTGCCCCTCTGCAGGAAGCCTGTCGCTTATAAGCCTCTCGCGGAGGATTTAGGACTTCGGCATGCATTGCTTTGTTCCCTCTTTATTTTCTCACGCCTTAGGCGGCTTCTGCAATTAGGCTCCTTGAGAACAGGGAATAAAAAAAATGTTCGTTCCTATCCCCGTCAGTACATATCTCACTGTTGACGGCAGACACTTCATAAGGAGTTCTTCTCTCAATCGGTGATGGATCATGGGCTTACCAACCAAGGTGGTGATTTTTAAACTGCTCACTTTATTATCCGGGAGCATCAGGCATGGTGATGGGTTTTGTGCGGAATCCAAAGGGTCTAGATCGTTCTTGCAATTGCCTCTCAGTGAATAAAGCCGTCAGCTCTCGTTCAGCAATGCTTAGCTCTACTTCGGCATGCGTTTTACATATCCTATCCGCAGGGCTTTCCGTATTACTCCTTGAGTGGAAAAGTCAATATTTCGGGAATAAAAATTCACCTCATAATTCAAAAATGTGTTCTCACAGTCTTCAGGGGCATGTTCTGCGTTTCTGACATGCACACACCACATCAGAATCATTCGCAAGTTACACATGGAAATGACAAATTGCATCAGTGAGCTGAATAACATTAGGCTAAAGCCAATAGAAACCCCTGGAAATACTGAGCGATCATAAAGAAAACAGAAGAATATGACACCTTTAAAACATATATTTCTATTAAAATGTATTTTTATTGATTTCAGACAGGAAGGGAGAAGAAAGAGAGAGAGAAGCATCAACAATGAGAGAGAATCATTGATTGGCTGCCTCCTGCAACCCACACTGGGGATCAGAGTTAGGATTATAGTTAGGGTTAGGGTTTAGGGTTTAGGGTTCTGCCTGGGAATCGAACCGTGACCTCCTGGTTCATAGGTTGATGCTCAACCACTGAACCACTCAGGCCAGGCAATAATATGACACTCTTGACACTTTCTTTGACAAGGAATACTAGTATGCAGTACTAAAATATTTATGTAATAAAAAATAATACATGTTTTTGAAAGTCAGGTCCCACATGCACACATTCTACAATGAAACCATTATAAGGAATTACTCATGATGTGTAAAATGATCCCAACATTAAAAGCATTAACTCCCCTTGCAGGTCTGGCTTTTTTGGTTGGGTGCCCCGCCCTTCTCCCCCCCCATACACTGAAAGATTGCCAATCAGGCATAAGTCCTGGTTGTGGGCTCAATCCCCAGTAGGGGGCGTGCAGGAGGCAGCCAATTGAGGTTGCATGTTCACATCAGTGTTTCTCCCTCTACCTTCCTGTCTCTCTAAAAATCAAAACAAATAAACAAAGCATTGATTGTATTTTCAAGAATGGAAATTCAGTGGTTGATTCTATGCATCACTGGCAGTCTTTTGTAGTATCAAAGAACCATTAGATTGAAATACTGTTAAGTTGGCCTGCTATTATTAAAATATCGAGGGAGAGGTATTTTATGACTAAATACAATTTCATGAGACAAGTTCAGTGAAATGCCACTTTTAAAAAGTGAAAATTTCAAATTGAAATGTTAGTTGAAACCTGTAATTTTTAAATAATCTCATCATTTATCAACATTGTTTTCTTCTTCAGACTAATTACCTCGATTTTTGGTTTCTCTATTCTTTTCTTGATTGTGTTATTTTCTTTAGAATTGTCGAGAGATGGAGATTAACCCCCTCCACTACATTAACATTTTCTACTCAAAGGGTGATTGCAATATTATGCAATATTATGCAAAATAGAACTTACCAAGAATAGAGGAGAAACAGAGAGGACACTAAATAATTTATCCCAAATCACTCCAGATGTGGGATGCTTCTTTTGAAATGCCAAATGCATGGTTCTGAATGCCCTATTAATGTATAGTGAGTGGGTTGATGAGCTATATTATAATGCAAATTGTGAATTGTTTGATGTTCTTCAACTTCAGTTTTAATTACAGTGTAGTCAACTCCTGATTAGTCATTGTAATGGGGGCATGAATAGTGGATATAAACAAAACCCACAGATTTTTTCCCACATTAAAATAATATTTTGATTTTTTGTTACATATGACCTTTATCTGCCCTCCATATTCTCTTGTTCCCATCTATCCTTGACAAATAGGCAATGGAATAAACTAAAATCTGTGACAGGCATATGTTAGTTTACATCTAATATTTAATAAATGGTACCTGCATATTTAAAGCTTATCTGAAAATTTCTATGTCCTTGTGAAGCCATGGAGATGTGAAGAATTAAATTAATAAATTTCAGCCAAAACAGGTTTGGCTCAGTGGCTAGAGCATCAGCCTGTGGACTAGAAGGTCCCAGATTCCATTCCGGTCAACGGCATATACTTAGTTGTGGGCACATCCCCGGCAGGGGGTGTGCAGGAGGCAGCTGGTCGATGTTTCTCTCTCATCGATGTTTCTAGCTCTCTATCCCTTTCCCTTCCTCTCTGTAAAAAATCAATAAAAAATATATATTTAAATTAATACTTTTCAGTTATGATTCCACTGTACACTTGTGATGTGTAAGAATATTAAGTATGCAGAGGAATCATTGAGGTTCATTAATCAAGACACATTAATGATATACATATAGATTTGCCCTTTTACATAGAGTAATAGATCCAGATATGTCTAAGTCTGTACCCCAAACCATTGCTTCTTTTTGTTGTTTGGGTTAGTTGATCACCCGAGGTGCAAGCTCCAACTCCAACTCTAGGGATAATAGGTTTAAAGGAAATAAAATAAATATAAAAATGTCCATATCTTTCTTTCTTGTTTTATTTTTTTAATTGATTATTTTTCCTTCTTTCATTCAGAACTGGACAGCTACTGAGAGTAAGAAATAGCCACAAACTGTGATTTTTAATCCCAATATTTTTCAAGGGTTAATACCAAACTTTTTTCCCCCCCTTTGGTTAATATCCTCACTTGAGGATATTTTTCCAATGATCATTTTTGAGAAGAAAAGGGATGGGGAGAGACAGAGAGAGAAACATCAGTGTGAGAGAGATTCGTCAATTGTTTGCCTCCCACATGTGCCCTAATCAGGGCCAGAGGTTGAGTCTGAAACCAAGGTACATGCCCTTGACTGGAATGGAACCTGGGACCCTTCAGTCCACAGATCAGTGCTCTATCTATTGAGCCAAACGAGCTAGGAATAATATCAAACATTAGACACATACGTTTAGTAGCCGGGAGACTAGGCAGGCGACTGCGGGATCCATGGTATTGTCATCAGCTGAGAGAGAAGATCTACATTCATCATAGGAGACAGGCGATGGCCAGGTGGGAGCTGGGCGTGTAGGTGTTGTGTTCCTGACAAAGAGAGGTCGGGTCCTCATGAGGAGGGGCCAGTGTCATGACAGAAAGACAGATATCGGTGCCAAATCAAAAGGAGTAACACTAATCACGGAAACAGATAATGCAGCGATGTTATTACATGCTGGGTATAAATCATGGCTACAGAAATGACAAGGGACCTGTCCACTTCTTTCCAATGTCTAAAACCAATGTCTAAAACCTGCCATTGATTTGGGGCCAATGACACCTATTTCAGACTCTTGCTCTAATAATCACATCATGCATAATAGATTCAAGCATTAACTGGAGTGCTTGTCCATAGTCAATGGCTAGTAATTGGTAGTAGTTGATATTTTTATCTACTTGATTTAAAAAGTAATAGGTATCTTATTAGATTTTAAAAAAAGATTATTAATTCTAATCCCCAGGAATATCCTACAAAGTAAACACTGTTACTCCTATCATCCATCTATCTATCTATCTATCTATCTATCTATCTATCTATCTATCATCTATCTATAAAAGCCTAAGTGACAATTATGACCCAATGACTGAAACAACTGGTTGAGCAGTTGCTCTGATGCACACTGACCACCAGGGGGCAGACACTCAATTCAGGAGCTGCCCCCTGGTGATCAGAGCACAACCTCCAGTGGCCCCTCCCCATGGCCAGCCAACCTCCCCAATGCTCTTCCCCCCAGCTAGCCAACTTCCCACAGCTCCTTCCCCTTCCCACATCTGGACTGGGTGATATGCCCCCATGGGCTCTGATCACTGGCCAGAGTAATCAGAGCCCATGGGGGCATATCACCCAGTCCACCTGTGCATGAATTCGTACACTGGGCCTCTAGTTATATCTATAAACAAAAATGATTTTTGGAGACATTTATTCCTTGTCCAAATTAGTAAACTGAGTCAGAAAAAAAATCCACCTTCAAACTCAGGTCCTCATAACTTAAAAGTCCTGTAACTATTCTATTCTGCTGCACTATTGATAGTATTGAGAAAACAATAGTTTATTAGGTGAAAGTAATTGGGTAAATATGAAGGATTTCATCTTTAACCCACCAATTCTCTGTTAGCGTTGGGTCTGTATTTAACACATTAATAAAGCTGGTGAACAAAATATACCAGTACTATAATGATTGCTTTTGATTAGGTTTAGGGTACCTGATATTAACCAAATAGTATCTTAACATTGAGCAAGATTGTTGATGTAATAAAATTTTAACAAGTTAATGTATTTCTATTGAACATTCTCCCTTTAACATTTTACTGCTATTTTGAAAATCTTATGCCAGTAAAATTTTACCTTCCTTCTTGAGACTTGATTCATCTTGGTGATTGATGGCTGTGAGTTCAGATGCCACCCTGTCACACTGCTAAATGTTATCTTTGACACCGTCATGCATAGCTGTTATTTACACATTATAAATACGGCCTTTCTTCTCTGAAATGAAAAGAATATGCCATTTGATCCCATATATTATTCATATTTGGGCGAGGAAATATCCTCTAAGATTTGATCCTCAGGAAGATTGATTCTTTTTACTGAAAACCTGTTGTTTTGCCAAATAATTTTTTTCACAGGTCCATTAAATAGTCCATTAAATGGCAATAATTCATATGCGTTTCAGCGAGGACTTAAATCTGCCAGATGGTTTATAGCACAGTTGACTTCATACATTTAGAATGCGATTCGTAAACATTTGTCATCTTCAATCTTGTCATGAACCTCGTTCCGGCAGGTATTTTTATTTGCAGGGAATCAGTTAGTGACAGAGTCCTAATGCTTTCCTAGCTACTTCTTCCTTCTAGAAGCACATTCGTTTTTTCCCCTAAATAGACCCACCGAGTAAATTCAAACTACCTATGAAAACAGAAAACACTGCCCCCGTATCTGTAAGCTAGCTTCATCCACCTGTAGTTCAGTAAATAAAAATGGCCTCAAGAAGGCACAGACTCAGTGGTCCAGTGTCGCCCTAAGAACCACTTAGCATGGCTCCATGGTTGAATGTTGCTCTAAGAACCAGGAGGTCACAGTTCAATTCCGGGTCAGGGCACATGCCCGGATTGAGGGATCAATCTCCAGTGGGGGTGTGCAGAAGGCATCAGATCAGTGACTCTCTCATCATTGATGTGTCTATTTCTCTTTTCCTCTCCCATCCTCTCTGAAATCAATAAAATATTTAAAAAAAAAAAAAAGAAGTCAAAGACAAAAGTGATAGGAATTAGATTTTTAAAATGAGTAAAATCCCTTGGTTAAAGAAAAATGTGCCAGTTAGAGAAAGACATCTTTACATAATAACTCCTTATATATCTAAGGTCAGTTAATTATTCTACTCGAATCTGAGCTTACTTTTAGGCAATAAAAGTGTTCAGATTTATTTCCTGAAAATTTCAGCATCTGTGATAGCCAATATGTTTAGTATGCAAGTCAGCACCATCCATGAAATGAAATGTGTTTTAATGAAAAATGCATAGTCGCTGATTATAAATAAACAGTGGGTAAATGTACTATGTTAAATTACGGTTTTATCGGAGTCTTGGGAACCTGAGTTGCAAACATTAATGCACATAATGCTACATTGTGTTAAATATGACAGTACATATAGGATGCATAATTGGTCAGTTCATAGTCTAAAGAGTATTTCCCAAATCGGTATATTTTTGTGACAAACATTATGCATGTCTTTTTAGAAATGTTTTGATGAATGAATGGAATGTGTATGGACAAGAAGTTTAGAGACATGTGCTTGGAGAGATAAGCAAGAGAAAACTTTTGCCTGTCCTCCGTGTACCTGGTCACTTTTGTTCAGGGAAATTGCATTTCCAATCCTCCAGGTTTCCCCAGACACATTATAGAATATGCATATCAGCTGATAAAATAATCATACGTTTTAATATTTTATAGATGCATACAAATAAACACTGCATAAAGGAATGTTTTAATAAACCTCAGCAAACATTTTATCTTCAATATTTAGTCTAGATTTTCCAATTAAAAGTTTAAAAATGCTAAGTATAGATTTTTTTAAAAAAACTTTCCAAACTACTTAAGTTGTGTGTTCCCTCCCCCCTCCACACTGTGGACTCTCCAGCTTGCCTATTCATTTACTGATATGTGCTCTCCAAGTTTGATATTATATATATATATATATATCTAAGTAACTGTTAGACCAGTTGATCAGTAGCTATGATGCACACTGACCACCAGGGAGCAGACACTCAATGCAGGAGCTGCCTCCTTGTAGTCAGTGCATTCCCACGCCACTCAGCTGACTAAGGGGCACCAGATGCTGGGCTCAAGGCACAAGCTTCTCCCGTGGACACCCCCCTGGGTACCCCTTCCCCATTCAGACCAGGACCTGGATCAGAACTGGCATTGGTGCTGACTGGGTGCTAGACTGTGGCTGCTTCTTGATCATGGGCGCGCCAGTATCACCCTAGAATGGGCATGAGGAGACTGCAGCAGAGTGGCAGCGAGCCTAGCTTTGCATACCACTACATCCCTGAGGGATGTTGGACTGTTGGTTTTGCCCTATCTACCCCACCACCACCACCCCAGGACCCTCCAGTGCATGAATCCATGAACTGGGCCTCTAGTTTAGGCATAACTTTATTGATTAGAGTTCTCCAGGCATTTTCATATTCTTTTTCCTAGATTGGCAGCCGGGCCATTTTCATTGCTCTTCTGCTTGGTTATCAGGGAATTTTGTAGGCATGGTCCTTTCATAATGTCCCAAAATTGTACTCCTTTTATGTATGTGGAAAAAAAATTCAAGATTTCAAGAAAAAAGAAATATTAAGTTTATAGTTATATAAACATATTATAGTTTCTTTGAATGTTGCCCTCATTAAAAGTGATGTCAATGACAGAGGTGATATCATAAAATATTTAACAATATTTCCCTATAACATGGCTACTACCAAATCAGAGATAACACTCACTGTAAACACCTGTATGGCTATCATGTGTTTAGCTGAATAATAGTCAAAGCTTTCAGACATAAACTAATGCATTCAATATAGCACCTCTAAATATCTGTGGCTATGAAATCCGATATCCTTGCACTGACATAAAACATTTATGCATGTTTAATTGTTTGCTTGTTTGATTTTTTGAATAGGATAGATACTAAATTCCAGATACAGAAATCAGGCATAATTCCAAATCCTCTACACTTCCTTCTTTTTTTAATGTGCAGAAGAATAACTTGATAGTACTTTTTGCCTGATTTATTTGTATATTCCTGTTTCTTATTAAAAAAATCAGAGATCTGTAAACTTTTGACATATGAATAATTTATATGGTGTAAACTTACTTGCTAAGTTGATCTTCAGAGTAATTGTTTTGAAACCACAGGTATAATTCAGGGAAATGATTTTCAAGGTTGAAATTACTCTTATTTTGCTACTAGTCTTTTTATTTTTCCCAGAGTGTACTAAGAATATATAGTCTTCAAAGTTAAAGTTATATTATTGATGATTAAGTTAAATGTTAAGTAGACAAAAACAAATGTAGACATTTAACAAAATTAAACAAAAATTATTTTATAACTTTATTTTGCATTTCCCCCAGCTTTATTGAAATATTATTGACAGGTCACCTGTAAGTTTATGTAAGTTTAAGGGGTATAATGTGATGATTAGAGACATACCTGTGTTGAAAAATGAAGATCACATTAAGGTTAGCTAGCACCTCCATCTCATATGGGATTACTTTTAAAGTAGGTTATTAGAAGTATAGCTCAATATACCCATTTAGTTCAGTGTTGAACTCTTAGGACTAAAGGAATCATTGGGCCCTGGATAGCAATTGCCCACTAAATGATAAAGCAAATAAAAATAATGAGCACTTTTTCTACACGGTGAATATCAAAATGTGCTTTTTGCTGAAATAAGTGTGAATGTGTGTGTGTACAAAATGGTTTTGAAAAAAAAAATTAAAATAAACTGCTAATGTGATATGTTGTTCACCCCTATGTCCAGTTCCTGTATCAGGCTTTATGTTCAAGATGCATTCATTTAGATAGATTCTCGAAGGATCTTAGCAATCCCAAGTTGTACAAAATTGAACTTAGGACATTGTATAAGCTTTAAAAATGGGGGTGTGGCCGGGACCGGTTTGGCTCAGTGGATAGAGCGTCAGCCTACCGACTGAAAGGTCCCGGGTTCGATTCTGGTCAAGGGCATGTACCTTGGTTGTGGGCACATCCCCAGTAGGGGATGTGCAAGAGTCAGCTGATCGATGATTCTCTCTCATTGATGTTTCTAACTCTCTATCCCTCTCTCTTCCTCTCTGTAAAAAAATCAATAAAATATATATTTTTTAAAATGGGGGTGTGTATTACATTCCATTCAGATTCTTTCAAGTGGTAAGCAGATTTTCAGAACTCATAAAACAGATAATATAGTAAAGGGCTACCATTTATTGAAATGTATCCTCTAATTTTAAATCACATGCAAGGAACTGTAAAAACCTCTATACAATGATTAAATATTTATGCGAACATCTATATGCCACGGAAACTATCATTATTAAATCATTTGAGTAATTCACATCTCCAGATCCAAGAACGTGAAAATAATGTCGGGATATAAAGAAACAGACACGTTTTACACAACTTGCAAATAACAGATGTCTTTTTATTTACCCTTTAACCCATCTCCACAGGAGAAAAAGATACTCCCTGCTTTTTTTCTATTTATCTGATGAGTTTAATTTCAAGTCTCTTATTACTGTGGCTTGTTGCTTGGGGGTTACTTTATTTTGTACTAAAATAGAGAGCTCATTTGAATGTATAATGTGGTAAGCCTAAGAACTAAAGCGGACACCCACACTCTCACTGGTCTTTATTTTGCAGGAAGAGAGAGGCACAGATGCTTGGATCCCAAGCCCCTCCCTAAACTATACATAGCTCCCTCCCACTTCACTGATTGTACAGTAGACAATTGAGAGGAGAATCTGATTAGGGAAGTCACATTCTCATTCTCTTAATTTCCAATTTCCTTCGTGGGCAAATGGTATTATGTGGTATCCCCTTCGAAGCTCATTTTCATATTCCAGAGAAAACAGTGGATTTAAAACCCTTTTAGAAAGCTTTCTCCAAGAGAAGACGACCAACAAACGTATGACTCACAGGAAAACATTTTTATCTCATCTTATGGAACTTGGCTTTTAACCGGAAGCAAAAGCTTTTCTAAAAACCACCTCCTCGCCTTTCATACACCAACTTCATCCAAGAGCAGAATGGGATCTCAGGAGCTAGCCTCACTGCAGGTGGGCCTGGGAGGTAGCTGTTCATGGAGGTTCCCACTGGGCAACAGACAGACAGTTTGCTTGGTGAGTCAAGAAACAGCACTTCATCTCATGCCCAAACCGGTTTGGCTCAGTGGCTATAGCGTCAGCCTGCGGACTGAAGGATCCCAGGTTTGATTCCTGTCAAGGGCATATACCTTGGTTGCAGGCACATCCCCAGTAGGGGGTGTGCAAGAGGCAGCTGATCTATAATTCTCTCTCATCGATGTTTCTCTCTATCCCACTCTCTTCCTCTCTGCAAAAAATCAATAAATATATATTTTTTAAAAAAAGAAAAAAGAAAAAAGAAACAGCACTTCATGTCTTGAGGGACCCCCATCCCACTCATCAAGTCGGGGTGTTTTCCTCCTGATCCTTTCTGCTGACCCTTGAATCCAGTTGGGTGCTCTATTCTGTGCTTCCGTGTTGCACTGACCTGATCCTGTTACACTATTTCCAACACTGAGGTTTAGGAACTCATTTATCAGCATTTTATTAGACACTGAACATCATGAAGAGGAAAAGACTGTTGTTCCATAATAAAGAACTAGAGTTAAGCACAAATTATACATAATTTGATAAAATTATTAGACGAACTAGTCATGGAATACGTTTCCCAGAAACAAAAGAGGGGAAATTAAAAAAAAATGAACAGCAATTTAAAATACCTGGAACACTTAAAGTATTTACTTACACTTGTTTGATTCTTTCCTTTTAGGTTTGTTTCTTTCTCTTTTTCCAAATTAGCAAAACTTGGAAACAAAATAAGAGATTTGCAGGACCTAAATTTTTTTTAATTGTAGCTGAACAAGTATATTCTGAATAAATTGAATTGAGAAATCAGATATATTCTGGGTTTGAGTTCTGGCTTCAGGTCTCATTTAAGTGGATAATAGATGGGCCTAGCTCATAAGGTTTTTATAGAGAACAAATGAGGTAATCCCTGTTAAATATTGGTTAATATCTCTAATACTAAGTAAACAATAATACATGTGAGGTCTTTTTTGATTAAATATCTTTTATTTTAACTTTTAAGACAGCTGATTATCAAGGCAGACCCAACCATGTGAATGGAAAGTGTACCATTTAGTCATAAGTATATTGACATTATTTGTCTAAGAAACCTTATTTTTCTGTTTTTCACTTCATTATAATGGCAAACAACTGAACTGAGGGCAAACTCAGGACCATTATCGATAATTTATCTTTAGATGGCCAAGAAGAATAAATCATGAAGATTAATCAATTTTTGAAGTTCTAGATCTAATTGTAAATGATTTGGACAAATTGTACATGAGTATTGTTTTTTCTTAAACTTAAATAAATAATATATTTATGACAATATTTTGTTTAGGTCCAGAATGCAGAACAAACATAGTGTGGCAAAGGCACAGAAGAAAGACATTCAAGACGAAGTTATGAGGAAGCAAGAGAATCGTGAGTTAACAATTTGTTCTTTTATGGCAAAACACCACATTTTTAAAAACTTGAAGTCTAAATATGTGTTGAATACACATTTTCCAGGATTGTTTACATCATTAATTTAAATTTGCTTAATTCCATTAGCATTGTCTCACTCAATAGATGTGAAGAAGTTAAATACTTTCTCCTTCCTTAGCAACTAAGCAAGATGCATGAGTTATGTACATTCTTACTGGCTTAAATTACTCATTCTTTCTAAAAATGACTTCACCTGCCGAAATTTATTTCTTTTCTCCCTGTATTCTGTTGAATGTACTCTTGCTAATATTATCCACACCCTCAGTGGAGAAACCATTTCATAATTTCCTATATTTGTTTATCTCTTGAATGCATTAAGTAGGTTGTCCCATGTCATGGATATTAGAGAGGCTATGAATTAAGGCCAGTTTCTAATGGTAATTAATTTATTGTGTTTTATGCCAGCTTGCAGCTGTAAGTCATAGGTTTTCCTATGCATAGGTATCACACAACTTTCTAAGGAGCAGTTGGGAATTTGGAAGATGTTATTGTCATTACAATAATTGAGGAATCTAGTGGCAGTGATCAGAGTTTGCCTGGGCATAATAGGGTTCATAATAATCCTTCATATGACTTGGTTGCTGTGAACTAATTTTAAGTATCCTCCTGAACATTCATCTATGTGAAAAATCCTTCTTCAAATTATGAACTTGGAACCTAACTCTTTTTGTCATATACTTTTTTATGTTTTCAAGATACACTAAATGTCCAGGGAATAAAATAATGATGTACTTCGAGAGAGATTGCATTTGATTTTGTTTAGAGCTTCCAAGAGCTGTTCACCGTTTTATTAAATCGTGTTGCCAACACAGCACCGCTATGGGACTGTGTGTGGGTTATAGTACTTCACAGCTAGTCTGCACTGAAGTTGCCACATTCATGGCCCTTCCTCTCTCGCCTCTGAATCAGCCACCCTGTTCTCATCTCTTTCCAATTCTAGGAACCACGCACAAGAAATGAGGTGGGGGAAAGAAAAACACTAGAGTTTGAAGAGAATTGACTGAGATGATTAAATAGATGGGCAGGGCGGCCTGTGGGGAAAGATGAAAAGATTTAATTCTTCCCTTTGAAAGTGAACCTTTATAACATGAACCTGAGGTTACAAAGCCATGAGACTAAATGAAAGGGTGGGCTCTTTGATTCCTATAAAATCTTCAAGGAGAATAGAGTTTGTGATCTCTCGGAGTGTATCTATGCGTGTATTGTCTCTAAAGTGGAAAATGGGACCCAATCTATGTATATCCTTTGAAGAATTATGATTTTACGAAATGTGCTTAACTCTCCTCCATCCAGTTCCTACTGACATCACGCTCTTCAAAAATACTTTCACGACCTTGACTAGGCTTCCTCACTGGGTTTCTTCTAACGGGAAAGGAATGCATCATGGGAAGCCAGAGGAGGGTTATCTCGGTGGTTATAATTCCGAAGGTAAATAAATATATTGACCCAGTCTTAAGCAAATTAGTGTTCTGTGAATGTGGTTAGCCTGTGTCAGGCTGTTAGGGCCCAATAAACCCTTCAGTCATGAGAGAAAAAAGATTCGGATAGGAACTAATTGTTTCTAAGATCCTAAGGACATTGATATATGCCCCCAAACAGAAATCTGAGTATATAGATAATCTAGGACTTGCAAATATAAGTTATATTACTCACTCTAATCTTGCGTTGATGATTGGATATTGATAGGAGACATACTGACCTTGGCATATTAGTGGTGCCCAAACTGTAACGTAACTAACTTAGCAAAATCCAATTAACTCAATGGCTTACTAATATAAGCATTGCTGTAGGCATTAATTAAGGTGAAAATTAATTTTATGGCCTGGTATAAGTAGACATCTAATCATATAAATGATCACTGTTATAGAAAAATCTCCACCTTGGGAAGGAAAGCCACATCTTTAAAAAGGTTGGGAATCAGACACCTAATAAAAATTGTTCTTCATAGCCATCTAGTAACTGTACATGAATATACATTAAACGTATTATAGGACTTTGCATGGCATGGTTAACAATGACATAATGTTAATATTTAAAATTCAAACTCTTCATTTAAAATATGTAGAAAGCTGACTCAATTGTATCCTACATTAAAACACTAAACTTTTGAAAGAGAAGCAGTGATTAGACTCTCAAACTTCAAAGGGAAAGTAGGGGAGGGTGGGGGTAAGGGGTAGAGATCAACCAAAGGACTTGTGTGCATGTATATAGGCCTAACCAGTGGCCATGGACAACAGGGGGGTGAGGGATTATGTGGGGATGGGTTTGGGATGGGAATGGGGGGATGAGGACAATTATGTGATACCTTAATTAATAAAATTTTAAAAAACCACTAAACTTTTATCATTTAGTTACATTTAAAAATATTTAATAATTTTATACTAATTCTTCAAAATCATGTTTCTAAGTGGATAGCAAATAACCCCAAATACTAGAAGACAGAAAGATAAGGTCAGCCTAATGCAGCTTCTCATAAAAATGATTAACTCCTCTGAGAGAAAAAAAATTGGCACGAAACGTCCTTATCAGAATTTTTCCCACGGCCTGATGGAAATGTTGGAAAACAAACACCATCTGAAACTCTTTGGTTAAGGAGACATAAACTAACTCCTTCGTTCAATCAAGTGGATCACGTGGCAAGGAGGGGATCTGGTGTTCCAAGAATCAGGGCATGCCGGTTGGTTTTCTCTCTTTCTTATTTTCTCCTTCAGAAACTAAAATCACTTCTTGCCCAGATTGGGTCCACTTATCATCTACCTACTGCTTGAAAGGCCTTTCAGTCGAGCCCGTGTCCCCAGCCCCTGCCCCACGGTTACACATGCTGGCTGCGTCCCAGTCTTATCCCAAGGAAGAGTAATGACACTGTATTAGAAATCATCATATTTTTACAAGTAACCAGAAATTAGACATGTCTGCACCAAGGCAATCCCCAACTGAAAGACAAACAACTCAGTTATGTCCATCTTTGGCTTCATAGAACTGGGAACGCCAGAAAGATCATGACACAGCCCTGTAGACTCTTCTTTGGCAGTTCCTGCAATATTTCTCCTGGGGGAGGGAGCCTGGGTGCTGAAGGGCACCAGTGACCCAAAGACATCACAAATCTTTTGTCCTTAGAATTTAGGCGAGGAGTTCTCCCAGCCAAGGAAGCATATTTTAAAAATATATTTTATTGATTTTTTTTACAGAGAGGAAGGAAGAGAGATAGAGAGTTAGAAACATCGATGAGAGAGAAACATCGATCAGCTACCTACTGCACACCCCCTACTGGGGATGTGCCCACAACCAAGGTACATGCTCTTGATTGGAATCGAACCCGGGACCCTTCAGTCCACAGGCTGATGCTCTATCCACTGAGCCACACCGGTTAGGGCAGAGGACACATGTTTTAATATGCATCAGGGATAGCCATGCAGGGAAGTCAGTGCAAAAATGGCAGTGCATCAGGGGTGGCAGGGATGGTCTTGCATGTGCTCAGGTGGATATGAAATGCCTCTATGTGTTTCTGCCCATGTCCGCTGTGATGTTCCCCCAGGGAATGCACATGCAGACCCCTTACACATCGTAATCACACTTCTAGTGCTCACTTCCATTTTCTCTGTTTTTAATATGTGGCTGACATGGACGGACTGAGGGGGGTGACTTAAAGACCAGTTCTGTACCTTCAGCGGAACCTTCCTTTGCAAACCGACATCTGCCACCACCACCCACTCCCTGGCTGAGTCCTGAGTTTCAGGAGACACTTGAAGACGCCTCCACTGGTGTCTGCTTACATGGACTGTAGTTTCATTCTTTCATGTTCATCAGTCACCAGTCTTCCAAAGCTCTCTGTAAAAAACCCTTCCTCTTTCTTTCCTTCTTTCTTTCTTTCTTTCTTTCTTTCTTTCTTTCTTTCTTTCTTTCTTTCTTTCTTTCTTTCTTTCTTTCTTTCTTTCTTTTTCTTCTTCTTCTTCTTCTTCTTCTTCTTCTTCTTCTTCTTCTTCTTCTTCTTCTTCTTCTTCTTCTTCTTCTTCTTTCTCTCTCTCTCTCTCTCTCTCTCTCTCTCTCTCTCTCTCTCTCTCTCTCTCTCTCCTTTCCTCTTCTGCCTTTCTATTCTTCTCTCTCTTCTTCCCCACTGAAGACTAATGGTCAGGTTCTTGGAGTGAATCGAAGTAAATCAGATGACCAACTCTTTATCTGTGAACATCCAATTTTTCTAAAATGCTTCACCAGTTATTACCTCGCTATTTTAATAGTGTTGTTCAAAGAGAGCCATTGTGAGCTTGTGTAGCTATAGAGACGGCATCAAGCAGAAAGTGGCGGATTTCTTAGATATTGGGTGAAGGAAGCTACTACAGTAAAAAAAGGGCTGTAAGCTGTATGCAGTTAGATTCTTTTTCTGTTTGCTTCATTTCCTGAACTTTTCACGTCACTGTTTCCCCCCTACTATTGTTGTTACTCAGACACCCTTGCCAGACATTCTTCTTCTACCTATTTTTGTGCAAATTCTACACACATGATTTTGGATTCCTTTGGGGGAAGGCATAAGTACTGGGTAGCCTTTTTATGTTAATTTTAACTTTTTTATTAATAATATATTGTCAGTTAGAAAGACTGGCTAATGGTAGTTTTCAGTGAAAAACCTTTCCAAACATACAGATAGTATAAAGACTGCATGTGATGGTTTTTCTTCAAGGGCATGTGCCAAGTTCAAAATGACCAGCACACATTCTATTTAATGTGACACAGGTATAGCCCGACAGAAGTATTGAAGATGATCTAACAAAAGGATCATTAATACAGGGTGAGGAACATTGGATGTCAGTGTTTTATTTGCCACATATGTGATCCTGTGAATTTGGGAAAATTATTAAATCTCTCTGAAACTTCTATTACTGATTTATAAAATGGGGCTTAGAATACATCCTCAATTGGCTCTTAAATGAAAGAGCTTTGGAAACCTTAAAGGTGCAGGAAATACTGTACAACCTTAATTAAAACCTGAAATAATTTTATGTCAACATTGCCCTTACTAAACAAATGGACTTCCCACCTTGTTCATAAGAAATGGTCTTTATATACTGAAAAATGCACTAGGCCAACCTCTCTTTGATGGGAATCTATTATTTAAATTTGAAAGTGCTTCCTTCAAGAGCGCTTGAGTAATTTAAATGATTTTCCTTTCATATAGTGTGACAGGTCTGTAAATTGTGGTATCGATCTGCAGGAGTTCTGTGGATTCCATAAGCTGTTAGATCAGACAATACATACCATAAATCTGGAGGGTATTTTTAAAAGGGAAACACAGAAACCTCGTTCATATGTTTACCGCTAGGGCTATTTCGTTGATTAGTTAGGTCTTCAGTAGGTGGACTTGTGTGCTGTACTTTTGAAATAGTAGCCCTGGCGGATCATTTTCTCTTATGCAGATGAAATCATGTGTATAAAACAGTGGTGAAGAGAGGGCGAGGCAATATTGCAGCTCAATGGCTTTCAATTAATCGGCCCCGGAGAAGGTGAGATGAATTGGAAACTCAGAGGTCCGAAGAATATCTGATGAGTTTTGACACAAGGCCTATTATCTCCTAAATATTTTTAGCACCCAACTCAGATACCATGAAAGCAATTACTTAACTAAATCAAACATTGTGGACTTATTAACAACAAGGAGAGGGTATTTTTATGATGCTTTCACGTTTCGTAATATGTTTGCTATATAACTTATGACAAGGTTGATGAGAGGACAACCTCAAGACAGCTGTTTATGCCCTGGCTGGGTTGGTTCAGTAGATAGAGCGTCGGCCTGCAGAACGAAGGGTTCCGGGTTTGATTCCATTCAAGGGCATGTACCTCGGTTGCAGGCTCCGAGGTGCATGTACCTCGGTTGCAGGCTCCGAGGTACATGCCCTTGAATGGAATTAATTAGGGGCCCAGTGCACGAATTAATACACCTAGAAAGGAATGGTGGGCCAGGACACTGTGGTAAGCACAGGGGTGGGTCTTGACCCATCCTCCATGCCCCTGCCAGGCCCTTCCCTCTGCAGCCCCTAGTTCCCTGTCTGCCAGCAGCTCAGCTCCCACTGCTGCTGTGCCTGGCTGGGACTCGTGTAGGAGGCAACCAATCCATGTGTTTCTCTCACATTGATATTTTTCTCTGTCTGTCCCTCTCTCTTCCACTCTTTCTAAAAATCAGTGGGAAAATATCCTTAGGTGAGGATTAAAAAAAAAAAAGAAAGAGAGAGCAAGAGTTGTTTATTATTACTAGTAAATGCTAATGTCCAATTCCATTATTGGTTCAGCAATAATTTTATTTAACCCATTTTGTTCAATGTAATATTTCCTACTCTCCATCCTGACATTTTTAATTGTGCTCTTATCACCTGACCAAGGGACCACAAACATTTTCGGGAACCCAAGGCAGCAAAGCAAGCCACAGGAAAAACTGTTTATAGATCACACAGGGTACAATGAATCTCAAGCATCTGATAACAAAACTATAGAGGCCTGGTGCACGAAATTTGTGCATGGGTAGGGTCCCTAGGCCTGGCCTGCAATCAGGGCCTATAGTCCCTGGCTGCCAGCCTTCGCCACCCACCTCCAGTTCCTGGTTCCCATGGGGCAATTGGTGTCTGCCACTTAGTGGAGAAACTGAGAAGTTGCCATACAGGCCCTAATTGGGTGATCGGGGCCAATGGGCTGGTGGTCAGTGCACTTCATAGCTAACTGGTCTTTCCATTGCCCGGTCGATTTACATATTACGCTTTTATATATAGAGATTTTCAAAAATATAGGAACATTTCAATGATTATGTATTCAACTTGGAATGAAATAGTTGTTTAGAGTCATTGATAAGATGGCATGTTCCTTTCCCTTGCTAGTGGGGGTGTTGACATGACTGAGGTCTCACTGTGGAAGGATGTGCTTCTTTGGGTCTCAATTGGAAATCTCCTAAGAGGGATCAACTCCACCTACTGGTTAGCTTGTGGTAGATGATGTTCTTAGGGAAATTTTGGAAAACACAAATAGAAGATGGCATAAATTTAGTTGTCTTTGGAGTCCCTAAATGACTACATGGTAAAGGCTGCCCTCAATTTTGTTCAGCCGCCCAATATCATTAGATGCCTGAGAAATTAACCACATTGGGTTAAGCCAGTGGTCAGCAAATTGTGGCTCCCAAGCCACATGAGGCTTGCTAACTGTGGTTTGCTGCTCTGTTGACTGAGTTTGCCGACCACTGCCTTAGGGAAAAACACTTAAAAAACATTTTAATAATGTACTAATGTCTTTAACCTGAAGTAAAAACAAAAAAATGTCTTTAACCTGAAGTAATGCCTCACACAGTGGTTGGCAAACTCATTAGTCAACAGAGTGGCAAACTGTAGCTCTGGAATTGCGTGAGCCACAGTTTGCCGACCACTGGGTTAAGCCATTAATATGTTGTAGCTGACCAATCATAGAAACTAGCTCTATCCTATCTAATACACAATCCTAAAAAAAAATCAAAGAAATATAACAAAATATGTGAGCATGTGTCAAAAAGGATATGCCAATCATCATTGAAGGTGGTGGCAAAAGTCTGGACACAAGATCATATCTTCCAATAAATTATATCGATGCCATTTCACAGGTTATTAAAGATAGTGAGGTAAATGATCTGAAAAATAGACATGACTGATTTTTAATTACAGATAGGTTCTGTACATATCAATGTTGGTGTATGCTTATAGGAGTAATGTGATTTATTATTAATTAGGGGCCCAGTGCATGAATTAGTACACCTAGAAAGGAATGGTGGGCCGGGACACTGTGGTAGGTAGGCACAAGGGTGGGTCTTGACCCATCTTCCATGCCCCTACCAGGCCCTTCCCCCTGCAGCCCTTGGTTCCCTGTCTGCCAGCAGCTCAGCTCCCACTGCTGCCACTCCCATGTGCTGATGGCATCGGCCCTACTTGCACCCAATGACAGCAAGGAATGATTGGGGTCAGTGCCAGCGCTGTCAGCAGTTGCGAGTGGCAGCTGCTGCCCGGGTAGCCCCTCAGGAGCAGGGGGAGGTGGAGATGCCCTCAGGGGTGATCAGGGCCAGCAGCTGCCACTTGTACCTGCTGATGGCACCTAGTGATTGGGACTGATGCTGGGCACTGGCAGTGGGTGAGAGTGGTGGCTCTGGTGCCAGCAGTGGTTGTGAGCACCAAGCAGGACCATGGCATGCAGAAGCAAAGAATTTTCAGTAACCACCAGAAGCTCACCCTGATGACAGCGACTGGCCTTGGTCTGGTGCCCCTGCTCACCTGCTCCACCATCCTGCCACGGCCAATGCCCATCATGTTCCGCACATGCTCCCTGGTGGTCAGCGCATGTCATAGCGACCAGTTGTTCAGTTGTTTGGTTGTTCTAGTTGTTCTGCCATTCAGTCTATTTGCATATTATCCTTTTTCTTATATAGGATGGCTACCTCAGGGTACAGGAGAAGGGGATACTTGATACATTGGTCATTTTGTTAAAAATCTGTAACAGAAAGCAGCTTTCTAATGGTTCACCAGTATTTGTGTTCTTTCTTCTCCTATTAATTTTCTTGGGACTTTATTTTCCTGCAATGGATTCTTTTATAGGTATATCGCCTTGGAGGAGAGAGGTCAAGCAAACAAGTAATCTGAATGTTTTGTCTCTATTCATGTGTGTATTGGATTTAGATAATTTTGCAAGGATTCATTTTTTGGCAGAATTACACATTTTTGTTAAGATCAGAACCTAAAGTATATGAAGTTTCTGTAGGTGAAAAAGATAATACATCTGGACACGGGTGGCTTTTCTTCCATTAAAGTAAGATAATTATATGATAATAATAATGCTTCTATTCATCACATCAATTGCATGTACCCGTCAAATTGCAGTTTTCTAGTTAGCTGAACATAATATAATAATATATAACAAACTATGTTACAAAGAGTAGGACTCTAAATTAATACTTTTATTTATATCTTGTATTACTGAGAAGAACATACATTTCCATAAAATTAGTCAGCTGTTAAAAAGGGCTAAATTTAAATATCTTTACAATGTCCATTTGTACATTTTAACAGACAGCAAAATGATATTTTGATTTAAAGTACACAAATAATGTCTTCCCTCTTCAAATGAAAATCTTGCCCTTTTTCTCTTATTTGCCTACATATATCTTTGTTTCCAATGAGCACATCCACATAAATAGCAATTTAGGATGAGGCCACTTCATCATGCTGGTAGTTGCTAAGTTCTCTTAAGGTGTATAGTTTGAATCTGGAGTTGTATAACAATATCTTTCCAGAAAGCATGTTAGAAATAAGATTGCAATCGTCATTTGAATATTTTAGACTCCTTTTCTGCTTTTTTTTTTTTTTGTCTGTCTGTCCCAGTCCTTAGAAATCTCTTTTTTACAAAGATGGGATTTGCCTCACATGGTCTTCAGTAGAGGCTCCCAAAATGGTCTAGGACAGTGTTTCCCAAAGTGTGGTACGCGTACCTCCAGGGAAGAGTTTGGTGGGGGTACATGTTGTACCGGAGTTTGGTGGGGATATGCACTACACCGTGCTTAGCTGCACCTAATTCTACGTTCTCATGAGTACGAGAGGTACTTAGCATTACAAAATTTATAGAAGGGGTACACATATGTCAAAAGTTTGGGAAACACTGGACTAGGATGAACTGTTACCTCATGTCATCAGTGCTGTGTCCACACTTGTTAGATTCAATATCTATCAGGTAGAAATCATCATTGTGGTGCATGCGTTTGTGTGAGTGTGTACGTGTGTGTGTGTGTGTGTGTGTGTGTGTGTGAGTGCATTTAAATTATCACAGAGGCATTCAGCAGATGTGAGGCAGGTACTTCAATCCCTATGTGTTAATCTGAGAAAGCAGAATAGAAATAGAGAGGAAATATATAAAAAACAAAGCAATGTTTCATTATTGCTTAAAACATTCCTAGGTCTTACCTCTGAAATACCACTGAAGTCAGTAATCTCATATGGGGGAGAGAAATACATACTGACCTGGCATACGTTGTTGTTTTTTTTCTGCCAAACTTAAAATGACTTCAGAGAAATCTAAAATTCGAAAGAATCTAACGGCTCTGTTGGAAAGGGGGAAAATCACTAGAGAAAGCAGTTTGGTCCTATAAGAAAGACCTACCTGCTGAGTTTATACACTGGAAAGAAGCAAAATCTCAGGAAGTAACATTAGCCTGTGCTTGAACCCAGCTTTCTGCAGGTGTGTCTATAACTCAAGAGGGTTTCCCTAATAAAACCCAGTGAGCAACTGGGTACCAATGAGTTTTGGCAGCCTAGAGGGTCTCATTGGAAAAACACAAAAATTGAAGGAGAGAAAAGATTGTCTTAAGAACAAGAAGTAGCCAAGCGCTGCTGACCTTGGGGGCAGGTAAGTTAGATCCACTTGACTCATGAGCAGAGCAGCAACCCAAGAGCTTGTGGTGCAGTGTAGACCTCCTCTGAGGATTAAGACGCTGCTGGTGTGGAGCCTGTGTAGACTATTGGGGGGAGAATGTTCACCTGGTTATGTCAAACCATGTGCACCTGCAGAGAGAGCAGGGCAGCCAAGGTCCAGCCTGAGGAAAAAGGAGTGCAGCATAAGCCTAGGGTATGATGATTGTATGTGGGCTGTACTCACCGATTCTCATTGATCCTACAGGACTTGAGAGAAAGAAGGTAGAGAGAGGGCTGAAATCACGCATAGACCTTGATTGACTTACAATCTCCTGTCCGGTCTGGCACTGGGTTCCACAGTGAAAGAGGGAACCAATAAGCCTCACCTGGAAGCTGGATCTCTTCCAGGCCTCCTGGGCTGTCTAGGACAGTGGCCGGCAAACTGCGGCTCTGTTGACTAATGAGTTTGCCGACCACTGGAGCACCTATTGGCATAGCAGATTGGGTTTTCAACTTGTTAAAGTGACTGCTGCTAAACTTAGTATTCTCGACATAATGAGGGTATGGTGGTGCATCCTATCTAATAAAAGGGCAAAATGCAAATTAACCATCACTCTATCAAAAAAATTGGTAGTGCCCATAACCATAAGATGGTGGTGCCCAGTTCTCTCAGCTCTGCTGGAGTCCCCCAGTTCTGGGGGGGGAGGGAGGGGGTAAGAGCGATGGGGTTTAAGGGGGTAGCTGCTGAGAGCTGGCAGCGTAAGTGGCCTGGCAGAATGCTTGCTTTGTTGCACTGTCGATGAGGCAAGCATGCCATGCCCCAACTGTGGATGGGCCTCTGGGCTGCTGAGAGCCTCTGGGCAGTGGGCTTGCAGAGAGCTACTGGTGCATGGATTTAGTTTGAACATAAATATAATTAGGGAATTGCAGATATTGTTTATAGTAATGATAACAAGGGACCTAATAAATGACTATAATAGCTCAGCAGGTGTGTCTCACTGGTTGAGCGTTGACCTGTGAACCACGCGATCATGATATGGTGCCTGCTCAGGGCACATTTCCAGGTAGAGAGCTGGATCCCCATTAGGGGCTTGGCAGGAGGCAGCCAAACAATGATTCTCTCTCATCATTGATGTTCCTGTCTCTCTTTACTTGTGGTTTACTCTATGAAATCAATTAAACCATTGCTTAAAAACATGACTATAATACTCAAAATCTGTGAACTCACAAAACAAAACTTTCTAGAAATTATTTGTTCCAAGATGATTTTCACAGTTGTCTAGTTTTTATTTTGTTATTTTCTAAAGTACTGCATTTTGCCTGCTGGGAGTTAGAAGGGTCAATATCATGCCCAAGTTGTAGGAGGTGGGCATATTAAGTAGACATTTCATATGCATAAGCTTAGTATTTTGTATTTGTTTTATTAAGTAGGCCATTATAGCCAGAAGACATTTTCATCACCTGAGGATATTGGGGGAGTAGGGGAGTATAATCTCTCATAGGGGAGTATAATCAGAAAAAAAAAAAAAACAAAGAAGTTGGTTTGCAGAAAAAAAAAAAAAGAAAGAAGTTGTTGTCTTAAGATAAACAAATTGAGACTCTAGAGTGTTTATAAACTGGAATAAGGCAAAAAGCTTAATTATTAAATGTTTTTATTAATTAAAATTAATGATCTTTTATTAAGTTGAGGTGGAAATCTAAAACCAAAAGAGCAAATTAAATAATCACCAGTGAGAATTTATATTAATATTAAGATTTTTATCAATTGTGATCATAAGGTATAAAACACACATGTGTTTATGAGAGAACACTAGGTTTTTCTCATCCTAGAAACTGACAAATTGCCAATGAAACCACAAAATTATCTGTAGTGAAAAATAAAAAACAATTGAAACCACTAGTTCTGATTCTATCAAGAATGCACAGCCAATCCATTGCTGTTTTGCCTGAAAATAAGTTAGGGTGTCTAGTGCATCATACTAGTTTTAAAAAGTAAGCAATGTATTTTTTTCTCTCATTTTTCTGATTTTTCCACTTTTATTTCTTTGGGTCATATTTCAGAATACAAATGTCAAAATGATTAAAACAGTCTGTTATCATAGATACTCAGTGTTATGTTTAGATGGGCACTTAATTACATCTACTAAACAATACAAAGTTCTACATTACAAAGGAAATACCCAAGGATATACTGAAGATTAAATATAAAACACCAAGAATTATCTCACATTGCACATATCGATGTTCAAGCATATTATAGAATAGAGATGCTTAGTTATAACAAATTATGTTCTAAATCAGTGCTATTTTTCTCAAATACATTTTTATTGATTTCAGAGAGGAAGGGAGAGGGAGAGAGAAATAGGAACATCAAAGATGAGAATTGTTGACTCTCTGCCTCCTCTACACCCCCTACTGGGGATAGAGCCCCCAACCCAGACATGTGCCCTGACCAGGAATGTCACCGTGACCTCCTACTTCATAGGTCAATGTTCAACCACTGAGCCACATCAGCTGGGCAAAATCAGTGCTATTTCTTTATTGAACAAAATTCCTAGTCCTTTCATAATAATAACAAAAGTTAAGTTTTGCATAGATATTAGGAAAAATATCATGGGCTTTTGTTTTCACAAATGAAAGAGAGATCTCATTTAGAGGTAATGCATATCTTGGGAAACAGACATCTTGAAGTGATATATGGATTCTTGTGATAATCAATATTTGATAGCATTTTTATTGTCGTGCCAGTGAGAATACCAAATGAAAAAAAATATATATTTTTAAGGGAAACATCTCAAACTGTCAAATCAGGTACTGTGGATGAATTCACTTTTCTAAGTTTCTGAAGGCCTTTTGTTTCAAAACCAGATTTTTTCTTTTAAGTCAAAGAGTAATTTATGGTTTACCGCCACTTAATTAGCTTAGAACTTGATTGTTTTCATTGAAATGAAAGGAAACAAGCTATTAATTATAGTCTTAGACCCAAACTGATGGGAACATCAATACTTTTACTGCAGTTTTCTCAATAAATCCCGGATTATAAAACCCTACATATGCATTCTGGATGCGGGACAAGTTTTATGTCCATTAACATGGAGACAACACATTGATTGCCCGCTATGACATTATTAAAATGAGCTGATGAGACAGCTCCAGGGGAGGAAAGTGCTCCAATAAAGTTGGCATTCTCTTACATCAACTTAGCCTTTCTTAAAACAGGATATAGACTAGTTGAGCCGTTGTTATTCAGGTTGAAAAGTAATATAATTTGACTTTAAAACCTCAGTGGTAGAGTTTTTAACACAGACATTAAATTATTTCAATACAGACATTGTAAACTTAGCAATCAAAGTTAATGCCTCTTTGATCCCCTTTACTACCTGATGATTATTGCCAATAAATGTGTATTTACTTCTTTTCAAATGCATTTATTATGAGACCAGTCAGTACCATAAACACCTCTTTGATTGAGGGAAAGGGGAATTGCTAGCCATTCTAATGGTCTGAGTGATGCAAGATAGAATCTGGTGTCAAAATGGCAGGTTTGGCCGATGGGGTAAGAAATGCAATATTCATACCTAACTTTTGGAGGGAAGGCAGATCCAGAAACGCATTGTTGAATCTCAGAGGGAAGGCAGGGGTAGGTGGGGGTGCATGGGAAGAGATCAGCCAAAGAACTTGTATGTGTGTATCTGCATAACCCATGGACACAGACAATGGGGTGGTGAAGGACTGGGGCTAGATGGGGTCAGTGGGGGAAAGGGAAGCTATATATAATGCTTTCAACAATAAATGTTTTTTTTAAAGTAAGTAAGTAAATTCAGTAATGGTAGCTTTGGAATGCTTTCATCTAAGGATTATTTTATTCATTAATTGTGAAAAAAGGCCCATCATTTGATGTATCGTAGTAAAGTCATGTGTAAAGTTGGTGGTTTTGATCAAATTTGGGCATGGAAAGATAGATGATATGCAAGTGATAAGCAATAGTGTACATTGGTCATAGAATTCTTGGGGTATTTGGGGGAAATTGGACAAGGAATTGTTGGAGTGGTGTATGTAAATGAAATAAGATGGAGAGAGAGAATTGAGTTATTATAGAGTAGAATATTGCACAACTACGATTACAGAAAAGTTCAACTAATGCTACTAGTGACATATCATTAATGGGTTTTGAGATGAGTTTCATAGGTCATGGCTACCATTTTGGAAATAGAAGGAAAATTTGTGAGTAGGAGGAGTGTTTTCGATGACCCATTTTTCACATACATGGGCCTGTGTGAATGTTTTGTATAGTCCTGTACACTGAGTGTCCAGATTATTATTATCTCTGAATGCATAATAATCTTGCCACTCACCATATATCCTATATAATAAAAGACTAATATGCAAACTGTCCCCTTGACCAGGCATTCCACCAGCAGGCAGGCAGCCATCCATCCATGTCCCCTCCCGCTGGCCAGGTTGGCGGACCCTCTCCATGCACAAATTCGTGCACTGGGCCTCTAATATACACACATACATACACGGAGTGGCCAGGTTATTATGTACTCAGATATCACAATAACCTGGCCACTCTGTAAATCCTGGTCTCGAGCTGCCTTACGTGGGCTATCGTAACACAATGGGAAGCCCCTGGCACTAGCACAGTGAAATAGCAGAGGTAGGTTGGAGGAGATAAAATCAAAGAAGAGAGAAAGCAGGAGAAGGTGGTCTTATTTCTGGTTTTTGAGAAGTCCTCTATTGCTTCATCTGTGTCTACCAGCGCTGCACATGATTCACATAATATTGATATTTAAGAAAGTGTGGCTCTTCTCCAGGCCCTGACTTGTCAAGTGCCCATTGATGTTCTTCTGTCTCTCCCCTCCCTCCCCCTCTCTCTAAAAATCAATGGAAGGAATGATCTTGGGCGAGGACTCACAATAACAATAAGAGAATAAGCCTGCCTAGCCTCTGTCTCCTCTCCTGTTCCCTAAAGCTTTAGGCTGGGGAAGGGTGGGTGATGGGGAAGATGGTTTCTTTAAGGCCTCTGTGGCTTTAGCTTGTTGAGAACAGTTCTCAGTTGAGTGACTAAAATAGGCTACCCTGCTGTTCTAAAGAACTTTTCTGTGTTGCTCACAGGTTTCTGCTGTTAAATACTTCCTAACATCCCAAGTACCCGAGGGGTTTTCACTTAAGTTCTTCATGTTTATTCATGCCCCGGCTCTGGCAAGCATCAGCTCCGAGTCTTTTCCTCTTAATGATTTACCTGATATTTAACGGGAGGGATGGAAGCTCTGTGGTTTTATAGGAATGATAGAATTAAACTGCCTCCCGCCACGTCCCCACAGGTGGAGGAGATAAAAGACACACTCAGAGAACAGATCTCAGGAGGATGCGTTGTTATGGCCCACGGGGAATAACAGACAGCAGCGGAATAATTGGGATTAAAATGCCCACTGCCGTTGTGATGTGCCAGTGGCACATTCCCAGAAAGAGAGAAAAAAAAAACAACACACCCATGGAAGATGAAAGAAACGTATTCAAATCGTAAAAAGAAAGCTGATGAAACTCTAAGCACATTGGCGACATTAAATAGAAGATCACTTTTTATTGGGAGTGTCTGTCTCTCTAACAATTAAAATTTAAAATCCAAAGATGGAAATCTTTTCCATTAGTTACTTTTCTTCCACTTTTATTATATGTTTCATCAGTAATTTAGTTTAGTTATTTTAATTAGTATATTCTGATTAATCACATTTATTTGTCACTTATTAAATATAAATGCTTAATTAATGAGAACCAGTCCTTCAACACTAATATATTCTATATTAATTGACCACATGTGGTGATTTAGGAAAGAAATTTGTATTTTGGAGGTTATTAAATAAACACTAAACATTATTTTATTACAGTTGTAAATGTACATTATGTAGATGACTTGACACTATAAGAGTATAATCTATATATATAAAAGTCTAAGCAACCATTATGACTGGTTGACCAAATGACCAGTTGACCAGTCATCATGATGTGCACTGACCACCAGGGGCCAAATGCTCCATGCAGGAGCTTCCCCCTAGTGGTTAGTGCACTTCCACAGCCAAGTCCCACTGCTAGCCAACTTTCCATGGTCCCTCCCTGCAGCTGGCTGGCCCTGATTGGCCCCTGGCCAGGCAGAGAGACCCCACCCAGGTATGAATTTGTGCACCAGGCCTCTGGTATTCAAATAAGATGCTAAATCCAAATAATGGATTAAGTTAAAACATTAATCCATTACATGTAAAAAATGTTAAATTCTTAAGCTTAACAGAATGCATTTGCTCAACAATCTTTCCTAATCTTAAAGACAAAGAAAACTGTTGTGCCTTTTGTATTTCATTGACTGACATGGGTGTAAGATGCTAATTTTAAACAGCTTACCAAGCAAGAATGTCATTCAGGACATGGACCTTCTCTTTACAGCAATATTCTTTGTTTTTACATATAAACAAATGCTAACACCCATATTGTACATGCTAGCACACTTATACAATAATTGCATTGAATTTTACTACATACAGATAGATTAGCTATTAAGGTCTAGAGAGGAGTGGAAGATTTTTCTAGAATATAGTCACCTAGATTAGCATAAGTTTTGAAATGTCAACTCAGTGCATCCTTTTCATGTGGGTAATTAAGATGTGAAGACTTCTTTCAATGAGCTGTGATAGTCATAGTTCCAGGATTCCTCTCCTGTGATGCAAGCTCAGTGCATGTATAGGTTGTGAGATTCTCCCTCCGCCAAACTGGTGGGTGGAGTTATGACATTATTGGCATCTGCCACAGAGAAGTCCCCAAGACATTGAACCACCAATCAGCCCGTGCCAAAGTGCCCTGGATCCCACCCCTTCCTGTTCCGCCCTGGGTCCAACCCTTTCCTGTTCCTCCCCTAGAAAAGACCCCCCAGACCCGCCATGTTTTGCTTCTCTCCATCTACATCTATGGAGGCAGCCCGGCTGGGTCCTTTCTCCCCTCCCCACTTTCTGATTTCTCTACCTTTGTAATGAGTCCCATTCATTACTGCGGAATAAACATTAACATATCTCAGTGGTCAATTTCCTGTGCCTCAAACCTTACATAGGTAACATCAGGCTTTTATCAGAGTGCCTCTTGGCGACCAGGGTTCAGGGAAGTAACAAAGAGATGCTCTATGAGTGATAAACACCCTGTTCCTTGACCCGGAGACCTCCTGGACAAATAAGTAAACATGTAGACAGAAAAACGTAGCGGTACTGAGTTAAAATGACTTTATCATGTCTGCAGCGGCCTTTTTGGCTTTAAGAATCACGAATTTAATGTTCAGTTCCTGCCAAAAATGCTTGAGCATTTGTATGTGCCAGGAACTGTGCTACGTTCTTTCACATGCGTTGTCTTCATTCATTTGATCCTCCAAAATCGAAGGCCATAATTTAAATAATGCAGTCAAATTTATACTGGATTTGTACCATTTCAGAATATATTTTGGAAATCATAAGCATGCTTATCACAAAAAACCTTATGTTTAAAATGTATTATTTATATCAGCCTGTACCCACTTTTAAATCCTATGCCTTCAACTATCTTACCACACCAGAGGTTTTCTCTCTCTCTCTTTTTTTTTCTCTACAACAAACCCCAACTCCATCAGCATGCCAGGAACATTTTAACTAGGAAATGCCTTGGGCCCAGAGACTAAACAACCAACAGTGGGCCCATATGTGAAAAGCAAACTAGTTAATATTTAAACTAGTGGACTTCGCTGAAAATTTCATTTGAATGCATTATTAGGTTGGAGCCCTAACTACATTCACACATTGGAAGGTATCTTTTTATAATATTGAATTTATTTGGGTGACCTTGGTTAATAAAATTATACAGCTTTCAGGAGGTAAAAGAAGGTAAAAGGGGAGAGTGGTGATGAAAGGAGACTTGATTTGGGATGATGAACACAATACATACACAGATGATGCATTGTAGAAATATATCTTTTAAGGAATTCAACTATATTCAAGTTCTTGGAAAATTTCAGTGGTATTTACCCCCAATAAGTTAAGAATCCTTTAGTTGCTAGAAATTAATTAAACACTTTTAGAGAAAAAATAATTTAAGGCATAGTCTCCAAAGTTCTCTAGATTCAAGGAGATGGGCTGAGCTGAGTTCATGCTAATGGGACGTGTAGAGTGCATACCTTTGGCTAGTTGGACCCTCTCTATTGTAAGAAGAAACACAAGTCTCACACATTAACACCATTTTAAGGTAGGCCCATGACGGTCAGTAGAATGAACACAATTTAAATAGGAAATTTTTAGGTGTTTATTTTTTGCCTGGACAATTTATAAATTAAAATGAAATCTGAGAGATTTGAATACAAGCACACGCACCCATAGCATACATCACTCCATAGCCCTCCCAATAGTACTCACGAGTATATGATCAGCGTGCAGCTTGCTATCTACATGTCAAAGCAGCCATCAATCATACACTATATTTCCATATAACATTACAAAGAAAATTTACAGTCAAAATAGGGGGGAAAAAATCCAATTTCCTTGGGTAATTATATTTACCATCTTTATAAAATAAAACTTCAGAAAAATTATCCTTGTCAAAGTTTCCTTTTCATTTTCCCCCTCCACTCTGGTGACTTGCTAACAACTAACATTGTTATTTTCCTTCATCTAATTTAATAAGGAACATTAATCATCCATTAGTTGGTTCTTTAGCTTAATGTTATTTGCTATACTCCACAAATAAGACAGCTACGGCTTGAAGTTGTTAGCATTGGAATTCTATTAGGATATAGCATTTATCTTGTCCCTTCATATTAGTTCAGTTAATTGCATTTGATTTTTTATTATTCTATTTAATGAAAAATATACACTGTTCTACGTAGGGCTCGCCCTAGGCAAAAAGAGTTAAGCATATTAACGTGTCTTCAGTTTCTCTCTATTCATTGCTCTTCCCTCCCTCATATTTAGGAAGGATCTCACACACACACACAAAAAAGTTAACAAATAAAATGATTGATGACAATGTTGGCGTTCAAGCATCATTACAAGTGAACAGCCAAGAGCCTGGGGTAGTCCGAACCTTCCAGAAGGCTGTTGATGTCTGATGTGTTTGTAAATTGGCCACAAATGTTTAATAACCCCAATGAACTGAATTTGCTAATAACCTGATTCGAGATAAAACCTGATGCACACATCAACATATGAGAAGGCAAAGGTAACAGAAGGAATACATTAAATGTCTTCTATCATACATTCGATAGGCCAAGCAGAATGCGGGCGAGAATAAATTCCCATTTATGGCAATATGACAGAAAATGAACCATGAACAGCCCTTCTATGAGCACATTAGCAGGCAGTTCTGTGTTGTCACAAAAGGCAGGATTTTCTGAGGCTAAAAACAATGCAGAAGTAGGAACTCGGGGAGGTGATCAAGCATCAAGGCTGCTTTTACTCAAGATTTTCCACTGAGAGGAGCGGGGTGGGGTGTCTCTTTTTATATGGGGACCTGATCTCATGACTTATTGACTCCCACCAAGACCCTATGTCTAAACACCATCACGTTGGGAGTTCTATGTCAAGATAGACATTTTTGGGAGACACAAGCCTTCAGTCAGACAGCAACCAGAAAGCAATCCTGTTTTGCTTTCTGCATGCATCGAGAGGAGGGAAAATACTAATCTCCAGGGGGAAGTCTAAAGGCAGATGCCGAAACCGGTTTAGCTCAGTGGATAGAGCATCAACCTGCAGACTGGAAGGTCCCAGGTTCGATTCCAGTCAAGGGCATGTACCTTGGTTGCAGGCACATCCCCCGTGTGGGGTGTGCAAGAGGCAGCTGATCCATGTTTCTCTCTCATCAATGTTTCTAACTCTCTATCTCTCTCCTTTCCTCTCTGTAGGAAAATCAGTAAAATATATTTTTAAAAATAAAATAATAAAATAAAGGCAGATGCCCACCTAAAGATTGGAATTCTCTAATTTTGAGTTTCTTGCCTTGTTTTGCTTTACAAAATTATACTTTCTTCTTGTTATGTTTAACTCTTCATTGTTGAAAGTATTATGTAGGTCCTTCTTTTTCCCCATTAGCCTCTTCCAGCCTGCTCCCATGTCCCCCTCCCAGACACCCACCACTCCGTTATCTGTGTCCACGGGTGATGCATATATGTGTACAAATTCATTGGCTGATCTCTTCCCACCCACCCTTCCCTGCTAACTGCTCCAGAGGTGGGATTTTCCTGTTTTCCAACAAAGATGCCTCCCTTGGGTTGCCCAAGGACTCACAGTAATTGCCACCTTCAGTAGCCAGCTGAATACAAGATTCCAGCCGCGATCTTCTTCTGGGGAATGTTCCCCACAGACCAGATGCTGCCTAACAAGCCATCTAAATGGATTTCCTGGTCTCCCAGGGAAATCTCGAAATCGTCAGGCCTCCATTTGTCTCCCTTTTGACCGTGTTACCTTCAGACACACAAACAAAGTGGACACTTTGCCTTCCCCCTGGAACCGTAGCTCTGGGTGCTGTGGTCCCTGTCCTCTGATTAGACAGCTGATGAGAATCCTTTCACTCTCTGCAATACTTTATTCTGACTGTTGTTGTCGTCCTTGTTGCTTGGCACTGAGTGAAGTTCATGATTTCCAACATGTTAGGGCTGGAAATGTGCCCCAGGACCACGTTAACTTGTCCCAGGGCGATTTTCCCTTCTCCTACTGCGATAATGTTTAGCCATTGAGTGTAATGGAACTTTATGCAGTGCATCCTGCAGATTAATCTAGTCAATTGCTTTCCTAAATTTTACATGTACACATATGCCTATATGAGTGTAAATAATTAAATTCCACTATTGTTTATATGCATTATTTCATTCACCTTAAAAATGTAGTTACTCCTTTGATTTTTATTTTCAGTAGGATTTTATTATTTTAAAATTTTCCTTATTCTGCCGGCGTGGCTCAGTGATTGCATGTTGACCTATGAGCCAGGAGGTCAAGGTTCTAGTCTCAGTCAGGGCATATGCTTGGCTTGCAAGCTCAATCCCCAGTAGGGGTGTGCAGGAGGCAACTGATCAATGATTCTCTCTCATCATTGATGTTTCTATCTCTCTCCTGCATCCTTCCTCCCTGAGATCAATAAAAATATATTCTAAAAAAAAAAGTAAAAGTATTTTCTTAATTTTAGTGCTGTATTGTGTGATGCTCAAATAGAATAAGTAAAAATAAATAAATAAATAGTAAGGTAGTAAGAGGATCAATTTCAAATTTTATTAAGTTTTTTGTGTTTTTTTTTCACAGACACCTTCAAATTTCTGATGCAGTTTTTTTCAACTTCTTTTTCTTCTCAATCCAGGAAGCAGCTTATATAGACTCTTTATCCCATTCGTGTCCCCATTCTGTCCAGAGATGCTGTTTTCCTTGCTTATGTATTGTGATCCATGGGGGACAACAAACACAGTAATAGCCAAGATTTTCACACCACTCCCAAACCAATTTCCACTGGCTTGTGGTTGATATTTCTCTTGGTGAAAGCACATCCCTGGGACAGAAGAGCCTAATATTTACCCTAGAATTGTCCCTATAAAGGCCTTTTCAGGATTTTCACACACACAAAAAATGAAGTTTATGCTTCAGACATTTCCATTCATTTTCTTCTTTACAACTGTCCTGTTGGGAAAATTCTTGTAAGGTGTCCCACTTCAGTTAGCCAAACATTAGGATAAAAACAACCCTGCCTACATGGCTCAGTGGTTGAGCATCAACTTATGAACCAGAAGGTTATGGTTTGATTCCCAATCAGGGCACGTGCCCCAGTTGTGGGCTGGATCCCCACTAGGGGGCAGCCAACCAATGTTTCTTTCTCATCATTGATGTTTCTCTCTCTACCTTTCTCTTCTGAAATCAATATATATATCCTAGAGACTGCCCTTGAAAAGTGTCTCACATTTGCTATGTACTCAAGAATATAAATGAATGGGCACATATGCATCATGTTACTCATTTTTTTTAAAATATTTTTTTTATTGATTTTGTACAGAAAGGGAGAGAGACAGAGAGCTAGATACATCGATGAAAGAGAGTCATCGATCAGTCGCCTCTTGCACACCCCCCACTGGGGATATGCCCACAACCAAAGTACATGCCCTTGACTGGAATCGAACCTGGGTCCCTTCAGTCCCCAAGCTGATGCTCTATCCACTGAGCCAAACCGGTCTCGACCATGTTACTCATTTTTATGTGTGCAGAAAGATTGGGGAATCTAGAGGTTATCTACCTTAATCAATCTTCTCCATTGACTTCCTTTTGAAGTCTCTAAACTCTGATAAAAATATTGAGCATGTATTCTCTAAAATCTGATAAAAATACCGAGCATGTATGTTCCATGTGAACCACTAGTATCTTTCTTATAGTGTATCATGCTTTTTAGATAGTTTCATTTCAAGTATATTCAGGTCCTTAGAAAGAAAGCCCTACATATGATTTACCATTATGCCTAATATTAACAATTTACTAATATTAAAAAAGAGAATTAGTCTTTTCCAGGCCTATTTCATCTCTGCTAGAGTCATAACATAAAGGCATAGGGTTTATCTGTCAGGTCCTTGAGTTCAACAGCGATTATCCTCTTTCTTACTCTAGAAGACATAATTCTGAAAGTTGACAGCTAGAGCGACCTGGAATCTTGCTGAACACTGCTTGTCTGCTCTTGTCAAGTCTTAGAATCACTCATGCTGGGAGCTGAGACTCAACAGCGACCTCCAGAAAAGCTAGGCCACTGTCACTTTCATAAGGTCTTACTGGCACCATTTATCAAGTGGAGTGCAGGATGCGGGGACCTGAGAACTCTCTCCTTAGAATATATTCCCCTGAGCTCATGTGAATGCAACTCATTGGATCTCTAGTGAAAGACAGACATTCCAACCTACAGAGTATGCCTCGGCTAGATTTTTCTGTTTGTAAAATCTTTGGTAATTATATTATCAATCAATAGAAAGCAAAATCGAACCCTAGGTTCACTCAAGGATAAACAGAACTCATTTGCTTTCCCTCTGCGGTGCCACTGCTCTCCGCCCTAGCTGAGTGCAGAAATAACACTGTTCAGACCAAAGCCTGAACCATGTAGAACAGATGGCCGCTAGGAAGGATTTTATTAAAATAATAGTGGAAAGTCCTTCAGGTTTACTAAAGCATTATGTGTTACAAAATAGGAATCACCTTCATTTTTATTATCACTTCAACCCTCGTTTCCGGAAAGGAAAAAAAAAAGTATTTGTGCAGCTACTCAGCTGCTGGGCCTCAGGTACCCCAAAGAAGTGGACATTTTTTTGGCGTTTGCTGTGTAGGTATCATCCCAATCTCCGGACTCTATGCCTTGTTGTGCTGTGACACATCTGATTATGAGAGTCCTAGACCATCTGTGGAAGGTTCTGGAGAGGACAGACAGGAGGAAAAGGGAGGGATGGAAGGCTGAGGGGAGAGAGGGGGTCTTACATTTTGTATTATTTAAGGAAGGGCATTGAGATGTTCATGGGAGTAATGGGAAGGAAGCAGCATAGGAGAGCAAAGAAGATAGAGAAGAAAAGGGAAGGGACGGAAATAGAGAGAAGAGAATTAAAGGGGAATTTAGAATGCTTCAGGAAATACCTCCAGGCTTGTAACCTGTAGCAACTACACTGAGTGGCCAGATTATTATGATCTCTGAACGCATAATAATCTGGCCACTCAGTGTATATCCTATATAATAAAAGGCTAATATGCAAATTGTCCTCTGGATCAGGAGTTTGTCCAGCAGGCAGGCAGGCCAACTGCCCATGTCCCCTCCCCCTGGCCAGGCTGGCCAGACTCCATCCATGAGCGAATTCATGCACGGGCCTCTAATATGTGTGTATACACACACACACAGATTATTATTCGTTCAGATATCATAATAGGCCACAGTGTATCTCACACATGCCCTGCCCCTGATACAAGCAAGGACATACGTATATTAAGCAAATAACTAGAGGGTGTCTTTCAGGTCTGGATTGTATTTCTGTGGATATTTTAATAACATTAATAACTTTTATGCCACACAGTAAAAGACACTCCAGCTCAAATTGCATCATTAAAGGCTTAGCAGGTTTGCGGGCCAGCCCCGTTATTGCTGTTCGTTAACTTCAACAGCAACCAAAGAGGAGCATACCCACCATGCTGATACGTTTATTTTAATTAATATCATTAAAATAACAATCAAATGCTGTGTCAAGGACATCCATAACTTTAATGGTGCCCAACCCAATGATTACTTCTGGGTGATACTGTATTTGGCCTGTCAGCAGGCTTCCATGATACAGGCCACTTTCTTTATCTCTAGACTCTTCCTGTGGCATCAATGACAGCGCTGCCCCCTGCTCCCTCCCACTTCTAGCTCCCTTTCCTGAATCTTCTTCCCCTTCCCACCATGCCATGCGAGAGTCTCAGGAATACTATCTCAGTCATAGGCTCTGTCTCTGTCTAAGCGGGGCTATGAAGCAATCTAATCTACTCTCTTAGATTAGAACAGAGCGCATGCTGACCACACCCATTAACAGGACATTAAAGATGGCTGTTCACACTCAGCCAGTTATGAAAGGAATAAGCATTTTCTTCACTGGACTTTCCTCCAGCTGAATATAAAATAAAAATTAAGGAAATGCTACATTGTCAAGAAATATACATTCATTTCCCTCAGTAAAAGGTAAAGATACTTTTCCCTTGCATATCAATGATATGAGTTGATTTCCCTTCCCCATAATAATTTTGAATTCACCAGTCCATTTATACTCTTATAAGGCTATTTCTTAAGTATTATTTTTTTAAGACATTAAGTTGTTTTGATATTCGACACTGCTCATTATGTGTTATCCCTCATACTGCCTGTAAACATAACAGACTCCCAACAAAAACATATTGAACGAATCAATGTAATGTCATTTACAACTCTACCCAAATCAGCAGTATTACTAAACCAGTATCCCAGCAGCAGAGTTGTCTAAAACCAGGAAACCTACATTGCTTTTGGTTTTTAATATTTTAAAAGTTGTTCATGAAATTATTTGAGTGGAAATTTGTTGTGTAGCACCAAGGAATTCATAACAAGAGGATACTTTAACCTGTAGATATTAAACGTCTACCACACAATATGTTTTTTTAAAATTAAAACTAGAATCACTTTTTGTTTCAGTGGAAACCTAATCAAATTAGAAGCAGTACACCAAATGGATTAAGGCCATTGAGGGGGAAGGGAAATTAGAAGCCTTCTTTTTCATCCCAAGGTGTTTACATTCTACCTTCCCACTACTAGCCCTCCATCAAGCATATGAATATCATATAAGAAAGTATTAAACAGAAAGAAAAACATATACAGTTTCTTAGTGGCTTAAACTAGAAGACTTTACAGGAAGTAGACGGTGATGGTCAAGCAATTGAGGGGATTTAAATCAGAGCAGCTGGGAAGATCCCAAGAGGATCTCATCTTTATATCCAGCCCTGGGCTAAATTACAGAGTAACACAGATTTATTTGGAATGTCTTAAACTATAAAGTTGAGCAACCTTTGGGAAGCTCTGGAGAGGACAATATTTTATTTTGAGCCTAACAAATTAAAGATCAACCTTGGCCATATGGGCCTGTAATAAGAACAAATAGCAGAAGCATGGTTAGCAAATATCATAGCGCGGTTAAAGGGACGTGGCAGACATAGCTGTCTATAGATGCTGTAATTTACAGACATTTTCTAATTCCTCTGATGATCAATTCAATTTATTCCTGTAGCCCTTTATTTTGGATAAATTTCCTTTTACTTTATCAATACATTTCCAAGGAGTACAGAATAGTTGAAGTTGTGTATAAAACTCAGGGATCTAATGCATTGTAAGTAACACAGTGCAATCCTCATAAATTTGCTACAAATAATTTTCCCTTCTAGATTTATTTAAGAAATAAAGGTTATTCAAGTGAATTATAAATGGGATATTTCTAGCTTATTCATTGTCTATTAGATTAGCTTGGAAGGACTGAGAAAAAAAAGATACCAATTACAGGCATTTTTCACAAGATAACACTAACCACATGAAATATTTCCAGAAAGACTACCTATTTTAAATTGCACCATAGAGTCACATTTTTATTTTACTGTGTCTTTCTACACTCGCAATATTTTATTTTTTCACTCTTATGTCAAATATTTCATTCTTATTGGCAATTCCAAGTAACATGTAAGTGAAAAGATGAAAATGAGATGCAAGGAAAATGCTTTTTGACAACAGTGAGTTGATAATGAGTTGCTTATGCCTCATGAAGAGAGGACTCTGCATTCTTGGTTTTGCATTTGATTATTTTATATTTTTCATTTTTAGCTAAGAACCACTGCTACGAGTTTACTATGTTGATATAAAAATATTTTAAATTTATAATGAACTGGTTTGTTATCCTGATGATTGCTTGCAATCGGTGAACTCCTAAATGAAAAGATAGGTTTTAATCCTAGGAGGATTTTTTAAAAGTTGGACAATCTGTCTTTATGCAAGAATTTATTAACATTATTGATATAAGTCAAGTAAATTCTTAATCATTCAAATTATGCCATATTAAGACCTCTTATTTTAAGAAATATCATTGGCCACATACTTCTATCTACAACTGAGTGGCCAGATTATTATGATCTCTGAACGCATAATAACCTGGCCACTCAGTGTGTATTAGAGGCCTGGTTCATGAATTTGTTCAGGCTGGCCAGGGGGAGGGACATGGGTGGTTTGTTGGCCTGCCTGCTAGTCAAACTCCTGGTCAAGCCTTTTATTATATAGAATATACACCGGGTGATCAGATAATTATGCATTCAGAGATCATAATAATCTGGCCACTCACTGTATATTTTTTATATACTTTCTCCAACTAAGCCTACCTTTCTTCTTTATCAGTAGCTGAGAGGTTTTTAAATCTAAAGTTTTTTTCTATACTACACTTTTTTTTCCTTTACAGTCCTAATTCCTTTCTTAACGCCACCATCTTCTTAAGAATTCAGTTTAAGCTGTCATTTATAGAGATATTAACATAACTCGAATGAATTATTTACTCAGTTCATTTTATTCATCCTACCAACTATTAGCTTTATCTGCTTCTCTGTTCTCAGTTGAAAATGATTTGGTCTCTGCCTTCTAATATCTCAACCATCCATATCATTGACCATAATACTCCCACCCATTTGTGACATCACTGCACCTAGATCTTAAGAAAAAAAAATCTCTCTTAAGTCACCTAACAGTGTATCTGGTGGGATTACACAGCTGTGGCTGAAAGAAAAACTACTAAAATGACTTTAAATCTACTATATTCTACGGCAAAAATGGGAGGAGAAATCATGGAAGGCTGTCCTCGGAGCACGATGTTATCATCAAGGGACCAGGTTGCTTCTGCCTCTGTAGTCCTCTGGGTTCTGTGAGTTACTCTCATGATTATGACATCATCACATGGCTACTGAACCTTGCCTTTGTATCGCCATGCCTGGAAGCTGAAAACATCCTTCCCCTTGTGAGAGTTTATCTTTTATTCTCTTGAAGGTAAGAAACCCCCAGGGGTACCTGCATGTATCTCACTGGCAGAAATGGGTCACATGGTCACCTTTAACTGAAAGGAAAATTCAGTTGGATTTGGCTTCCCATTCCTCATAATCAAGAACGTAAAGGATTCGGGGGGCTGGTAATGGGCCCCAGATCTACATTCGACAGTGTCAACCACAGCATTTAGCTACATATAACCTCAGGATCTATCTCCCAGCCTATGTTGTCCTCTTGCGTCTCAGCGATGTTCATCTAGGGCTGGTACCACCTCCTTTAATAGAATGTAAAAACTGATGGGGGCATTTCTGATTGTTGAAGACTGAGTATTGCCAGCTTTGTAGAACATTCATGCCAGGAACGTTCAAAGCTTGCATTGTGTGGGGCATTGACACCTGTCATGGCATTCCCATCAAAATTGGTGGCCATATCCACTTTGTTAAAGAAAACAAGCTTTGTTTTCTTTATCACTAAATCCTAATTGTCATATATTTTATTTGCACCAAAGTAAACATTTTCACTGCCTCTTCTTCTTCTACTGTATCAGTAAATAGATGACTTCTCATTTTATTATGAAAATAAATCTTGTCCTGAGAACTCGCATATAATGTATGTGTCAAAGCATAAGAATAGGGTAGACTCTCCTGCCAGAATGACCTAGAAATAAGAAAGATCATTTTGTTTGTACCTTTTCGTATTTACTTTTATCAAATACCAGATGGTCTGGAAAGGTAAGATAATGCCAATGAGTCTCAAGGTATTACACAGCAATTAGTTCAGCAACCAAGGTCAAGCTGCCATTGTTCCACTCAGTAGAACAGTTTAATTTATTAATAAGTTGAGTGTTTTCCCCAGAAAAGAAGAAAACACCTTTCTTCTACTTAGAACTACTGTATATGAAAAGATGTGATGAATAAGATATTGTATACATTGTTAAATATTATTCTATTAGAGATAAAGGGTTAAATGTCAATTAGACAAATGGCATGCTTATTTTACTAAAAAGAAATGAATCTCATATATAAGAATGGGTGGTAGTTTAATGATAATTACAAAAGTGATGACTTTTGTAAGCTACAAAAAATTAGAATAAGAAAATCGCATGAAAGAGAAATGAGGATACATGTGCAATATTCCTGGTCAACATTTCAAACAGAAAATAGAGCCTCATTTGCATGCAACTTTTGCCAATAATGTAAGATAGACCAGTCAGCCTTCATCATAATTTATTTTTGATGAACCCCTCATAAATAAGTTATGTTTTCAGGTACAAATAAAAATTTACTGAGGTCGTAATTTTAGCTAACTATGATTAAGAGTTTTTTTCTGAAAACAATTTTTTCCCCTGCAGATTTCACTGAAATAAAGCAAATTGGTAATTACAGAGACTAAAGTATATCATCCTGTTTTACCATGTAGGCATATATGTATATACATACATAAACAGTAATTAATCTATGGGATCTTTTTTATGTTCTTCAGACGCTCAGCTTAGAAGAACAGCCTTATTTTCAATTTTAGGAATTAATGTGGCTTTTCACATTCCAGTTCTCCCTTTCCATGTTATTTCTGAACAGAACAGTCAATACTAAACTACTCTTTCTATTGCTTGTTTGGAATACATTTGCTATAATATATAAGGTGCAGCCTAGAGTGACAATCGTGAGAGTGAATTTTGAAAATGTGGCCAATACTTGAGTAGTTTCACTGGGTGAGAATGAGTCAAGTTCAGCCACTTACATTTGTATCTTCTAAGAGATTCTTACTCAATTTACTTGGTCAGTTCTACTTTATGTAATTTCTTTCAAACCGAGAGCCCAAAACGATCTTAAGTTGCCCAGAAGCAGAATCTGGCACAGAGGAAACACAATAATGTATTGATTGAATGAATTAATGCCATACTTTTTTTCAATATCAAATTATTAAGAAGGACCCAGCTGAACTTCTGGGCATAGGCTGGCTGTCAGGAGATGTTGGCCTTGGCACTGAAGAAGGCATTTGATCAAGACTTGGCCTACTTTAAATTCCACTGACAGAGATTGGGGCAGAGTGGGTGGTACAGAAACAGGAAATAATGTTGCAAAATATATAGATACTCTGAAATCCTGACAATGAAATTCACTCTTTTGTGTTATCCAATTATACTTTCAAATGAAAATCATCTTGCAATAAGTCATTTATAACAATTGCTATCATTCTGATTGCAGTGTTTTCTTCAAAAGGAGTAATGTTGTATTAAAATATAGAAATTGTAAGAGAGGAACAAATCCTTTTATAATACATAAGCCATATGTAAGATTTTGTATCCATGTAGATCTCCCCAAAGAATATTCTACTCATTGATACCATAGCTCTATAGACGACACAGTGTGTCCTTGACTGTAGAGCTTGGTTAAGGATAGGGAATATACATTATTTTTATACTTTTCTACACGTGTCTTTTATTTCACAACAAAAAATTCTATAGGGCCAAAACTGGTTTGGCTCAGTGGATAGAGCATCAGCCTGTGGACTGAAGGGTCCCGGGTTCAATTCTGGTCAAGGGCATGTACCTTGGCTGTGGGCACATCCCCAGTAGGGGGTGTGCAAGAGGCAGCTGATCAATGACTCTCTCATTCATGTTTCTAACTATCTCTCTCCCTTCCTCTCTGTAAAAAAAAAAAAAAAATCAATAAAATATATTTTTTTAAAATTCTATAGGGGTGAAAATTCCATATGTATTTTAAAATTAATCTACACTAAATATATTACCCAGTTCCCTGAATGCTCATAATATTTTGCACTGATTGTCTTTAGAGCGTTGACTTGTAGAAATCTCATTCCACATGCTTTCCTTTAATAAATATTTTCGAGGGTTTACTATAGCTGTATCTTCCAGGAATGTTGCAGGTGATCAAGATTCACAGGAGAAAAAGGTAGAACCTGTGCTCAGAGAGTTTATAAATATTCTTCCTAAGTGTTGCAGTGCTTACAATAAAGTGGTATTTTGCTCAGGAGGCCACGGCTAATTCTCCTTTATTGAAAGCGTACTGATACACATCATATTTTCATTCTTCTTGACCAGGGCTTCTTTATTTATCTAGATTCGACACTGTGTGAGCCCCAAACGCATTACTGTTGTCTGTGTATTGTCTTACCAGTCTCATATCTGGCAATTTGGAGAACTCTCTGTCTATTTTGTGTCAGTTTTCTTTATGAAATGTTTATTTTCTCTGCAATTGAAGAGGCCTGTTTATAGGGAAATTGTCATCTTTTCTGTACGTTATATTTTCCTGAAGTGTGATCATTTACAAAGAGTCTCTGAACATTATGCAAATTAGGACAGTGTGAAGGACACTGGGAGAGAAAGTTGCCTGTAAGACATACGTCAAGTGACTAATATTAATACAACTTTGACCTTCTTCCCTTTATCCTTGCACAGCAATGCGAATTTGTGGGGAATGAACATTATCTGTTGGTTGTGAGCGGTGTATATTTTCTGACAAGCTAGAGCGTTTGCTATCTTCTTGACAACATACTGCATTCCAGGAGTTTATTTTCCTTGAGCTCCAAAGCAGAGAATGGAAAGTTCATTACTAAGTTGTAATGATATTATAATTTCAAAATAAAAATATTTGGTTTCTCTAAAGCCATTCAGAAGGACCATTTATTTGAACAGGTCTAAATCAGCTGCTAATCTCCTTCCACTTTCCTACTTAAATGTAGACATCAGAGTCCTCTCAGCTCCATTTGTAACCGCATCCACAATCGGCTTGCTGTTAGAAGCGGCCTGCTGCTCATTTCCGACCAGCCATAAAACGCATGAAAACAAGCCAAACATGCATGGAAAGATTTCTAAGTCAGACAGCTTGCATGCTTAACTGTTTACAAAAGAAACAGTACTAAGTAGTGCAGAGTTGTATTAGAATAACATCTTTAAACCATATAAAAGCACTTACTAGGCGACTCATAATCAAGTTCCCATAACTATAAATCAGAAGTCACTTGGAGCTTATGCGAAATAAAACATAAACATGTAATGTTTACAGCTGGGATAAAGGGAAAGACTAGGCAGGAGGATGATAGGCAGGCTATGCTTTTTAAAATATATATATTTTATTGATTTTTTACAGAGAGGAAGAGAGAGGGATAGAGAGCTAGAAACATCGATGAGAGAGAAACATCAACCAGCTGCCTCCTGCACACTCCCTATTGGGGATGTGCCCGCAACCAGGGTACATGCCCTTGACCGGAATCAAACGTGGGACCTTTCAGTCCATAGACCGACACTCTATCCACTGAGCCAAACCGGTTTCAGCCAGAATATGTTTTGAAGAAAGAATGGAAAGAAACGTATAAATTGTTGATCATAGGAATGGAAGAGAATGAGGCACCAGCCATTTATTTAAATTTAAGATGACCTAACCCAAGATATTTGTCATTAGCACAGTCCAAAAAGGTTACAATATGACATGATGACATGGAGATGATGAGTCTGAATTTAGGCTTAGGGACTGCAGGGCGAATGCATCAAATGCTGAGAAGTCCTGATGACAATATGAGGCTTCCAGCAAGTATGTATTTGGGGGGTTATTTGGCCCATAGATGTTGGTTTCCCAATTCTCTCTTTCTCACTCTGCTTTGCCTATTCAGGTCTGATGACAGAAGAGATAACAGGGGAGTGAGGTGCAATAAACTTGGAGGCGTTACTATCTAAAGCGGTATGTTAGGATTTTCTGTGAGTTTGTTCTCCAACATTCTCTCCGGGTTTAATTTTCATGGATTAAAAACGTCGAGCGGACTATCTGTACACAGGTTTTCATTTCCTCTTGTTTACTCTAACGAGTCGCCAGGGCATCCTGGGTTATTAGTTTTCCCAGCTATTAGACTTGATGACTTCCTTTTTCATTTATTTTATTTTCCTCCTCGGTCCTCCAGGAATACGGCTTTCCAGATAATCTCCTTTCTGCGTGGTGCTTCTTCCCTCTGGGTTGGATTATTTTTAGATGGGTCAGAAATATGTCTGGCAAACAATGTGTCACGTGAATTTTTTTAAAAAATTTATTTCTTTGGTTGAGATATTTCTGCTTTGCGATCAGTATGGGTTTGTTCCAGAACCTCAGAGGCTTGGCCTCACGTTAATGTACAGAATTACTTTATGAATATGTAGTTCATGCTGCTCTTTGGACAGTGTGAAAATAAGGCCAATTCTATTTTAAGGTCTCCATCACTTAACTATTCAAAACTACCTGCTCCTCTTTCCCATGTCTAGAAGATGATTTTGAGGAGTTTTGCTAGCTTTCAGCTATTCTTTTGTTGATCTGTATATATACTCATATGTGGTATCCATACCATGGGTTTTAATATTGAATATAAAGGGTCCAGAAAGAAGATCCGAAGCAGGTGTGTTTGAACAGACTGACATACCCCCGTGGGTGGGGGAAGGGGGACACAAAAAGAGATAAACGAAAGAATTTATCTACTTATATGCATAGCCCTCATGGACACGGCAATACCTAGAGGGCGGGTAGAGTTGGGATAAGGGGGAGAGAGAAGGGGAGGAAATGGAGATATCTGAAATACTATCAACAATAAAAATGTATTTTCAAAAAAGTCTAGAAAGGCAGAACACTAGAACTAGAAACAAATGGTCCAAGAGCTCTTTCTGATTATGACTTTGAGCTTATTTCTTTGGGTTGTTTTGAGGATAATTGAGTCATTCTATTTTAAAATTCTTTGCCGTCAGTACAATATGTGATTACATACTGTTTAATAGTTAATTTAATGCATCACCCCCAACAAAATCTGTTCCATTTCACCAGTATTAATGGTTTTTATTTCAGTTCCTAACTCAAGCTTGTCTGAATATTAGCTCTTTGGGCATTCTGGTAGGCACAAACAAAAATGAGAAACAGAGCAAAACTATTTAGAAAAAATAATCTATATCCCCCCCACTCTCACCCTTTTAAATGGCCTGTATTATAAGCACCTTAAATTATTTTTGTTTTGCACAACCAGCATGGCTCAGTGGTTGAGCATCAACCTATGAAGCAGGAGGTCAGGGCATATGCCAGGGTTGCAGGCTCAATCCCCAGTGTGGGGCATGTACTAGGCAGCAGATCAACGATTCTCTCTCATCATTGATGTTTCTCTCTCTCTTCCCCTTTTCCTTCATTTTTGAAATCAATATAAATACATTTTTTAAAAATTTATTTTTGCTTTAACATAAAAGGAGAAATGTTGATGTAATCATAGTTAATTTTCAGAAGTTGTATATGACCTTGAAATAGTTACTAGTGACTGATATTTTATTTTTATCTCAATCATTTTATCAACACTTTATAACACACTAAGCAGTTGCATTTTAGAACTCTGTTCCTTTAGAAATTATCCAACTGGTGGAATCTTTATTAATGCATCCAAACTGTCTTTGGAGATTTTAAACTTTAGTCTTCTACCCTTTCAAGAGGAAATATACCCTATTAACCATAATAATCATACCCCACAAAATTAATTCAGGACATACGTGTTTTCAGGTCCTGTGTATAAATTGTGACTCAATAGCAAACCAGAAACTGAAATAAAGGACTCCTCCTTGTGTACTCAATCAATGGGGCACCAGAAGACCAATGGCAGATCTTTCTTTTGAAGAATCCAGGGCCTGGGGTGATGGGTTTAGTCCATGCAGGAGGGGTGAGGGGTAAGTGTGTTCACTGTGGGCATTCCCTGGAGTGCTGGGGTTTTTGTCCCAGCATTACAAAGGGTTCAGCAATCTGGAGAAAGGGCTGTGTGTAGATTCAAAAAGGAGTCCATGGATGAAAGATAGTTTTGAAAGGCATTGAGGGTCAGAGGAGCTTCAGTTAAAGGAGCTAAAGACTACCCCTTGACTCAGGACCCTTCCTTTTTATTAACACAATTTGTCTTAAGGAAAGGTGGAGATAATGCACTTCAAAGGGTAGTGTACAGAAGCATTGTCAGATGGGGGAATAACTTACAACCGTTCAGGAGGCAATAACATGCATATTAAAGTGCCCTGAGCTGTCTGAATTAGCCTGTTCAGGTTTGGAGAGATGCTTTTTATCCAGAAGATTCAGCCCTGCTGACATGCTGGAATTGGCTTCTGGCACTGGATATTAGTTGGTCATCCTTCTGAATATGGTATATCTCAACTACTCTTCCAAAGGAGAACAATCCTTCAAAACTTGAGTATTTTTGTCCGTGTTGGGATAGTTCCCCCCACCCCCATGTTCAGTCTTCTTTTCCCTTTGTTTCAACAGGTACAAAGCAAAACTTTTGAGGGGATAGTCCCCCCCTAACCCCTTCATGGCTTCCCATGCTAGGTTAAGATAATGACCAATATACGAATACTTTTGCTGCACTCTGACAAGCACACATGGAGCTAAGACAAGGACCCAATAAAAAGTTGTCCCTTCAGGAAATCAATGATATGTAGATATTCTAGAGACAGAATATCGAGTTGCTAGTAAGAAAATAATAGGGGGTCGCAAATTTAGTCTAGGATTTATGCAGTTTCAACCTAAATGAGATTTTAAAAAATATGTTATTTCTGTTCTTAATAGCTCTCATACATCTCTTGGGAAGTGAAAAATGGCAGCACATTAACTGCCTTTTAATTACTTTTCGAACCCCGATGAGGCCCGACTCTTTACACCTCTTGCTCAGCCTTCGCCGGTAGCCTAAGATCATTAAATCTTGTGCCATGAGATTTGAGGACTAATATTTCCTGCCCCCAGTCCGTCACGTTAAAGCTTTCCCTAACGAGCATCTAATCACCTTCAGGTCACCCTGTCCTTCTAGACCTAATGAGAGCAAGCAAGTTAGAATGTTAATATGGGCCAGCCCCAACACATATCACACGACTGTGAGATGTTATTCCTGCTGATTGCCTGAGACTTGGGAGTATCAGGTGACACTCACTCCTCAGCATAGCATTACAGAGGAGCCAGGTTACCTGCGGAGCTCCCCCTCAACCATGGCTTTTGCTCCCTGAGGGGGCCCCTCTTGTCCCATTACTGAGCGGGCACAGCCAACTGCCCTGACCCCAGCCTTCTGGCAATGGCTCCTTTTCCTGTTGTACTTAACTACTACATACAATAACCATTTTTTTTTTCTTCCATAAAGAAGATTCTCTGGATGGAAACCGCCAATTGGCAGGTGAAGTAGGGTAGCAACCATACTTAGGTAAAAACTGCTGTTTGAATGTTAACCCTGATATCCTGGCTTCGGCACTCGCTTGCTTGCTTAAACAACAGGGCAGTTGCCTCAGCTTCCAGATGGAGACCTGGAGGCTAAGGCAATTTTCTTGTGCCTGTGGACCGGGACCACAGGAGATTGATTCCCACTGACTCAGTAGCTTTAGGAGTAGAAACTGTAGGTAACCTTTAGAGATTAACCGCTCAACTCTGCTTCTGTACTATCTGCTATCGCAAGATAGGGCCACATTCCAACATCCAGCAGGACGTGGCTGGGAACGACCCTGTGGGCTCTTCCCAGCCTTTAGAATTTGGAATCTAGAACAAAGGAAAATTCTTGTGGTTTAGACCTTTAAAAGGACTACCTACACCTGCAATGGTGCAGTCTTGAGTGTGGCCACCTGCATGTGTGCTCTTGGGGCTGTTCAATAAATCCTTGCTTGCTTTTTTTTTTTTTTTTTTTTTTTATCAATCATCAGCCTCCAGTGGTCTTACACAACAGTAGGTACGTAGCTTGTGGTTGCTACTTGTTGCAAAGAATGAAGTTTCATGCAGGTGCTTTGAGAAAGCAGCTAAGCATTTTAGATTTCCTAAAGGATGGTGAGGCCTGTTATAGCCATGCGATTAGTTCGGGGGAATAAGAAAAACACATTATTTTGTTAATGACAGGTATTTAGAAAACTAGCCCGAGCGTTAACAGATGTAGAAAGCAGAAGTAAAGACCCAGCGGAAGAAGTCTGGAGGGTACACTTGGCAAACTGCCTAACACACCGATCAAGTGCCTGAGAGCATGTGCATTCCACAGACACAGAGAGGATGAAAAGTTAACAGATTACCTGCAAGGAGGGTGCTTCCTGAGGCAGCACTTACATTATGACTACAGTGAGGAACTAGGATTTCCTTATTGATTTTTTTCAAAAGGAATTTTCAGTGTGTTTCATTAAATCAAATTTTCAGAAAATGAGTTAAGCTTGATACCACATTTTAAAAATCTTTTTAAAAAAGAAAACATTTTCAGCTGAAACGGGTTTGGCTCAGTGGATAGAGTGTCGGTCTGGGGACTGAAAGGTCCCAGGTTCAATTCCTGTCAAGGGCATGTACCTTGGTTGTGGGCTCATCCCCAGTGAGGGGTGGGCAAAAGGCAGCTGATGGATGATTCTCTCTCATCGATGTTTCTAACTCTCTATTCTTATCTCTTCCTCTCTGTAAAAAAAAAAAAATCAATATATATATATATATATTTAATTTAATTTTTAAATATATATATATTTAAAAATAAAATAAACTCACACCTTAAGAATAAATTTTAGAAAAAAATATATTTTCAGATAAACTATATGGAAAGTTTGGTGGCACTAAGGTATATTAATTGCTTAGATTTGTTAATTAATTAAAGTTTGAAGTGATTATGCAAATGAAAGGGGTTTCCAAAGTCATTCTTTATAAAGAGCACATAATGAGCATCTATGATTGTGTAAAGTCATCCATTATAGGAAACATTTATACAGAAGAAAAAAAAAAAACTGTGCCACATACTCTTAAAGTTCCCCACTATTCTACAAAGTCTATGATATGTGTTGAATAATGTAGCAAGAGTCTGATTGAAATAGACAGATAAACCTCTTGTAACAGAGATGGCCGAGCATCGGATATGCCCTCTTGCCATTTTTCCCAACCACTTACAGGCATGCGGGCCCACCTCTGCCTTTAGTGTCTCCATGTGTATCCTCATTATGCTGCTGCTCAGTTTTTTCCTAAGGGCAAGCATCCGCTCAGAGCTCAGCTCCAACGCAGAGGCTGTTTCTTATAGACAGCACAATAGAATTCTACTGGAAAAGGTAAAAAAAAAAAAAAAGAAAATAAGCAGGCGAAGAAAACACAGAGATGTCATTAAATGATTGTGAAAGCATCGTTTTCCCCCCCTGATATTTCTGCTCCTTCCTTGGGCTGAATCATTTTTATGATCTAATTCCAATCTCCCAATGACTTTTAAATGCAGGGTTACATATGTGTAGGAGCAATTAGAGCATTCCATAAAGTTAGCTTAGGAACAAGGTAAAAGCAAGTAAATCAGAAAAAACAAAGACTTTGAGGCTCTGTCCAAAGATAATGATCAGTCAGAGCCATCCATATAGGGCTATTGTTTTATAATAAAATGAAGAAGAAATAATTGATAATCTTTTAATAACCTAAAACCAAAGCTTTATACGTGTTTCATGTGTTGTTGTTTTTAATTGATTTTAGAGGAGGGGGAGAGAGAGAAACATGGATTTGCTTCACTTATTTATGCATTTGTTGATTGATTTCTTTAAAGTATATTTTTATTGATTTCAGAGAGGAAGGGAGAGAGAGCAAGAGATAGAAACATCAATTATGAGAGAGAATCATTGATTGTCTGCCTCCTGCTCATCCACTCTAGGGATGGAGCCTGCAACCCGGGCATGTGCCCTGACTAGGAATTGAAAAGTGACCTCTTGGTTCATAAGTTGATGCTCAACCACTGAACCATGCTGTCCGAATATTGGATGATTCTTGTATGTGTCCTGACCAGGAATCAAACCCCCAATCTTGATAATGGGGACAACACTCTAACCAACTGAGCTACCCCACCAGCGCCCAGGTTTATTTTTTTTAAGAATATTCATGGAATTTAAAACTGTAAAGTCAGTATGGCTGCTTGTTATAAGAAGGGAAGTGTAAGAATAGGCCCAGTTGCAGAAACCAGTTTAGCTCAGTGGTAGAGCGTTGGTCTGCAGACTGAAAGGCCCCAGGTTCGATTCCAGTCAAGGGCATGTACCTTGGTTGCAGGCACATCCCCAGTAGGGGGTGTGCAAGAGGCAGCTGGTCGATGTTTCTCTCTCATCGATGTTTCTAGCTCACTATCTCTCTCCCTTTCTCTCTGTAAAAAAATCAATAAAATATATTAAAAAAAAAGAAAAAAGAACAGGCCTCGTGCATTCAAGGTAATGATACTATAGTGTCCTAACATTGGTTAAGATAAAATGAATAAAATTAACAGTGTGCTCAGTCCTGTCTCCATCGCTAAGTGTTTATTATTATTATTGTTGTTGTTTACCTTTAAGTCTTAGAATATGATTTTAGAGATTTATTTCCCCTGCTGGTTAAAGTGATAGTTGAGCCCATTTTACTACTTTCACAAACTGTATCTGACCTAATCAAATGTTTAGAGTTGATAAATTTGTCGAGTTGGGTCCCATTCATTTCCCTTCAAGCTATAAAACACATCGCAATTTGGCTTTCTCATTTGGATATTATTTTTCAATTTACTTTCAGCTTCCCAAATTTATTCAGACCCTTGATGTATGCCATGTTCAGCTATGTTGGCTCATATTAAAGGGCGTTAGACACCATAATTAATTGTGACACTTCAAAAGAGAGAGAGGAAGAAAAAAAATAGGCCATATCACATTTTGAAACATGCGAGCCAGCCATTTCCAGCCAAGGAGGCCTTAACCTCTCCGTGACCCTGGGCCATGTGCCCATAAATATCTCCCCTCCCAGCCGCCCAGCAGTGCTACCCGTTATGCTTTTTTCTTTCTTTTTTCTTTTTCTTTTTTTTCTTTTTCTTTTTCTTTTTTATCGGTTGGCACCTCCTGACTGCACCAAGGTGGCTGCTTTTTTTTTTTTTTTTTTTTAATATATTTTATTGATTTTACACAGAGAGGAATTGAGAGTTAGAAACGTCGATGAGAGAGAAACATTGACCAGCTGCCTCTTGCACACCCCCCATTGGGGACGTGTCCGCCATCAAGGTATATGCCCTTGACCGGAATTGAACCTGGGACCTTTCAGTCCGCAGGTCGACGCTCTATCCACTGAACCAAACCGGTTTCTGCAAGGTGGCTGCTTTTTCATAGTGTCTCATAGCTTCATCAAACCCTCATGGGCTGATGGGCACATTTCCTTCTTCTGTTCCTGTGTCTGGTATTTTTCATCCATCAACACTGAACTCAATACCTACACCCCCAAAAGCTTCTCCATAAGTATCTGGCCCATCATGGATAGGGACACTGGTACAATATGGCCCTGGCCAGTTTGGCTCAGTGGATAGAGCATCAGCCTGTGGATCAAAGGGTCCTGGGTTGGATTCCAGTCAAGGGCATGCACCTCAGTTGCAGGCTCTTCCCCAGCTTTAGCCATGGTTGTGGCTCATGCAGGAGGCAACCAGTCACTGTGTTTCTCTCACATCGGTGTTTCTCTCTGTCTATCCCCCTCTCACTCTTTCTAAAAATCAATGGAAACATATCCTCAGATGAAGATTTTTTTTAAAAAAATCAATATATAAAATAGGAAACAGAATGTACCAAGATGAAGACTTTTCTATGCAGCGCTTGATCCATGAGGAATCTCGTTGTTTACTCTTCTCTCTTCTTTCTAAACAACTTGAAATACCCACTTACGCATTTCAACGACAAAAAAACAGAGTTAGACGATGATGTGGATTATTAAATAGACTGAGAGTGATATTTGCAAGTTTCCTGCTGGGTTTGGTTGCAAACATTGCCTGCCTGCTAATCACCCTGCTCTCCACTTTCCTCTCAGAGATTCAATTTGCATCCCATTGTTTATGAAACAAATAAGTGTATTGCCATAGTGCCTTCGTGGGAAAGCTATAGAGTGTCTATATTAATTGGGATTCCAATAACGAGGGAAAGTTTTCATTGGCTACTTAGAGCTTTAGCGGCCATGCACAGTGGTACTTTCCTTTATCTATAAAATATGTCAGATTGCAAAATCTGCATCACTAGACTAACCCCAAAATGTAGCTTTTTCTTACCCCACGTGGAGTCCCAGTGTGCTGGGAGGAAAAAGCACAGAGGTCCCTTTATGTCTCCTATATATTTAATTGGCATATTTCAAATAAATCTCAGCAAATGTGACTGCAAGAGCCCTTTTACTCTTAATGTGCCGTTCTTCCTATTTTAGTCAAAGGTACAGGAAAAGCAGGCAGTGGAGAGAAATGCAAAATGTTTCATCAGGGTGACTCTTAAAGAGAAAGCCCTAAGAGTATAACCAAATGAAGTTAATCAGCTCTCCTGCTTGCCCTTAATTTTTTTTTTTAATTTCATAGAGAAAGGGAGAGGGGGAGAGAGAGAAGTATGGATGATGAGAGAGAATCATCGATCAGCTGTCTCCTGCACACCCTCTACTGGGAACTGAGCCCTCAACCCAGGCATGTAACCTGACCAGGAATCAAACCATGATCTCCTGCTTTGCAGGTCAATGCTCAACCACTGAGCCACACTGGCTGGGCTGCCTTTTTTAAAAAAAAAAATTTTTATTTATTTTATTTTATTTTTTTAAAATATTTTTATTGATTTTTCACAGAGAGGAAGGGAGAGGGATAGAGAGCTAGAAACGTTGGTGAGAGAGAATCATCGACCAGCTGCCTCTTGCACACCCGCTACTGGGGATGTGCCCGCAACCAAGGTACATGCCCTTGACCGGAATCGAACCCGGGACCTTTCAGTCCGCAGACCGACGCTCTACCACTGAGCCAAACCGGTGCCGGCTAAAAAAAAATTTTTTTAAACATTTTCAGAGTTAAGTAGAAAATCTTGTAATTCTGAGCCAGCCATGTGTTCACTGGCTCTGCTTTTTTTTTTTTTTTTCTTTCTTTCTTCTTATAAAATCCAGAACTTTTTAGACTCTTATTTTTAAACTGCCAATGCCATGATTCTAAACAGCACTCTGAGTACCAGTTAAAAGGAGTTTATCTCTGGAGATCCTACTTGAGCTTCTAGAAGCTACTAAAAGTAGGATGGGTTTAAACATTCAATTTAAGAGAGGTAGAATAATGCTCTAAGAGAAATAGGAAAAGAATTAAGAAGATAGCATAACCGGCATGGCAAAAGAGACTCACACTCTTTATGTCTTTTGGCCATCAGACTTCCTCACAGAATCCTAGGATTCCGAAGAGGAAAGCTTATTTCTTATACTCCTCCCTCTGTTTTTACACACCCAGACGTTGGCATCAATACCACACAGAGGTGATGCTCTAGAATAAATTCACAGTCTTTCATTAAGTTTATCTATTTTAAAATAAATATATAATTTTTTATTGATTTCAGAGAGGAAGGAAGAGGGAGAGAGAGAAACATCAATGATGGGAGAAAACCATTGATCAGCAATCTCCTACAGGTGGATTGAGCCTGGAACCCAGGCATGTACCCTGACTGGGAATGGAACCATGACCTCCTGCTTCATAGGTCAATGCTCCACCCACCACTGAGCAACACGGCCAGACCAAATTGTTCCATTTTTTATTCAAGTCATCAGGGGCAGGGTACACCGCAGATACCTGTGGCCATTAATTTTGTAACTTGAGGGAACATTTTGATTAAAACTACCAAGGCATAAAGTTTGCTTTACAAAATGCTATAAATGTAATGCGTTGCAGTTGGCAGTGGTCACACATATGTCAACTATCATATATTTGCATGTAGCACAGTAGATTACATTGTGGTAGGTGTGGACTCATCTTACCTAATAATAGGCAAACATGTAAAATTGACCGTACCTCTGCTACATCCACAGCCAATCAGGAGTGAGTATTCAAATTAACCCAACAAAGATGGTGGGTTAATTTGCATATGCAGGTGTGGAGTGCTCAGGAGGGGCAGAAAGCCTGCTATGAGGGGGAAGTCTTGTATTGTTTGATCCTGTTGATGGTATTTGACTTCCTGATTATTCTCTATAAATTGTCCAACCTCTCTCTTTTTGGTTGGCCCCTCCAAGAAAGAGTATTTCTTTTCACCTAATTGTATTGTCAATGATTTGGTTTTTTTAATGGTTTCTGTGTTTGGGAAATATACATTCAAATGTCTTACTGGGATCAATTATTAGGGGGGAAAATATGCCTTCTTTATGGCCAAATAAATGCCCATCAGTTGCGTGGGTTTATTTTAGTTAAAATTATTTGGTGATTCCAGGAGTTTGGTTCTTTTCATTCCGGCAGCTGAATTTTTGAATTACCTGCTGGATGAAAAATAGGGCACTAGCCCGTCTTATACTGCAGTTCTGATTGTATCTTGGCACTATTCTCTCTCTTGGAAAATACTTTTTGCCTCATATGTTATAGTGAATGTTTCATTATTCTTATTTTTTAAGGAGGTAAAGCATTTCCTTTTCTTGTCACATCCACAGACACAATTGCATTAGCAATGCAGAATGACAGAGAAGAGATTTAATTTCCTGATCCGCACCCTATTGAGAAACAAAGAGAATCCCTGGGTTTCTTTTATTAGAAGAAGATTGAAATGTGAATTTACCCCTAGATTTTGGACACTTGTTTTTTGCGCTTTTTTTTTTTCTCCCCTTCAGTATTTTGTGAAAACAACATTCTCAGCCTCCCACACATGCCATTATTACTCCTCTGCTCACATTGCATTTCTAGGTAAACCATCCCACACAAATGATACTAATCTCAGCTCACTGGGTGGGATTTGCATACGAAGTTTAAGCAAATGAATGAATTGAGGTTGAGAAGTTTCCGAACATCAAGTAAGTAGTGAAAGAGTGAAAGATCCACAATGATTTATATATTTGTCCAAGGTCAGCCAACAAGTCAAGACTAAAACTTGAACCCATTCAGATGAACCTTAACAAATAATGTGAAGGCACCATTTGCATTCAAATACAGACAAGGAAGAAAGGTGACCCTAGGGCATTACACCTGCCATTCTTAATTATCCCTTGTTGATTGGTGAACTGTAATTTCACGTGATAAGGAAGCAATTGAGGGGCTGGAAGGTTGTACACAAATACTAAAATTACTACACTGGTAACTGTCCCAGTGCAGTCAGGATGTTCGGAGCGACATCAGACATCAGTGGTAAGTTTCTCATCCCTAATTAAACTTCATTCCTATTTCTGGGTGGGGGTGAGCGGGTAAGAGAAACTATAATGTGAATTTTGGCACAGTGAATAATATGCAAAGTAATGAGCAATATGCAGAATTTAACTTTGAAATGGGAAAAGCTGTATTCTTAAGCTTATGGGTTAGTATCTCAAATGAAAGAGGAAATAAATTTAGGTTGTCTACAGCACAGAATGGAGACTGAGGGAAGAAATCATAGGAAGTTTGATATTTATCATTAGAGAATCGCTAAGCCACACGAAAAACTATGAGAAGCTGTGGAAGGCAGACTAATATATTGGAGGAGAGATGAAATCAAGTGTGGGGGGAAATGACGCTACCGTATATGCTGATGAAACTATAACCCAACTCTAGGCTAATCTATGTGTTCTGAGCTTGTGTTCAAGATAGGCGAGGCTGAGCTATGAGTTTTGGTTGGTAGGGGTATTCAATGCATTTTTGACTAACAATATTTTCAACTTAGAATGGTTCATCAGTCTGTTTTCGGCACCTGTGAGTCTGTTTTTATGTTGTTTGTTAGTTTACTTTATTCATTAGATTCCACATATAAGTTATAATATCTTTATTTGGAGGCCTGGAAGCCAAGGTAGATGGCCAGGAAGGTCAAGAACCTCAAGTTCAGAGTCCCTCCTAGAACAGACTCCTTTGATTGCTGGGAGTTACTGTTAGTTGTAGATCCTGCTAGGAGAGGCAATGAAGACAGATTGCAAGCCTGAGGCATTTCTCTGTACACAGTTCTGGTAAATTGCCTAAAGCAATTTCATAAGAAATGGATCTTGAACTCCAGTGCTCCAGTAATTATGTATGCTCTCTTTCCTTATTCCAAACAAATATTTACATTCAGACCTACTTTCATATTTACAATTTTGTAATCTTTTTCTTAAAGAAGGCTTCTTATCTTTTATATAAGCTCCAATGTCTTCAAAATAGTGATTTGCCTCTGGGTAGGGTATTGTACTGGTAAACCCTGGAGAAACGCCCAATTGTATGCTTTTCTTTATTGAATGTGAGAGATAAGGGAGGTGAGATAAGAGACTCTAGGTGATGTCTCAACCAGAGGCATTCTCCTGCATACCACAGTCTATATTTAGCATTTGTAAAATTGGAGACAATGAAAGATGATTCCTTTTGAGCAGCCTTGCTTATTTCCCTTTGCAGAATCCTCAGGTAATCTCCACTGTGAATATGACCCAGTTCCAGGGTCTGCAAACCTTGCCGCTCAAGAGTCAAATGCGGCTCTTTGGCTCCTTGAGTGTGGCTCTTCCACAAAATACCAAGGCCTGGGTGAGTGTATTTTGAAGAAGTGGTATTTGAAGAAGTTTAAGTTAAAAAAATGTGGCTCTCCAAATAAATTTCAATCATTGTGCTGTTGATATTTTGCTCTGTTGACTGATGAGTTTGCCGACCACTGCCCCAGTTTGAGGACTGTTCTCTGGGGCAGCCTTATTTGGTGATTAGCAATCCTTTTAATGTGATTATTTGAATGGTTTAATTGAATAATGGTACTGTGATACACCTGTGTACTATCTAAATGTTGCTTTTCATTTTGTCACGGAGAATCTTGTTTGTGTTCATCAGTTCTCAATAATTTTTCACTGACCAGCATTTTGATCTCCTTTTCTCTTTTCTTAAGCAGATACCTATTGTTTTTGTCTTTAGACTTATTTATGTCTCCTTTATTTCTCAGTGAAAAATAAGATGTAGATGGCAAAATGATGTAGATGGCAAAATGCTCAACATAGAATGAAAATAGCCAGGGTTTGTGACTCACGTCGATCCATTACTCATCGATCCATTATTGTGTGTCTTAGTAGGAATACATATCCTGAGTCTCTGTTCACTAGAATGTTATCAGTATGACTTTGAGGTAGCCACACTCACTCATCTGTACACTCTTGTTTGCTTACTATATGCAAAACCTCAATGAAAGGGTAAAATACAAAGATTGACATTATCTTTTCTCATGTTTTTAAATTTAAAAAAATATTTTCCTTCATGGAGTACATACATATGATTTAAAAATCCAGATAATGCCTCCATGTTGACGTTGTTGCCTGCCCCATCCCTTTGTAGTCTTATTCGAAAGACACAAAACATTTTCAACTCTCTCGCATGTGTTTGTGTGGACAACTGGCTCTTGAGTATGGAAGCTTATTTTCTGTCCAGTTACTTTGTGGCACAAATTAGCTTACATCTTCCAATCCCCCCCTCACCCCCACCCCTCTCCCCCCCCACACACACACATTGAACACTCATTGGTTTTGACCACAGTGCTAAATCGGTTATGACTAATTTATTCACATTTTGCCTTCAAAAGTTTTTACAGACACTCATTGGTGGTTGTCCACCCCCCACTCAATTTGAATTCTATACTTTTGTATTTTTCCCCGTTATTTTTGCTACTGTTGTATTTCTGTCTTAGGAGAATATTGATAGAATATTTATGTTTACCAGCTGACTGTTAAAAGGGATGAATTAATTATACAGGGTCCCCCAGTTCATTCTGTTGTATGGACATAAAAGCATTAAGTGAGAAGCTGACATTAAAAGGCATTTGATAAATGCAAGTCTCCATTTTGCCTTTCTTCCTGGAGATGTAAGCACTCTGTAAGGGTTGATGAAGTAGCTGCTAATGGGTCCTGCATATTTCTATGGCTCCCCTCTGGACATGAGCAACTTAATGCATTAACATGAAGCAGTGACCAATTCCTCTGGATTTTGATGCTTGCAGGGAAGCATACTGGTTGATTTGTACTCTGTTTGTTTCATATCATCTCTAATAAAACCCTGTGTCAATTCACATAAATGCTTTCAATGGAGTACCTCATTTTGGGGCTGAAATCATAATATTCTGTAAATTTGCTAACCAAATTGTTTCTGCGCATGACATAAATACTTAACATTTCTGATAACAGGTCAATGAGAGCCTAGTACATTGACATTTGGTATTTTCTGAAAAGTCTCAGATGATGGCTCAGAAGTGCAGGTAAAAGCTCACAACGTTTCCACAATTCTGAATTCCAGCACTGCACACTTAATATATCCGGGATAACAAGGAGTATGTTTTTATGAATGTATGACGCATAAAGAGGATTAGGATTCTGTCCCCATATTTCCAGAGACATGGGTTGCTAGCATTTGTTTCTCCATTTGTTCAAAGAGCAACCCAATTAAAATTATTTATTGCAGTGTTTCAGAAATAATAAAACAAATGGGATTCATCAAGCAGTACTCTGGGAAGAGTTATTTAAATTCTATATGATACTCAGAGCTGAAACTTTGAGCTGGATACTTGCCTTATAATCCAGTTTGTATGAATGGCACATCGAAGCTATAAAACAATGGGCTAAGAAGTGAAATCTTATGAGGAAAGAGAATTGCTTTTATCCAGAACATGAGTAGAGGGGCCCATCTCATCCTGTGGCCCCACAAGAACTGGCCCCACAAGACCACGGACTTGGACTCTGAGCCCAGGAAAGTCTAGATTGCTACTGGGGTCAGAGGGAACTATTGCTGTGTCTTTCTATTTTTTTTTAAGTATGTTTTTATTGATTTCAGAGAGGAAGGTAGAGAGAGAGAGATTGAAACAGTAGTGATGAGAGAGAATCCTTGATCATGTCCTCTACTGGGGATCAAGCCCACAACCAGGCATGTGCCCTAACCTGGAATCAAAGCATGACCTCCTGGTTCATAGGTTGACTCTCAACCACTTAGCCAGGCTGGCCAGGCTGCTATGACTTTCTAAGAGGAGTCTCTATGACAAAGAGCAGAGGATAAGGTGAACATCACTCCACATAGAGCGGTCACACCAGCAGGATTTGTCACCAACAGTCAGGATCCAGCCATGGCTCAGAGGGCAGTAACTAGATACCTATTTCTATTGCCTAAAATCTTGAGAATCTTGAGACTCCAGAGAATCATGAAAGAAGTGGATAGAAAGCATTACAGATGCTGGTCTACCCATACATTCTTTTATGGCCAGAGTGTAATTATAACTATTTCTGTGGCATGGAAGCTAAGAGATCTGTGATTAAACTACAGTAAGCCCTCTCTTCTCTATATGTTCCAAGGCTCCCAGCGGATGCCAAACATTGTGGATAGTAGTGCCAAACTCTGTATGTACCATAGTTTTTTTCTATACATTCATACCTATGATAAAGTTTAATTTATGCATTAGACACATTAATAGAATAACAGCAACCACTAATAATAAAATGGACCAATTATAACAATAGACAGTAATACAAGTTTTGTGAATGTTGTCTATCTCTCTCTGCTTTATTTTTTTACATTTTTTGAGTCCAGATCTGTGCCTCAGTCTATGAAGAAGCATCCCTTACTTGTAGTTCATGGCTTGAGGTCATTGGCTGAAGTCGTCCTATTGACTTACTGCTTTCTGGGGCAGCCTGTTGCCACCAATCAGAACACGTTTTCTGTTCACATATTCCGCCCATAAATGTAATGCCTATTCTGTCTTAATCAAGCCCCTACCATGCATATGAATTATTTTTATTTGACCTCACAGTATCTAGTAGGGCTTTTCTCTTATAGATTAATGTGTGGCATGAAAGACAACACAAAATGGATTTGTGATCAAAGAAATCTCCACTTTTTACTTCGTTCAACTGTGCAGGTATTTGCAGGGGGAAAATATCAAATTACATATATCTTTCGTGTGTGCATGTAAATCACACACAATATCCTGTGCTTTTTGCATCACGACCAAGAATAACCATCCATTGATAACAACAAACCAACAAGAATCCCCAGACTTCACATTTGAATCCTTGTTGTTGTATTGTATGTTTTAGTGACAATTTCTTTCATCCTCTGATGGAGTGTTTACTGGGTGAATGGATTTCTTTCACTCACCACTAACTGATTTATCCTGAAGGATGCAGTGTATGTATTGATCTATTGTCCAGTCTTGCATAGATCGAACTCTAAGAGCTAGAAATATCTCGAGGTTATGATACGTACTGTCAAGAATTTAGAAGACATATTTCTTTTTTAAAAAAAAACCCAAATCATTAGCATCTTGACATCTCACAAAAGCACCCTTGTCAAAAAGGAATTGGGAGAAAATATATATATAATTGTAGAAAATTTGGGGCTGTTACAAATTAAATTGCCATGGACATTAGTTTATAATCTTTCACTCACATTTTTTGGTATTAACATAGAATTAGAGATTGGATCACATGATACATGTGTATTTACACATGTATGGAACTGCTGAACTGTTTTCCATCATGTTTCTGACACTCCCAATTCCTCCAAATCAAGGCCTATATGTGGTAAGGTCAGTCTTCTGAGTGTCAGGCCATTATAATAGATATGAAATAAATATGTCCTTGAATTTCCCATCTTCCTCCCCCACTTCAGGGTAAATATCCTCATTTTATATATTTACTTGTCAAAGTGTTTATATAATTTTTATTGTTTTATTTTCTAATTGCTGAATTTTGGATAAAATTTGGTGCTGGATATAGATCAACGTTCTTTTTTTATTTTTGCATATGGGTTTCCTATAGTTAGTATGTGTTGAGAAGACATACATTTTCAGATTTTAACTTTAAAATAAAATGTAACTTATTTGAATAGCAATAGCAAAATCCTCAATACAGAGTTTAATTTAATGGTGTCAGTTCAGGGAAAGTAGAAAAGATATAAAACAGCCAAACCACACAGTGTCATAATATCATAATGCCATGTTAATAGCTTGATGTAAACACTGAGGGATGGGGGCAGAGAGGGGAAGATCATGTTATCTACATGATTGGAAGGCCCCACAGATGATGGAACATAGGTGGTCAGCATTGAAACATGAGTAAGAATTTATCCGTTTGATTAACAGTGAGATGGTTGGCATTTCCAGGAATCAAAAAGAAAACACTTGACAAACAGCATTTATATAACCATTTCTAAAACTGCCAAAAATGCTTGTTTGTAGGACTGGCAAGAAACACCTTGTGAATGAAATCTGGAGTTTGTAGGTTCCTGGTGTGAAATGAATTGGAAGCCAGGGAAGGAGTTTGTTAGATATGAGGGAGCTTGGATTTTATTTAATGGCTCTCTAAGGATCATCAAAATGACAATCAATTATATCATTTAGAAGGTTTTCACTTTTGGAACCCTCAATGTTCTCTGTCCTTTTAAATTATTTTGTATTTATTTAAAAATAAATGCATTTTATTATTTTTTGGTAGAGAGGATGAGAAAGGGATAGAGAGTTAGAAACATTAATGACAGAGAAACATCGATCAGCTGCCTCCTGCACATCTCCCACTGGGGATGTGCCCACAACCAAGGTACATGCCCTGGACTGGAATCGAACCCAGGACCTTCAGCCCACAGACCGACGCTCTATCCACTGAGCCAAACCGGCTCTGGCATGTCCTTTTAAATTTTAAAAGAATGTTATTTACCTTTAACATGTAATCCCTATATGTAACAAATGTCCAGAAATAAAGCATTATGTCCACGATCATTTCAGAACAAAAATTGTACAATCTATGTAAAAGGAGGCGTTTTTTCTCAGCCGCAAGAGTTCTCCTTAAACTTCATCGCCGAAGCCGGTGTGGCTCAGTGGATAGAGCATCGGTCTGCGGACTGAAAGGTCCCAGGTTCGATCCCAGTCAAGGGCATGTACATTGGTTGCGGGCACATCCCCGGTAGGGGGTGTGCAAAATGCAGCTGGTCGATGTTTCTCTCTCATCGACATTTCTAGCTCTCTATCCCTCTCTCTTCCTCTCTGTAAAAAATCAATAAAATATATATTTAAAAAAAATCTTCATAAGCATGCTGAGATTTGACAGTGACATAAAAAAATGGACATTGTATGAAAATATTTGCAGGTTATTGTTAGAGACTCAGAGCAATGTCAGAAACTGTATCCGCTGTTTGGTTAGAAGGTGACAGCCATTTTGCTCATTAAAAAAAAAAAAAAGCACACTTTTAGTCACATGAATCATCTTGCATTTATTAAGCAAGTTGACACTTTATGATTCCTCCTTTTTTAAACCGAATCTTCGTTCACTGACCCAAAGCTAACTACCCTCGATATTAGATACACATTGCAAAACTCATTAATATCACCATTCATTCTGCTTTAGCATTCATTAAGGAGGAGCTGTGATTTATTTACGTGTCTGATGGTGCAGATATGCGAGAACGTGACATCCAGGGCTAACAATTCCCGCCTTACAGTTGTGAGTTCTCAGGTGTACGGTGATAATTGCTTTTTTATGAACCCAGCTTCTCCTTTGCAAACGCAATGACACTTTACCAATCACTGCAGTTGCAAAGCGGATGGATTGTAGGGAAATAGGAACATTTACTATTGTGACACCTTTTCAATTAAGGTTTCTCATAATGTCCCAATTTAAAAAAAAAAATAATAAATAAGTTTTTTATTATATATATATATATATATATATATATCCTAATCAATGCATCTATAGAAGTTAGATTTTTTTTTTTTTTTTAGAAAAGAAAATGTTTTGTAATGAGAATTTTATGGACCATGGGAGAGTTGAGATTGAAAACCTGAAGGCAGATCGGGCTTTGTGGCTCCCCTGAGGACCAGTCACTATTTGTGGCCATCTTTCTTTACAAGTTTATTCAGGTACAGCCTTGAACATCAACCTGGGCCGAGACGTAAGCCACGGGGGATGTTAAGATATTAAAAGCAGCAATTCAAGGAGAGCTACCACCCAAATGGTTCAGTGTTTGCCAAGAAAGAGAAATTCATCTCACCTGTCAGAAAAAGAGGCCCGAACATGCTTAGGCTGCCACATAAGAAATTGTATCATTTGGCAGCTTTAAAAGGTGTAAAAGTATCAAGGTTCCTCTTCAAATTTGTTTAAAATTTTTTTTATAACAAAAACATAAAATGGTAAAGATGTAAATAGGCAAAAGCCCTATAATTAAACTTCTACGTTTCAGTCCATTAAAAACAGTAAATCCCACTCAAAGATAATGTAGCTCTTGCTGTAAGAATTGTTACATTAAATATATTGCTTTTTTACAGAGAGGAAGAGAGATGGATAGAGTTAGAAACATCTGTGAGAAACATTGATCAGCTACCTCCTGCACACCGCCTACTGGGGATGTACCCACAACCAAGGTACATGCCCTTGACTGGAATCAAAGCTGGGACCTTTCAGTCTGTAAGCTGATGCTCTATCCACTGAGCCAAACCAGTCAGGGCAAAATTGTTACATTTCAAAAGTGTGAATGTCTGCATAAAATTATTAAAAGTAAAATAGCCTGGCCAGTGATCTCAGTGTCGCTTTGATTCATGAATCAGGAGGTCACGATTCAATTCCTGGTCAGGACACATGCCCCAATTCAGGCTCCATTCCCTGTTGGGAGCATTCAGGAGGCAGCTAATCAATGATTCTCTCTCTCATTGATGTTGCTAGCTCTCTCTTTCTCCTTTCCACTCTCTGGAATCAATAAAAACATATTATTTTTTAGAAAAAGTAAAATAAAAGTCTACAACTTAAGTATCCAAGGTCTTTGCTTCATCATCTAAATATCAAAAACCAAGAAACTTTTTCCACTAAACACTTAAACTCTGAGAGTAAATGGTAGTATTTTGTGAAAGTACTAGAGTCTTCATATATACTTCTCAACATCATTTACTTTTTAACAGTCATAAAAGAACTCCACTTGAAACTAGAAATTGAAGTATATGAATTGCATAATACATGGAATCTCAGAAATGGATTAGCAGTATGTTGCAGTATCCAACTTGTCTGAATATTCACTAACCCAGTGGTTGGCAAACTCATTAGTCAACAGAGCCAAATATCAATATTACAACGATTGAAATTTCTTTGGAGAGCCAAATTTTTTAAACTTAAACTTCTCCTAATGCCACTTCTTCAAAATAGACTTGCCCAGGCTGTGGTATTTTGTGGAAGAGCCACACTCAAGGGGCCAAAGAGCCGCATGTGGCTCGTGAGCCGAAGTTTGTCAACCACTGTACTAGCCTGTCCCAGATATTTAAGAATGTGAAATCATATGCACCTGGAGAATGATCAAAGTTAAACTTAAAACACACTTGTTGAGCCATCCAAGGATCATTGTAATTTTTGTTAAAAACAAACAAAAAAGCTTTTTTTTTATTTCCTCTAAACCATGCCCAAATAATACAATTGCCGATTCCTGGGGTTCGCTCTCTGTCTCCAAAATGAAGTTTTCCATATCTCTAGTGAATGTTTTTCAGAATCTTCCTTTAATTTTTAAGCGTAAGACTTTCTTAAAGGCTGCTTATATAGTCATTTAATAAAGCTACTGCTATGTGGCAGATGCATACTTGCAACCTCTGACAGTTTTTCAAGATTTTAATGCTCCATTTTTGTACAATGAAAGAAGTGGATTTTTAAGATTACTGAGACTAATAGTCAATGGGAAATGTGATCTTGCACCTAAAATGTACACAGTTAAGCCTATACATATTCTTAACAGTTTCACTTAGTAATGGGAAAGTAAAAGTAATTTATATTTGAGATTAATGTTTTTATTTTAAATGTATGTTGGTATCATGTGAAATTCATATTGAAAATGACTGAGCTCAATATTTTTACTTTATCATTCTTCTTTGCAAACTTATTAGTGACTATTTCTTCTGTCCTATACCAATTTAAATGTTTCACCTTTTTTATTTAATTAATATATATGATACTTTCATAGAATTGGACATTAGATGTTTTCTTTTGTAGCCCATCAAGCTCTTTCCATCCCGAGGAATTTGAACACCAGCATAGTATTAAAATTGCATGCTATTAATGGGGGACATTTTATCAATTTTTTAATAAAAATCTTATTCTCATGGCAAGATGGAAACTCGAACTGACACTGCAATAATTTTCATAGTTGTATCCATATATTTAATGTGACTAATACAAAGTGCTGATATGTTGGTTATAGGGTAGCCAGTCAATGTTACTTGTTATAGCAGCCCTAAGGATCCTTCAGATTTTCCTAACTTTGGGCAAAATTGCACAGTTTGTGAAAACTTAATGGAAGAAACGGGTGAGCCCGTGTTTGTATATTTGATCTCTTCATTTTACATGGGAATAAAACCTTTGCTTTTAAGAAACATTTTTTTTTATTGATTTCAGAGACAAAGGGAGATGGAAACATCAATGATGAGAGAATTATTGATCAGCTGCCTCTTGCATGCTCCATATTGGGAGTGAGCTGCAACCTGGGCATGTGCTCTGACCAGGAATTGAACTTTGACCTCCTGACTCATAAGCGATGCTCAAAAACTAAGCCAGCCACCCAGGTGAACCTTTGCTTTTTAACTCTTAAACAGGTGTTATACTCCGTGATGAGGCAGTTCAGTGAAACAGGAAAAGCCTCAATAAAGACTTTTTGACTCCACTGGTTAATTAACCTCTAGAAAATCAGAAAAGCTAGAAAGCACAAGAGATTAAATAGTCTTCTCTCAGTAAGAACATTCAGAATAAATTGTTTCAAAGATATTTGTACATACTTGAGCAACTGAAAGGCTTGCCTGGACAAATGTTTCAAAACTTAATAATGGGATTATTTGAAAACTAAGAATTTAGCATTCAAAATAAGAACTTGAGAAAATAAAACTTAATTTATGTCCATTAATTTTCTCCAACAGTTTATTAAACTCCATACTCTTTATTTTTAATGAGCTATGCAATGGCTCACTTCATATATGAATTCATTATTACCTCTGGCTAATGACATTTTCATCAAAAGATTAGATTTTTGAAAATGAACTTATGAGTTAATTAATACACATTAACAATGACAACAACAAACTCAAAACAGACTTGATTGGATATGATTTTTGAATGATATTTCACATTACTAATGTAAATCATTATTTACAAAGCAATGATGGTGGTACTTTATGTTAAGAAGGCCTTTTTGTTCCCAGAATATCATTCTTTACATTTAAAAAATAAATTCGGTGTGCATTAGGTACATTTTTTTTCTTAGGAGTGTAGGGCAATGTACTTATTGGAAGACACTGAAAGGCAAGTTGAGGTGTTATCAGTTTTCCTGATTTGACCTTGGGAGAATTTCAGAAGATTCTTGGGCCAGCAGGTACCCTGTGCCCAAACTTCAATCCTTCAGATCAGCTGCCATGAACCAGTCTAATTCCCATCTGAGCTTTGATTCATCTGTTTGACTCTATGGCTGAATTTACATGGTTATCCTTGACTTTGTAACCAAATAGGTTCCCCCCTCCCCTTTTAAGATCATTAGACATAATATAAGGTAATCAGACCCACAGTATTTTCATTGAATAAGTGGTCTTGATAAAGTCCCTCGATTTGTTCCCTTTTAAATGGCTTGTTATCTTGCTGTTCCTTTGGATTTGATTTTGTTTGTCCCCCTTGAACCAAGTTGTTCTTGTTTTGTTCTGGATTGTCTAGAAAGTACTTAATACCACATTTTTATTTGACATCATTTGTTGGTGACTTTTATATTAGAAATAATAATTTTAAAATGCCAGTCATAAAACAATCTGACTTCCTAATCAAAATCCAAATTGTTAAAATGACTGAACTGTGTGTGGCCTTCTGTAGGGAATAGAGAATTACTAAAATAAAATAAAAATGTTATAACTCTATACAGTATTCATATATTGTATAAAGACATATAAAAGTATGTGTATGCATAGATGTCAGCTTTGTGAATAATTCACTTATTCCAAATGCTATAAAAACAAAGCTTGCATAATTTAAAATATAAACAATCAGTGTGAATTTCCTAATGTAGTCACACTACCCAGAATACTATGAGAGAAACATCATCGTCAGCTGCCTTCTGCAGGACACCCACTGGGGATTGAGTCAACAACCCAGGCATGTGCCCTGATTCGGAATCAAACCAGTGACCTCTTGGTTCCTGGGTAGACGCTCAACCACTGAGCCACACTGGCTGAGCATTCATACAGTAATCTTAACCCCTCAATGTATAGGAGACAAAATAGCCTTAGATTTCACTGGGACAACTAGGAGAAGTCTCTGATGTTGCTAACAATTAATGTCCTACCTGGACTAATACCACAGGTGAAATTCCTGACTGCAGCAAGTAGACTGAGGAAGTCATAGGATTCAGGTCCTTGTTCATGACCGAAAAAAACTTGGAACATTGTTCCAAAGTGTTTTTATCCATTTGATAATTTTATGATAGAGCCATCCTATATAATAAAAGGCTAATATGCAAATCCGACCGAACAGCAGAACCACTGATCCCTATGAAATGCAGGAGCTGACCCCCCTGGTGATCAGTGCCAGGATCAAAGCACAATGGCGGTGGTGGGAGCCTCTCCTGCCTCTACAGCAGCCCTAAGGATATCCTACTGCCAGCTTAGGCCTGCTCCTTGAGAGGGCACAGGCTGGGCTGAGGAACCCCCATCAGTGCCCAAATTTCGTGCACTGGGCCTCTAGTTCTATAATAAAATTATATTGTTTGATATCTGTGATTCAGAGTCACGAAGGCAGCAACACTCATGGTCAACAGGTGACTCAAAAAATGATTCAAAGAATAAAGGAGGTTAAAACCATGCTGATGAATGTGCCAAACAAACCCAGATCTGCATAGGTACAACCTTACTTTCAATAAAAATGAACTGCAGTTGAGAAGCTAGCGATCCACTTTGATGTTCGTCCCTAACCGCCTTGACTAAATGAGCTCAAAGGGCTTCAGAAACATGAAAAGGACTCATTGGTCCGTAGCCATAGAAACATGTAGTCACCACAGTGAGACATAACCTTGGCCAACTGGTAAACCCACCTGAGTGAACTCAGTTTTGCAAGCAATTAATGTCAGCTCCTCACAGCTGACAGACTCACTCCAAAAAAACACAACTCCCAGTGACACTTAATCGATGACAATCTCATCGGAGCCAACACTTTTCTGCAGGTGGTGCCAATTCACTTATGCCTGAGAGTCCACCAGTCCCCAAATTCGATTCTTCCTAAGTACCTTGGAGAGGATGAGCAGGCTTGGGTACTCAGAAAGACTGTGCCCGACCACCATCTCTCTCCCTCAGGAATATAGGTGATGGATTCTTTTGGTCGTCTGTTTAATTGCTGAGTTTGCCTGATGTTTTAATGATCCTTTGATGTAAAAGTAATCATTTCCATAGATTTAAAAAAAAATTATTCTTTGACATTGCGTACATCAGAGAGTCACTGGTTGCAATTCTAAATGAAAGCTGAATATATACATATGTATTATTTTAGGAACATCAACATTCCCCTAGGCTATTTGTTCTTTTAGGCAAAAACTCTCTGTCACTATTTAGGATCTAGTTTTATATCCGCTAATACAACTTTATATATTTTCATAAAGTTTCAGGTTTCTTGTCACATACGTATTTAATTATTTTATCTGCCCAGTGGTGATTGAACTATATATACTTTGTGCCTATTCTTTCTCACTTTTTAAACCTATACTAGTATTTTGGTAGCAATTATCAATATTTTCTAGATTTCATGGAACTATGTCTCAAAAAGTCAAAAAGAAAGAAAGAAAGGGATATGCTGAATCTGATTCTAATTCTGGAGGGCAAGTTTTAGCACAACATGTGAAAGTTTCTTAGATAATTTCAACAGTATTGGTACTCAATAGCTAAATCACTATGTATTGATTGCAAAGGAATCTGTATTCCAAAGGAAAATCAAAGGGAAATTTGAGAGATAAACAGAAAGAGGTTAACAGAAAGTGTAAATGAATAAATATTTCATAGAACTATTTTAGTTGCATGAGAAGTAAGCTTATTTTATAGTTATATATATATTTTAATAAATCAGGTCTGTTTTCTTTCAACTGAGCTCATGCTATTTAATTACATATATCCACCTCTAGGGCCACCTTCCCACAGGGGGTAATTATAAAATTAAATATCTGTTGCTCATTTTCATTCTTCACTTTTATGGATTGTATTTATGTGAACAATAATTTTCCCCTTCGGCCTGTTTTAAATTTTATAGAGTTGGAAATATCTTATAAATTACTCTCTAAACTCAATATTGTGATATTGAGATTCAGCCGTGTTGATGAATGCAGCTTTCATTATTTTGTTTTTTTTCAAGGTAAAACATTCATTTTTATTCAAATAGCACGATTTATCCACTCTATTATTTATGGGTATTTGAGTTGTTCCATATTTGGGGGGTTGCACCACTCTATGAGAAACATTCATTCATATATGCAGATTTAAGGGTAATTATGCAAAGTGTTTATAATCTTTCATGAATGAAATTGTTCTCCAATTTTACCAGCATTTGGCATTTTCCTATTTTATATATGTTAATCAGATAAATGTGAAATATTTCACTTTCATTTGAACTAGCCTTTCCATAATCCCTACTTAGTTTGAGCATGCCTTTACCTATGGATGGTTATTCATAATTATACAGAGTGTCCCCAAAATACATATTCACACATTTTAACAGCTGGTAGTTCAATTTTGAAAATGAAATTCAATTTAATAAACACTGCCTTCATAATTACTCAAAGTGTGTGTATATACACTTTGGGGGACATGCTATATTTATGTCACATGCATCTTCATGTTCACATCTCTCTTCTGAATTTCTCTATTGAATTGTTAGTTGTTTTCTTAAGGACATTTTATTGTTATATATATTATGAATACTAAACAATTTTTGGTTTTGTATATTAGCAGTGTGCATATGTTACGTAAATATACCATTATTACATTTTAACTCACATTGTGGATATTGTTTATAAACAAACACTCTTATTGTAATGTAGTTTAATTCACTTACTTTTACTATATAGTTTGTGCTTTCTGTGCCTTAAGACATTTTTTCTTACATTAGTTATATAAAGATATTCTTGAATGCTATTTTTTAGACACTTTATATTTCTTTTACATATTTAAGTCTCTGATTTCTCTATTAATGGATTGTGTAGATGATGAAGTGGAAATCCAGTTTCATTAGAACCAAATATGGAGAACACATATTTCCAGTAACTTTTATGGATTATTTAAAAAATATATATTTTATTGATTTTTTACAGAGAGGAAAAGAGAGGGATAGAGAGCTAGAAACATCGATGAGAGAGAATCATAGATCAACTGCCTCCTGCATACCCCCCACTGAGGATGTGCCCACAGCCACAGTACATGCCCTTGACTGGAATCGAACCCGGGACCTTTCAGTCCGTAGGCCGATGCTCTATCCACTTAGCCAAACCGGTTTCGGCTTTTTTATGGATTATTATTTCCCAGCTGAATAGAAATGCTTCTCCACGACATATCAAATTACTACTATATATGAGTTGCTATCATTGCTTTGGGTTTTTCTGGTCTCTCTTAGTTTATTTTTTTATTATTATTTTTTATATTTTTATTGATTTCAGAGAAGAAGGAAGAGGGAGGAAAAAAATAGAAACATTAGTGATGAGAATCATTGATCAGCTGCCTCCTGCACACCCCGACTGGGGATTGAGCCCGCAACCTGGGCATGTGCCCCTGACTGGAATTGAACCCAGAAACCTTCAGTCCACAGGCTGATGCTCTATCCACTGAGCAAAACCAGCTAGGGCTTAGATTATATTTTGATGCCAGCACTAATGTCATGTTATAACAACTGGGATTTGGCAGGGGGTCTATTTTTTTTTTTCCATCGTCAAAGAATGGAAGGATTGGGGATATTTACCCTCCAGTCCTGCCACACCCTGCAAAGACCTCAAGACACCATATTCTGTCCATTTGTGAAAATTCAGGTTGATCTCTTAGGTTCTGTACGCCTCTGAATTTGTTTTCTGTTAGAAATGTCTTTCCTTTGGATGCTGGCAATTTCCCTTCCTTATTTTTGTGGGTCGAGCGTCATTTTGACATATCTGAAATTAACAGGAGAGAGTTTCAATATATGCTCAGTCATCATTTTTAAAGTAAAACCAGTGTAAACCAAACTTTCTGAGTATATATAAATCTTATTAAAATTTGATTATACTTACAGAATAAACCCAAGTATAATGTAAACATATTTTTAGTTGATACATGGTGATATTTTATCTGCAGTAATAAATCAATATTTTCCTTAATATGTTTTTTTTCCCAAATATGGTTGAGCTCTGCATAAATATTATTATTTATGCTCTACAGTCATATACTTTTATTAAAATAGCCCTGTCTGGCTTAGTCATTCACTTTATTAGCCTTCCTTTTTCTTTTTCAATTTCTCCCATCAATAGTTATTGAACCGCATGTCTAAATGTCTTTAGATCGTATCAAAATAATACAAGTCCCATAAAAGACACATTTCCAGCCCCTGAATATAAGCACACACTATACTAAGAATGGTAAAAACATGTTCAAAGTTTATTTTAATTAAGGTTACATCATGGAAACATTATATAGCATCTTACATGAACTATTTTCAGGGGCATAATATGTACTTAGGCATATAATCTCAAATGTGGGACTTTTTAAAGAACATATTTTTTATTGATTTTAGGGAGGAAGGACGAGGTCCAGAGAGATAGAAACATCAGGGATGAGAGAGAATCATTGATCAGCTGCCCCCTGCATGCCCCCAACTGGGGATTGAGCCTGCAACCCGGGCATGTCCCCCTGACCAGAATCAAACCTGGGACCCTTCAGTCCACAGGCCAATGCTCCATCCACTGAGCCAAACCAGCTAGGGCTCAAATGTGGGACTTTAAAAAAAAATTATTTATTTTTTACAGAGAGGGATAGAGAGTCAGAAACATCGATGAGAGAGAATCATCAACCAGCTGCCTCTTGCACACCCTCTCACTGGGGATGTGCCCGCAACCAATGTACATGCCCTTGACCGGAATCGAACCTGGGACCTTTCAGTCTGCAGGCCGACGCTCTATCCACTGAGCCAAACCAGTTTCGGCAAATGTGAGACTTTTTTTAAGTCGGCTTTATAATCACCATTCTCAAAATAATTGGAACGAGCATCAGTGTTTTTTTGTTCAGTCTTTGGCCACCGCGTCAAAAAGAAATGTGACTTGCCTAAGATTATTTTCTCAGAAGGAGCGAAATGGTTTCAATCCATTTAAATCCAATTACGTGCTTTTTACATCTAATTCATCCTCCAAATAAAATCAGTAAATTAGAGGTATTGTTATAACCAGAGAGAGATTTCTCAGCCAGCGAGGGCCAGTATTCTGTCACCCGGGGTGAGAACTACCAAGGGTCCCTTCCAGGTAATAGATCCGCTATTCTTCAGATCGACCTGGCACCTGCTTGCCCTTACCGTTACACCCAAGCCCCTGGGCGTGACCGTCTCATTTCTCCCAGAGAGAGATGTGAATTCAGTGCCCGCAAAATGTTCACATGGAATGTCACAGAGAGTTAAAAAAAAAAAAAAAATACTGTTTTCGAAAAAGAAAACGATCATGCATAATATATGTTTTTGCTAACTTGTCACTGACATAATGGAGCACTTTTACTGACAGCTCATTTATATGTAGTATTTCTATTCAAAGTCGTTAACTTACTGAAATGGAATAGTAGAGTCAGGTGAGCATCAACCTATGAACCAGGTCACATTCCATTCCCAGTCAGGGCCTGGGTTGCGGGCTCAATCCCCAGTAGGGGGCGTGCAGGAGGCAACCAATCAATGATTCTCTCTCATCATTGATGTTTCTATCTCTCTCTCTCCCTCTCCGTTCCTCTCTGAAATCAATAAAAATATAGATATTTTGAAGTTTAATAGTAGAAAGTGTCATGATGGCCACCGAAGGCTTCCATTTTTTCCTAAGAATAATCCATAATGCCATATATACTTATTTTTTGCAACTTATAATTGAAGCTGTATTGGTAGGCTGATGAATAAAAATTTGAACATTATTTTTACTTCCACTCATGTAGAAACACATCATTCATCTGAAGGGTAGTTATGGAAGAGTTTTCTTTATGGAGAGTTCTCCAAGACAGAGCTAAAATTCTGCAAAGAAAATTGGTGAAAAAAAAAAACCCAGCCTGTAAGGTATATGCATAGCAGTCATGAAGGGGTTAAAGCCATCCTGGCTATCAGAGGCACTATTCAATGAGAGAGCGCTTTTTCATTAGTGGGCAATTTTTATCCCAGGAAAGAAATAGAGATATTTTAGAGTCAAGAAACGGCCGGAAAAAGGAGGAGATAATATTTCAGGCAATAATCTATCGGGAAGATTTGTATTTTGTGTACTCAACCAATAAAACCTCTCCAGTCCCCCTCTGTAACTCAAGGAGGGCGACAGAGGGAGTGAGCTGTTCGCGAAAGTTCGATCACCTGAGGCCCATACGTCACATTGATTCTGTGGCGATAAGGGATTATCCCCATTATTATTCTCATTAAACGTCACAGCTCTCTGACAGCTGGAGAATGACCCTGGCACTTGCTACATGCATCACCGCACACAGCTTTGTCCCAGGAACCTCACCCCACTATGTCACGGATACCATGGCTGCCTTCTTCTCAGAGGGGGCAGAATCAGCCTCTGAAACAGTCCGTCATTTTTTCCAAGTCACATGGCTAATACATGTTGCACAGAGACGCCAGGCCCAGCCCAACTCCGGAGCCCGGAGAAGTACAAGAGCAGTGGAAATAGGAGGGACTGAACTTTGTAGACATGCAGGATCGTGCTATGGAAATAGGAGGGACTGAACTTTGTAGACGTGCAGGATCGTGTTATGCCCTGGCTGGGTTGGCTCAGTGGATAGAGCATCGGCCTGTGGGCTGAAGGGTTCTGGGTTCGATTCCAATCAAGTGCACATGCCTGGGTTGCAGGCTCAATTCCCAGTAGGGGACCTGCAAGAGGCAGCTAACCAAATTATTCTCTTTCATCATTGATGTTTCTCTCTCTCTCTTCCTCTTTGAAATCAATAACACACACACACACACACACACACACACACACACACAAGCAGTAATGAAAGAGATCTACGTCAATCTGTGGAAGACCTACATACACACAGGCATGAACAGAACAGCCTGCAGTTGACTCCCAATGCCAAGGCAGCAAAAGCAGAAATTAAAATAAAGGAGGACTGCACCAAACTAAAAAAAAAAAAAAAAAGCTTTTTCACAGGAAATAAAATCAGCAACATCAATAGCACAAAAAAATAAAATAAAAAAGTAGGCAGATCTGACTGGCAGACATATTTCCAAAGAAGACATACCATGGTTAATGAGAGGATGTTCAGCATCTCTGCTCATCTGGAAATGACAATCAAAACCACAATGAGGTATCACCTTCCAGCCATTAGAGAATAGCCATGCGAGTATATTTAGTGTGGGTGGTTTTTGTTTTTTTCTTAATCTCTAAGTGAATGCCAATATTTGTTGAAACTACCATCAGACAAATGCAAACCAGAGGCAAATGGCTAAGTTTTAAAAATCAGCTGACCTTGCACATATTTAATTTTTTAAAAATATATTTTATTGATTTTGCACAGAGAGGAAGGGAGAGAGACAGAGAGTCAGAAACATCAATGAGAGAGAGTCATCGATCAGCTGCCTCCTCCTTGTCCTCTACTGGGGATGCGCCCGCAACCAAGGTACATGCCCTTGACCGGAATCGAACCCGGGACCCTTCAGTCCCCAAGCCGACGCTCTATCCATTGAGCCAAACTGGTCTCGGCCATATTTAATATTCTTGCAAGGTGCAGATTTGAACGAGTCTCCTTTTTCAATAACTTATTTAAATCATATATTAGGTTCCACACATTCTAAGGAAATGCCTCAGTCCAACCTGAAGTGCTGTGAATTATTTGATAGCGAAACTCTTCATAAACGCTGTTCTGACCCAGTGGTCAGGACTTAATTAGTATTCAAATCTCCCTTACTTGCTCATCTACCAAGAAAACTAATCATCCTATTGCTCCTCCTCTTGAGTAGGGAACACGATGTTTAATGCTTATTCCAATTAATTATTCTCCACATCTTTAGTCTTTGTTTATATCCAGAGAAAATGTACTTGTCCTTTTTGTGTGTCTTTTTTTTTTTTTTCCTGCCAAAAGAATAGGATTGGAATTTGTCACTGGGATTTTATGCCAGTTAATTAAAAGCCTGCTTAATCTTCAACTCTAACCTTTTTATTTCTCTCCAGGCTTAGTTAATATCCATTATTTTGGTTGGGTCATATAGATAAAACTAAAAGCATCCTAGTACTAGACAGAGCGTTCATTTATTAAATTGAGAAATGGGTGGGCATGAAGGTGGAATGGCGCTCAACATAATTCTCCTTTCTGTCCCGAAACTTGATAAATGTCTTCAGGGAAAGAGCCTGGGAGCTCATTTTCCTTTTCAAGGGTCTTTCTTTGGCGTCTCTGGGCCTCCTGGTATTTGTGGCTTCAGAATGTCTCCATTTCCTTTGAGTAATTGCACATTTTAATTGGCATTTCTAGTTGTTTTTGGCAAGACTGTTGCTTTGCTCCCAGCCGGTCCATCCCAGCGGAAGCAAAAGGTTGATTGGAAGAAGTTGGGCTTATGGTGCTTCTCCAGTGGAAAGATCGTTGAAGTTCATGAGCAGAAATAAGACTGTTCTTAATGAAGGATCTTCCCGCTGAGTTAATTAGGGAATATTCCATTTAAAAAAAATAATAGTGATTGGGACAATGTTTTTAAAAACAGATCTTTAACCTTAATGAGGAACACCGTTTGGGTCACTGAATGGTTTTTTAATGTAGTTTGGGTACTTTATATCAATATTGGCTAATATGGAGTCTTACTTTCTAAATTTTCCTTTTTAGCTTTTCTTAATTTTAGGTTTGTTGCCTGCCAAATTGAGGAAATTCAGTCCAAGAGAATGCATCATGTTTTAATGTTTCCTTGCACAAGTAGTATGAATTCTGAAGACTTAATGAGAGACATTTTGCTGTGCATTCTTATAGTTTGTTCCCCTTCACTCAGAAAAATACTCTATTATTGCTCCTGAATTTTGAGTTTTCAGCACCTTGTCCCATATTCGGATGAAGTATCCCTTTGGATATGCTCTAAGGAAATTACCTTAGCAATAATGCGGCGTCTTCCTTGTTTTCTCTGAATCTTCTATCCCGAGAGAAAAGTAGCATGTGTTGAAATGAGTCTTCTGTCTTCTGTATATTTTTGGAAAGCCTCAGATTTCCATCCATTTTTTCTGGTGATCATCAGTTTTATAGCTTCATCTGTTGGTATCCTCGCGGTTGAGATGGCACACTTCGGAGTCATCCTGCATGTGTGCAGACATCATTTTCACAGTTATAACGTGTGTCTAGCCTGGGGCAAGTCATTGAGCTTTTGCCTGCCTCTCTCCTCTTCCACATAATGGGAGAAATTAAGATTCTCTAGTACATGGTCATTATGAAGATTGTCTGACACATGATCTGAACATAAATAAAGTGTCTTAAGCGGTCAGATCATCCGATACATTTTTAGATCTGTCCCCAAGGTAAACTGCTGACCTTCAAGCTGCAAGGGTATAAACCTCTGACTCCAAGTGCCCGTAACTCTTGTGCATACCTCCTCCTCCTGCATTTTCTTTCCCTTGACCCAGGCATGTAACACATGATTACTCACAGAAATATCTTTGCTTGTTCATTTTTTTGCTCCTTCAGCTATTCAATATTTGTGCAATGCATTATCTATATATATAAAAGCCTAATATGCTAAGTGTCTGGCCATTAAACTAGTTGCTATGATGTGCACTGACCACCAGGAGGCAGTAGGTTAGCTTGCTGCTAGGGTCTGGCTGATCAGGACTGTGCCAGACAGGCCCAGACAAGCCCTGGAGCCCTCCCGGTGTTCTTCCCTGGCCCTGATCATGCACCAGGGGGATCCCTTGGCCTAACCTGTACCCTTTTGCAATCCGGGACCCTTCAGGGGATGTCATAGAGCTGGTTTCAGCCTGATCCCCACAGGCCAGGCCAAGGGACTCCTCTAGTGCATGAATCTGTGCACTGGGCCTCTAGTCTGTAGTATAATTATCTCTCAAATAACTAGCACCATTTTTTTTTCTTTCTTTCAGATTGGACCTTGAGAGATACATGTGTGGCTCTCTTATTAAACTCTCTCTTATTTCCATAGCTTGATTCAAATCATTCAAACATACTTTAAATAGTTCAGTGCTTGTGACTGTTTTTCATGGATTAATCTGCACCTTAACCCATGTCGTACAAGTGTGATTATAATTGTCTAAGAGTCTGGCAGAGACATGGGTCAGCAATTATCCCCGATCCCAGATTTTATGATACAGTCTCACTGGGATTAGTATGTTAAGAGATTCCTCTAATGGTTTCTTTTCTGCATACAAACAGTTTTTTTTAATTACATTTCTGTGTCAGACTTGAAACCTGCCTCAAATGCCATCATTTTCATATGTCAACAGTTTGATTGACCCGTCTGTAAAGTATATATTTCATGGGAAATTTGCATTGTTACCCTAGAAGATACTCATTCTATTAGTGTGCTCACACCATATGGAACACAATCAGAAACCACTTTGTATGAAATCATTGACTCAGGAATCGCATCTGCTGGCTTAAAATGGAATATAATGTAAAATATACATCTGTTTATGTTGGGGATGTGACCAGAAGTTTCTAATTAAGAATTGATACTGCATATATAAAGCTCATGCAACAAAACCATCTAGAGTATTGTCAGTTACTCAAATTGAGAGGAAGTGTGTTTATTTTTATCACATAGGTCAAGTACATTATATATATCTATATATCTATATATATACCAGAGGCCCAGTGCACGAAATTCATGCACCAGTGGGGTCCCTTAGCCTGGCCTGTGGTATCAGGCCAAAACTGGCTCTCCAACATCCCCCAAGGGGTCCCAGATTGCGAGAGGGCACAGGTCAGCCTGAGAGACTCCACCAGTGCACAATCAGGGCTAGGGAGGGACGCAGGTGGTTGGCCAGCCAGGGAGGGACTGCAGGAGTGCTTCAGGGTGTGTCTGGCCTGTCTCACTCAGTTCTGATCAGCCAGACCCCAGCAGCAAGCAAACCTACCGGTTGCAGTATCTGCCCCTTAGTGGTCAGTGTACATCATAGCTACTGGTCGACCAATCAACAGATCTGCCCCCTGATGGTCAGTGCACATCATACTGAGCTGTTGAGCAGCCTTAGCGTATCATTAGCATATTACGCTTATGCCAGTTATCAGCATTATGCCAGTTATCAGCATTCGTGATCTGAAAAAAATCAAATTCTCAAATAAGTACTAAAAAAAGGGAAAATATTAGAGAAGAAGACTGTGATTTATGAAATGATTCCCTCTCCCTGTTGTTGTGAGGGCGAATGTCCAGGGCCATCGGCTTTCGTTGCTCCTCCCACACACATGTCCATTCTCACCACACGCCAGGAAATCTTGACAAAACACATTTTTAAAAATCTTCCTGCCACCATGTCTCATAAACTGTCAAACATCTGAAAATGTCCATTTTCACAAACAGGAAGCATCAGGGTGAACGTGTTGGGCTGCAGCCTTGGTAAATAGTTGATGCTATTTTCTACGAATGTTTCAGTTATGGTCAGTGCAGCTGCTAAGTGTTCTGATCCAATAAGACATCACAGAGTGAAGTGGGCTCTGGGGGCGGTAAAAGCATTCGGGCCCCGTTCAGGGAAGTTTGCGGACTCTCACAAAACCTTTAGAAAAGCAGCCTCCACTCCCCAGTCACATATTTCCTCTTCTTCGCAGTGATTTCTGCCTCAACAATCTCAGGACTTACTGATTCACGCTCTCCCCTCATCCCTTAACCTGTTTGTTCACACTTGGTGCTGCTGAAGACTTTAAAATATTGATCTCTTGTTATTACTCCCTGCTATACTCCATCTTGTTGGTTCTTCCCCTTTCTGATCCCATGAAATGAAAAATAAATGCAGAAAAAAGAGGGTCTTCTAATTAGACATTATTTCAAATAAATGAAGGAGCTCTTGAACTGAAGTAATACTTTCAACAATAGAGATACACTTTAAAAAAAAATGCTTGACATTAAAATTATTAGGAGGTAAACACAGGGGTGGGGAACCTTTTTTTTTCTGCCAGGGGCCATTTGGATATTTATAACATAATTCAGGGAGGGGCTAAACACAATTATCAACTTAAACATTTGCTTGCTATATTTCGTCAAACAGTTAATGAACTTACCCCTGATGTCTTGGCAGGGAGAGACGAAAAGATTTCAGGGGCCTTAGATGGCCCTTGGGCCATATGTTCCCCTCCCCTGAGATAAAGTATGTAATAATGCAGTCATTTAAAAAAAAATGGTAGAGCGTCGGTCTGCGGACTGAAAGGTCCCAGGTTCGATTCCGGTCAAGAGCATATACATTGGTTGCGGGCACATCCCCCAGTAGGGGACGTGTAAGAGGCAGCTGGTCGATGTTTCTCTCTCATCGACGTTTCTAACTCTCCCTCTCCCTTCCTCTCTGTAAAAAATCAATAAAATATATATATATTATCACCATTTGGGCATTACCTCCTTTGGTCCTATGTGTGGGTGTACACACAAACTAGAATACTAAACCATAGGTGACACTCTACGTTCTAATGTAGAGACTATCCTTGCCCTTAACCTGCATGATAGAAGGAGTTTCAGAGATCTTTAGATCTGTGAGTTGCTTTTTCAGTTGCTTTTTCAGGAGTACAGTAACTTGTACAGAGCTGTTGAGGAAGCTGCTAGAAGATCCGCATTGCCTGAGGCAAGTGTAAGAAATACCACCACCTGGAGAACAGGCATTTTTGGAGGGGAAAAGGTCTCTATTTCATAAACTTTTATATACCTGACATTTGCTTAGGAAGAGCGATATAGATCAATATCATTAGTGCCTGAGGCCCTAAACGCCCATCTTTGCAAGCACAACGCAATGTCTTTCAGATGGTGGTGGGGCTCAGCATAGAAACCCAACATGGAAATGAATAGGTGTGCTCCCTTCCTGACAAAAGAGGCTAATGGAAGCTGCCCAGCTCTAACTTCTCACATTAAATTGAAATTACACCCCTACATCGTGCCCATGGCAGAAGCTAGGCATACCTCTCCCGTGTTAAGACACTGCAAAAAAATATTGGCCAAAGCCAAGATTTAAACGATGTCACTGAGAGCATCGGCTCTCACACTAAATAAGACAGTGTGGGGAGGGAGGGGGACTGGTGACTGGGATTCAAGATAAATCACATGGCACCAGAGTCATTCTGGAGCACTTAAGTCTTCCCTCCCCGCCCTGCAGCTGGCATCCCGTAAAGTTGTGTTTTAAGGGAATTGTTGTTCTTCACAGTTTTTAACAGTTTAGTGTTTAGACTTTGAAGTGACAACGAAATATTAAGAAAAAAGTTCACACGAAAAAAAAGAAGATTCACTGAGGTAAATGCACTTTTTAAAACATTAAAAAAAATGACTTCAGAGAGGAAACGAGAGGGAGAGAGAAAAAATATCAATGATGAGAGAGAATCATTGATGAGCTGCCTCCTGCGCACCCCCTACTGGGGATCCAGCCTACAACGGGGCATGTGCCCTGACTGGGAATCAAATCAAGACCTTCCGATTTATAGATCAACGCCTAACCCCTGAGCCAGACCAGCCAGGCAAGGTAAATGCACTTCTGAGTTTGAGAGAGGACTGGTAGTATGTGAGCGGATTCTTCAAAAGGAATCAAAACACTGTAAGCAGAACATGAGGAACATGATTGATTGATTATTTTATTATTTTATTATTATTTTTTTTTGGCTAGGAAAAAATACGAATTGTGTGAAACAAAAATGGTGATCAGAATTTGTTTTTTGTTTTTTTTTTCAAAGATCATGGAATTTTCTTTTAATGATAATGATAATTTTTTTTTTTTTTCACTCTGAGAAGGGAAAACGAAACTAACCATGACGTTGACAATTCCTTCCTCTGCACATGGATGTTTCTGATTAAAAATCTCCTCCCTCTAACCTCCTAGTCTTTCCTGCCTGTCACTAACAGGTAGTCTCTTCATGGGAAGAGAAGCTAGTGGATCACCTACCCTCTGTCTAAATGCTGTACACTTAGCTCTGTCTCATAAATAGGTATCATTTAACCTTACAGGAAACTGTACGATTGGTGTTTTACAGTTTAAAAATGGCTCAGCTTTAAAAAAAAAAAATCTTTAATGTTGAGAATATTACAGATGTCCCTCCCTTTTTCCCCCCTTGCCCTCCACCACCCGGTTCCTGCCCCACCCCAAGCCTCCCCCACACTACCGTCTGCGCCCATGCAATGCCTTTATGCATACAAGTTCTTCAGTTAATCTCTTCCCACCTCCCTCCTACCCTATGAGATTCGTCCGTCTGCTCCACGTTTCCACGACTCTGGCTCAATTTTATTCATCATTTTATTGTGTTCTTTAGATTCCACATGTAAGTGAGGTCATGTGATACTTGTCTTCCTCTGACTCTCTCAGGGTAAAATTTTAAGCAGAATTTCTGTACGATTTTAAGATCATCTGGACACACCGGGCATTGTTCTGAAGAATAGCACAGAAGAGATTCTTGTATTTGAAAGCATGTTTTACATGTGAGAGTAAATTGTGTGTCAATATAAAGAGGAGCAGCCGACAACGGTTTGGCTCAGTGGATAGAGCTTCAGTGTGCGGACTGAAAGGTCCCAGGTTCGATCCCGGTCAAGGGCATGTACGTTGGTTGCGGGCACATGCCCAATAGGGGGTGTGCAGGAGGCAGCTGGTCTATGTTTTTCTTTCATCGATGTTTCTAGCTCTCTATTCCTCTCCCTTCCTCTCTGTAAAAAATCAATAAAATATATTTTAAAAAAATAGGAGCAGTGCCTACCAGATCATATCTTAGTCGAAACAGTCACCAGTAATTCATCAGGCACAGAGCTCCAGTGAGATGGAGCCACCCATCGTTAATTGCCTGTGGGGCCATAAGGCTCAGTCCGAACAGGTGAGGAAGAGAGTACTTAGCACTCTGGAGATGAAAGCACAGGGACTGAAATCATCCTGAAAATGACTCCATCAAAGTGTCACGCTGTTCGTCATAGTTCAAAGAATTAGGGTCTGGATGAAGTTCTAGGTGTGGCTTGGAGGAATTGGCGTTACAGGGAAGGCATTTAAAGAATCGTTAATCACATCATGGAAAGGTCTCACCCAGCCCCGGGTACCTTATACCCGATGCACCCAGTAAACACACCTGGCATTTGCTAAACGTGCCCGAGTCTAAAAATCAGTGTGAGCTGTCCTGTCTTCGGTGGGATGGGATGACAGTGGCAGTTAGCATTGTAGACATTATGGTTCTTAAAAGACAGTACAATTGTGGAACCTTTAATGAAGTTTTAAGTTCTGGTGACATTGAAGGTGTTATGAGAATTTGGTCTGATTTATAATCAATATGTAAATGCAATATGAAGTTAACCAAGGGACATTAAATGACATTGATATTTTTTAGATGGAGCCAAAAGTGTTTATGAGAAGACTTTGCATAAACCATTTTGTTCAGGCTAATCCATTGGGAAGGAGGCATTTCATGGTTTATTCTTTTATATATATAATTTCAGAGAGGAAGGGAGAGAGAGAGAAACATCAATGATGAGTGGGAATAATTGATCAGCTGCCTCCTGCACGCCTCCTACTGGGGATCAAACCCAAAACCTGGGAATTTCCTTGACTGGGAATTAAACTATGATCTTCTGGTTCATAGGTCAATGCTCAACCACTGAGTCACACTGGCCAGGCTGGATTATTCTTGGAATTTCGATTTGGAAGTTAATGTTTGAGAGAAGCAATGGAGAGAAGATCCATAAACAGACTGTTATTTAATATGTAACAAATGCAGCATTTAAAATCAGTGAGAAAGATATAATTGTTTTCCTGAGATTGTGTTGGCACAATAGGCTAGTGTTTGGGAAAACAACTATAGATAGATTAAAAGTGTAAAAGCAAACACTGAATCATAAAAATAAGTAACAAAGTATGGGTGATTTTTTTAAGATGATTTAAAAAAAAAAATTGAAAAGGATATATATTTGGATTCAATGAAACAATGTGAGTCATGGGTGAAAAATGGGGTCCCTGTCTCCCAGGCTCTGTGGCAGCTGAACCGATTGCCAATAGCATCAATTAGGAAACACTGATGCCGTAGGCATGGTGAGATGACCCGCCTCCCCCCCAAACTTCTTTCTTTAGCTCACCCCAGAGGATAGAATTCTCCTGCCCATTGTCTCAGTGCCATTGGGTTTTATCTCTCCTGTTGCCATTGCTTCACATGAAGTCTTCCTTGCTTTACTTCTTCCAGGGTGAGTTTTCCTTGACATGATATGGAGGCTAAAAAGAGCATCTCAAACATATGTGTAATGAGCCCTAGCCGGTTTGGCTTAGGGGATAGAGTGTCAGGACTGCAGACTGAAGTGTCCGGGTTCGATTTTGGCCAAGGGCGCATGCCTGGATTGCGGGGGCGTGCAGGAGGCAGCCAATCAATGATTCTCTCTCATCATTGATGTTTCTATCTCTCTCTTCCTCTCCCTTCCTCTCTCATATATAAACAATGTGTAATGCAAGTCCCACTCCCATGTTATTTCCCATGTGACGTGTTATATTATTTACACCGCATCTACCTAATAAAAGAGTAACATGCTAATTGACTGTACCTTCTTGAAGCCCACCAGCCAAACAGGAGTGAGTATGCAAATTAACCCAACAAAGATGGAGGGTTAATTTGCATACACAGGCATGGAGTAGCTGGGGGTAGGGTGGGATGCTTGCTTCGTCACCATGGCAACCACGCAGCTATTCCACACCACCCCGGCTACTCTGGGCCTCTGGACAACATGTGAAGGTGGAAAGGCAGTTCCAGGCCAGAGAGGAAAGGTGGCTCTTGCCAGAGCAAAAGCACTGCTGGCAGCCAGGGGAAGGAAGGCCCATTCTTGCAGGAATCTTCATGCATCTGGCCTCTAGTTGTATGTAAATTACTAAGCAACATCATTAACCTGAAACTCAGAGGTATCTTTTCAAATGAAATTTCCATGTGAGCTTCACTTTTCTGGCTAACTTGCACATTCGGCTATGAAATATATACTTTAAATCGGATACTATTCCAATTCTAAATGATTTGTAGCATGTAGTAGTGAATATTCAACATTCATAGCTAGCCATAATTTTAGAGATGGCCTCATTATAAAATCAGAGTATTAGTGTAGTGGATTTCTATTTATGATTATGCTTTTAAGGCTTAATATATGTATTAATCATGTCATCCAGTTTATTTTAATTAATAGTGCAGTAAATATTTTTGAGAGTACTGCTTTTTAACACATTGAAACTTAACATGGGATAAAATAGCCTTCCATCTTTAAAAAAAAAAAAGATATTGCTTAGAACATATTAATGATTTCTGTGTTTCAGCCAATGTAATTTGATGTAATTACATTCCTGGAAGGACTTTCACGTTGATTCTGCTGATGAAGGCAGCCGCTGAGAGGACACAGTGACCACATTAGAGATAACGGTCTTGTGATAACTCCCAGGGTGCTGTTTAAGCATCATCCTGAGCTGTCCATTGGAAGTACCACACTCCCATTTGTGCACAGTCACGCACTTTTCAATTCTGTTAGGTTGTCCATGAGTTTCACCTCTTTGGTGAAAGTGCACTAGAGATTGGCATGCAGATGCAGAAACTACTTTTCCATGAAGTCAGTGAGAAAAGCAAAAATATTAGTCATGAACTAGAAACACCATTAGGATGAAAATAGAAAACTTGAGACTGCTCCAAAGGGCTGACAAGAAATGTATAAACACTTGATTCTTTTTAAAAATACATATCAGGACATACAAACTCATGTAAATAATGGAAAGCAGATTTTTCCTGCCAGAGCCGCTCAGAGCATAGGAACCCATGCAGAATGTTTAACGTGTGGTGATTCTACCTCATGTATGGTGGTGACTCAGGAAAAGGATATTACAGGAAAGGAGAGTGGAACCGCCCTTGCCGGGTTTGCTCAGTGGATAGAGAATCAGCCTATGAATGATATGGTCCTGGGTTTGATTCAGGTCAAGGGCACCTCAGTTGTCAGGGGCTGGAGGCAACCAATAGATGTGTCTCTCTCATATCGATGTTTCTCTCTATCTCTTCCTCCCTTACACTCCATCTAAGAATCAATGTAAAAATATCATGGGGTGAGGATTAACAACAACAAAAAAAGAACAAAGAACAGCAGAACAGAAAACCATGTGCTCTGGATCTAATGTGAGATACGTAAATATAGGATTGGTCAAACGCAGTATGCTAATTTCATTCATTTGGGGAAATGCAATTGATTAAGCATCAATTTGGGGATCAGTTACTATAGTTTTATTTCTAAATAGATGGAAAAGATATTTACAAAGAGACTTATTGATTAATACTTGTGGTGAAGACTGGGACTAGAAAGTGTAGCACTAGTGATATGCTGATAAATGTTTAATAATAAATTCAATGTTCACATTGTGAATAGTATATCCAGAATATATATTATAATATTGAATACTTCCTTACATTTAGAATTATTTTATCTTAATTAAAGATTGGTGTAGCCCTAGCCAGTTTGGCTCAGTGGATAGAGCGTTGGCATACAGAGCAGAGGGTCCCAGATTTGATTCCGGGTCCTGGATGGGTGCATGCAGGAGGCAGCCAATTGATGTGTTTCTCTCGCATTGGTGTTTCTGTCTCTCCCTCTCTCTTCCACTCTTTCTGGAAATCAATGGGAAAAAATACCTTCAGGTGCGGATTAAAATAACCAAATAAATAAATTGTGGTATAAAAATGTAAAGAAACATGATCATTACTAAACATGCACACGAGAAAGAGCTTAATCTTTTACGTAACCCTATACCTAATCCTATAGAGAAATCCTAGCTGAAGTTCTTATGCATCGATCCTTCTTAGCGGTGCTGGGCACATCCCATGCATGTAGCTACAAACCCTGCCCATGGGTTTCTAAAGGACACGAGGACTTCCCAGGAGTCCACTGAGTTGCTCTTGGAATGTTTCTCATGACTACATACTCTGCAAAGCAGCTCCGAGCGTTCTGTGTCCTGGGGATTTGTCAAGGGGCCTGCAATGTATCAAGCAAATTAAACAAAGCTCACCGTTATAAAGGCAGGCAGAAACCAGGAGATACTGAAAACAAAAATCTCGGGAGATCACTTATTGTTTCAATTCTTGGTTGTTTGTTTGTTCTCTTTTCCTGGAAGAATACAAGACACATCGCCTTTTATTCTGCACATAAGCATTGTTTCTGTAACATTCACCAATGGCTACGTTGGGAATAATTAGTGGAAACGAGTACCTCCCTAATTAATGAACGCAAAAAAGAGCTGGGATGCACTGGGAAGGCACTTAGAAGTCCTTGCAAACATTTACGTTTTGCAAATGCTCTCTGAAGGACACGCTTTTATATCATGTATATTGCTCTAAAATACGTAAAGTGTCTTACCGTAGCTTAATGATATTAAAATGCTAGCTAATGATGCTTAATAGAAATCAAGGGCTTCCACATGATGGGTTCAAAGTGGTAGGAAGATGTCTAATTTATTAGATCATTATTAGATCATAATTTTTTCCCCCCTAAAAGCTATTCTGTAACATATTTGGGTGGAATGTGGGCAGGCTCTGAAGTATCAATAGCTCCTACAAATTGTTGTTTTCCCAGTCCTCTTACTCTCTTTCTCCATGGAAACTTTTAAAAAACATTGCTTTAAAACAAAAAAACAAAAACAAAAAACAACAACAACTATTTTCACATAGTTGACCTTTGCCTCAAATTCCCCTAGCTATTTCACAAAGAAATCAGATGCCTAAGGAACCTGTAATGTGACTTCCATTTGCTTATGGAGCTGTCTCCCTCAATAGAAAAAACAAAACAAAAAAACATTATATACCAAACCCTAAATAACATGGATTTATCACAGCTTCAAAAAACTAAATGTTTTCAAAATTAAAAAGTTCAAGTTCAGATTCTTTATACTTTTTAACTTAAACATTAATTAACATGAAGCGAATTTATTTTCTATTCCCTAGGGACTCAAGATGAAGTTAGATTTTGCAATCCAAATACTATCTTTTAATTAAATAAGCAAAAGTAAAAGTAATCCAGTATTTTTATGTGCAGAAATTGATCCATATATTCAGTGGAGTAAAAATTAAGTGGGTCATATTAAAATACTTTCATCCAAATGGTTTGAGTATTTAACAGATGTTGAAATTACGTTAATTGAAAATTAGGACTTAAGTTAGCTAAAAATGATTTGCATTTTTACAAAGGTTAATTAATAATTTTACCAGTATCTCACCTATATAATATTATTTGAAACATATCACCTATACAAAGTTAGGTGTGTGATTTGTCTGTATTTTATGCCTCATGAAAACTGCACACCTTAGAAAGAGTATACGAAGTTGGCTTCATGTATTTCTGTCCCTATATGTTAATATAACCTCTAGAAGTTCTGAAAGTCATCATTTTATACCTATAATATGAGACTTGAAGTTTATTGACAAAGACATTGACAGTTGACCAAGGTAAAAAAAAACTGAATAGGGAAAACTGAAAATGTTTTGAATATCTTAAGCACTAAGTCAGTTATTTTATAGATATACTAGAATCACAGTGTACAAAATTTGTGCATGGGGAGGGGTGTCTCAACCTGTCCTGCACCCTCTCTAATCTGGGATCCCTCTTGCAATCCAGAACCACTGGCTCCTAACTGCTCACCTGTCTGCCTGCCTGATGCCTCTAACTGCTCCTCTGCCACCCTGATCCCCTTAACTGATCTCCCCTACTGGCCTGATCCCCCTAACTGCCTATATGCTCACTTCCTCTCTGTGCCCTTCTGATCCCCGGTGCAGGCATGCTGAGAGCTCTCCACTGCAGCCCTGTCCCCATCCTGATTGGTTGTTTTGTAATGGCATCCTGGCCAATTTGAATATTCCTCCATTATTAGTATAAACTAGAGGCCCAATGCATGATATTTGTGCATGGGTATGCCCCTAGTGGCTGCCAGCTGCTGGCTGGGGCCTTCCTTTGTTCTGCACCATCCCCTGGTGGTCAGCACATGTCATAGCCAGTGATCAAACTCCTGGCTGGTCAAACTCCCGAAGGGACACTTTGCATATTAGGCTTTTATATTATAGATATACATTTATAACATATATACTCTATATTGAAGGACATATATATTTATGTAATTTCACAAAAATCTAAGGTAATTCTGTTTATATAAAAAAACATGTTTCCAAAGCAAGTGGCATGATGTAAAATAATTATTTTATTTGGAGTTTAAACTTTATTACAGGGGTTTAGGTATGATTTGAGGGGTACAGGGGGACGCTAATTTTGTTTAGGGATATCTCAGTTACCTTACCACGGCTGTCACTTATTCCTTGGGTGATCTTAGGCAAGTTCTTACAACTCTCTGGCCTTCAGCCTTGATTGTTTTGTTTGATATTAATGTGTGTAGTGGTGAGTGTGAGGCCAGTGGAAAAAACATACAGAAAATATCTCCACAGTAGACAGCCTGAGTTAGTCCTTTATGACTAACATGGGAGGTGACAAAGCTAACTAGAAACATGAATTCCATCCAACCATTATTTTATGTTCTCTGCCACAGTATCTATTCAGAGTGAGTTGTGATACCTGCAACTGTTATTATTTTGATCATACTACATGAACTAGAGCTGTCCCCGGTGGTTCATTTAATCTCCTGCATTGGACTTATTGGGATTAATCAATGTGCAGGCAATATCTGATCTGTGTTTCCCCAGTCTCCCTCCTTGAGTTCTAGAAATGGGTAGCCACAGCAAAATGGATACGTTCTGTGTATTGGCAAGCATCTCACAGTTAGAGTGTCAGAAACATGTCCATCCGGATCCCTTTCAAGCTTCTTCTTCCTTATTTCTGTCTCATAAAACAGCGACAGCCAGCGCCCGTATTCTTGGCCCAGAAACTTAAGTCGGTCATAAATCATGTTCAAGTGGCCTGTTTATGTAAACCCCCTCCCTCCCCACTGACACTCTCTGAGTCCATAACACAACCATTTGTCTTCATTTCCCATCTATTCTTCAGTGCGACCCTAAGTTACAGTCTGAAAGTGAATACCTGATGATGTCATTTCCCTCTCTCAGGCTCCTCCGAAACCTTCCCATTCTCTTCAGCTCAAGTAAGAAAGCCCCACGGGACCTGTTCTCCTGCTGCCTCTTCCATTTTTATCCCTGTCAAGTAGGAAACTGTCTCACACATTTATGATCGGCTTTGGGATGAATGAATGCATGTTCCCAGCCAGCAGAGTTCTGTAATTTTATTTGGAGGACTCCTGCTCATTTCTGGAATGGGGACTTTTAACATTGTAGTCATTGAAAGGAAGTCCAGCGAAGATAGCGAAGGGGTGACTTCATTTTTACAACGTCATCTCAGTGTGACACCTCTGTAAGCTGGAATATAAATCAGCGAGCCTACCTATGACAGATGTGTATTTTTAAGATATGCATCACTCTAAAGGACAAACTAAATGTGTCCTTGGTTTGACGGATGTTCTGTATTCAGTTTCAAACTCCTTACCTCAACCACATTTAGAAGAAGCTCAAAAAATGATCTAAAAAACCACTGAGCCTTAGCTGGTTTGGCTTAGTGGATAGAGCATCAGCCTGTGGACTGAAGGGTCCCTGGTTCCATTCGGGTCAAGGGCACAAGCCCAGGTTGCTGGCTCAGTCCCCAGTGTGAGGTTTGTAGAAGTCAGTCAATCAGTGGATCTCTCTCATCATTGATGTTTCTGTCTCTCTTTCCATTCCTCTCTGAAACTAATAAAAATATATTTAAAATAAAATAAAAAGCCATGGAATCATGGGAGAAAGGAATTAGTCAGAATTGCTTAACTGGTCCATGCATACATGGATGCTTGTGTAGGTAGACCACTGTCCTACATGTCCAGTGTCAAATTGGAAATAGGTGTATATTTCTGGAAGGAGAGAGTTCAGAATTTATCTTGGTGAAAAAAAATCTTAGGTGTTTACATAAAGTATTAGCAATTTTCAATTGATTAATGAAATTCCAGTAGATAAGAATTGACTAACTACCTTCATATATACTTGTCTTCTTTTGAGGGGAAAAAGTTATTTTATTATTTTACCTAAAATATTCAAACTCTTACATAAGACATTTTGTTTATCAGACACAATAATAGGTATACTAAAAGATGGACACCAATAAGTAAAAATGAGTCCCACCCGTGATCTCCCGGGAGGTGGGGTGAGGGGAGAACAGAAGTAGGAGATTGGATGAACAGGAAATGATTTAACCAATCAATCATGGCTAGGTAATGGAGCCTCCATAAAAACCCAAAAGGAAGTGTTTGCAGGTCTCCCAGGATGGTGACTAGGGGAGAGCAGTGAGCTCAGAGAGAGGAAGTTCTCCTTTTTATTGGGCCCATGCATCCCTTCCACTTGGCTGTTCCTCAGTTATATCCTTTTATAATAAACCATCTAATAAGTACGAAGGCCAAGGAAAGAAATGCCCTGCAGTGGAACGACTGAAAATATGGCGATAGAAGGTTAATTAACTATGCTTTTCAAGAATTATTGGGTAGTCCTAACTGGTTTGGCTTAGTGGATAGAGCATCAGCCTGCAGACTGAGGGTCCCAGGTTCGATTTCAGTCAAGGGCATGTACCTTGGTTGTGGGCACATCCCCAGTAAGGGGTGTGCAGGAGGTATCCGATCAATGACTCTCTTTTATCATTGGTGTTTCTCTCTCTCTTCCTCTCTGAAATCAATAAAAATATATTTTAAAAAAGAGTCAATGGGTAGAGTACATGGCTACCTGAGCTCCATTATGCTTCACAGAGGAAAGGCCACTCATAATTATTCTTTTTTTTAAATTAAATTATTATTTTTGTACATATACCATTGCCCACCCCCTCCTATACATTCCCTCCCTCCCCAGAGTTTTGTGTCCATTGGTTGTACTTATATGCATGTATATAAGTCCTTCGGTTGATCTATTATCTTTCCCAGATCTTCCTATCCTTCCCACTGCAATTTGACAGTCTGCTTGTTGCTTTACTGTCTCTATATCTATCTTTTGGTTCTTCAGTTTATAATGTTCTTTATCATCCATAAATAAGTGAGGTCATGTGGTGTTTCTCTTTCATTGACTGGCTTGTTTCACTCAGGATGATGTTCTCCAATTCCATTCAGGTTGCTCATAATTATTCTTTCACATTTATTTTAAAACTACAATGTATAGTCTGTGTAGTTCATGATGAAAACTCTATTCGAAATGACTTCTATTCAAAATAATGTGTACACAAAATATTTAGTAACACATTATCCTATTATTTCCCTAAGTACCACTTTAAGTACCATTAGGTTTCACTTGGAATCTTCTCTTCATAAAAGATAAATAAATTGAGAATTAATAAAGTGTTCTGTGCAAGACCTGCTGAGTAAAAAGGTGTGCTTTCCCTACTTACTTTAACTGTATTTAAAAAATAAAAGACATTTAGTTCTATAATTTCATATAGTGCAAAGAAATAGCTTGCTCCTAAAATAGCATGCTTCAAATTATGTTCTTCACATGAGATGATAATAAGTAAATATTCATAAGCAAGGAATATGATTACTGTAACAAAGGATATTCTGTGTTGTACAACTCTTTTATAATGTAGCTCCATAGTTAATTCCATCAAAATATCATTATTAAGTATTATTTATTAAAATATCATTAAGTATTATTTATCTCTCAGGTTTGAGGGGAAATCCAGAGAAGTATAAATAAGATTCCTTTCCTCATTAGTTTAGCATGTTCTTGGCTAGAAAAGACGAATAATATGTAAATAAGATACAGATAAAATATAAGCAGAATACATACTCCCAATGATGAATTTCAGAATCATCTGTCTTGTTGACTTGATAATAATGCAAGGTATTAATTCTGTAGAACATAACCCTCCCTTTAAAATAACATCTTTCCTCAACCAAAGATTTAAGGACAATTTAGCAGTTAGTATAAGGAGCCTGGAGTTTTAAGGCAAATTAAATAGTTAATATCTGAATAGCCAGCAATTCCTCCTCTGTTATCTAAGGTCTAGCTGGAAGTCAACCTTCATCTTGTTGGGCAGACATTGTTTACCTCAGATTCAAATACAAAGGTAACTTCCCCAATTACCAATTTGCAGCTTTCACATATTATTTTGCAAAAATAAAAAAAAAATTTAAAATTACCCTGTTTTGAAATTGGTAATTAATCTCAAAATTTGTGTGTGACCGGCCTATGGTGAGTTAGATAAGGACAAGAGTGGAGTCCTTCGTTGACGCGTTGAGGAAAGGCATTCTAAATACGCTTATCAATACCTAACTGTTTCCCAACACAAAGTTTATTTATGCATGAATCGGCTTTTCAAGATAATTAAGAGTATCTGCAAAGAGGAAATTTCAGAAAATGCAAAACAATTATCAGATTGAGATCGAGCATGATTTTTTTACTTAAGATTCCAGGTCATGACTGGAAGCCATCACATACACATATAAATACACCTTAAGCCAAGATAAAATTTTCTGTGATTTTTTAAAATATATTTTTTATTGATTTTTTTTTTTACAGAGAGGAAGGGAGAGAGATAAAGAGCTAAAAACGTCGATGAGAGAGAAATATCAATCAGTTGCCTCCTGCACACCCCCACTGGGGATGTGCCCGCAACCAATGTACATGCCCTTGACAGGAATTGAACCTGAGACCCCCCAGGCCGCAGACCGATGCTCCACCACTGAGCCAAACCCGATTCGGCTGTGATGTTTTTGACCACCGAGTGTAATTAATTGCAGTTACATATCTTGTCCTAATTTCTTGGAAAAATAATATCATAATATGTTGTGTGTTTTTTTTAAATGTGATATTCTATACCTGCCTCTTCAGATAATTTTTTTCCCACACATCAATTTTTCACAAAATATGCGATAACATTTCTCATTTCTGTTACAGTGGAATTTAGAATTCCAATATAAATTATACCAGTGAAGAAATTTTACCATTTTGAATGTCACTAACAACTCTATTTTTGGATTTCATAAAATATGAGATGAAAATGAGGTTCTAAAAGGGCCGTAAAAATCTTAGCAGAATCTGAGCAAGAAGAAAAGGAAACTCATGAATTACATGGATTAGCGCAGGATCAAATAATAGTTGTGAAGGGAGTGGGTGGCCCTCTCTCTTCTCCTGACTAGTCTGTTTCCTAGGAAACAAAGGCTGAATGATTGCACAAATGACCTTCTGCCTGTGGATTCAAATTGATGAAATTATATAGGACTGTATTCGATGCAGAAGAAGAAAAGCTAGTTGGTAGGATGAATTTATTAGGTAAAATGGAAAAGTTTTAAATACTTATTTTACTTTCCAAGAGTTTAAAAAAAAAAAAAAGTTCGTGTTAAAATCTTCTGTCTGGACTATTAAAGTCCCTATCCTATCAAGTCCCGAGATTGTAATACAACTGGTCAACCAGCATGGTGATTAAACACCTCTGTTTCATCGTATTTCACAGGGAGCTGTTCACTAACTCAACTCTGGCTCTTACCAGTCCGGCTAAATTTGATTCCAACAGGCACCCAGATGGTATCAGTGGGATGTCGTTTTGACTAGCAGCAAAGTGTTTATTAAATGGTCTCTGTCTGATGGACTTCCAGCAAAATGAACCCAGCACAAGGATATTAAACACAGAAGCCTTCACGGAGTTGGACAAACACAGCTTTCTCAGAGAGGAGCCTGGTGATGCATTGCCTCTGATCATTAGAATCACCCTCTGTGAAAGTTATCTACTAGTCACTAAAAGGATAAAAGCATGCCTCTTCCTGGGGGGGAAAAAAAAAGTAACCTTGGACTTGCATGGAAAGAAATTCATGCAGTGTTTTAAAGAGCACGCCTTTTCATGTAGATAAATGCGTTTACAAGTTTGTTGCTACAGGAATAGTTTGTAGGTCTAGTCTGTTCTTTCCTGTCGGAGCTCTGTGTGTCTTATTTTTTTATTTTTTTAAATATATTTTATTGTTTTTTTTTACAGAGAGGAAGGGAGAGGGCTAGAGAGCTAGAAACATCGATGAGAGAGAAACATCGACCAGCTGCTTCCTGCACACCCCCGACTGGGGATGTGCCCGCAACTAATGTACATGCCCTTGACTGGAATCGAACCTGGGACCTTTCAGTCCACAGACCGATGCTCTATCCATTGAGCCAAACTGGTTTCGGCATCTGTGTGTTTTTATTATACTTGAATGAAGCTTTGTGGGAGAAGTCACTTTGCACAGCCCAAGCCCAAGGAGTATGGAGATGTGCTTTACCTCCTGAAGAGTGGAGTGTCTTCCTAGGATTATTTTAAATTCTTCTGCATAGAAAATATTGGTCCACATTTCCTCACTTAATGATTATTCAGCATTTATTTACATTTATATTTTTACTAGAGGTCCAGTGCATGAATTCATGCACCAGTGAGGTCCCCTGGCCTGGCCTGTGGGATTGGGCTGAAACTGGCTCTTCGACATCCCCCCTGAGGGATCGTGGATTGCGAGAGGGTAGAGGCCAGGCCTAAGGACCCCACTGGTGCACAATCGGGGCAGGGGAGGGATGTGGGAGGGCTCCAGGGTGTGTCTGGCCCATCTTGCTCAGTCCTGATTGGCAGGACCCCAGCAGCAAGCTCACCTACTGGTTGGAGTTTTTTCCCCCTGGTGGTCAGTGCATGTCATAGTGACTGGTCGACCAGTTGTTGTCATAGTGAGTGGTTGAGTGGACTAAGCCTATCATTAGCATATTATGCTTTAATTGGTTGAACAGGCAACCAGATGACCAGACACTTAACATACTAGGCTTTTATTAAATAGGAGTTTATTTATTTATTTATTTAGATTTATATATGTATTTAAAGATATTCAGTCTTTCCATTAGCTACTGTGTTCCATTGACAGAACCATAATTTTTTTCTATGTACAACTCTCTTACTTTCTGGGACTACCCACTTTGTACAATTTCTGGTGCTGTTATATATGGTATTAATTCAAATTGTTCAATGCCAGTATTTAAAAAAGCATCTATGTTTTGTATACTAGCCTTGGATCTTGTGACTTTGCTATATTCTCTTACTATTTCAAGGAGTTGTTGAGTTGAGGGGTTTTTACATGGACAATCCTATCTATGAATAAGATAATTGTATTTCTTTCTTTTCAATTGGGTAGCATTTATTTGTTTTTCTTGTTCTATTGCACTAGCAGGAGCTTCCAGGAAGGTGCTAATTGGGAGTGATGAGAGCACATCCTTGTCTTGTTACCAATCTTAGGCTGGAAGCATCCGCTGCTCCAGACTAAGCATGTTGTTGACTATAGTTTTTGTTATAAATACTTTTTATTAACTTGAAGAATTTCCCTATTCTTAGTGTGAGAATTTTAATTTTTTAAGTCATGAATAGATGTTGCAATTTGTCAAATATCCCTTGGCATCAGTAAACAAAAATATATAATTTTTTTCTTTATCCTGTTGATGTAGTGAGTAACTTTATATGATTTTCACCTTTTCAGACAGTTTAGCAGTCCTAAATTAAATTTCTCTTGATAGTGGTCTATTCTTTCTGTATACATTTGTCGGAGTCTATGTCCTAATATTGTGTTGACTTTTGCATCTTTGTTGATGGAGAGATATTTGTCTGTAGTTTTTTTTTATTGCAATGTCTTTACCTGGTTTTGTTTCATTGAATGAGATAGTAAGTTTTCCCTCTGCTTTATACCCTGAGAGAGACTTTAGGAAACTGAAATTATTTCTTTCTTTAAATATTTGCTAGAATTCACCAGTGAAACCATCTGAGCCTCCATTTGAAAGGTTATTTCTTTGAAAGGTTATTGTTTGTTGATTCAATTTCATGAACAGATATAGTCATATTTAGATCTCTATTTCTCTTTGTGTTAGTTTTGCAAGGTTTTCCATCTCACATAATTGATCCCTTTTATCTGTTTTCATTATTCATACTATTCTGTTACTATTCTTCTAATGCCCGTGGGCTCAATACTGCTGATCCCTTTGTAACTTATGATATTGGTAATGTATGTCTTCTGTCGTTTCTCTTGGTTAGTTTGACAAGAACTTTATCAATTGTATTGATCTTTCAGTTTCATCGATTTTTCTCTATTTTTTTTCCTGTTTTCATTTTCATTGATTTCTGCTCTCATTTTGATTTTTCTTTGAGTCTGTTTGCTTTAGGGTAAAAATGTATTTTTTCCCTCTAGTTTTCTAAAGGGAAGCTGAGGTTATTGATTGGAGATCTTTCCTCTTTCCTGTGGTGCATATTTAATGTCATGGATTTTCCTTTAAGCATTGCTTATTCTGCGCCCACAGGGTTCGGTGTGTTGTAATTTTAGTTTCACTTAGTCCAAAATATGTTTCTTAAATGTCAACGAGGACTTTTTTGGTGATGCATGTGCTCTTTAGAATTGTCATGTTTAATATCTAGTTATGTTTTTGTTCCTGATTTACAGTTCAATTTCATCCTGGTTTGACAATACACTTTATGTGGTTTGCCAGTCAGGAATAAATCTGAGCTTAAGTAAGGAGACATCTTACTTGAAAGCTTGATTGTAAGAGAGGGGAAAGGGAGTAACACAATGGGGACAATCGGATTATTGTTATAGGGAGAAGGTTCCAACTGAGGATGTAGGAATTTCAAAGGTTAAGCTGACTCCAGAGCCCTAGAATCAGGAGAACAGATGGTGTGAGTTTCAGTAGGAGTCCAAAGGTAGGAGAAGACCAACATCCCAGCTCAAAGACAGTCAGGCAGAGAGAATTCTTGCTTACTCTCGTCCTCTTCTTCTAGGGCATGAGACTCAATTACTTTTGGAGGAGAGGGCAGTCATATTGCTCAGTCTATTGAGCAAATGTTAATCTCATCCAGAAACATTCTCTGATGTACCAGGATATACCCAGTCTGGTACCCACTGGCCTAGTCAAGTTGGCACACATTGACCATCACAAGAATTGAATGGTGTCCTAGAAACAGGACATATGTCCTATGAGTAAGAGCAGAACTAACACAGACCTAAATTAACAAAGAGGAACACCACCAAATGGTCCAGTCTAGGTGATTTCCAAGCAATTTAACTACTGCTAGAAAAAAACAGAGCTTTAGAACAATGTCACATAATAATAATAATAATTAAAAAAGTACAGTCATCATCTACAAGAGCCAATAAAATAAAAATAAGCTGTAAAATAATATGTAAATGTGGCCTCAGTTGGGATGTTTTCTTCCATCCGGTTCCTGGCTCTGTTTTCAATAGAAACCATTATTTAAAAAAAGAAAATTCAGGAGCAGTGAATCCATATTTCTCCCACAGTCTTTTGTTTCATTTAAAAAAAAATACTAAACTGAGCAACTTATAGTGTAACTTATGTATTTTTAAAAGGTATTTTGGAAGAATTCATTGAGTCTAAGTCAACCTGATATGTGTTTGCACACTTAAATCATATCTGAATCTTTATATCTGAGCTAAAGTATATAAAGAATTAAGGGGGAAAGTGAGTTATTTGGAGGTTTGACAGCCAAATATTTTTCATTCGTTTTATAAACTAAAAATAGTTTCAAACATATCAAGGCTTTACAAAGTACACGCATTTAAACTCTAAATAACAAGACACATTCAAGTGAACGATGTTTTTGTGCTCATAATCTTGTTTTCCTATGATAGCAAAGTGCCTTAATTCTTGTGGAATATTTGTACTGCGCCCGACCGAGTAAAAAGTATAATTTACGGCGTGTGTTCTGTTAGAAAAATAGGTCAGGTGAGAGACAAGTCAGAGATTTGTAACTTTTAACACAGTACCTATGAAGCACCTAGGCTCACGGATGAATCCTTTCCAAGATGTGATTATTACTTGCGGAAGTTCTAAATCAGAAGGCTTAGCTTACTCCAGTCAATCACAGATGGCATCTAAAAAAGACTGGCCTTTCAGCGTGATGAACTCGGGGTCTTTTCTGACTTATTTTTCAATTTTTTGACTTTTATCTTATAGGAAGCACAGAACCTGTTGTCAGGAAGTAATTAACCTTAAAGCGTGGGTGGTCTCATTCAAGAGAGAAAAATGGTGACCTTTGCTACCTTAAAAGCCCCGAATACTATTTTAAATTCAGGAAGAGTTCCTCTATTTTCTTTTTTTACTTTCCTGTTCTTTTATTTTATTTTATTTTATTTTTTTTCTTTCACTCCAAGCGAATAGTCTTAGGAACATTTTGTACTGAAATACCCATTCAAATTCTCTTTGGGGAAAAAAAAATAGTAGGTCTAGTGAAACATGCTCTATATAAGTGTGAATAAATAAATAAATGACTGCCTATGACAAAATACAGTGTGTTTTTAAATTTGTGTTGTACAGAAGGAATATTTGGACACTGATGGGAGTTTTGGTAAAAATTTAGTAGAAATTAATTATGGGATTGCTATGAGAGCTTTGGCCATTTTTTCTTTTTTTCTCTCTTAGAGTTTTAGAAATGGAGGCAATAAAATAATGTGCCAATGAGTTTATGCCTTTTCTCATAAGATCCTGGAACCCACTGAATTATTTGACCAGAGAGATGAAGTAATTAATGCATTCATTGATTACTGTGAACATAGGTGGATATGATGGAGTGGGAAAATTCATACTAGTGAGACCAGGTGGGAAGCAGGAACAATCTTTCCTACATGTGAGAGAATGAGGATCATTTTTCCCCTGTAACATTTAGAGACTTCCATCTACTGAAGTTATTTGTCTTGCCCAATTGTGAATAGCTTTGTAATTTTTTCAAAGTCTACTTTTAATAACAGAAGAATGAATCTACTTTTAATATTAGTTTTATTCAAGTCTTCTAACTCAACGAATACCTTGAACTTTCATAATATGTTTGGCAGGGACAGTCATCATCATTATTTTATGAAATAATGCTCAAAAGAGAAAACTCAAAACCCAGTGACATTTGTCTTTGAAGTGTGTCCATGCTGTTCTCTGGGAATTCTGTGGAGGAAGATAAACTCAAGTTTATGAAAAAAAAGAAAGGAGCTGAGCCACTTAATCTTCTTATATTGATAATTGGAAGCTATGAAAAATTTTACACTGTGGGCTCCTAATACTGCCGCATGATTAAAATATGGTTTTACTGTAATAAGGTCTGTTTTGTGACCAAGGTGGCATTTTTATTTTGCCTTTTAATGTACATTCTGTATCCCCTGTAATTATTTTCTCAGATGGTTATTTTAACATAATGCACACTTGGAATATTCAAATATCCATTTTCATACCTCATGTCCAGATTATGCAGAAGCTGGAAAAAAAAAATTTCCAGTCATGGATTTTAATGAGCAAGGCTGAGAAATCAAAGTTCTCTCAAGGATTAGGAAAAGAATTCAGTATGTATAGTATTAGAAAATCTTGCTTATTTTTGCATGTCAAATATAGGGCTTAGTTTGGTATTAAGAGTATATTTTATAAAGAATAATAGAAAATGTGTCTGTGCTGAGAAATGCAGAAAATGGAAAGGGAACATCTGGCATAGAGAAATTATATCTATAGTCATTCACATTGTAATATCTGTATTAAAGAAAACTGTATTCTAGAAATGTATTTCATTCTCAGAAGCATTTGTTACTGACAGGAATAATGAAGCAAGAAAATGTGTCCATTTGAGAAAGTGAAATTTTGTCACTTCCTTTAAGAGTTTGAAGGACACCTTTTTATTTTTTTAAAATACATTTCAATTAATTTCCTATCAGAAGAGAGAGAGAGAGAATCATTGATTGGCTGCCTCCTGCATACCCCCCATTGGGGATCGAGCCTGTAACCTGGCCATGTGCCCAGCCTGGGAATTGAACCCTGACCTCCTGGTTCATAGGTGGACGGTCAACCCCTGAAACATGCTGGCCTGGCCTGGCTGCGTTTTATTTTTATGTTTTTAGTTTATCTTCTCATCGGTGTAGTCCGCATTTTAAGAACAGGCAGGAGTACAAAAAAAACTGACTCCTTGCCTGGTAGACACTCGTCCAAACGCTGGTCCAGACCACGGTGACTGCGACATTTGAAAAGCAATTTATTTAACCGCTACAGACTTGACCCAGCCTTCCCGGAAATGTTAAAAAGCTCTCTGCTTCTTTAGGAGAAAGGCCAGTGACATTTTTCAGCTGTGGAGTTTTTGACATAGCTCATCCGTAAAGCAGTCAAAACGCAGGGAAAATCTCTGCTCCCACGCAATGTGCAAGAACACACATTTTAAGAAGTGAAATTTCACAGCCAGCAATGAGGGGTGTGTAGAGAGGAGGCTATTGCTAATTATTAGACCCGCCACTTATATTTCCACCCCCACCTCAACTCCTTTTTTTGGTCTCAGTGACGCTTGAGGCAGTATCAGAGGACAAAAAAAAGGTCCTTGTCATCATACAAGTACCTGGATTTAATATTTTCTCAGCTTCCACTTTCAGTGTGCCTACATAACATGGCACATTGTCATTAAACTTGGACTTCTGGGAAAATAACTAATTAAAAAAAAAAAAAGACTTCTGATTCAGTCATAACATATCATAGTAAATGCAAGAAGACTCTAACAAAACAGATAATTTTTATAAATTAAACATTTAAAATCATAAAAATGTGCATATTAAATTGAAAGTAAAAATTTCCAACTCGCTAAATACACCTTACAAAGGACTCTGGTTTTCAACACTGTTGTCCTTGACCTAGACGCCTGTAACTAAAATATATATATGAAGAGCCCAGCCTGTGTGTGACTCAGTGGATAATCATCCACTTATGAACCAGGAAGTCAAGGTTCAACTCCCTGTCAGGGCACATGCCCACTTGTGGGCTTGACCCCGAGTGGGGAGTATGCAGGAGGCAGCCAATCAGTGATTCTCTCTCATCAATGATGTTTCTATCTCTCTCTCTCTCTCCCTTCTTCTCTGAAATCAATAAAAATATGTTTAAAAGAATAAAATATTTATGAAGAGCTTGGCTCTAAGGCCGGCCAGAGCAGAATAAGGCCTCACAAGTAATTTCAAAGTGAAAAGAAGAAACAGCAGGCACAGCAGTTGGTGTGTTGGAGGCTGGGGAAATCCAGGTTCAAAGGAAAGACTTTTTACCCAAATGCAGAGAAATGAGGGAAGCACGGCATCACAGACAGACCACCTTGGTGTAGCCAGATATCTTTGACTCCTTTTATCCCCCCATCACTGAGATGGGCCATCAGTCATAGTCAGATCATTGCTTCCCTGTTAAACAGACAACATTTCAGGTAGATGACTAAATGTATCTGACACCCTCTCAGTGTCACTTAGGAACAGAATAACAATCCGTGGGTAATTTCCCAGCCGCCACTCAGCGAAGTCAGTGTTGGTTGACTTCAGCAGAACAGAAGAAGGTACCTCACAAAAAGTCAACGTGATTGAAGAAAAGTGTTCTTGGTAGTTTATTTATCCTCACACAACACTCACGAGAGGGTACGTCTGTGTGCCGCGCTCAGCACGGCCGGGGTGGAACCTGAGTGGGTGAAAGATTAAAGAAGACAGACGAGAATAAAGCTGGGGCTAGGTGGGATGCTGCTCTCGAATGGAGAGACAGTGCCACAGCCTGTAAGCAGAGTCTTTATTTTATAGCCAGATTCCATGAGGCAAAGTAAGGGCATGGTCAAGATATTTACAACGTTCTCACAGGTTTGGAATCTACTCAATTACATGCACCTGAACTCTGTCAAGCTTTGTTTTGGCAACACTTGCTGCACCTCCCACCTATCTCACTTAGCCACCTGGGACCACAGATTCAGACCATAAGGTCAAGCTTACAACCATAGCCTTTGGCTTTAATAGTGCTGAGACTTGCACATGGCTTTGCCATGAGAGGACCTTGCCTTCTCATTAGTCCGAGGCTTGAACCTGTCTAAACGCTGTAACTGCCCTCCACACTTCTGCATAAAAGATCCAAATTAAATCCATTCTTTAAACCTACAGCTAAGCTGTTCAATAAGAATATTATATCTTCAAAGCAAATGGAATTTTAAATTAGTATTGAGTGCAAACTGTGTCATACTGGGAATGCGTTTCTAGGAAGAGGTTCCCATTGAAGTGGGTATCACTGCCTGGAAATGGCCATTCAGTTTTATCACCAATTTTGGAAGTAGAGCATCTTCTACGTTACAGTTCCAATTTTTTTTTTTTTTTTTTCCAAATCACTCCTCTTGAGTTAACAGATAGTGTCCCATAGCTGTTGTGGGTTCTTTGTAGTCTTTGAAGCTGTAAACATTTCAAGGGCTTCTTGATTTCTATGGGAAAATTGACATTTCATAGTGAATGTATTACCCAAATATATTCATCTTTTGGAAAGATATGTGCAAGGAGGTTAAAAATATCCAAAGGAAACTGCATGGTGCATCTGAGATTTTTATCAGAGTTTCAGAAATAATGGATTAAAAGGGTAGTTAATTAAATAATAATGAACCAAGGTACTCACTAAGTTGGTACTCTATCAGCTGGCTCAATCAATTGAATCTCCCGGTATCATTCAGAATTGTTGTCTAGGCATGGAAGCAGCAAATTTGATTCTGATCAATAAGATTGATCATAGCATAAAGGACATCTTTAGATCTCTTGATCTTGAAATCACATCTCTCTCCTATGCACATTTATCTCCTTTCTCTACAAGGGGAACAACCAAAAAGATAAGACTTTTTTTTTTTTTTTAAAGAACGCCATAAACACATACTCTGCAAATATTATAATGTCTCTTCTAACTATGTATTCTATTTACCTATTACCTATTTGTCTATCAGAAAATATCTATTTTCTCTCTTTTATAGTTTAACTAGTGGCCCAGTGTACAAAATTCTTGCATGGGGGAGAGGGGTTCCCTTAGCCCAGCCTGCACCCTCTCCAGTGGGGACACCTTGGAGGATGTCTGACTGCCAATTTAGGCCCGATCCCTGTGGATCACAATCTGGGATCTCTGGCTCCTAACTTCTCACCTGCCTGCCTGATCACCCCTAATTGCCTCTGCCTGCCTGATCACCCCTAATTGCCCTCCCCTGCCAGCCTGATCTTACCCCCATCTGCCCTCCCCTGACAGCCAATTTGGGTTTGATTGGTTTCTATGCCAGTCAGCGACAAAAGCTCCGCCTCCTAAGCAGCCATTGGCTCTTCACAGTTCACACAGATTTGGTTGGTTTCTATGCCAGTTAGCATCTCCGGCCTGATCATAGATGCACGGCTTATCAGATCAGCAGCCCCTGTGGAGGCCTGGGGAGAAAGAGAGGCACGACTTCTGGCAAAGCCCAGAGAGAAAGAGACAGTCAACAGCTGATCAACAGCTGTCATGGAGGCTGCGAATCAGACTCTGCCTCTCTCTTTGGGCCTCTCTCCAGGCTTGATCTGCAGCCCCCTCAGCAGTTAGTGCTGGGTCATCATGGCAACCCAGGACTGAACATAGTACTGACTTCTGGTCGGTTGAACCTTCAGTAGTTTTGGGTATTACAGACCCTGGGTTTTCATACATTAGGATTTGTAAGTGATTTTGCCAACTCATATTTCAATAAAAAAAAAAATACCTACAGTACTGTTTTGATTTATATCTTCTGGGCTCCTAATCGTTATTTCACAGTGGTGATATATATTCCATGATAAAAGAGGCATATTTGACTTTATGTAGAATTGCACTCTTTAATGTTGGTGAACATTGAATTTTGTTAACCAGATCACATACTGAGTGCAATTAAATAGGCAGTTCTTTAAATACCTTTGTATAATTTTTTAGAAAGGAGGAAAACTTAATTTCTATAATCAATCCATGCATCCATAAAATTCAGTATTGAAATCTTTGTTGTTTTTTTTTTTAATCTAGTGGGATTAAACAATAAACTTAGTTAACAGTCACCAAAGAAAAAGTACATATTGAGATTCTATTGCTAAAAAAGGGGCATTTGATGGAAAAATAAATACATATAAAAATATAAGATACTATCTTAAAGTTTATAATGTAGCTCTGAAGAAAAAAAGCAAACATACATAAAGATTAGCAAGAATTAGCATTCTTCAACCATTTTTTTAATTCATACCTTTTAAATAATCACATAGACTCTAATTCCCTACAATTCTGCCCCTATATTTTCTTACTATAGAGAAACTGACAGTTGTCTAAACTAATTTCTAAACTAATTTGACTTTGGATGGTGGGCACACAATGCAATTTACAGATCATGTATCACGGAAATGTAGCCTTGAAACCTCTATGATCTTATTAATCAATGACACCCAACAAATGTAATAGAAAAAGAATATTCAAAAGTAAAAAAAAAAAAAAAAAGACAAGTGGAAGCACTTTTAATCCTTACAAAATACTATGGCTTTGAAGTGCCCTTGACTTCAGATATTCATTCCTTTCCCATTTATTTTATTTATTTTATTTCTTTTTAAATATATATTTTATTGATTTTCCACAGAAAGGAAGGAAGAGGGATAGAGATCTAGAAAGGTCGATGAAAGAGAAACATCGACCAGCTGCCTCTTGCACACCCCCCACTGGGGATGTGCTCACAACCAATGTACATGCCCTTGACCTGGAACCCAGGTCAGACACTCTATCCACTGAGCCAAACTGGTTTTGGCTCCCATTTATTTTTATGTTAGCGTCACAGCAGGAAAACAGTTCTCTGACTCCCCAGGCAAACTCAGGGGTACCACCCATGTGGTCCATATCTCTCTCATGTCCTCATCCATTATAACATTACAGCATCACCTGCAGCTCTAGCCAGTAGACTGAATGTTGTCTAGTCTAGCCTGTTCACATCTTACACATAGTAGGCATTTAATATGTATGTATTATTGACTGAATCACTGTAAAAAAAAAACAACAACCATTCTGATTTAGTGGACTGCCAATAAAAGGAGGAAGTTGCAGTGTTTCTCAGCTTCAGTGATATTATACCGAAACGCTCAGTACAATGCCAGGCAAGGTGAGCAACGCAGAGAGCTGGTGCTGTGCAAAGTTCAATTGGCCATTGCTCAGGAGACATTGCAGAGGCCTGACCCCAGCGATCCTGTCATTACACCATCCCTGATGCTCTGTATGAGTCAGGGCTGGAGAGGACCTGTGTCTCATAAGGGTCCTCGCTTAATGATAGCCCAGAAAAGTGATGTATTAAGTTCTCAAATCCGTTTATTTCTTTGTCTTGAGAAATATGTATAATTGTTTGCCCAGCGGGCGTGGCTCAGTGGTTGAGCATCAACCTATGAAACAGGAGGTCCTGGTTCGATTCCTGGTCATGACACATGGTGTGGTTGTGGGCTCTATCCCCAGTAGGGGGCGTGCAGGAGGCAGCCTATTGGTGTTTCTCCCTCCTGGATGTTCCTCTCTCTTTATCTCATCCCCTTCCTCTCTCTCTAAAAACAATTAGTAAAAACATTTTAAAAATCTGCTTTCACTGTCTTTCCCATTATAAACATTAATTTTAATTTCTTAAAGAGAAAGGAATGTATAATAAAAGAACATAGCAAGCAGGAAAAGTAGCAAATAAGGTCTCTAGAATAAACTTAATGCACATTTTTAAAATACTACATTACAGGCGAGGTGCTCTCATCTACATAAATATGGGTAATTCAATAGCAAGTATGCACATGATGAATATTACATGTCGCATTGAGTTATTAGTGCACCACTTCCAGTACAGACACGGTCTCTGACTTCACCTTTTATGAAATAACATGCTTACAATGCAGCTATATCAGAAATGACCTCAGACTCTGAGATGCGAGCGATTTGGCAAACGGAGCTGGAGAACAGCCCATTGTGGTTAAAAGACTTGTGAGCAGACAGAGGGAGGAGAAACAGATGTTTAATGGGGGTGTGCAACATGTGGAAGGGAGCTTTTCCGTTCTTTAAGAGCACTGGAGCACTTGAAAACTACAGTGATGGAAGAATGCTGTTTAATGCAGCACTTGAGTTTTAAATTACAAGATGGAAATCTGCCCCTTACAATAATGTAATCAATGCACTGTATGTAAAGGGACTATTCATATTCCTCTCATTCTCCGAGTCTAATCCTATTCCACTAAAGCACTATCGATAGTCTGGTTTGCATATTTCTATTATCATATATATGAATATATCATATATATATATATATATATATATATATATATATAATGCATTGGATTTGTGTGGGGATTGGCCTGCTGCAGGAGCAGCCACTTATCCAGGTCATCTGAACAGTGCTCCCTTTGTGGGAGTGCACTGACCACCAGAGGCAGCTCCTGCATTGAGCGTCTGTCCCCTGGTGGTCAGCCTGTGTCATAGCAACTTGTCGTTCGGTCGCTGGGCTTTTATTACATAGGATGACATGAGAATGTATAATGTATGACATGTACCCTAGGAAATATGAAAAATAATTAGTAGCTGTTTCCTTAATAGCTACTAATAAATGTAGGTACAAAATGCATATAGTGAGAGAGACTAGGTTTGGCATTGGTTGAGATGAGGAAACATGATAGCAGAGATAGTTGATTTCTTAAACCTGAGTTCTTAGCCTCTGACCCAGACAACCCCTAGGAAGGGTCTAAATCAGTGGTTGTTTCTCAACCTTTACAATGCCACGACCTTTTAATACAGTTCCTCATGTTGTGGTGACCCCCTACCATAAAATTATTTTCGTTGAGGCTTCATAACTGTAACTTTGCTACTGTTAATGAATTGTAATGTAAATATCTGTGTTTTCTGATGGTCTTAGGCTCTAAGCAGCAGTTCTCAACCTGTGAAGAACAGCTAACAGGGTTGCCTAAGACCATCGGAAAATACATATATTTACATTACAATTCATTAACAGTAGCAAAATTAAAGTTATGAAGCAGCAATGAAAATAATTTTATGGTTGGGGTCACCACAATATGAGGAACTGTATTAAATGGCTGCGGAATTAAAAAGGTTGAGAACCACTGATCTAAACAGATACCAGAGATGTACTTTCTTTCTTTATCCCTCACACATTTCTTTCCACTTCTAGTCTCTCTCTCTCTCTCTTTCTCATAAAGCAATTTCCTCTTATCTCCAGACAATATATCTCCTTTTAAAATATAAATTTCCATGTTTGTTGCCATCACTTTTTGTGGTCAGAGATTTCCATTTGACTGGGAGCAATACGATTGATTTTGTGGAGACCTGGAAGCAATGAATGAAAGGGAGACCATTATTGGAAATAACCACAGTTATTAAGAAAACGTAATAAAATATCTCATGATTTGGTTCTTTATGCATCATTTAAAAAGGTTCCAATAGAAGCTGAGTACATATCTGAAGAGTTGGAAGGTGTTCTTGCTTTTGTGGGAACTGGGCCAGTTCCCTTCTTTGTACTCCTCCAAGCCTAATATTCTAAAATTGTAGGATTATGCTATTTAGTACACTTAGTCAATTTAGTACATTTACTTGGTATTTTACAACGGGTGATTTCTCTAATGCAAATCATATGTTTTCTAGGCAAGTCAAATTGAGACATAAAATGATTTAAAGAATAGAACTAAATTTGGACCATACTGAGAGGAAATTGACATATCACCAAGTTTTGGTGGGAAATGGGGATTGTTCCATTCCAATCACTCTATGTAAAATTTTGCACAAAGAATACATTTTTACAGTGTTCAGATATCTTTTTCCCCCCCCATAAGCAAATGGCATGGTTTTCAATACTAAGTGGCACTTGAGTTCGGTAAAGAATGCGGTCTAGTTTTTAGAAATTGCTAAAATCATAATCTTTTACAAAGTCCACAATAGCTTCATCTATGCAGTGTTGCAGATCTTTCAGTGTACAGCTGGTAACATATACATATACAGATAATGTGACACTATGTTCCACATTATGAAAAGAAAAATGTTGTTCCCAAATAATCATCTCTGGAGTCAATAATTCCATATAATAAGGGGGTAATATGAAAATTGATCCTAACAGCACAAGGACCAGGAAAGACTGGTCGCTATGATGTACACGGACCACCAGGGGGCAGATGCTCAATGCAGGAGCTGCCCCCTGGTGGTCATTGCACTCACACAGGGAGAGATCCACTTAGCCACAATCCTGGCTGATGGGTGCGAGCATAGAAGTGATGTTGGGAGCCTCTCTGACCTCCTCAGCAGCACTAAGAACATCTGATTGATGGCTTAGGCCCGTTCCATGGGGATCAGGCCTAAGCCATCAGTCGGACAGCCCCCGAGGGCTCCCAAGCTGCCAGAGGGATGTCTGACTGCCAGCTTAGGCCCTATCCCCCAGGGAGCGGGTCTAGGATAGCAGGTCGACATTCCCTGAGGACTACAAGAGGATGCAGGCCAGGCTGAGGTTCACCCCTCATCCCTCCCCCAGTTCATGAATTTTTGTTTACTGATCCTCTAGTAAAATAAAAAATAAAAATCTCAATGAATGAGACTGAAAACTGGGAAAACTATTTTAAATGGGGGAGTTTATTTGTTTGATTGTCCTTAACATTTTACCCAAAATCTTCATTGATAAGTCTAACAAGTATATATCATTTGGCTACCATTGATTTAAAAAAAAAATCCCAAACTTAGATGCTTATAATAACTTTTGAAAAATTATGTTATAGGCTCATGAGTCCTGAGATAGGAGTCAGGTAACTGGGGAGGCACAGCTGACCTCAGCAGGTTCAATCTTGTATCTCAGGAGGGTTTGTGGGTACATTTTGAAACTAGCACCTTTCCTTGCAATAGTGGAATTGGCTCAAGGTAAAAAACACAAACCAAAGCACAGCAAATTTTTAAGAAAGAATAAAAGCACTCAGCCAGCATGGCTCAGTGGTTGAGCATTGACCTAAGAACCAGATCAGGGGGACATGCCCAGGCTGCAGACTAAGTCCCCAGTAGGGCGTGTGCCAGAGGCAGCTGATCAATGATTTTCATCATTGAAGTTTCTATCTCTGTCTTCCTCTCAGAAATCAATAAAAATATTTTTAACAAAAGAAAGAATACAAACTAGAGTCAGAAAACAAGGCAAACTATAACACATACTTATATATATTTTTTTCAAATTTGCATATATGCCAGAACTAGGTATTTAAATATATGAGACTCTACTTTTAATAAAAATAACATTACTTAAAATTTATGTACTTAATATTTAACAGTAGCTCCCTTGTTTGAAATACTGCTTTTGGGAAATAAACTAAGTAAGAATTTAGATTTTTTGAAATCCTCAAAACACTGAGGAGATTTAGTATTTTTATCCTTAATTCTATCTCATGGCCATATTTAATTATAAATGTATCATGTATCTTTTTTTCTTTAATAAGCATTGCTTCCACAAAATATACAAAAACATTCATATATACTTGGAGATAGTCCCAAGGTTTTTATTTCCTCTGATAGATTATATCTGAATTCAAAAAGTACAATGTATTATCAGAACACTTTGTAAAAATAAGGACTTTGAATTTACATTAATTTCTTAAAAGAATAATTTTTATCATTTGATGGAAAAGTAAAACCCCAGTGTTTTCCTCTTAAATGCATCTATTCCTTTAATATTCTCTCCAAAACATAGTGAATTCAAACAATTTACTCATGATTCATAGGTTATTTTTTTCCAGCTTTATTCTCCTATCTAATAAAAGAGTAAATTGACCATCACCTCAACATACAAGATGGCTGCCCCCATGTGGTCAAAGATGGCTGCCCACATGTGGACACAAGATGGCCAACACAAGATGGCCAGCAGGGGAGGGCAGTTGGGAGGGACCAGGCTTGAAAGGGACAACAATTGGGGGCAATCAGGCCTGCAGGGGAGGGCAGTTAGGGGTGACCAGGCTAGCAGGGGAGCAGTTAGGCATCAATCAGGCTGGCAGGGGCATGGTTAGGGGGTAATCAGGCATGCTGGCAGAAGCAGTTAGGGGCAATCAGGAGGCAGGCAGGTGAGCGGTTGGGAGCCAGCAGTCCTGGATTGTGAAAGGGATGTCTGACTGCCCGTTCAGGCCTAAACGGGTAGTTGAACACCCCTTGAGGGGTCCTAGATTGGCGAGAGTGAAGGCTGGCCAGAGGGGCGCCCCCACCCCCATGAACGAATTTTGTGAACCAGGCCTCTAGTTGTGATTATAATTGACCCAAAGCAGGCAGACTCAGGACCTTGGGCATCTTATATTCTCTGCCTATGTAAAGCTATTTTCCTGGGTCAAATGGCCTAAACTCTGATTTTATTTACCTCTGTTTAAATCTCACCTTTATAGGAAGAACTTTTTCTGACAACTTTTCTTTTTCAAAGGGAGGACTATTATCCTACATGGATATTATCAATTATCTATTTTTTAAAATATATATATATATATATATATATATATATATATATATATATATATTTTATATATATATAAAAAATATATATAAATAAATAAATAAATAAATAAATTTATTTATTTATTTATTTATTTCAGAGAGAGAGGGAGAGGGGGAGAGAGATAAAAACATCAATGATGAGTGAGAATCATTGATGGGCTGCCTCCTGCATGCCCCCTACTGGGGATTGAGCCTGCAACCCAGGCATGTGCCCTGACTGGATGTCTAAACTCAACCACTGAGCACCATGGCCAGATGTCTCTCCTATCTATTATGTAATTTCTTTGCATTTTCTGTTTCACCTCACTATGAGCTCCTGAGAGATTTCAACTCTTTTGTTCCCTGTAGTGAGCCCAGGGACTAGAAAGTGCGTACATAGTAGTCACTCATTAAGTCATTTTAGAACAAAGGGATGGGTAGTAATTTGGAGTTTGACATCTGGGAAAGTTCCTTGTCTATGACATATGGTTAAGGCTCTATAACCGTCAATACTTGCTTTTTTTCACATTTGATTTAAACACAAGGTTTGTCTATCTACATAATCCACAATATGGTCAAAGTAAATTATTATGAGGTAACATCTGTACCATTCTTACTGATATTTTAAAAATCATGAATATTTACATATTTTACCAAGGTCCTTAATTATCCTGAGCAGGTGTTTGTAACACACAAACTCTTTTCCATCCCATATTTGGAATTTTATGACTACGTACACACTTTTGAACATTTGGAGAGAATTGAATACCACAGGGCATGCATAGCTGTGGCTCTGAGAGCTCTATTTGAGATCTAATTGTGTTCAGAATTGTTAAAGAATAAATGGTCACTGATTCAATTTAGACCAATATTCCAGAGACATACTTCTTCTTAATTATGAAAAGTAATTCATTCATACCATAAGAAATTAAGTTCTGTTTACAAAAAGGAATTTGTGAACTTTCTGCCTACAAAACATTTTAGAATATTAGGAACATAGCATTAGATATATTTTTATATATACACGTGTAAATGTAGATATATCTGGCAAGGAATAGATGATTTGTGCTGAATAATATGGGGGGAAATAATTTAAAGGGAAATCAAGTAGCTACAAAAATTTAGGGAGAAATGAGGAAGCAGGCCCAAGAATCACGTAGCTTCTAGGCTGGATCACCAGACACAATTCCCTGTAGGGCTCTACAGGTGAGCTACAATATTGGACCCATGAGGACGTATAGTCTTCAAAAGAATGATTTTGCATTTTCTAATTTATACAGAAAAAGCCAAAGGAGCCTGTGTGGGAATGGACACAAGGTGTGGGATAATAATATCTATAAAATAAAAGCATAATATGCTAATTAGACCAGATGTCCTTCTAGATGACCTTCAGGATGAAGCCTGGGCTGCAAGGGGAGCCCGGGTCCTGGGTGCCAGAGGGTAGCCGGTGCTGGCAGCCAGGGATATGAAGACCTACTCTTGCGTGAATTTTGTGCACTGGGCCTCTAGTAAGGCACATAAAGTTGGATGCACTGGATTTCATCATGCAGGCTTGCCAAACAGAGACTCTGTGAGTAACCTTGCAGCTCAGGGAGGGAGAATAGACTCTAACAGTGTGGCTGGGCACCTGAAACAGTACCAGAGGTGCCCATTGAGAGTGAGGTGGAAATGCCTAACCTGCCCCGGTTGGAGGTGGAGAAAGGAGTTAGAAGGCTGGGGGTGTTTGGACTGTGAGTGTGTACTTTCCATTCCAGACTTACCGTATTTTTCCGGCATATAAGACGACCCCCCTAATTTTACAGTTAAAACATAGGTTTAGGCCTATATTCGCTGTATAAGACTACTCCCCCACTTCAAAGAAAAGACTTACTTTGCCGTCAAGATCTGCAGGTAATTTTTGTGCAATTTTGGTCTTTTGCCCCTGATTTTCGGTTGACTTTTTTTCATTTCAAAAGTTGTCTTATACACCAGAAAATATGGTACTCCACTCATACTGGGGGGGGGGGGGGGTCCAGAAGACATATCTTTCACCTGTCCTATTGGGAATACATTTGGGAGGGCAGCAATAGTCCCCTTAGTGAGCTCTGTGCACCCTATTTAATAAAGAGGTGATATGCAAATTGACCAACACTCCAACACACAAGATGGCTGCCCGCATGTGGTCAAAGATGGCTGCCCCGATGTGGACACAAGATGGCCATGATAAGATGGCCAGCAAGGGAGGGTGGTTGTGGGTGATCAGGCCTCCAGGGGAGGAAAGTTGGGAGGGACCAGGCCTGTAGGGGAGGGCAATTGGAGGTGACCAGGATGGCAAGAGAGGGCAGCTAGGGGTAACCAGCCTGCAGGGGAGAACAGCTGGAGGCAACCAGTCCTGCAGAGGAAAACATTTAAGGGTGGTCAGGCAGGCAGGAGAGGGCAGTTAGGGGTGATCAGGCTGGCAGAAGAGTGATTAGGGGATGATCAGGCTGGCAGGCAGAAGCAGTTAGGGGCAATCAGGAGGCAGGTTGGTGAGCAATTAGGAGCCAGCAGTCCTGGCTTGTGAGAGGGATGTCCGATTGCCTGTTTAGGTCAGATCCCACCAGGATCAAGCCTAAATGTGCAGTTGGACATCCCTCGAGGGGTCCCAGATTGGAGAGTATACAGGCTGGGCTGAGGAACACACACACACACACACCCTGTATACAAATTTCATGCACCGGGCCTCTAGTAATAATATATTATTAAAATTATTGGAATACATAATAATCTGTACACATAGATTCTTTTAAATAAACAAACGAAGAAACAGGCTCCAAAAATAAATGTGAGTGACACTCACTTATGAACCAGGAGGTCATGGTTTGATTCCCAGTCAGGGCACATGCCTGGGGTGTGGGCTCCATCCCCAGTACGGGGAGTATAGGAATCAATTATTCTTATCATTGATGCTTCTATATTTCTCGCTCTCCCCTTTTCTCTGAAATCAATAAAAACATATTTTAAATAAAATAAAAAGTGAAGTGTCCAAGGTCATAAGCGAATTAATGATGACACGAGCACTGTCTCTAGTTTTTAAAATCCAAAAATAGTTTATTGAACCTACATGCAACACACATCTTGTACTATATGTATAAAAAATAACAATTTTCATTATAAAGTGAACATACGGAGTTTTCACCTAATTAGGGACCATTACATTCCTTCAACGTGAGATTTTTTTTTAATGATATATTTTACAAATATTTTATAAAATGTCTGAAAATTTTTCCACAATTGGGTTATGCAAAAAATTGAAAACAAATTTTCAAAAATACAAGCTCAAAAAGAATCGAAGTTGAGCAATGATGCTGAAAATATCATGTTTAGTGCTATCATCAACATAAAGAATAAGAACATTACCTGCCTCAAGCAATGCTTATTACTTTCCAGTTTTATTTGGTAATGAGCTAAATGTCATGGGATCCATAAATCATTACTTCTTGTTATGTAGAAAAGAATACAGTAGTAGATGACATTTTTTACTTTGGATTTTTTTTAAATAGCAGTTATTGTTTCTCCTCTGATTTAATTATAGGAAATTTGAAATATAACACATTTCATGGGGGAAATCAGCATCATACAGAACTTAAATGTATAGATTTTGCATTGTATTGCTCAGGTAGAAATTCAAGGTTAAAATTACTAAGAGTAAGGTCTGTCATTATTTTACAAGCCTATTGCTTTTATCTGTAAAACTAGAATAACAAGAATACATACTTCTGGGATAGGTGGTTCATTTGAATACAATATTCAACACAATAGTTCTTAAAGAACAAAGTTTGATATTGAATATGTTTTCCAGAAAATGTTGGTTGGTATAAAAAGCTTTTATTTTTATAAGAGAGATATGTCTAAATTATTTTTCAGTATTGTAAATTTCTAAAGATGAATTCATTTTTGTTTTACTGCCAAAAAGTGTTTGTTAAAGCATTATATTATTTTCAGTTGCTTAATTTCACTTATTGGAATTCACTTATTCTCAACTCTGTTAATTACTGTAACTTACATAAAACGAACTCGGTTGCACAATTTTAATGGTTTTTAAGTTGAATTTCAGACCCACAAACATTTAGTAGCTAGTGTAATAAAGATTGGGGTTGGATATTTTACAATCCTGCCTTCCTGACCCAGTGAATTATAGCTAATTACCATAAATTTACGCTTCTATACTATTAGATCATTGATTATAAGAAAAATTTAAAAATTGCCATTATTCATTTGCTTTGTGGATAGAAATCATGAAAACTTTACATTGGCTTCTAATTTTTGCTTTATATTTATTAACATTAAGTAATTGTTGCCATCATCATCATCACTAGTGACTATTATTTGCTAAAGCTTAATGAATCCAAAGACCAAAGGCCACCGGGAAAAAGCCCGTATATTGCCTGACAAAGTATGATTTACTGGCCTGATACAAGGGACAGAACTCCAAGGGAACCATAAAACTCTCTGCACAAGAGCGATCTGAGGAGCATCTTTTCTATGTTTTGGCTTCTCACCCATGATTCTTCAGAGTCTAAGGGAGGCGGAGGCGGATTCTGCATTGGTCCATAGCTGCAAGGTGGGCGTAGATACTGTAGTGAGGCAAGGAGGAGTTACTCATGAGGGCTCCCCAATAATCGGTGGGACTGGCAACGTGGCCAGATGGTGTCATTGATAAAGACAATAATGGTCATTAAAGGAGGGTCATTAGGGGATTTCATAGTCACTTCATGAACGTGGGAAAGATAACACTTCTGGCGAATTTTGGAGTTGGCTTGACCTGTGTCTATTCTGCCCTGGGATTAATGGCAGGGCTGCATTTTCTTTTTTTCAGCCCAAGTTCATTTCAAACTCTTTTAATCCCCAGTCTGTTTTTTTACTCTTTCATTACATACTCTGAATACAAGTCTGTTATTTTATGCAATGAGACCATCCCCTCCCCTCCTCAGGCTTTCCCTTTTCTTCTCTTAACAATGACTCCTGGTGAGCTGCGATCCTTGATTTTAACGAAGTGAAATTCACCCATTTTTTAGTTTGAGTTAGTGTTTGGTGTGTCCTTGCTAAGAAATGTTTGCCTGTGCAAAGGTCATAGAGGTATTTTCCTGTATTATCTTCTAGAAGATTGGTTCACTTAGCTTTCCCATCAAGTCCACAATTCATCTGGAATTGATTTCTGTGTACAATGTAAGGTAGGAATCCAGATAATGAAATCCAGTTTTCCCTCTTTGCATATAAATAGCCATATTGTCTAATAACTTTTATTGTAAAGATTATTTTTTTGTTGTGTTGCAATGGCTTTTTTTTTTCTTCTCAAAAATCAGGTAACCATTATATATATTGGTTGAATTGGTAGAAACCAAAGCATGCAAGGAGCCCAACTGGTGTGGCTCAGTGGTTGAGCATCAACCTATGAACCAGGAGGTCACGGTTTGATTCCTGGTCAGAGCACATGCCTGGGTTTCTGGCTTTATCCCCAGTAGGAGGCATGCAGGAGGCAGCCAATCCATGATTCTCCCTCATCATTGATGCTTCTATCTCTCTATCTCTCTCTCCCTTCCTCTCTGAAATCAATAATTAAAAAAAAATAAAAGCATGGAAGGAGATCAGACAGTTTCCTTTCCCTTCCCTTTTAGAATCTCCATTCCTGGATGTGTATACTCATGTGGTTTTCCAAAGGCAAGGACTGCCATTTCAAATGCCTGAGTCTTCAATGAGAATAGATTTTTCTGTTTTTTTTTAATATATATATATTTTATTGATTTTGTACAGAGAGGAAGGGAGAGAGAGAGAGAGAGTTAGAAACATCGATGAGAGAGAGTCATAGATCAACTAACTCTTACACACTCCCTACTGAGGATATGCCTGCAACCAAGGTACATGCCCTTGACTGGAATTGAACCTGGGACCTTTCAGTCCCCAAGCCGATGCTCTATCCATTGAGCCAAACCGGTTTTGGCGATTTTTCTGTTATTTTTTTTTTTTTATACTGCATCAGCTGTCCTGTCTCTCTAGCCCTAAACTTCAGCCCAGTGAACTCTGAATCAGTTTTACTGTATCTCTGTCCTGTAGCTGGTGCTCCCTTTGAAGCTAATCCTATATTATAAAAGGCTAATATGCAGTTGTCCCCTTGACTGGGAGTTTGACTGGGAGTTCAACTGGGTGGTGGAGCTGGTCCATCAACAGCCTGCAGCCCCTCTTCCAACTAATCACACCTTCAATTAATCCTCCCACCCTGATAGGGCTGGGCAGGCAGGCCAGTCTCCTGTGTCCCCTCCCCACTGGCCAGCCTAGCACAGTCGGGGTGGGCTGGCCAGACCCCACCCATGCACAAATTTGTGCACTGCACCTCTAGACTCTTTATATAAAAGCCCAAGTGACTGTTACCACCAGATGACTGGATGACCAGTCAGTAGCTATAACATGCACTGACCACCAGGGGGAAGATGCTCAATGCAGGAGCTGCCTCCTGGTGGTTAGTGCAATCCCAAGACTAATCTCCCACAGCTGGCCAACCTCTGGCGGTCCCTCCCCGCCGCCGCTGGCTCCAATAGACCCAGATCCAGGACTGGGCAAGATGGCCCCAATTGGCCCCGATTGTTGACCAGGCTGAGGGACTCCACTTGTGCACCAATTCGTGCACTGGGCCTCTAGTTGATGAATATTCTCCACTCCTGAAGTGATACACTAACCCATTCATTAGTTCTGAGTCAATTTTATCTTTACTGTCACTGGATAGGGTTGACAAGACATATCCTTTTTTTTTTTTAAGTTTAATATTCAATCATATTAGTTGAACCTGAACATTGTCCCATGTGCCTTTACCATATTTCATTAAAGCAACAACTATTTATTGAACATCTTCTGTTCTCAGGCTTTATCCTAGATGCCAGAAGTATAAAATCATTCATGCTAGCTCTGACAAATTATAGCTTACTGAAAATATATTTGTCCTCAAATAGAGGATAAGTATACAATCATGTGGAAAAATATACTCTAAGCCTTTGTACATTTGTATTTACCAGATTTTTAAAATTTAATAAAAGATTATTGAAATTAAATGATAACCATTAAAACTCAGGAATCATTCTGTAAATCATGCATAAGTTGGAATCAGTAAGAAGTCTTGCAAAGAAAACCCCTCATTCTTTATGTTCCAATGACTGAATTCTAATGATAACAAAATCATTACTGGCAGAAAAAAATTAGTTAATATTAACAGTGGTTTTAAAACCACTGACCTGGTTAATTCTACAGAACCAAGTCTATTAATTCACTGACTTTTGTGTAAATAGTGTATGAATTATTAAAAGTGTTTATAGGCCTTGATTCATGTATTCTTTGATAACAAGAGTCACAGAAAATATTGTTATTTCCGTCAATTAATCAGTTGTGTTAATAAAATTCAAATGTATGTACATTAACCATAAAAGGTAAAGTGAAGATTATTATACATATTGCACATATGGCTTCGAAAATATTAACCCATGAATTTGCAAACAAACTGATCATGAAAATGCTAATACTTTTAAAAATATATATTTTTATTGATTTCAGAGAGGAAGAGTAAGGGAGAGAGATAGAAACATCAGTGATGAGAGAGTATCATGGATCCGCTGCCTACTAAATGCCTCTACTGGGGATCAAGCCCACAACCCAGGCATGTGCCCTGACTGGGAATCGAACCGTGATCTCTTGGTTCATAGGTCATTTCTCAACCACTGAGCTATTTAAAATGAATAAAGAAACATATGGCCTAAAGTTTTTAAAACATGTTATGAGTGTACATTTCAAGTTCTCTTCGGTTTCTTTTAAAAGTGTGACGTGAATATCATCATGTTCGTATTCAAGGCGCACATGGGAGATCCCCCTCTTTACCGTGGTGTGTGAGGGGGCCAAAAGGGCGGTCCCCGCTCCCCACTGCTCCTGGCGATGGCAATTATTTTCATTCTGGGCTCTAGGGGCACCAGCATCTCGGCATACATTTTGACAGCTGAAACTTTGCCATTTAAAGGTCAAAAATCTCTTTTTCGAAAGGAAAACAGAGATGCCTTCCATCTTATAAGCTCTTATTTAACTTCTCCAAATATGTGAGAATATTAAATCCTAAAACCCTTCCATTTAAGGTATCACTATTTTTTCTGTTTTTTTGTTGTTGTTTTTTTCCATGCTGAACCTAATAATTAAGTTATGTCCATTGTCAAAAACTGAAGATGAAAAATAGAACTCCAAGTAAGGACAGGTTGCTGGGCTGGGTGAAAAAGGCGGAAGGATTAAAGAAAATAAAACTCATGGACACAGACAACAGTGTAGGGGTGGGGTTAGAGGGAGGTCAAAGAGGATAGAAGGGGAATAAATGGTGAAGGAATGAGACTTGACTTGGGGTGATGAACACAACATACAGATGATGTACTGTCCACCGGAAACCTATATACTTTTATTAATCAATGTCACCCCAATTCATTCAAATAAAATAAAATAAAATATTAAAATAAAGTTTCTTTACTGGTAAAAATAAAATAAAATAATTAAAAAACAAAACAGAACAAAAATAAGAACATAAAACTTAGAGAGGAAACTCAAAACACTAACCTCTATGTAATGAGGTTAGAGTATTCAGGCAAAATACAGAAATAAGAAATATTATGTTGCCCTTGTTGGATTGGAAAAAGTTCAAGGATTGGATGGTGCTAAGTACGTCTAAAGATGTGGTGATATTGGACCCTCATACACATTTAAACAGGAGGGAGCCTTTTAGAGGCCAGTAATTAATTTAATATGTTAATTATCTTAACTATGGTAATCATTGCACAAGGTATACTTATATTAAAACATCACATTGTCACTCATCCGGTGTGGCTTAGGATGAGCATCAACCTATGAATCAGGAGGTCACGGTTTGATTCCCCTGTGCAGGAGGCAGCTGATCCATGATTGTTTCTCATCATTCTATCTCTCTCTTCCTCTCTGAAATCAATAAAAATATATATTTTTAAAAATCACATCATACACTTTTACCATATACAATGTTTAATTTGTCAACAATACTCTTTAAAGCTGGAAAAGAAAAGAATAATGTTCCTTGGACTGCATAGTATGGCTGACTTCAGTCTTAATAATAGTGATTCAGAGAAAAACATGCAAAAGAAGAAAAGGAAAAGTAGTTTACTAGGAAATCAGAATTATAAATAAGACAAGATCAGAATATAAGATCATACTACCAATGTGGTGTGTTTGAAGAATATACCACTGCCTGTTCAACATGGTGTTTATTTTTCTTCATACAGTGAATATCTTGACTGCAAGGAGTTAGTGTTAATGATGATCCTTGAATCATCATATGTATCTCTCCTTTCATTGTTCAAAGATTTCTCTAGATAATGGTGTTTCCAGATCACTTGTTTTACATATTATACTCTGAAGTGACTAATTCCACAGCATTCAATCGATATCCCAGCACTTCTCCCACTTATACAGTTGGAGGAAAATTAAAATGGAGTTTTATGGGTTCATTTTGTGTCTAAAACAGATTTGAATTCTCAGCAGGAAGCATATTTCGTATTTTATTTCTTATCTCTCACATCCTCCACGTTCCGGGCTTTACATCCAAATGGTGACACCACCGTGTAACCCGATGGTCAATTTCTCTGTAGAAAAGTTCATGAACTAGTATTAGAAACACATTTGTTTCCCTTCGACTCTGTGCTCAAGGAGTCTGTAAGTAGGACTCCAAAAGTCTGCTTGGTAATAATATTTTATTGTCATTTTTAATGCCAGTTCATGCACATTTTTTTACGGCCCTGCTGAATTATAAATTCCAGTTCATCCGGAGGTTTAAACATTATATTTTCCAGATTGTGATTCACACTGCGCTGCAAACAGCATTATGCCTGCTGCAGCTGTCATAATGGGCGTATTATAAAGTGTTGAGCAGATATAAATATAAACTTAAACTCTGCAAAATTCCCCAAAATTAAGGGTGAACAAGGAGAAAGTGAATATTAAAATGTTGCCTAGAAGACAGTCTTCCTACACATACATATAGATACATGAACATTTATCCGTAGAGATCTTACACATTCAGCAGCCCATGGGAGCTCTGGTCATTAATTTTCTCATTGCCAAATACCCTAAGGTTCTGTGCAGGAGACAGTGAACACAGCAGTCAGATTGCTCCCCACATGCTGCTTATATGCTAGTGGAAGGAGAAGGACTTAAATAATTAAACATGTCAACATATAACATGCCAGTCACTGATAAACTCTATGAAGGATAGCAAAGCTGAGCAAGAACCATAGGGATTTCTGGACCTGGGATGGGGAGAGAATCTTGTTTGCTGTGTAATAGTCAGGAAGTTGAGCAGAGACCTGAATTAAGGGTCTGAGCACAGCAGACAGCTGCAGCAAGAGTGTTCCAGGTAGAAGTCCCAGCAGATGCTATCTGAGGTGGGAACAGGGACAGTGACCTCCAGGAGCCCTGCAGAAGCTGGTATGCCAGGGACAGACCAAGAAAAGGGCAGTTGGTATAAGATTATCTATCTATCTATCTATCTATCTATCTATCTATCTACCTACCTACCTAACTACCTACCTACCTACCTATCTATCTATAGAGAGAACATCTTGTCAGTGTAATGGAGGACTTTGTGGAGAATTTTAAGGTCATTGAATTTTTTCTATTTTTTGCAGATTTATATTGTCAAAAAATTTCAGATTTATAGAATAACAAGAGGCCCAGTGTGTAAAATTTGTGCACTAGGACTGTGGGGGGTAGAGGGGGACTAGGATCCCCTCAGCGCAGCCTGTGCCCTCTTGCAGTTCAGGAGCCCTCGGGGGATGTCCAACTGACAGGGAAGGGGCCTAAGCTGTCAGTCAGACATCCTCAGCACTGCCATGGAGGCAGGAGAGGCTCCTGCCACTGCTGCTGGGCTCGCCAGCCATGAGTCTGGCTTCTGGCTGACCAACACTCCCCCATGGGAGTGCACTGACCACCAGAGGGAAGCTCCTGCATTGAGCATCTACGCCCTGGTGGTCAGTGTGCATCATAGCAACTGGTTGTTCTGCCATTGTTCTGAAACTGACTCTCCAACATCCCCCAAGGGGTCTCAGATTGTGATAGGGCACAGGTGAGGCCGAGGGACCCCACTGGTGCATGATCAGGGCCAGGAAGGAATATGGGAGATTGGACAGCTGGGGAGGAACTGGGGGAGAGCTCCAGGGTATGTTTGGCCCATCTTGTTCAGTCCCAATTGGCTGGATCCCAGCAGCAAGCTAACCTATTCGTTGGAGTGTCTGCCCCCTGATGGTCAGTGCATGTCATGGTGAGAGGTTGCGTGTCCTTAGCATATCATTAGCATATTATTCTTTGATCGGTTGAACGCATAACCCAACACTTAGCACATTAGGCTTTTATTATATAGAATTGAAAAGAGTTTACATATACTTGTCCCCCAGTTTCACTTTTACTTATCTATCTATCTATCTATCTATTCATCCATCCATCCATCTCTAAAGAACCTTTACAAATTTTTAAGGGAAACAGCATGAATGTCTCAGAAAAATGGATAGAATGTGTGGACAGTTATTTATAGAAGAAACTGAGGGTCACAGTGCTCATCCTTTGTGGTGGAAACTGCCAGATGTGGTCCCATTTCACCCCAGTATCAGTGTTCTCTTTTGAAGTGTTGTCATGGAAACCACTGAAGTTAGTCTCATCACAATCCTGACTGTTCATCCGGAGGTCCAAGCCATTCTTGCATCTTAAGTGAGGTCATGATACCAGGCAGCTTAACGAGTGAAAGAACATGTTTGGGTTCTGGGTTGAATTCCTTGGAATATAGAGGCTTCTTGGCATGTGCTAAGGCTGGGAGAAAGCTGTGTGAGGTGATGGAGCCACAAGATAAAAAGACCCGTGGACCCCCCATGGAACAGACCAAGCTTTCTGGATTGGCCATCTCCGTGGGGAACATTCTGGAAGGAAGAGTCAGTGCCTCCCTTGTTGGAACCACTCAATCCCGTGTCACAGCACTGGACTTAGTTAATCTTCAGAACTGGACTTGGAAGTGAACTACAGATGTTGGCACGTGTGATGCTTGCATGACAAACCAGTTTCGGTGACATAACAGGGCAGGTAGACAAGATATCCACAGAGCATGTTTAAAAAAAAAAAAAAAAAGTCCAAATATTGGTGTTTCCTGTGAACTTCTTCCTGTATTAGGGACAAGCCAGATGAACAAGTCAGAGCAGGAGGGGAGGGCTTCCCGCCCTGCTGAAGAGGCTTTGTCTGACTCCAGCTGCCATCTCAATTGACTGAGAGCCGGCTCCCGTGGAGTCTTGCAGGGTTGTAAAAACCATCTGCTTCTGTCCACTGAGCAGCAGTGGATAAGATTATGGAGCCTACACATGCACATGCTGCGACATAAAGCAGTAGCCAGCCCAGCTGCAGAGATCAGATTATGAATATGGTTTGTCCACTGAGCCTATTATTGCAAATGGCCTGTTCGTAGCTGCCTTTGAAAGGAGTGTGGATGTCAATGAGTAAGAGAGTCATCCAGGATTCCACTGCACTGTCATCTCTTTCCCATGGAACCGAAGGGGCGCAACTAAATTAGCAGCCTCCTGAGTTTTTGAGGAAATGGTGATGCCCCCCCCAAAACCTGTGGCTTCAAGGACTGGTGTTGTTCAAATACTTAGGCAAACCCAAGTCTCAAAACCTAAACCAGCCCCGCCGGCGTGGCTTAGGAGTTGAATGGCAACCTAGGAACCAGGAGGTCATGGTTCTATTCCTGGTCAGGGCACATGATCAGTTTGTGGACTCGATCCCCATTAGGAGGCATAAAGGAGGCAGACAATCAATGATTCTCTCTCATCATTGATGTTCCCTCTCTCTCTCCCTCTCTCTCTTTCTCTGAAATCAATCTATATATCTATATCTATATCTATATCTATATCTATATTTATATATCTATATCTACATCTACATCTACATCTATATCTATATATCTATATCTATCTATATCTATATCTATATATCTATCTATATCTATCTATATCTATATATCTACATATCTATATATTATATATTTAATATGTACGTTTAAATATATATATTTGAATATATATAAATATGTATATATCTTTAAAAATATAACTAAACCAACAGGGAGTCAACTATTAAATCTCTGCCACATCAAGGAAGGCAGAGTCTCCACTCTTTTGGCTGTGGGCATAGACTAGAGCAAATTTCTGCTAGAACTCAAAATAATTTTGGTACTTAACCTACTCATCGCCCTGAGGCCTGGTTATTTTATATTCTCAGAAAAAGAATAAGTGCAATATCCTGGTGAACGACTGAAGAAAGTGATAAGAAACTTGAATTTTGCAACCTCATAAAGTTTGTCACACAGTCATCCTTCTATTTCTGGAGGCCTGGGGTTTAACTGGAACACTGCAGGCTCCAGTGACTGGACTGCCCTCTACCTGGTTTCCCAAGGTTAAGGTTCTTGGGAACCTCATCAGTCATCTCCCCAATATGTCTTCTCCACTCTCTCATGTCCAACTCACTGTATGAGCTCATTGTTAAAAGGTCTTCCATCTCACCTGTTTCAGAAAGAGCTTCTAGAACAGCCATCGGAATTGTTCATGCACCTGTTACTTTCCATTAAGCTACGCTAGGGCCGCGTGAAGGATGTTGAAAAGGCCACCTGCTTCTCTTACCTTGGAGACTGGAATGCCAGGGTAAAGGCAAGCCCTACGGAAGCCAAGGAGTGTGAGCACTTGTCATTCCCCTGCGCGTGTCTCCCCAGGAGGCTGGCAGGCTATTACTGGAGAATTCTCTTCCTACGGTTTCACTGACACTGAAGTTTGTCACTCTCTGGGATACACGGAGTTTGTAGACCCAAATCGATCCTGAGGCTTAAAGTGTCTCAGCAGCTGTGACTGGTACATGGCTTGCCTTTGAGGCACTTACATCAAGATTTGAGTGTTGCCAAAACCGGTTTGGCTCAGTGGATAGAGTGTTGGCCTGAGGACTGAAGGGTCTCAGGTTGGATTCCGGTCAAGGGCATGTACCTTGGTTGCAGGCACATTCCCGGTAGCGGGTTGCAGGAGGAAGCTGGTCTATGTTTCTCTCTCATCGATGTTTTTAGCTCCCTATCCCTCTCCCTTCCTCTCTGTGGAAAATCAAAAAAATATATATTTTTTAAAAAGATTTGAGTGTTTACTTTGCCTTTTTAGAGGAACCATTACTTGATTTTTCTCTTAAAAAATTGTTGTAAAAAATTACAACACTTTCTAGCTGCAGGTAAATGAATATTCTAGGATTGGAAAAATATCACAGCCCATGATTTGAAAATAAATTATCCAAGTCACCTGTAACTCTTAAAGCAGTGTTTTGGTCCCATCTCTTTAAAAAAAAATTCTCTGTGCTTTAAAATTTACAACCGATATTAAAAAAAATCGTGTCAGAGAATGAAAGTGCTGTGGTTACTATAAGAAGCTAACAATTGATTGATCATTAGTAGCCAATGGTAATATTGATTAAATAGAAAGAAAATAGTAAAACCACACATCATTAAATGTAATTTGAAGTTTTATATTTTTAAATGATTTTAAAATACTATAAATCCATTTTCTTATATTGGCGATTAAAGGCACATGGATTCTAGATTGATTGTAAACACCTGAGATTTAAGAAATTCAATGGAAGAGCAAAACATAATAACATATAAATGAATTTTTGTAACATTTACATACAGTATAAGGAAGAATTAGAGAATACAATAAATGGGATAGAAGTTAAGTCTAAAATATAATGTAAATAATATTATTTTAAGATTTCTTTTTTTAAAAAATATATTCTATTAATTTTTTACAGAGAGGAAGAGAGAGGGATAGAGAATTAAAAACATCAATGAGAGAGAAACATCGACCAGCTGCCTCTTGCACACCCCGTTCTGGGGATGTGCCCACAACCAAGGCACATGCCAAACTGGTTTCGGCTATTTTAAGATTTCTTAAATGAGTCCTAAGCAGTTTGGTTCAGTGGATAGAGTGTTGGCCTGTGGACTGAAGGGTCCCAGGTTCAGTTCTGGTCAAGGGCATGTACCTTGGTTGCAGGCATATCCCCAGTAGGGGGCGTGCAGGAGGCAGCTGATTGATGTTTTTCAATGATGTTTCTGTTTCCCATCCTCTGTGTGTGTGTGTGTGTGTGTGTGTATTTAAATGAAATATAAGGTGCTGAGATTTCTTAAATGAAAAAGAAATTGAATCTCTAATTAAAGTGGTATAACTTGTTTTAGGATACAAAGTCATTGATGAAGAATACAGTGAGAAAATTATTGATCAGCTTGCCAGTTCCAAAGCAAAATAAGGCATTTCACAGGTATCAGGACTAAAGCTATAGGAATGGGGCGGGGAGGAGGGAGCAGTCTAAACACACATGCAAACAAACATGCTGACCACCAAACTTACAATGCCAAGTTGAGGGAACTGACATTTTGAGGCAAAGGAGTGTGTCTCATGAGATTCTCTTTCAGAGTAAATTACCCTTGAGTAGAAAAAAAAGTTCTTAGTATCATAAGAACTATCAGACCTGGATGTATTTTCATTAGGAACTCCTTCCTACTCCCTACCAGGTTGTGTACAAGCACACACACACACACACACACACACACACACACACACACACACACACAGATAATAAGTCCCAGTACAGAAGGAATGGCTCAAAATAAAAGAACTAAGAAATTGTGGCATTCCTGTAGCAGAGAAACTATGCTCACTTATTATTCATTGTAAAACAGAAAGATGGTTCATGTCTTGTGTGTGATTTTAAAAAGGAATATTTCAACCATTTTATCATAGTACCTTTAATAGATGATCTTTAAATTCCTGAAGAATTAATTCATTTGTCTTCAGCACCCAAAATAAATGACCCAGTTCGCATCCCACAAGCCATGACATATCTGTACCATTGCTGCCCTCAAAGTTCCCCAAATTAGCTGCCGGAAGGAAAGATAATGCCCGAATATATTACAGAAAGGGATTTGCAGAGTTATGATTTTTCCAAATACTAGGAAAAGAGGCTCTTATCATAGGAAAAAAATGTAGTCAACACATTTTCCTGGCATATAGGAAAGGGGCAATATTTCAAGTTTGGCTAAGAAAAGAGATCATCTAGCTAACTTGTGTGAAAATAGGAAGAACCAAAACCCCACAAAACCCTAGAAACTTTCAGTGGCCTGATTTTATTTTCTGGAAAAGGAGTCCAGGTAGGTATTTGAAAGCAATTCTAGTTACAGATATTTTTCCCCCCCCATTGATGGCCTCCTAATGTACCTTCTCCTATGCTTCAGTAAGAGAATCGATGCCCATAGGTATAAATTCAAATTCTGATCATATATCCAGGACAACCTAAGATAAGTGCTCAGCAAATGGTGTTGGAATTAGTTAATATGATAAACAAACTAGAGGCCTGATGCATGATATTCATGCAACGGGCTTGGCCCCCACCACCGCCACCTCTGCCTCGGCCCCCAACCACCATGGCTTCATCTAGAAGGACTTCCGGAAGGACCTCTGGTCTAATTAGCATATTATGCTTTTATTATTATAGATATTCCTTCTGTGTGACATACTTGTGTAAGAAAAAAAATTTAATCTGTTTTTCTTTTAATCTGAATGATTCTATTCAGTTCTTATAACTTTCCTACCTATTTAGACTCCTATCTTCTTGGATAGTGTTTGAATAGGAGCAGTGGGCCTACTGAAGGTTATTTGCATTTTTCTTTTCACATACCCATTATATGTATCAATACATTGCCTATATTTGAAATTCAAAGTAACCACATGATATTTATGTGAAACTTTATGACAAACAAATGGCTATCTTTAAGAAACACATGCAGTGTAGGTCTAATTGATGTGTTTTAGAGTATTCTCTCTTTTGGGTTCATGTAACCACAGATTTAGGAATTTGATTCTTCCCATCAAAGTATTTTGTTTAATTTCCACATGGACCCTATGTGGAGAAGCCAGATAAAATGTTTTGTCCAAAACCAGTTCTTGGCCAACACTAGATTCTGCTCTACCTAATCGCCCTCAGTTCCTTGCTTTGGATTCCAGTGTCAAGGAAATATAACACAATGAGAACTGTCAGATAACTCACCTCCTCTCAAATACATGTCTCAAACAGGAAAAGGGACACATGGATGCATATCTTTCACCTCTTGTGGTTCCTTTCCTTTTTGCAGTTCTACAATACATCATCCATATCAATGTGTGCTCACCACCTCAAGTCAAGTCTCCTCCCATCACCATTTATTGCCCCTTTATCTTCTGTTATTTCCCTTCACTCCCCCTTCCCTCTGGCAACAACCATACCATTGTCTGTGTACTTGAGTCTTCCCCCTCCTCCTCCTCTTCCTCCTCCTCCTCCTCCTCCTCCTCCTCCTCTTCCTCCTCCTCTTCCTCCTCCTCTTCCTTCTCTTCCTCCTCCTCCTCTTTCTTCTTCTTCTTTCCCTAATGAAAAGTATCTATTACCCCCGAAGCACACAAGTTTCCTGCCCCTACACCATTGCCTAGAACAGGCTAAGCTGAATATTCCTAGTTGCAAGGGAGATTCAGAGACTAACCAGTACGACCCAGGGGATGAAAATGTCATGGCTGCCTTTAACAGTCCTGACTCAGGCCTGGGGCTCTGCCCTGAGCAAAGTCAGCATGCTGACAGCAAAGGAGGAAGAAGAAATAGCTCAGAGAAACAACAAAGAACCTCTCTACACACATGTTTTTCTTCAAATCCTGGCACTCTGAGCTAAATCTATTCATACAAGCTTTATTCACCCAGTGGATGAATGAAGAATAATTTTTTGATGTATTTGCGACTCTTCTCTGTAAACTGTGTGTTCAAAGAATATCGAACAGTGATTTGAATATTACCTGAACAACGTTTAAAGTATTGCTTATATTTCCCAGCCAGCATGGCTCAGTGGTTGAGCATCAACCTATGAACCAGGAGGTCACGGGTTTTATTCCCAGACAGGGCACATGCTGGATTGTGGGGTTGTGGGCTTAATCCCCAGTAGGGGGCATGCTGGAGGCAGCCAATCAGTGATTCTCTCTCATCATTGATGTTTCTATCTCTCTTTCCCAGCCTCCCTGAAATCAATAAACATCTGTATTTTTAAAGTGTTGCAAATATTACGTCGCTAAATATATTTCATGTAAAGTTACAGGGTCTGTGGTTGGTTGCATGAAGGCTATTTCCACGTCTGAGGATAAACCTGGTTTCTGGGATTGGTATTTTCAAGCCCTCACCTTTTGGAAAATGATCTATCTTTTGCATAGCCAATTTGATGAGCAAATCCTTTCGTTACATCCAATTAAATTGCAAATACATACACGACTATTGCTGATATGGCAGTTTATGTCGATGCTAATTAGATTTATCTATCTACTGTAAGACACACAACCCTATCCTACCCCACCCCCTCTATGAAAAAACAAAACAAAACAAAAAACAAAAGCAAGTATCATGTCAAAATGGTCGCATTTATTAAACTGAAGAAAGAACTCAAAAAATGTGTGCTTATTAAAGAAACGACTCCGACTCCCAGGGCCTCAGGTGCTCCTGATGCATATTAAAGAGAGATAATTATCAGCATCATCAATTTCTATGATGTATTTCTAAGCAAGCGTTTAATTACATCAGCCCCAGCGCCGCGTCAGGCTCCGTGTCAGCTGAGGATTGCAGAGGCAGCGGATGCACTGTCTCCACAGACGAGGTGACATTTCAGCCAACGGGGGGATCGGGTGCCGAGCAGCGTGGTATTTCTGCCTCCTGTTCAGATCAAAGTGACAACTGTGTCCTCTCATCTGGATTTACAGGCCAGGCGCAGGTGGTGATCCTTAGCCTCGTACATAATTTACCAGGGGAGGAAAGCCAGGAACAGAGGACTGACGAGGGGACTCGTCTTTGAGTTTCTTCCTTAAAGGCATGTTGCGTTTGGTTGTTTCAGATTAATGTGTAGTCAGACCAAACACACAGCGTTGCAGGTAACACTGCACCTTGCACTGTTCGTAGCATAGTTATTCTTTTTTGTAAAAAGTACATTTTATTAATTTTTTACAGAGAGGAAGGGAAAGACATAGAGAGTGAGAAACATCGATGAGAGAGAAACATTGATCAACTGCCTCCTGCACACCTTCTAGTGGGGATGTGCCCGCAACCAAGCTACATGCCCTTGACCGGAATCGAACCTGGGACCCTTCAGTTCACAGGCTGACTCTCTATCCACTGAGCCACACCGGTTTTGGCGCATGTTACATTTGGTTGTTTCTGATTAACGTGTAGTCAGACCAAACACTAGCATTGCAAGTAACAACGCACCTTTCACCGTTCATAGCATATTTATTCTTTTTTTTTAATATATATATATATATATATTATTAATTTTTTACAGAGAGGAAGGGAGAGGGATAGAGAGTTAGAAAGCATCTATCAGCTGCCTCCTGCACAGTCCCCACTGGGGATGTGCCCACAACCAAGGTACATGCCCTTGACCGGAATAGAACCTGGGATCCTTCAGTCTGCAGGCTGACACTCTATCCACTGAGCCAAACCAGTTAGGGCAGCATATTTATTCTTTACCTCCTGGCCTGTAGAGCCACTAAATAGACTCAGTAGCCCTGGATAGTTTAGAGCATCGACCTGTGGATTGAAGGGTCCCAGGTTCGATTCCAGCCAAGGGCACATCCCTTGGTTGCAGACTTGAAACCCAGGCCCTAGTGGGGCACGTGCAGGAGGCAACCATCCAACGTGTCTCTCTCACATTGATGTTTCTCTCTCTCTGCCTCTCCCCTTCCCTTCCACTCTCTCTAAAAGTCCATGGAAAAAAAATGTCCTTTGGTGAGGATTAGCAAAAAAACAACCACAAAAATAGACTCAGCAAAAGCCTAGCCAGTGGAGTAGGAGAGACTGGGAATGCAGGCACACCGTGCCATTTCAGAGCTCTGTGAGCTGGGGACTTTGTTTAATCTCTTGTAAGCTCCCTCTGAAGAGCTGTGTTTAATGCGCATCCCATAATGTTCTCTACCACCACAACTGTTCCGTGCACAGTCAAGTTCAGTGGCACTGAGCTCATTCACATCATCGAACCACTATCACCACCTCGCATCTCCAGACACTTATTTCTTGCAAAACTGAATATTTATACCTGTCGAACATCTACTCCCCTTTCTACCCCCCCATCCCCCAACCCTTGGCCACCACCATGCATGCTACTCTGTTTCCATGACGATGACTATTTTAGAAACCCCCCTGTACGTGCAACCACTCAGAATTTGTCAGAATGTGACCGGATTCTTTTCTGTAATAGAATGTCCTCCTGGTTCACCCACCAGAATGGAAATTCCAAGTTGAAGTTCAGTGCATTTTTAGAAAAAAAAATAGAACGTGTCATATATCTTGCATTTGTGGACTGAGAGGGGTCTGGCCCTAACTCCTGGCGTAAAATCTTGTATTTGTGTGGGTATAAGAGACAGTGGGCCTATCAATGGGCATTGATGAATTTCCTTTAAGCTACTTTCATGTATAAACCTACATTTGAATGATTTTCAAATGAACAATCGGTATAATTTCTGGATCGCTTTGAATAGAATTCTTTGAAAGCCAGAGAGAGGAAATCTTGTGAGAAGTCACTTGTAAGCGTGCTAGCCAGCTTCCGGCATTAAAACTTCAAGATCAAATGAATGATTTATGACCTTTTGAAAAATGCCATTTTTTAGATTTCCAATGTCACTTATTCTTTTCTGCCCATTCAATTTATCTTCCTCTTTTGTCCTTAAATGCATTATTCATCTTCCCTCCACCTCCTGTAAATATCATGCCTTTCTATCACCATTCCAAGCAGTTTCATAACACCGTGGGAATAGCTTATAAAAAACTGTTTTAAGGAAACTACTGAATACACTTAAACTTTTTATTGAAGAGAAGATGTGGCAATAGATCTATTGATTCTCAGAGAACAGGCTTGAGTGGGGAAAGGTGCTGTTTGATTGATCTGGCTTTATGTGTATTTTACAAAAAAATAATTAGAAAAACATGTACTCACTTCTTCTATATGACAGTAACTGCTTTTATCAAAGTGTGAATTAGTGAAGGCATCAGGAATGGGAGGTCCTCTGGCATGCTTCTCTAACCCATTGCCCATCCTAAATGTCCCAGCATCCTCTTCTCTATGGGTGTTCACCTGCTTCCTGCCCAAGCCTGTTTCTAGCTCTTATGGTTGTTGTTTTGTTAATCCTCATCCAAGGATATATATCCCTGCACACCCTCTCTTCTCTAACCCCTCCCCCATGGATTTTTAGAGAGAGTTTAAGGGAGGGGGAGAGACACACACAGAGAGAAACATCGATGTGAGAGAGACACATTGGTTGCTTCCAACAAGGGCTCACCTACCAGGGCCAAAGATAGACCTGCAACTGAGGTTACGTGCCCTTGACAGGAATTGAACTTGGGACCCTTCAGTCAGCAGGCCAAAGGTCTATCCACTAGGCCAAACTGGCCTGGACTTGTTTCCATCTCAGAGCCTTTGTTCCAGCTACTCCTTGTTCCAGCTACAACATTGTTTGCCGGCCTTTGCATGAGTTGGTTTGTCCTGCCAATCAAGCTTCCAGTTGAATGTGCTTTTATGGAGGGGTTCTCTGACAATTGGGTCTAAAGCAGAGATTCTTCCTTTGTCTGGCTTATAAATTTCGTGTGGACACGAGCTTTGAGTGGACATAGCTTTTGATATCTCTTGGGTAAATCTCTGATAGTTAAATCGCTGATGGTTTATAAGCATATACATTCGGTGAGCAGGAACAAAATTTATAGCTTGCTGTCATCTCAGGTATAGTACTAAATAATCATTTGTCCCCCAATCTCAAGGAGGAAATAGAAGAGCATTTAAGAGTCCTTGAAGAACTAATGGTTATAAATGTATATATCCATCCTGAACATTCATCATTGTTGTGTTACGATGTGAAAGACTCAGTAACCTGAGTTGTTGGGCTCAAGATCCACGTTACCTAGGAGGCAGAACTGAAAAGAGTAAAAGTAGACAGCTCTATCAGAGAAAGTCAAAGCTCCCCTTCTATCCATAATTATCGGTAGCATTTTACTTTAGTAAAGCAGGAGCTATTCAATAGAGTCTGTGTCCTATAAATTCACGTGACTAATATCCATAAGCAAGCCTGTGGTTGATGCAGAGGCTGAAAAATAAATAATTCCTTTGTTACATTCAGACAGAAATCACTGCACATTTCTGTATCAATAATAATAAGCCTATATAGTGCCTCTTTTAAAAATATATATATTTTATTGATTTTTCACAGAGAGGAAGAGTGAGTTAGAAAGATCAATGAGAGAGAAACACCAATCAGCTGCCTCCTGCGCACCTCCCACTGGGGATGTGCCTGCAACCAAGGTACATGCCCTTGACTGGAATCGAACCTGGGACCTTTGAGTCTGCAGGCCGATGCTTTATCCACTGAGCCAAACAAGTCAGGGCATATCTCGTGTCCTGAGATGTTATATGGCTTGAATAAACAAGAGAAATGAGGATTATGTGCCTTGAAGAGACGGGAGAAAAGAAGAAAAGTGTTCTCCTGAGAATCCAAGTCACTCGGTTGCTCTAAAAATAAATAAATAAATGGGATGTGAGGCAGAAAGTAGGACTCTCTAGAGCAAGCATGTCAAACTCAAAGGCTACCACAGGCCAAATAAATGAGGCATGTGGCCCGCCGCGGGCTGCCAGTTTGACATGCTTGCCCTAGAGAGAAAGGTTTGTGAAAATCAACAAAATCAATTCCTCTCCTGTGAATTAATATGTGAAGCTATACAAGGAATTTTGCAGCTGGTTGACCAGATAACGTAGTGTAAATCAGATGTACCAACATTTTTTGACCACAGAAGTTGTTTCGCACATACAGCATTTCAGTGATTCCAGAATATCGCCTCTAGGTTTAACACCTTGGGAACCGGGAGGTCTGGTAAACTCGTTAAAATCTTATTCACACCCCTGTTTAGGCGGCGGCCCTGATATTTTTATCGTTGTTTGCATTATTTTATGCTGAACTTCTTCATGCTGTCACTTCAGTTTGGTCTTGTGAATTCTTGCTACTACATTTGTTGAATTTAGCTGCAGCTGAAAAATATTTTTGCCATTTGTTTTGTGAAATATCCCATGGAAACCGTCTAGTCGTATCAAAAGAGAGCCCTCGTAAGAACTTGCAGAATAGATGTCAGCATTTCGGAGAAAAACCAGAAGATAAAAGTAGAGCACGTTAGATCATGTTCAGCCAAAAACTGGCACTACAGCCACACAGAATCTAGGCAATCTTAGTCAGAGCCAAGCAAAGCATTCAGTGGCCAGGAGGAGGACATAGAGTGTTTGCTTTGGGTGGATGGGAAGAGAGAGATGGGAACTAAGGAGATGGACAAATCTTGTTGGTGCACCGCATAGAAAAGATGAGATGAAAGGAATGAGCTGAGAGGGATTTCCTGCTGAGAGCCAGAAAGAAACAGTCCTACAACCACAAGGATCTGAGTCCTGCCGAGAGCCTGAATAAGCTTGAAAGGAGCTCCTTCCCCACAGAATATCTGCCCTTATGTGTCCTAGTAGTCCATTCCCAAAGTGGTTGCTGCTTTCTTTCAGGCCAGCAGGAGCACATCCGCTGATTTACCTTTTTTATTTATTTTATTTTATGAAAATATATATTTTTATTAATTTCAGAGAGGAAGGGAGAGGGAGAAAGAGAGAGAAACATTAATGAAGATGAGAGAGAATCACTGATCAGCTGACTCCTGCACGCCCCCCCTATTGGGGATCGAGCCTGCAACCTGGGCAGGTGCCCTGACAGTGAATTGAACCTTGACCTCCTGGTTCATAGGTCGATGTTCAACCACTGAGCACAGTGGCGGGATTTTTAAAAATCTTTTTTTGTTTTTAAAAAGCCTCCTCTAAGTAAAAGTTTTCCAAGGTAATCTCCTCTTGGAGGAATTGAAAGCCGATTGGTTAGCAGCCTAGTGACAGGAGTGCTATTCACATTTGTTCTTGGGGAATGCCCTCATTCAGGGGAGGTGATCGCCTGGAACATCTTCACCAGGGAGCTGGGACCTTACAGGCCACCTTAGATCCCTCCTTCCCCCACACACCTCTCCTAAAAGTCTCATCTTGTTCATGCTAACTTAGGGTGATGCTACCGGTAATACCAATTTAATTCATAGTGTCTGAGTCCTGATGTGTTTCTGCACTTGCTCCAGCCCATCCACAGTATTTCTGGTAGAACTAACCAATGCTTCCGAATCGTTTTGTTGTAAAATCACTGACTGTGAAAAGGCACTTACTAGACATCAGAGAACTTGACCTTTGTATAATTTCCATTAAGCCACATTGAGGACATAATGTACCATCGGTTCCAACATTCGTTTGAAAGGAGGTTAAAAAAAAAATAAAAAAGGAAATTTCTTGATTGAAATTCAATATGCACTTATATTTTTCACAGACCCTGAGATTAATGAGCATATGTGATTTTGATAAATGGTCTATTAAAACAGGAAAAGAAAAAAAAAAAAGATGACATGGGAAGAATGAAAGACAGTCATTACTGGGAACAAGCAGATGTTTTCTTTGCATATTGTACGGCGGGCTTTCATCAGACACTCCTAATTACAGTCTGCACACTGGTATTCTTGCAATTCAGTCCATTAACCTTCATCTGAAGCATTCGTTTCTGCATCAAGTACATTGTCATTGCCCTGCTCCCCCCTTCTCTGTGAAAATGCATGCCAGGCCCGTAGAGTGGAAAGACAATTGAATGAACGTGGGTTTGTTGTTTTCTGTTCCAATGCCAAAGAAAGGGAGAAAGAAAGAAAGAAAGAAAGAAAGAAAGAAAGAAAGAAAGAATTTCCCACTCCCCCTCCCCAACAGCTCAGAAGGAGGCCTACAGCTATTTTAGCCATTTTTAAGAAGAAACTATATATATATATATATATATATATATATATATATATATATATATATTTTAATTAAAGAATCAGTCACAAGATATTGCTGAAAAATAGTTTGGCTAAAAATTAGGAGAAACACAAAGACAGAATTAGAGGGATAATTTAGCAGCTCCAAAAGGAATGGCATGTGGGATAATGCACAATTAAATCCAAGATTGTTCTTGACAGAAGCAAAGGAGACATGGCCTGCCCCAGTCAGAGACAGTTTGTTTAACATGTAGCTCTGGGTTCCTTAATGATTACCTAAGATTTGATTTTCCTTGTAGCCTTAGAAGCACAAGTAATCACTAGTTTTTCTTATTTCTATAACATCCTATCTCATAAAGATGGAATATGCTAACTGACCACCACGCCCTCAAAGGGGGTGGCACCCACAGCCACAAGATGGCAGCACCCAGTCCCCAGTCCCACTGGTGCAGCAGGCAGGTCCAGACAATTCATGCCCTTGCCTCTAGAGTCCCCTAGTCCTCTCAGCCCATAGCTGCCCAGCCTCAGGCAAGCCTCAGATGGTGGCTGCCCAGCAGCCCAGGACCACCTGAGGCTCAGGTAACCAGGGCTGGCCCATGCTTGCGCTGCCGGCAGTGGCAGCAGCAGAAGTGTGAAGGGGGCGTCACCTTTCCCTGATTGCTGGGTCCTCTCCTGCCCTAAGGGCTCCCAGACTGTGAGAGGGAGCAGGCCAGGCTGAGGAACTGCCCCGTCAGTGCATGAATGTTTCATACACCAGGTCTCTAGTAAGCTTAATAAGATGGTGGAATGTTGCTTGTGATTGTTTAGGAGCATGAAAAGTCCTCGATTCCTGTCTATTAACCCTTGAAATGCTCTGAGGAAGAATTGGTGATGATGACAGCAGGGCAAATTTAGATTATTTTCTTGATGAAAAGGGTATATAAGTCTATTCTGATAGTTTCATGCAGGAAAAATAATTTCATATATGCAAATGGAAACATGTCTTCTCTATTATGGATTTGATACAATTTATCTAGTACATTTTCTTCCAAATGAAAGTAATTTTGTTTTTTAATAGATTTCTTTGAAGGTAATCAAGATGAAATGCTTTCAAAAGTATTTATCCCAAACATCTTTAACCGATGTTTTAGATTAGAAATTACATTTTGAAACTACAGAGTGCATAGAGTTTTAGAGCTAAAAGGACCTCAAGAATCATCTAAGACCATCCTTTATCCTAAAGTATGAGATATATTGTCTAAATATATTAAGCAATTTGTTAAAACACTTAGCAAATAAATAACCTGATTAAAGTCCCTACTTATCTAGTAAATTAGAGATTTGAAAACAGCAGTTTCTGGACACCAACTGCAATCTTTTCAATATTAAATAAATAGTCAATTTCATTAAGAACTGGCTCCATACTACTTTCTATAAAACTTGACCTGCTTTTTTTTTTTTTTTTTTAGAAAATGCATTTTTAATGTGAAATTTTGGGGTGGGGGGAGGGGATGTTGATCAAAAGTTTAACCTTGATGGATTAAATCAGAGGGATTTAAACATTTGGTGCCCTGATTTCATTGGAGCTACTTAGATGCTACAGTTAACTTACACTGGAAGAAATAATTTCAGTATGTCTACTATAAAATTGTTCTCTGTCACCTCGAATTCTTTTCTCCATACCCCAAACCCAAACCATGAGTTTGTGTTTCATGTGATTACACATAAAAGGAATTTCCAATAGCTGTTACCTACTTGTAGTAACAGACACACAGGCTTGGAGTATTAGGAATATTTAATTTTTTTATCTATTAAGGAAGTAAATAATCAGTCATTCTTTTTTTTACTTGATAGCATTTTATGTTACTCTAAATTTCAAGTTGTAAAGTATTCCTTTGAATGTTTAGTAATTTATTTAAATCTCCTTCTTGAATTTGTCATTTCCACTTAGTAACATATTTGCTGACTTTTTTTTTTTCCATCATGTGGGGCAAGTGGATATGACAGAATAGTCTTAACTTACAATCCTAGTTCTCAACTACTTTATATTATAGCTGGGGTATATATGGAAAAGAATCATATGCAATAAAATATTGAAATCTTAGATTTTTACATTGAATCAATAGTAGTGTCTTCCTCAAAGATTTCTGTACTGAGTGCATTAATATATGACAATAACTTAGCTCAAAGCCTTTATATAGCAGTCAGTTAGATAATCTATTATAGCTATTAACTCAGATAATAGGGAAAGTGATAATGAATGGAATATTTAGTTCTCCAAATCTTTTACTGTGGAAATGCATTTATTAGTCCATCAATATTGAAAATGAATGTTTTCCATGTTAAAAACCATATTCACTTATCGACCTTATTTAAGTACAGTTAGTTTAGTGGGTTTTTTTAAAAATTAAAGACAAAATGTTGTCAATAAATCCTGTCACCTTAAAGCAATGTGTCAATAAACACAGAATGCCAGTGTTTTAAGATAAATGAAGCTAAACTTCAATTTCTTCAGAGTGATGAAGTTTTATCGCTCCTATGGGTCACGGACAGGCCACAGACCTCGTATTCTGTATGGAGCCACCTTTGAATCACAAGCCAGGAGTTTTAAGCCTTCTCCTGCACAGTTCAGCTCAGTGTACACCATGGGCACAGTACCTACATTTAAGGATTCACTAACTATCTATCAATGAATGATCATTGGGTCTAAATATGCAAATTTAAAATTAGGCACAGCGTGTTACAATGAAATACAGGAAAAGAATAACGCATTTTAAGGTAATCCATCAAGCACACTGGTGATTTCAAAAAGCTGACAAATATAAATTTTGCAGACAGAGAAATGGGAGTTTATAGGGAAGGCAGGACACTCCTCTGTCATACATGCTCCCAGGCCATCCTGTTCCCCAAACCTAGAACAAGAGTGAGCATTTAGGAAGGTATAGCTCTAAGCTTTGTGCCTGGTAGCTTAGTTCCTGCTGCAACAGCCCTGGGGCATGTGCTGTGCCAGCACAACCAAGGGTTTCCGGAGCCTGAGGGAGGGCTGGTGAAGGATGAAGAAAAGACAGACAAGAGAATAACCTGGGTCTCGGTGGATCTTCTGTGCCTGGCTGAGGCCACAGAACACATCCAAACTGCAAGCTGAGACTTTATTTATAGTCAGGGACAAACAAGGTAATCTACAATGTTCTTGTGAGTTTCACTTGTTTTGGCAGCACTTGCTGCCCCTCCTACAGCCCATTAGCTACCCAGGAAAGATCTAGGGAGCAGTCACAAGGTGAAGCTTAATTATGCTTAGAGGTCTGTGCCTCCAGGCTGGGACTTGTTTGTGACTTTGCCAACAGGTCAGTCCGAGGCTTCACCCTATAACTGCTCCCTATAGGGGCCAGTACTTTTGTGCATAGAATAATTTACCTCCTAAATATTTTTCTCCAAGTAACGCAGTTCACACACACACACACACACACACACACACACACAAAAAAAAAAGTCAAGATAAATTTTGTACAGAAACTAATAACTAGCCTTCTGAGGAAATTATCAGGTGCATCTCTTTGTATTATCTTTGAAGTCATATTAGTGTGGTTTAAAGAGACAATGATGTTTCCCCACTGTAGGCATGCAACATTGTCTCTAATTTAGGAGTTGTTACTCCTAACTCTCTCTCTTTACAGACAATTCCAAAACCAAAATATACCCATTCCCAAGAGGTCAGTGCGATTGGTCGAGGTTAATAAGTCAGGATAAAATATGACGTTAGTCTCATCTGCCATTTTATTTTTTGCTTTTTTCAAAACCTAGAATTTCAGATACTGGGCCCTGAACTAAGAGGAATATGCTAATATAGTAACAACAACAACAATGGGGGAAAAATAGAGCAAAAATTGTGAAAAAAACAAAAAACAAAACAAAACAAAACAAAAAACAATCAATAACCCCTGTAGAATCCGCAGGTGGGAAGTTTTTAAGTCAGTTAGCAAATAACCGGTTACCTGAATGGTGCTCTGTGATGAAGCAGGAGTATGGGCTTTAGTGCTGTTTTTCTTTGCCAGCAGCATGCTCTCCTCAAGGCGTTACATACAACGTGGTGGATAATGATTTCTGTTTCAGAAACCCCAGGCGTGGAAACGGAGCTGAAGCGTGTAGCTCTAGGCTTTGCGCTTAGAATGTCCACCCTCGGAATGTCCCCCTGGGCAGGGTGAATGGAATGTCTTCCTGTGGGTTCCGCTAATTCTGCACCGCACGGCTGCCCCTGGGAATAGACGTGCGGAACCATTGCTAATCACTGGGCCAAGACTAGGCTTTCTGTAGATAACGGTCATGCATTAGAAGGGACTCCAGACATACATGATAATTCCTTTGAATGAGTACAAGTGATTCAGGGATTTTATTCAAGTCTCCATAAGACAAATTTTAATACCCCCCCTCCCATTAAACAAATAGGAACATAAACTAGCCGTTTGGTGAAAATCAGGAATATTTTAGCCAGAAGAAGATATCAAGCACTGATTTCTTAGTTAAAAAATTACTGATGAATAAGGATTCTGTAATGATTGAGGTTTCAATAACATACTTCTGCATTAAGTACTGCAGGGGAGTGGTTCAAGCAGAATCCTATTAAGTTTAGTACCCTGGTTCCCCGAAAATAAGACAGTGTCTTATATTAATTTTTTTCTTCCAAAGTTGCGCTAGGTCTTATTTTCAGGGGATGTCTTATCTTCCCATGCACTAAGTCTTATTTTCGGGGAAACACGGTATCATCATGTGTAGCTCTGTATTGTTTCTCCATCTTGTGTTCCCAAATATGGAATTTTGCAAAACTCTCAACATGTCCAGAAAGCTAAACGTTTTCCCCTTCATCAGGGAACGGTGCCTCTTCTTTCCCATCAGCTGGCTCACTTGGGGTTGCTACTTGCTTCCAACTATGTTGGCTGTCAAGAGAGGAGGTGTTGACAGGTCCAGAGATGGGCATTTCCTGGCTCAGTTGAGACCAACCACAGCCTTTCCCTAGGGCAGTGGTCGGCAAACTCATTAGTCCACAGAGCCAAATATCAACAGCGCAATGATTGAAATTTCTTTGGAGAGCCACATTTTTTTAAACTTAAACTTCTTCTAAGGCCACTTCTTCAAAATAGGCTCACCCAGGCCGTGGTATTTTGTGGAAAAGCCACACTCAAGGGGCCAAAGAGCTGCATGTGGCTCGCGAGCCACAGTTTGCTGACCACTGCCCTAGGTCTTTGAAATGATTAGTAAGGAAGCCAAGTCTCCCTGGATTTTTTATTTTTATTTTTTTTAAATATATTTTATTGATTTTTTTACAGAGAGGAAGAGAGAGTTAGAAACGTCCATGAGAGAGAATCATCAATCAGCTGCCACTTGCATATCCCTTACTGGGGATGTGCCCACGACCAAGGTACATGCTCTTGACTGGAATCAAACCTGGGACCTTTCAGTCCGAAGGCTGATACTCTCTCCACTGAGCAAAACCAGTTTCAGCTAAGTCTCCCTGGTTTAACAAGTCACCAGTGTTTCACTATGAACACTAGAGACAGTTGTGTTTCCCAAGTTGTTCAGAAGCCTGTTCTCAATGAGACTAGGAACGTTGGCTTCTGAAACATGCTATTATGAAGGCTAAGCCACCAGGATTGGCCCAGGGACATCACTTTATGACATTCAGAAATGGAAGCAAATATTTAAATGTGTAAAGATCAGATGCATTAACAGAAATTCAAAAGCCAGGGAGACATCAAAGAATGAACCCTCAAAGTTAATGAGATTTTACAATGCAGCAATTCATATCAGGAATGGAATTTCAGATAGTGGGCCCTGAACTACAGGCAAAATACTTAATTATTAGCAAAATAAATGTAAAATTCTAGATGAAGATTACATGGCATTTTGTATGAGGCCTGGGCACAAAATTGATGACACCTTGATATGAAATTACTGAGAGACCTAACAGTGGATGGGGATGTCCCATTGAATTCTATTGGTATGTTTTCTATTAAAACACAGAAAAAATAGAAACAGATGGTGGTCTTGGTAGGAAAAGTTGAATTCCACTTTTCTGCCTTAATTACCTCTCACTTTTCTGGTGTATAATAGGAGTGGAATTACCGATTGGCTTTCTTGTTCAAAAGAAGTCATGGCCGTATGAAAGGAGAAATCAAGTTTGCAGAAAGGAAAAAATGTAAGGCCTCTTGTGTTGCATAGAATATTCCTCAGCCTTCCCTCACCTTGCAGAGTTGTCAGACACAACAGGCACTGCTGGAAGCCCTTTGAGGGATGACAAAGTTCCTTCATTAAGACGTCACAAAAGTAAGAGGAACTCAGAGGGTGTTCAGCGGACAACCTATTAGAAATAGTATTTGAAAGAGTTTAGATTTTTTTTTAGTCCAATTTTCTTCAGCTTCCCCAAAGTGTAAAGGTGTTTATTAGAAACTTTTAATGACACAGTATATTCCAAAATATATTCCTAGGATATTTGTAATCATTACAGTAAGTCCGGTGTTCAATTCTGTAACATTGATCTGTGGACAATAACCTCAATTACTTTGGTAAGCTGTCTTCATTATTGCAGTGTTTCATTAAGTGGAAAAATAGACAGGGTGGGGGAAAAGTAGGTTTACAGTTGTTCGTATGGAAAATATCAATCCTATATAATAAAGAAGGAATATGCTAATTGACCCTCACACAGTCACATAGATGGCAGCACCCACAGCCAATAAGGAGGGAATATGCTAATTGATGGCCATGCCCTCAAAGATGGCGAGTCCACAGCCACAGGATGGCAGCTGCCCAGCCACCCAGGGCTGCCTGCGACTCAGGTAACCAGGGCCAGCCAAAGCTTGCACTGCCGGCAGTGGCAGCAGCAGAGGTGTGATGTGGAGTTGCCTCCCCCTGATCTCTAGGTTGCCTCCTGCCCCTAAGGGCTCCCAGACTGTGAGAAGAAGCAGGCAGGCTGAGGGACCCCCCTCCAGTGCATGGATTTTCCCTAGTAACTAGTAAATAGTAATACAAAGATAAACTCTTGTACCTACTTTGTAAATCTACTTTGCCCACTCCATGTTGCTATCATTTTTTTTAACTCATTGGAAAATATAGTTTGTAAAGATAAATATATTCCTCTTTAACTTTTAATGTTTCTGCTAGAGGCTCAGAGCAAAGGTCTTAGAAAGATTTGTCTTTGCCACTTTTTTAAAAAACGGACTGACCTTGGGCAATTTCTTTAACCCTCTTTAAGCCCATTTTTCTCTATTTATGAATATCAATGCTAGCACCAATTTCATAAACTGACCGGCGACCTGGAAGAAATAACAAAGTGAAGTTCTTGTTCTGATACCTGTCAGCAATTACATTATCTCTGTGGACAGGATGGAAGTCAATAGCTCACGGAACCTGTGTCGAAAAGATAAGCATGGGGTTCCTATTTTCAAGTTAAAAACAGCCTATATTTAAATTCCATACTGCCTTATCATGTAGCAATAAGAGGTGGTGTTAACTAGGGTTAATTTTGGAGTTTCTTTTTAAGATCTTGATTATAATTATATATTGTTTTCAATTTTTTAGAGACAGTTCCATTGGAAGAGGTGTTTTTTTTTCTTTTCCATTGTTAGCATATGTGTAGTTATTTCAAGGAAATGAAGACAAAAGTTTAATTTCTTCAGTAACTTTAATTTCTAAAGTTACCTTAATTTAAAAATATCTATGTTATTATTCTATCAAGTTGATTCCTTTTCTTTGTAAAGGTAGTGTGGAGGAGACTTTTTAAATTTTATTCTTATTTTCTATAGTAGACATAATAAATTTAGAGAGATGATTTAAAATGCCCCTCGAAGACCTAAAGACTAAAGAAAAGCTGTTAACGACTATTTGCCTAACTTTTCTTTAATATATTTTATTGGTTTTGTACAGAGAGGAAGGGAGAGAGATAGAGACTTAGAAACATCAATGAGAGAGAAACATCGATCAGCTGCCTCTTGCACACACCCTACTGGGGATGTGCCCACAACCAAGGTACATGCCCTTGACTGGAATCGAACCCGGGTCCCTTCAGTCCCCAAGCCAATGCTCTATCCATTGAGCCAAACGGTTTTGGTTATTTGCCTAATTTTTAAGAAAATGTATATACAAAATATTATTTTATGTTCAGAATTTTTTTATTTTATTGTTTACGGCTGGATCAGTTTCTTTTTTTTTTATTTATTCCATAATCAAACCAAGAGTCACAGTACCCCTATTTTAAAAACAAAATGAGCTACCTAGATGAGCACCTTATAAGACGCTTATATCCTTTCTCAGGTGAATTAAAAACATGAGAAACTAGAATTCTGTGAAATTGTTTCCATGTCTTAGCACATCTTTTCTTTTCTTCCTGTTTAGGAAATGTAGCAGGAAGTCCAACCTCAGCTTCAGTCTTAGGGAAATGAGGAGAAAGGGTTATCATTGGGCTCAGTTTTGTATTTCAAACAATGGAATTCATGCCTTTAGTCATGACCTTATTGTCAAGTTTACCCTCTCGCCCTAGCAACAGGCCTAAAGTGATTCAGACACTAATTTCCAAGGGGGTCCCAGAGCTGGCTGAACAGCTTCCCTCTGTCGCTAGCACACTCACTGGGGCACTATTCAATCTGAGAATATGACATTTGAATATATGCCAATCACGGGGCCAACATTGTTGGGGGAAAAGAAATCACAGTGCAGAAAACATAAATTTAATCAAAGTGTTATTCTAGAGATGATGTTGACAACTTAAACTAGTGTTACACTGACTAGCCTACGATAGGCTGTCCATTAAAATTATGTTAAGCTTTAGACCGAATTCTCCCGTAACAGAACAAAACATTTGTATTCATTTCTTTTTTTCAGATGTGTTAGAGTAAACACTGTATGTAAATACAGTTTCTCTTCCTTTTTCCTCCCTCTTTTCTTCCTCTTCTCACTTATCTTGGGACTTTGGCATATCATCAATCTATTGGTTTTTAAAAAATATATATTTTATTGATTTTTTACAGAGAGGAAGGAAGAGAAATAGAGTGTTAGAAACATCGATGAGAGAGAAACATCGATCAGCTGCCCCCTACTGGGGATGTGCCCACAACCAAGGTACATGCCCTTGACTGGAAGTGAACCTGGGACCCTTCAGTCCGCAGGCCAATGCTCTATTCGCTGAGCCAAACCGGTCAGGGCCCATCAATCTATTGTTAATAAATACCCACAGGTGGCATCACTTAAGTACATGCTGTTTGGTTTGTTCACTTCAGAAGCAGTCTTCTTACTTTTGGCGTTATTTCATGAAAATGTCTAACCATCTAATATCTGTACTATTTCCACATTTCTATGTGCCTGGCTTTCCTTGCGAAACTATAAACAATCTAGGAAATATAATCCGACCCGATGTGTTTACACATATGAAACAGAGGCCCCTGATTAATGCCGCTGTCTTGCTAGAAAGGCCTGAAAGATTGCACTGAGCGAGACCATTAAAAAAATGGGACTCGGTCTTAATATTTGCTGGGAGGACGCAGAGCCTGCCAAACTCCTGTGAAGTCAGACTTAGAACCACCGCTCACAAAGGGTGAATTTACGGCACTTAAAGGCAGGAAGGCGTTTTTTTAAACTTGAATACATCACGGTAGCCCCTTGACATTGAGGTTCACTGTGGACCCCTTAAAAATAGCCTTGCCCAATTTAAAGCAGCTCTGTCACCTTGGCACTTTGTCTTGATGGATCAAAATGTCACCGCCTGGACGCTGACACATTTCATCAGGCCCAGCTTGGCCCCACGGGAGAGGTCAGTAGGCTCACCTGGGCCTCTAATGATCATGAAGAGGCATTTCACCACTCCACTGCGATGAGAATAATAAATGGGAGCCCGGCCCAGCTCCGAAAGCCTCTTTCCGAGAATGAAAAGGATTGTGTTAAAGGGGAAATTGATCATGAATAATCATAAACCTAAGGCAAATGAGGATCGCAGACCTAGGTGAGCAGAACATACTTAGGGTGATGTTTTTAAACATCAAATCAGGGAGTGGGAAGTCCATCAATCCAGTGCAGAAGGAATAGCAGGCAGGACACAGTTTATGAATTTTCTAATACTGATCCACCCCTCTGGCCCTAGTGGTGGTCTGTCACTATGTTTTTATTGTTCGTGTTCAAAGGTGATGGATGCATTTTTAACCTGTGTAGATGTGATGAAAAGCCTTCTGCCTTGCTCTAACCAGTTTGGCTCAATGGATAGAGCACCCTGCGGACTGAAGGGTCCCAGGTTCGATTCCAGTCAAGAGCATGTACCTTGGTTGCAGGGCACATCCTCAGTGGGGGATGTGCATGAGGCAGCTGATCGATGTTTCTCTCTCATCTATGTTTCTAACTCTCTATCCCTCTCCCTTCCTCTCTGTAAAAAATCAATAACATATATTTAAAAAACAAAAACCAAAAAGCCTTCTGCCTTGTCAATAGGTCTTCCTATTTGTTGAAGCAGAGTGAAGGAAAATAATGTTGGTAAAGAAGGAGAGGAGCATGGCAGCCAAGGACTGGATCATGTAGAGCTCCATGAGTCATCCAGAGGTGACTGTGACAGCTGTATGTGTAGCCAGAGGTAAAGGACAGTGAATATGAAGGCAAAGGGAATCAGTCAGAAAGTTATTGATATAACACTGAGAGATTACTATGGCTTCAAAATGATTCCAGCTACATTTGGTGAGCTAGAATTTCCAGTTTTAGTATTGGCAGGTAAATATATAGTCTCATCTATTTTCACACATGCCACAGTTGGAGGGATGGAGAGATGGATGGATGGATGGATGGATAGATAGATAAATAGATAGATGATATAGATGCACAGTCTGACATATAGATAGGATACATAGAAATATATAATAGGGATAGAGAAAGAGATAGATGTTAAAGATGGATAGAGGAATGGGTGGATGGATAGGTGGAAGGATGGAAGGAAGGATGGATGGATGGATGGATGGATAGATACATAGATATGATATATAGAATTAAATGATAAAGATGGGTAGAAGGGCGGATGGATGGATAGAGAGATGATATATTGATTAGATTAGATAGAGGATATGATCTAAAATTTTTCCACAGGGGAAAAGATCTCTTAAAGGACAGTAAATTATAAAATAATCCTATGCATAAATAATCCACACATAAATGATGAAACATGTATGCAATTAATATTTGAATACGCGTATCTGTATCTTCTTGAAATGTACAAACAAGCACACATATATTTCTGGAAGTCCTTCTCTAGAAGAGTTGTAAAATATTCCAATAATTTCCCCCCCCCCTCCCCACTCAATAAACTAGCAAGCAATAGACTTTTCTGGGCATCATTCCAAAAACCTATGATCATGCTGATTGGAAGCACGAAGCCCTCTTGTGGAAAGTCTGCTGTATGCTCATCTCTCTCCCAAAGCGTCACAGAGGGGAGAAACACCCTAACCGCACCCCCCTCCCCCCCACACACTCATTACATGCTGTGAACCCACCAGGGCGATGCACCCTGCATGTCGCCCTCGCTTTGTTTGCCTTTGTTTATGGAACCTATTTAGAAGCACTTTGGAGAGAACATTTGCCAATATTTTAATCACTTATCAAAATTCCTGGTAAGCAGAGTGCTTTCAAACACTAACAATCTATAAACACAGTTATAAAATCAAAACCAAATGATATGGAATCAACCTGACAACGGGCTAAGCGCTCCAGCGTGACGGTTGGAATTAGTCCTGCTCTCAAATGCTTTCAGCTAAAAAAAGAAAGAAAGAAAGAAAGAAAGAAAGAAAGAAAGAAAGAAAGAAAGAAAGAAAGGGAAAAAGAGCAATCTCTTATTTATTTATTTTTTTGAGCTACTTAGAAATGGCAGTGGAGTTCAACATAATCTTTAAGACTGAATAATAATAAATATAATTTTATAGAATATGCTATTTCTACCCATGTGCTTTATTAACCAACTAGAGGCCTGGTTCATGACATTTATGCACTGGGGTGTGTGTGTGGGGGGGGAGTTCTTCAGCCCAACCCACACCCTCTTGCAGTCTGGGGCCCCTTAGGGGATGTCCATCTGCTGGCTTAGGCCTGCTCCCGCTCCATGAACACAGCTTCTGGCTGAGTGGTGCTCCCTCTGTTGGAGTGTACTGACAACCAGAGGCAGCTCCTGCATTGAGCATCTGCCCCCTGGTGGTCAGTGCACCAGTCTTTCCTCCATTTGGTCGATCTGCATATTAGCCTTTTATTATATAAGATTGCTGGAGATAGGATATCGCCAGAATGAACATGTGAAAATCTGAACTTTGATTATTGTGGAGGGCACACAGGATTAAGCACTCACTATAAAGTCAACACTTACTTATAATATTCTGCATTGTAATTTATCGACCTGTTTGGTAATTCTCACCATAGACATGTGGTCTAAGTACATTGCAATGAACTTGGAAATGTATGAACTTGGAAACCACAGAGAAATATGTGTATAATGTGGTTTTACATTCTTTTCTGTTTTGCATCTTCATGTGTTCATCATCTATTTCTCTCATTTTCCTAAAGATCTCAAAGAGGAATTTTACCTTATTGAGTTATTGTGTTCACAATCAATTTTAAAATACATAGCAATGCATTCTATAATAGTGTTTTATAGAGAAAAGTTAACTACCAGGAAAGGGAATTCCATGGCGCTTCTCTTTGGAAGGTGAGAAAATTCTAGATATGAACGATGCTCCTAAAAATGTGTGGTCTCTTATGAAAAGGATAACATTTTTCAGAGCTCAACTGTTCCAATTTTGGCCAGTAATAGTTATTAAGAACATAATAAAGATGAAACATGTAGTTACATACTAGCATGGTAAAAGTAGATATACAAATGAATATTAAAATCATATTTAATGTAGCATTATAAATATCCAAGAACTTGTGGAACATTATAGAGAACTTTGCATACATTTAATAAAATCCTCAGAAAGAAACTATAATATATGTACTGTGTGTGTGTATGTGTGTATATGCATATACACACACACACACACACACACACACACACACACATATATATATATAGAGAGAGAGAGACATATACACACACACAAACATATATGCACACACATATATATGTTTTTCAGGTAATTCTACAAAAATTTCAAGATAAAGCTTTTCTATTTCATCTTCATCATCTTTACTGATGTTTTCATAGACATTGTGTCTTAGGGTTGAACGCTGTACAGATTTGGACATCACATATTTGCAATGGCATTTCTTGATAGCTGCACAAAGATCCTGTATCTAACCAGGTGCATTTGCACTGACCTTAAATTTCCCATGAGTGCTTCGGTCTTCCTAGCTTTGGCGACCACAGAGATGCACAGGGATTCTGGGAGGAGGACATGATTTCCCGAAGTGCCCTGAGGATAAGGGTCGGCTCTGGGCAGCAGGAAAGGTGACGTCACCACAGGAAGTCCTTGCCCGGCAGCAATAAAATGTGACCCGTGGCCCCTTAGCTCTGGCTGCCATATTTCACTTTCCCAGTTGAACAGATGGGGGGCTTTTTCAAAAAGGCGGGAGCTGGAGGGTAAGCACCTGCTGCCAATTTGGGGCAAAAACTGAACTTGTGCTTAAAAAAAGAGATGCATAACTTTTTTTTTTTTTGCCCTTTATTTCAGTATCATGATTAGGATTTCACAGTGAAACGCTTGAATTGGCCCCAAGAACCTGTTGACTGAAAGGTTCTCCCAAGTCTCGATTTTCCTACTGATATGAAACGATCCTCGTTATTAAGTCCAGAGGTTGTCCTTCTCTCTGGAGAAAAAGGCAAACCTTTCTCTCTCTGCTTTGACTGTTGCTATGAGTCTTGATCTAGCAGCCAATCACATCTCAGGACAGCTGCAAAGATGGAACAGTCATTCGGAGATGCACTATGCAAACCAGCATGTGATTTATCTGTCATACAGTTTAGAAACAAGTGCACTTTAAAAAAAAATTGCCATATTGAAAACCTAGCCAGCGCTGTTAGGTGACATTAGAGGTTAGATTGATGTGATATTAAGCCAAGAGTTATTGAGCTCTCTGTAGGCTCCGGGGAGCTTCAAGGAGTGGTTGTTTTCAAACTGGATGGTATAATTAGCTCCTGGTTGGATGAGGCATAATTACATTTTACAACCAATCCCAACATTTATGATCCTGTGCCCAGAATTGACACGCCATTAGTAGCTTTGGGAATTGCTAAAATCATCTTATCTATGGATTTATGTAAGTGGTATTGGCAAATAGCCTTGCATGAAAATTTAGCCAAAATGAAGTCTGTGTACTGAATGTGATGCACGCACCCAGTACAATGTCCTTTAGATTAAAGGAATTCATCTTGTTTTTTTGTTTTTGTTGTTGTTGTTTTGTGTTTTTTTTAAATTGATTTTTCACAGAGAAGAAGAGAGAGGGATAGAGAGTTAGAAACATTGATGAGAGAGAAACATTGACCAGTTGCCTCCTGAACACCCCCCACCTGGGATGTGACCACAACCAAGGTACATGCCCTTGACCAGAATTGAACCCAGGACCCCCACTCCACAGGTGGATGCTCTATCCACTGAGCCAAACCAGTTCTGGCATCTTGTTGTTGTTGTTGTGTTTTTTTTTGTTTTTTTTTTTAAGCAAGTTAATGATTTACAGGGATTTAGCATTACTCTAAAGGTATCAGTGAGGGTTGTTTTAGTTGACACTGCATAAACTAAACTCAGAAGCAGTTTATGTGAGTGCCAGAAAAGTCACCAAGTTAATGGATTGTGAAAACCTTGATGAATTCTAAACCAAGGTTTTAAAATTCTAAGACCTAGAGTATAAGGTGGAAATTTCTTATAAAAGAAACCATCTGTTAGAAACCAGAAATATATACAAAGAAGATATACTAGGTTATTTGGTAACCTTATATGATAATGAGGTTTTGTTTTATTGTTCTTTCCTCAGTTTGTTCTAAAACTAATAAAATGTATAGATCTCATTCGTTCTTATTAAAAGGAATTATTATTACCAGTTCTAAAAATCCATGCCCCTTGGGGTGGTAAACAACAGTACATTATAAAGATGATGTACTTAAAGTTACACCTGAAACCTACATAATTTCATTAATTAATGTCACCCCAATATATCCAATGAAAAATAAATTAAAAATATAAGAAAATCAATGACCCTTTCACTGGATATCCAATATTCTTGCACCTATATTTGATAGGATATTTTTATGACTTAAAAATATTTAAAAACCCCTTAATGGATATTTGCAAAATATGTATTTGCCTGACATCTGTATTTTTGGAATCTTTTTGGTGGGGAGTGAAGTTTATAGAGTGTACAGATTATGAACATGTTGTACAGTAAATTACAATTTAACTTTAGACATAAGGTACAGATATTGAAAAGAAAGTGAGAATGATGAATGATGGAACATACTTTTCTGAAATAAAATGGTGTACATACTTCTTGAGGATTAGAAAACAGAGTTCAGGGTAAGCAAATGCGATCACCAAAAATTGTTAAACGTAATTTAAATAGCTATACATTATATGTACTTGACTTGTACACTGAACTACATGCCAAGATATTACACTATATAATAAAAGCCTAATATGCTAAGTGTCTGGTTGGCCATTCAAACAATCAAAGTGTAATATACTAAAAATATGCTAAGGCTGCTCAACCACTCTCTGTGATGTGTACTGACCACCAGGGGGCAGACACTCTGATTAGTAGGTTAGCTTGCTGCTGGGCCTGGCTGATCAGGAGTGAGTGAGACTGGCTGGACATGCCCTAGATCCCTCTTGTGGTCCCTACCAGGCTGGCCAACTTCCGGTGTCCCTCCCCAGCCTTAATAATGCACTGGTGGGGTCTCTAAGCCTAGCCTGCACCCTTTTGCAATCTGGGACCCCACAGGGGGTATTGGAGAGCTGGTTTCTGCCCAATCCCGCAACCAAGACCAAGGGGGCCTACTGCCGCATGAATTCATGCACTGGGCCTCTAGTTTTAAATATAATATAATACTGTATTTACATTATTTTCTTATAGATGGGAATATATTTTCTTTCTCAAAGAAATTTAAAAAAATGTTTTTATTCATTTTTAGAGAAAAATGAATGGAGAGAGAGAGAGAGACAGAGAGAGAGAGAGTAGAAGAGAGAGAAATAGAGAGAGAAACATCAATGTGAGAGTGAACCATCAAAGCCCACAACCCACCTGGATAAGTGCCCTGACCCAGAATCAAATCAGCAACGTTTAGTGCATGGGACAATACTTAACCAACTGAGCCACACTGGCTAGGGCCTGAGTGCAATTTTTTGATGCTTCTCTTGAAACAGCCGGTTATAAAATCTAGACCTGATTTTCAGCTGTTAGAAAGGCTTGAACATCTTTTATAGCTGCATCTTTAATGACCAGAATAGTTGACAGAACCGTCGTTTACACATCTTGTGTCATCTTTATTTTTTTATTTTTATTTAAAAAATATATATATATTATTGATTTTTTACAGAGAGGAAGAGAGAGGGATAGATAGAAACATCTATGAGAGAGAAACATTGATCAGCTGCCTCCTGCACACCCCCCACTGGGGATGTGCCTGCAACCAAGGTACCTGCCCTTGACTGGAATCGAACCTGGGACTACTCAGTCCGCAAACCAACACTCTATCCACTGAGCCAAAATGGTTTCGGCTTGTGTCATCTTTATAAGGTGTAATATTAATTCATTTTTATGTTTTAGGAAATATAACAAAGTTTAAATTTTTCTTCAACTTCCATTTCTTTTATTACATGTGGGAGAAATTGCAAGATTATCTGCAGGGTCATTAGGTACCTTCTTTGGCCAGGTGTAGTGTTACCCTGAAGGTATTCCTGTCATTAGCTGTCACCAGCTAGGAGAACAATTACAGTATTTGTTGCTGTGGTTTCTAAAGTCACCAACAATAACCCAAAGACAACTTGACAAGCAGCTGTGAAGTTGAAAGGAAAAGATGCTGGACTTATACAAAAATCTCAGGAAGCCTTTATAATCTTTAAAAAAATTATATATATATTTTTATATATATGTATTTATATATATATATTTCTTCATTGATTTCAGAGAGGAAGGGAGAAGGAGAGATAGAAACATCAATGATGACTGGATGCCTCCTGCACACCCCCACTGGGGATTGAGCCTGCAACCCAGGCACATGCCCTTGGCCAGAATCGAACCCGGGACTCCTTAGTCTGCAGGCTGACACTCTATCCACTGAGCCAAGCCTGCCAGGGCAGCCTTTACAATCTTAAGGAAGGATATAAACTCTAGGTGTCAAAGCCAGGGATTAGACACTGTGGTCTAGAGTGAAGCTCAGAGGAAAAACAGACACAGAATAATGAAATGTTAGTAGAAAATAATCTTAACTGTTTAATATATATAAAAAAGCAAATGATTGATTTAAGTTCCTCTTGCTCTAATTTAGAAGAGGTTAAGAGAGATAGGTCCTCAAAATTTATTATGTAGATATTCATTAAAACTTGTGACTCAAGAAATAAATTACTTATAAATATGGAATACATGCAAGAATAAGCAGCGAAATGGTTGAAAGTAGTTATATATGAGGTTGAGATTGTGGGATGGGCATTGGGAGACCCTGAACAACTTTTATGAAATCCAACATGTAGTTACTAATTGATGCTTCATTGTCGAGTATTTATTGCATTAATCCAATTAATAATTTTTAAACCGGGAGAGTTCTTGACTGTTTCCCTGGGACCCTGGGAAGCTGACTGCAAGTGCTTTGCTCAGAGGTGCTTGCGCTCTGCACTTCCTTCCTTCCCCTGCCTCCCTTGTTGATGTGATGGCCTAGTTGGCACTGATTTTGGATGGATAAACAGAGAGGTGACATTTCTATAGATATTTTCATTTCCAAATGGAAGAACTAAAAGCCAATGGTTGATTTAAGTTCCTCCCAATATGAGTGTAAACCCCAAGGATGTCACTGTTACATAAAATGCAATTTCCTGCTTGGCCTGCTGGCTCAGTGGTTGAGCTTTGGCCCATGAACCAGGAGGTCCTGGTTCGATTCCCGGTCAGGGCACATGCCCAGGTTGCAGGATAGATCCCCAGGGTGGGGCGTGCAGGAGGCAGCCAATCCATGATTCTCTCTCATCATTGGTGCTTCTATCTCTCCCTTTTTCTCCATTCCTCTCTGAAATCAATAAAACTATATTTAAAAAGAAAGAAATACAGTTTCCTGTATGTGACAAGGTCCACCATGAGTCAGATGGGTCAGCATTGATCCAGGAAGCCCTAATGAGTGGCTGGGGGCTCCTGGGGCCTAAGGTGAGTAAGGCAGCATGTATTTCTCTCTTGTGTGCCTTTCTCATCAGCTGCTTATTCTTTCTATTTTTTTTTTAATTAAGTAGGGGACTTGATCCAACATTGCAAGGCCTGCATAGACTGTTCTTCCTTTCCTAGAAGGCATCAAATCCATTGCTGTACTGTTTTGTCATTTCTTACAGGAGAGGGGAGTGTGCATAGAAAGCATAGTTTTGTTTTGTAAAATCATGTCGCTAATGAGATGCATGGATGGGATTATACCCATGCCTGGCCATGCTGGTCTGCAGCAAATAAATTGACCTCAGTATTTCAGTTGGGCAAAGGACATTTGGATGTCAATCATAAAGGGAGCATTTATACACCCGTGTTCTTAGTGGTGATAGTTCCTAATAATTACTGAATTTTAACAGTCACAGTTACATTAACAAGGAAACGTATGCATGCAAAGATACATGATCTTGAAACAGAGAAACCCACACCTGAAAGCTGTATGTTGGCCAGTGTCACCCCAATCGATTTAATAACAAAAAAAAAATATATGCATGCAATTTACTACATTGTTGGTCTCAGCAGGTAAAACTTTGAAGCTATAAACTGATGGCAGAAAAGATTTCAGTGAAAACACCTTCAAAATTCACGCAATTATGTTATCAAATAGGTTCAATTTTCATCTCTCTGGAAATGGTTAGAGAGAGGATGGCAAACAAGTTATGATCGTTTTTCTTTTATTTATTTTAAGACTGTGACCTTTAAAGGAGAATATATTGAATCATATGTATTTCTTCTCATGCATCATTATCTTAGTTTGGTTTTCCCCATTTCCATGTAAACAAATATTTTTTTTAAAAAAAGAACTGTGTTTAAAAAAAGTTAAAGTGTTCATGACACATATTGAGCATTTCTGTCATTTTTGTGATAAGGCCTTAAGATCATGCTAAATAAAATTAGAACGAATTAAAAATAATTGCTATTGTTTCCAGCTCCTTACAGACGCAGGAAACACAAATACCTACTTAAAGTGGAAAATTTTCAGCTGCTAAACAAAATACACCTTTCTTTCTTTCTTTCTTTTTTTTTCAACTTGAAATGTCTCTTTTTATATTTAATGCTTAGGGAAAATACCTCAAAGCCAAGCACCAGTGAAGGCCCAACAGACACTTGTTCAAAAGAGACCCCCAGAGCAGCGAGCTATGACAAGTACTCACGCTGTTATGGTTAGACCCTGACTCTCTTATCTCATCCCATTTAAGATGTCAGAAAAATATTGGCAAACAAGTCCTGACACATGCCCTTAATCATTTCTGTGCGATGGTGTGCAGAATGCTGGAAATAATCAGAAACAAATTGTATCTTCCTGAGCAAAAGGCACAGTCTGCATGCACTTAGATACAGCAATTGAAGACTATTTTACTTCCATCCGAAATGAATGCATGTGTGTGGATATTGTGGGCAATGAATGTGAGAGAAAGAACTGATGTTATAGAGTCCATTATAGAGTCATTGCCCATTTCATGAGAGAGAAAGAACTAATATTATAGAGTCACCAAAAGGGGGGGCATTTATTCATAAAACTTAACACTGATCAAAACAAACAAACAAAAACAAAACAAAAAACAAACAAAAAAACTTACACTGATCAGAAAATAAAATATTGTTTATAAATTTACAGATTTACCTGCTATGAAACTCTTTGATATGCAGGGAACTAGTAATAAATTCCATAAGGTGATTAAAAGCAGAAAGAATAAAGCTCAAAAGGGTTATTAGGCAGATACTTCTAAATGATCATCCGAAATTACTAGTGATACTTTTCAATCTATCAATCAGATACTGGACTGCAGTTTGCAAACTTATTTCCTTGGATTTTCACATCCATTATGCTTTTTACTATGTTGTTATAGTTTATGAAGTCAGTATGAATTACAAAGTGAATTATAACCTTCTGTTTTCTCTGGCAAAACGAAGTATCCCACGTACGAATAGATACACCTGTGGACATAAATTTCACAGTTTTTCAGCTTGTTCATATGGAAGTTAGTGTAAAGTTATGGAGAAAATACCTCAAATTGCTAAAACTAAAATCTTTCATTTGAAAACATTGTGACCAGCGTTTAGCATTCATTGTGATTTGACTTGAGAACAATAAAATATTATTGGGGCCTGCAGTTATGTTGAAGCAATCCTCAATCAATTAGGTCCCATTCAGCTTTCAAGGCATTATACACAAAGACCACTTGTAACCAAGGCATAGCAACGAAATTTATAATTTATCAAAGGGTGATTAAGTTTTATATCAGTCCAGCTTCATTTATCACTCTCTTTGGACTATCACCATCCCATTAAGTGTAGACAATTGAATGTAATTTAAAAAATTAGTACTTTGCTGTGTTGAAATTGATTTAATTTTGACCTCTACTGCCTAAAGAAGGAACTCCATTGTAGGAATTTCATTAAACTGCCCAATCTTTCCCAATTTTACTTAACAAAATTGACCACAGGTTATTTTCTTTTATCAATTATTTAAAACCTTTTATCTTTATGATTCTAGTTTTATGGGACATACATATATTATCCATGTCTTTATTCAAAGTATATTGAAACCATTGTTCTCTCACTCTCAGTTCAATAAGCAATATTTAAAGGCAGATGAATAGAAAATGAAAACCAACATTTTTATTATTAATACATTATGTAACTCTATATTAAGAAAAACACAGTCTACCTGTAAATTATTGGGATTAATAAGAACTTTGGAAATTTTCTAGATTAAAAAGTCAATATTCAAAACCAATCATGCTTATGTACACCAGCAACAAACAAAAGGAAAAGGAAATACGAAGAGAATAATGAAATTTATTACAGCCGTCTACGGCCATACCACCCTGAACGCGCCTGATCTCCTCTGATCTCGGAAGCTAAGCAGGGTCGGGCCTGGTTAGTACTTGGATGGGAAATTTATTACAGCCTAGTATTTAGAGACATAGATAAATATTAAAGTACCTAGAGATAATGGATACAAATTTCACAACTTCTCCAAATTGTGTTTAAAAAGCATTTACAATACCAAGAAGATATAGAAAAATCATAATATCTCTACATAACTAGAAAAAATGTCAAAAAAATTTAATTTGAGACAAATTAAGAAATGTTTTTTGAAATTCATTGTTGCAGCCTGCATGTTCAAATACCACACTTTCTGTTTGTGAACATCTTAACCCTTCTTAAGTCCAGAAGTGAAAAGGTTATGTATGTAGTTAATTTTCATAGGTTCTTATCATATGCATTGTTGATTTTACAAGGTTTCAAACTGTAGATTTAGAAGCTTTAAAATTTTGTAATTTAAGCACATTTTTTTAAAGAACAAATATACATAGTTATGTTCAGTTGGTAATCACATGCGTGTGAAAGATATGATATCTGGTTACTCAGCAAAGGTAAAAGGTGGTAAAAGCTTTATTTTGGGGCTACTAAGAGATATATTTAAGGGCTCTGCAAGCATAGTGGCCCTTAACACAAAATTGATAATTTTCATAACTAAGAATCCTATACACTGTTGTATCTTGTTATCAATCAAGTAAAGTTATTAATTTCTACTTGTTAGATTTATAGACTATTATGACTGTTTTTGTTAAGTTCCGTTATGGATGAGAAGTTAAATAGGCATTAAAATCTAATATTGAGGAAAAACAAGAAAATATCATTACTTTTTATATCTCTCTAACTCTATTTACTACAGTTTCTTGGAAACATAGCCATACAATTATCGTGATGTATATCCCTAACACTTAGATTTTTATTTCTAATGTTATAGCCTCCGCAAAGAACTTGGGTTCCTCAGGAAATCACTGATTCATGTATGGATTAGTATTCAAAGCATAGGGCCTAGCACAAATAAACAAAATATATGAACAAGTAAGAAAAAGAAAAAGGAGAAACATCTCTATAATAAAAGCCTAAGCAACCATTATGGCAGATCAGTTGCTATGAAGCACACTGACCGCCAGGGGGCACACACTCAATGCTGGGAGCTGCCTCCTGATGGTCAGTGTGCACCCACAGAGTGAGCACTGCTCAGCCAGAAGCTAGGCTCATGGCTAGCAAGCACAACAGTGGTGGTGGGAGCCTATTGACTGCCAGATTAGGTAAGGAGCAAGGGGTGCCAGACTCTGAGAGGGATGTGCAACTGCTGGCTTAGGCCCACTCCTCAGGAAGCTGGCCTAACCCAGCAGGCTGACATCCTCCAAGGGTCCTGGACAAGCTGAGGCTCCCCCCTCCCCCCTAGTGCACGAATTTCATGCACTGGGTCTCTAGCTTACGTGGAATAAAAACATACAGGAGATTTCAAACTCATAAGTAACTTGGGAATTGGTAATGAAATCCACCCATAAATGGACGAACACGAAAAAGCTTGACATAAAGAAGAGTTGGCAAGGACCTAGAGCAAATGGAAATCTCACCTTCGTGGGCAGTTGCTGGAATGTGAAGGTGCCACAGAAAAGAGCTCCCTCCCCGTATGTAATTTAAATATTAAAATTAAAGGTCTAGCCCACAGGGTTGGCTCAGTGGTTGAGCATCACCATTCGATTCCCCGGTCAGGGCACATGCCCTGGTTACGAGCTCGAATCCCAGTGTGGGGTGTGCAGGAGGCAGCTGATCCATGAGTCTCTCTCATCATTGATGTTTCTACACCTCTCTCCCTATCTGAGACCAAAAATATATATATATATATATAAAAAATATATATATATATATATATTTGATGTGTGTGTGTGTGTGTGTGTGTGTGTGTGTGTGTATTTTTCTGATAATTTCTAGAGGACAGAATCCCCAACTTTTTCTTGTTTGCATGGGAACAGGGGCCTTCTGGAGAGCAGTGGGGAATGTATCCAATTAGGAAGTTGTAGATTCCATTTCAATTTCGGCCAGATCCTATACTTTTTTTTTCTTCTTTTCATTTTTGTCTGAATTGCCCTGTAGCTATGAAAACCAGTTTCTCATTTGAAGGCAGCTAGTAGTCAGGAACTGATTTGATGATTGAATGCATTAGGAAACTCGGCTCTATTAGTATAATTATGGAACTGTGCATAACCTGGGGATATTTTCCTTTTTCAAAGAAAACAGTATCTCAAGGAGACTAACAGATAAGCATACAGTGAGTTTCCTTAGTAAATATTTGTGAAATATGGAAAGCTGAAAACTTTGCGATGTTAGTGTAAGAATTGTCATTGAAATACTTTTATCCTTGTTGACTATTATTCTCTAAAATGTAAAACATAAAATATGGTAAAAATAAAATTTAATTTATTTAAATTAGTAGTAAAGGAAATGCAATAATTAAGCCAGGCAGAAAAAGTAAAGAATTCAACATAATAAAATTCCATGTAATATGACATGTATTAATTATTGTATTATTTTCCATACAAACAACTATAAACCTACTTTTGCCCTGTCCTGTATACACACACAATTAGCAATTACACAAAAGCTCCAAGTGATACGTGGTTATATGAAACTTGAAAGATTCCCTTATACAAGAGGAAAATAATAGAACCTATAAGTAATTTCTATTTCTATTTAAAAGTCACAGCACTCATTTCTTAATACGCTGTGGTTCCAATTGTTTCTGCATTTTGTTTGGGGGCGGGGTGGAGACTTCTCTCAAAACACATAGATAATAGCTAATAATAATAAGAAATCTGTTTTGTGACAATACAGATGTCTTGAGGACGTTATGCTAAGTGAAACGAATTAGACAAAGAGCAACACTGTATGATCTCACTTATATGTGGAATCTAAACAATAAGAGCGACCAGATTGGTGGTTATCAGAACAGAAGCTGGGGTGGGGGGTTGAGGAAGGTGCTTAAAAGGTACAACTTAGAGATATCCAATGACCAGGTGTTGGGGATGGAATGTACAACATGATGATGGTAGTTAGCAATGCTATAAGGGCTATTGGAAGTCGCTAAGAGAGCAGATTGGAAAAGTTCCCGTCATAAGAGGATCAAGTGCTTGCTTAACAGGTCAGGAAGGGCAGTACGAGAGGATAACATTTATAGCATGTATTTTGTGATTTGACACTTAAATGAAGAAAGGCAAATCAAAAGCAAAATGCTAGTATTAAATAACCTTCAGGAGTCAATATTGAATGACCTAATTTAGATATCAGAAATGAAAAGGAACATCAAAGGAAAAGCAATAACATCTGTGTCCTGTTGAAAATGTATTAAAAAACCCCAGCCCAGCCAGTGTTGCTCAGTGGTTGAGCATCAAGCTGTGAACCAGGAGGTCACGGTTTGATTTCTGGTCAGGGCACATGCCCGGGTTTCTGGCTCAATCCCCAGTGTGGGGTGTGCAGGAGGCAGCTGATCCATGATTCTCTCTCATCCTTGATATTTCTATCTCTCTCTCCCTTCCTCTGTGAAATCAACTTAAAAAAAAAAAAATAAAACAAGGGGCTAGTGCTTTTTCTCTCAGTTAGGATAACCTGAAAAGAGTATCCTCCATCAAAAAATCACAACAATATCATAGCCATAACCAGTTTCTCTCAAACTCACTTCATCACTGAATTTCAAACAATTTCAATCCTCTTTTGTGTTTTTTATTTTTTTACTTTTTCAGAAATAATTGGTGGCATGTGAGACTTCAAAGTGTTATTATAATAGTGTTTTGTGTGGGTTGATTAACTATAGTTTACTCATTTATTCATCTACATGGATATACTTTAATCAAAACAATTATTACTTTCTCAGACATCTCAAGACTTTATAACAATAAGTCTGTCTTCAATTATAGCTTCTAATTTAAGCTAAAACCACATTTATCTGTTTAGGAGGAGAGTTACATGGAATGAAAAATAAAGATAGCTAAGTTACTTCTAAATATGTCGTTTTTATCAGCAGTTTTATTTGAGAGTTGGACATTCAGCATTTAGAATTCCATTGAGGGAAGAACACAATCAGAGATACAAATATGTAAGTTGTAAATATTCTTTAAAAAAAGAAAAGAAGAGGAAAAAAAATAACTAAAAAGATACTGTCAACTCTTAGATCATTTCATAGGTAACATGGAGAATTTTAAATTAAATTTGTTACTAAATTATATAAAAATGTTTCAGCATTGACAAACTATGTATTTTTCCACATTATCTTTTGTGCAATAAAAATGTGAAAAAGCTAATAATCTGTGTTCTAATACAAATACATTGGTTCAGTTCATCAGGGATCAGTTGTTTGATGTAGTTAAGTCTGATAAACTCAATTATTCAAGCACATTTTTCCTTGTGCAGTTTTGTCATTGAAATTTTATAACCTTTAAAGTTGCAATTTAGTTTCCTTAAGAGTTTGCTAATAAGTGGAATGATAGGAACAAATGGGATTTTAGTCCGGCAGAATATGGTGAAAGCTGATATAATTCTTCATTCAAACAAATGGGCTTTTTATTGATAGTATATAGAATTTCATTTATGCATTCAGTATATAAATTATGTTGTTGATTTTTTATTTTGAACAATATTGATCTGTAGATCAACTTAATAGAAAACCTGAATTATACTTATCTGAATTTTCCCTATGTTCCTGAGATAATTCTTTTGTAAGAGTGATCACTAAATTGGCTTTGAAAGAAGTAATGGAGTTTAATTTTCCTTAGAGGTTTATTCTGGTTATGAAAGTCTGATTAAGTGTTTAAGGATTAAATAAATCAAATAGTCTAGTCTGTTATAATTCCTGTGAGTTACCCACCTGTGGACTGGCAGCTCAGTAATAAATAGCTCCTCCCAAATTTTAAAACATAAAACTCTTACCATCCAGGAAATCCCAATGAAGTAAAAATAAACTTTTAATTATTTTAATGTTTTAACTGTGCCTTCAATTAAAACCCAAGAATTAATAGTTGGCAGAATCATGGGCATTGGGAAAAATTATATATATATATGCCATATTTATATAGTGGTAGAAATTGGTGTCAAGATAAAGTAACTATAGTGTTTTGATGGAAAACAGTTGAGAAAGTCTTCCTTTATTTAAATGCATTTATGTAATAACTAGAGGCCCGGTGCATGAAATTTGTTATGGGGATGGGGAGGTCCACTCAGTCCAGCTGGGACCACCTGGACGATGTCCAATCTTGGGGTTTGGGCCTAAACCAGCAGTTGGACATCCCTCTCACAAGCTGGTACTGCTGGCTCCTAACTGCTCACCTGCCTGCCTGATCACTCCTAACTGCTCCTCTCCCCCTTCCTCCCACCCCCTGCCAGCCTGATCACTCCTAACTGCCTTTGCCTGCCAACCTGGTCGCCTCTAACTCCCCCCCCCCCACGAAGCCGGCCTAGTTGCCCCAACTCCCCCCTGCCAGCTTTGTCGCCCCACACAGCCTGCTGTTCAGTCATTATTGTTACTCTGATGGTGTCCCAGACAATTTGCATATTCCTCTATTATTAGTATAGATGAGACAGAAAGCTTTGGCACATTCTGAGTAATCTTATCAAATAAATGCTTGAAGTACTTTGAGAAATCATTATGAAATGTAAATTATTATTATTATTAATGCTATTAATGATATAATAATATTAATATTATTATATTATTAATTACAATAAATAAGAGTATTTATTGTAAAGCATGCAGCAATTTTACAACCATTCCAAGATGTATTAGATAAATTACAGGGAATTCCTGCTACTTTTGATGGCCTATAAGTTATAAGTCACATAGCCGAGACCGGTTTGGCTCAATGGATAGAGCGTCGGCTTGGGGACTAAAGGGACCCGGGTTTGATTTCGGTCAAGGGCATGTACCTTGCTTGTGGGCATATCCCCAGTAGGGGATGTGCAAGAGGCAGCTGATCGATGACTCTCTCTCATCGATGTTTCTAACTCTCTATCTCTCTCTCCCTTCCTCTCTGTACAAAATCAATAAAATATATTTTTTAAAAAAGTTATAAGTCACATAGAACTTACCTAAATTCTTATTCAAATGCACAGCATATCTATCAATAATTCTAGCTAAGAAAACCTTAGCTGTTCTTGATTTCAGTAAATAGTCATTGAAGAATGCTTTCATGAAATGAATAATATTTTTTACAAAACTATTAAAAATCAGATCTTATTTTGCAAGATAAAACCAAGACAACGGTAGAGCAATAATTTTTCTGAGTACTTTGTTTTCTTAAAGATACATAGTTTAATCCCTATAATATATATAGCCACATAATGCAATTCAAGAACTACCATCACTACGATGGCCAGATAATGCTTTTTTTTTAAGTTTCATAACTTAACATTTTACTTGTTTCAAGGAAATTTCATATACAAGATTTCTTTGATCCGATCAATAATGTTTTAAGATGGACAAGATCAAGTTTATGAATTTTTCATGCTTCTCTTTTACCATTTAGGAAAGTAAGAAAGGTAATATAGATACAGGCACACACACACACACACACACACGGACTATAAGAGCCACAAACACTTTTTAAAATTTTTTATTTTATTTTAAGTATTACAAATAGTATCACATATGTCTTTTTTTTTTCCATTGACCTCCCCCCAGCCTCCTCTAAACTCTTGTAACATTGCAGATTTAACTCTTATATCAACTATTATTGAAGTCACCAAGAAAACATCTTTTACTTTTCCAGGGTCAGAAGAAAAGTGAACTGCAGGGTAGATTCTGTTCAGCTCCCCAGATGTGAAAGGAAAGGTAAAGTAGGTGATTTATTTTCACTTTTGTAAACAATTACACACTGTATTTCATTCTCTTCTTGAAGAATCAGCAATTGTCATGTCTGAACACCAAGTTCACGTAGCTCTTCCTCTGGAGAAGTTTATCCTCCGTCACCTTGTCCAAGCCCTGTGCTTTCTGCTTGGTACTCTCAGAGGTCTCTCGGTGATTCATTGAACTGTTACCATATTTTAAAGCTGCTCATATCCCAATGAATGTGCTATTGATCCCATCTGGCTATCCCATATGGGAAGGTGATCTGAAAGTTCTTAGATGGTAGCTATTGATCAGAAGAAAAAGTAATTCAATTGTGATGCCTAAATCTACTAGTATATTAATTGTCTATGTCTGCATAGACTGTCATGACATAGCATTTTTGTGTGTGATTTATTTTGCCAGAAATTTGAAAATATGCCTTAGTGTTGACCTTAGTGTTTTTCGATAGGGGGGAGAAAAAGACTGGTTTCAGACACTCTCTTATATATAATTATAAAATTGAACTTCTAAATTCTTTGATTCATCTGTTTTCAATAGGTGTAGAGAGTCTAAAAGGAAAACCTAGATTAAAGGGATTGGACTCTAGCTATATATCCCATAAAGTATTGTTTTTATGAAATGATATAGTTTTTATAGTAGCAGTTGCCTAAAACTAGGATAGTATTCTAACCTACAAAATAGTAGACACAAAATAGCAAAACGATACAGTAGACACCCATGGAGACAAGTGGGATGATTAATAATCAAACACAGGACTCTCCCATAATATGCTGAATTCTTTACAATAATAAAATTAAAGGGTTAAACTCCAAAGAGCTTAGAAGGAGATACCCACCAGAGGTAATGGCAGAGGAGAGCTATGTTTATTCATAAAGTATGCACTGAATGGAATTCCTGAAAACTAAGGTAGCAATACAGAGGTTGGAAAGACAGTCTCAGGCCTTAGCCGTTTTGCTCAGTGGCAGAGCATAGGCCTGCAGACTGAAGTATCCTGGGTTCAACTAGAATCAATGCTATACACCTCCATTTCAGGCTCCATTCCTGGCCCTGGTTTTGGGAGCATATAGGAATCTCACAGCCCGCGTGGAAAGAGTTCCAGTTCAGGGTTCCAGTTCTGGAGAAGGGCCGCACACAAATGAAGACTTGAGACTTGAAGAAATTCAATTTGGCGACATGGGGGGCCAGGCGGTAGTTCAACTCTAATGGGAGAACTCCTGCTCTGGCCCTGCCATCCCCTTTTATGGAAGCTTTGGGGAAAACATCTTAGGCAACATAAACAGAAATTTACATGTAGCCCTTAGGCAGGAAATAACAGAAACTTACACAGGACAAACAAGGCTGCTTCAGCTAACAATATCTCAACTAAAGGGCGAGTGGTTAGGGCAATTAGGTTGTTGTCCAGCCTTCCTGGCTTCCTATCAACATCTCTCTTTTAGTTGAAACTGATTTGTTTTCCAGCAGGATCATGTGGGAGGCAACTAATGGATGTGTCTCTCTCACTTCAATGTTTCCCTCTCACTATCTCTCCCAGGCCCTTCTGACATTTTCTCAAAATCAATGGAAAAATATCCTCTGTATAGGATTAACAACAACAACAGTGAGAAATAAATACAAAAAGAGTCTCAGATCTCAGGTCAGGTATGAAAAACCGGAACACAGCTAAAGATTATGCATGGGACTGATAGATGAGTTATGTAGGGATTTGTTTGAAGAGGGAATAAAGATATGAAGAGGGGAAATCAGAATTCTATTTTTCCCCAATATCTCAAATTGTTAAGCAGAGGAGTGGAATGATGACATATTCAGTTTAGAAAGGTACTTTTGACAGCAGAGTGGAGAATATATTACGAGATGAAAGGACTGAAGGCGCGATGTTAGGAGTTCATTTTATCAGTTCATAAAATTGATAATGAAGGCTCAAAGCACACTATTGGCAGTGGAAATGAAGAGGAAGGAGACGTCTGAGAGGCATTTATGAGCTAGATTTAACAGTCCTCTATGACAAATGGATGAGATGGAGATGAGAGAGAGAAGGAGAGAAGTGGCGAATCCAATCAAATTTAAAAACATCTGCCTCTAAGACTAGGTGTTTCCATATACACCGTCTCATGTGAATTTCCCCATGTCTCTGTATTGTAGACCTTGTTATCCTCACTTGATAAGAAGGCATATTGAAGCTTGGGAAGTGGGAATAATAAGCTCAAGATTCTATAGTTAACAATTGCCAGAATCAGTGCTTGAACTTTCATTGTTTTATGCATCTCTTCCTCGCTGGGTTCCTCATTTCTGCTTTAAATTTTCTGACTTGCTCAAGGACTACTCAAATCCTAGATGGCTCAATAACCCTGAAACTATTGTCAATTCATTTTTGATCCACCTTCTTGTATTCTTGACACCATTTCCCTAGAAAATCTCCGTCTCCCTTTCTCTATTTATCTTCCCCATCCTCTCTACTCTTCCTCCACAAACACACACACATACTTAATTCCAAGTCACAATTTTGTGCATATGATAACAACACTGGCTCTGAGCCTTGGGGGGAAAAAATCCCAAGCTTAGATTCAGCTTATTGGCAGAACCTATAAATACATCTCATGTCTCAAAAGTGGTTAAGTGTTATTTTGCTAGCACAAGTAGTTTCTCTGATTACTCTAACTCCAGCTTGGAAACAGAAAACTCAGATTTTTATGCTTCATATTTTTTCATTCCAGACAGTAATGTTGAGAAATATGTTTATGAAATGAGATCTTCTAAATTATGGAGAAACCTTTTTATATGTAACTCAACTGTGGTTGGATTTTGAAGGCAACATAAAATTACATTTTCTAAATAGATGTAGAAAGCAGTGTGAAATTATTCCAACTAAGTTCTAATTCAAAATCCTGCCCAAATTTATTGTCAGTAAAATAAATCCTATAGAGCAAGAATAAAAATATACTATGGAGAAAAAAAAAAAAAATATATATATATATATTTGTATATATACACACACACACTTCTTGGACCAGCCTTAATTTAATTGAGCTGCTTTAATTTTAGTACAGAAATGCTAACTGGAACACTCTTATATTTTAAAAATATTTTTTATTGATTTCAGAGAGAAACATCAATGATGAGAGAGAATCATTGATTGTCTGCCTCCTGCTTGCCCCCCATTGGGGATGGAACCCACAACCAGGGCATGTGCCCAACCTAGAATTGAACCATGACCTCCTGGTTCTTAGGTCAATGCTCACACACTGAGTCTCCCAGGCCAGGCCTAAAATGTATTTTTTAAACCTTCTTTTATTGTTTGGTTATTTTGCCAGTTTTCAAAAACAGATGAACATATGCCCCCATATATATGGATTTAGAATGTTTAATTATGGTGTAGTTCCTATCACAAACATTTTCTTACATTGACTATAGTTTGTAATCCTATTTGTAAGCACATTTTATCTCTCTAAACATAACGTCTTGGCTGAAGAGGCCAAAGACCGTTAGAGTTATCGATCTCTTGGAAGGCCAGTGGGGCTGCAAACATAACGGGGACATAAACTTCAGGGGTGTCATAGAGCGTTTAGTGCTCTCACATTGACTTCTGCAAACCCTGCAGCAGCCATGTATCTTGTCTTCCCAGCCGGGAGCAGAGAGCTGCAGACACACCTGCGAGATACAGAACAAATGTTGCCTACAGCCAGCTGCAAAAGCGCTTCATGCTGCCTCTGTCTATTGTGGGGCGCTCTGAGATGCCAATTCCCCAAAACCCAATACAGGGGTACCCGGGATTTAAGGGAAAATCCATTCTCACCCAGAGCCATGGAGGAGATGTGTCCTTGCGCTCAAAGGAAATTTAAAGAGACACAGCATCACCAGAGACAACTGGCCTGGGAGATAGCGCAGCTCCAGCTCCTGGAGGTGAAGGAAGCCATAAACCATCAGAGAGTGGTACCCACACTAAACAACACGGCGACAGGAGTGTCCCCCGAGAAACCCAGGGGTCATCCATTGAGACAGGGACACATGCATGCATATGGGCCTAGCCAGTGGCCATGGACAACAGGGGGGTGGGGGCATATGTAGGGAGGGGTTTGGGATGAGAATGGGGGGATGAGGACAATAATGTGATACCATAATCAATAAAATAAAATTAAATAAAATTAAAATAAAATAAAATAAAATAAAATAAAATATATATAAAAAAAGACAGGGACACATTCAGACGCAGAGAAGTTAGACACTGAGTCCAAAGGGCCTCGGAGAAGCACAGGTGTTTTCTCCCCTCTCCGAGCCCACTGTGAGAGAAAAGGCCTGGATCCTCCTGGCATGGGGTCAAGTTCCGGCTTTGACCTTGGGTGACCCACCCGCCAAGGCCCCAGCAGGCATCAGAAAGCAGCTCCAGAGGGTTTCGCTTGAAGGCCTTTTTCAAAAGGGTTATTTTCAGAAGCGGAGGCGAGGTTAACTTCCAAAATCAATTGTGTTTGCTCTGTGTTAGCACTGAATCGCTGGCATTCAACATTTTAAAAAGCAGCCCTGCTTACAATAGACCCAAAATGAAATATTCGTTATAAATTGGAGTTTATTTTCTTGTTTTCTTTTCCTTTTTTTTCTTTTCTCTCTGAAGAGCATAAATATAAATTCCTGTTTAACTGTATTACTCTAAGTGGTTCAGGCAGCATCTTGGTCAAAGTCATGGATAAATGGCCCTCTAAGTGCTTTTAGTTGTAGGTACTAAAAATACAAACGTACCTGTCTGTCTGTTGGAAGAGAGCTGCAATTATTTTCTTGACAGTTTTCTATGCTCACAGCTACAAACCGCGGGGTGAGTGGAGAAAGTAATTCCAGAGCAGTGGTAGGCAAACTCATTAGTTAACAGAGCCAAACATCAACAGTATAAGGATTGAAATTTCTTTGGAGAGCCACATTTTTTAAACTTAAACTTCTTCTAACACCACGTCTTCAACATAGACTCGCCCAGGCCGTGGTATTTTGCGGAAGAGCCACACTCAAGGGGCCAAAGAGCCGCATGTGGCTTGTGAGCCGCAGTTTGCCCACCACTGTTCCAGGGGAATCAGGAATCCGCAGGTCAGTGGTTCTTGCTTTCTTTGCAAAATAGAAGTTTATGTTTATGTGTTTTGTCACACTGGTGTCTTTCCCGTGGATGAAGTCAAAATATAAAAACAATATTGATTGACAATTACTGATAAGTTGATTAAATTTATTCTAATATCTCCCTGTATCCCACATTAAGAATAAAAACAATGTTCAAAGAGCACTACTACTTAAGATCTGCTCAAAAAAGGAAAAAAGGGAAGAAAAAGGCATCTGAGTAGGCAGAGCGCAGTGCTTGGAAGCACCTGCTTCAATTTGACCGATATTGGCTGTCAGCCTCATATTGTCTTTCTCTTTCCACGTATTTCTTAATGTCCTCACGTTGAAAACACTGCTTTATTTTGGCATTCTGGTTAGACTTCCATCACGAACAAGGGGAAGGTTGGTGTCTTTCACTAGAAGAGAAAATAAAGGGGAAATGGTAGCCACAGGTCAAAGTGCGATTGCATTGTCTGTAGCTGGTAAAAACAAAAGAAGATGGATAAAGATGGGTATAGAGAATAATTACAATACCAGCTTATTTGTGTCTGAAAAGCATATTGTGGTAACATTAAGTGCTCAGGAATTCAAGAGAAAAGTGTCAGACAGGGACAAATCAATTCTTGGTATCATTTGGACAAACTTTGCCTTTGCTACTGCACTGAGTACATTTTCTATCAGATGGTTTGTCATCAGAGAAATTTTGTGATAGGCAAAATTTATGAGTAACAGTCATTCCACAACAACTTATTTGATAATTGCATTCTCATTTACTTCATTTTCGCTATGAAGGCAGTTCCTGCCAGTATTGGTAGTACTTGTCAATGACTGTTCTTTAGACATATTCTGTCGACACTGCCTCTTTCTTTCGGCTTCAGAAGTACGCTGTGCCAGTAGTTGGTCTTCAGACATATTCTGTCAACGATGTCTTTCAGCTTCAGAATGTCAACAAAAACAACCAAATTCATGACCCACAATGACAGATCAAAACACATGTGTTTGATTGGTGCCAGCGGGAGCTTTATATGTATTACACATGTGGGAGTCAATGTTTATTTTTAAAGTGTCAGTGCATATCATATGTACCCACCAGTAGATTGGTCAGAGGGTCAGAGAGGGAGGCCCAATATATGAAATTCATACAAGGGTCTCTATCCTCACAGCCCCAGCTGCCTTGCCGGCTCTCAAAGCCCCAGCTTCCTTTGGAAGGTCATTCAGAGCGTCCAGATCATCATTCTGCTATTTGTTCTAATTAGCATATTAGCTGTTTATTATATAGACTAGCTTACTGGTATCTTATCTAGAATGAAACTTTTTCTTTGCCCAAATCTTTCAGATTAAAATAATGTTTATTGGTAAGCATATCTGGTAGATGGCAGATGTCCTTTCTGTTTTAATAATTTTATAATACCCACTAATATAATTAGGGGATAGAAATGAAGTACTAGACAGCTCCAGTGATATATTGTTGGTAGAGTAACTTAATTTTCCTATAGGTGAAAGAGATATACATAAACCTAGATGTGCATATGAAGAACATACAGATTTTAATAATAGCCTAAGTCTAAATTAAATTAGTGTTTTATGTGTAGGCTCATATACAAATAAGTAAAATCAGTTATAAATAAAATCAGTATTAAGTCTGATTGTATGTAGCTTTTGAAATGATAACTAGGAAAAGAAAGCATTCAATAAATGCTAGCTATTATTGATGTGATTCTTATTTCAAGTTTGAATTCTTGATTTTTCTCAGGTTCAACCTATTTTGAAAGAAAACTGCTTTGTGGGATAAATCATTCCATGTGTCTAAACTTATTACAGTTTATTCTTTGAAGCCCAAACATGTCATTCAGACGTCATTCATTCATTTATTCATTCTCAAATTGTTATTCACCATTTTGTTAAAGGCAGTTATAAGGATACAAAAGATGTAACGATTTGCCTTTTGCATTAAATAAGTTAACAGTGAGAATGTAGAAGTACAGAAAGAATCATGCAAAGCTATTGTTTTAGAATATGAGACAATTTTTTTAACAATGCTTTATGTGATCAAATTTTCCCAAGAATAATAAATAACATATTCTTTTCGTAATTAGAAATGCTTTATTTTCAAATTCCTTATTCTTCTGTTGTTTTTGTTTTTGCAAGTACACATCCATGAAAAGAGAAAACATTTCTCATTAGCACCGTGTTAGGTACTCTACATGGCCATGTTAAGTATGTCCATTCTCTGTCTCTCTCTCTCTTTCATGCCTTGTGAAAATAATTCCAAGTAACACACTCTCTCAAATCACTTAGTTCACACTTATATCAGCTTGCAAGAGGCATAAGTAGACTAGAAGTAAGTGTAGAGTTGGAAACCATCATTCATTGAATTATTAACTCTCTATAATGGACACTTTCTAATAATAGTTTGCTCTCAATTACCTGGTTATTCTCATCTTTTAAACTCGAATTATGTGCTGGAGTAATCCCTTAATTATGAAATACATGTATTACTGTGGTCTTTGTTTAATAACTGATAATTGAGCTTAATGTATTAATCATTCCATATACAATTATACCATAGGATCAATAGAATTTAATGAACTCTAGCTGGTCAGTGAAATAACGATAAATTATGCATGTCTGAAAATGAACTGTATTAAGTTAATAAGCCATTAGGATCATTTTCTAAAATAAATTTTGAGACAAAGACAATATATCTTTTTTTTTTTTTTAAATGAGCAGTCTGTAAAATAAGATCTGGCTCTCAATGTACTAAGGGCATTAGATCAAATGAAACATTTTCAGTTATGTTTTAAAAAAAGCTTCAGTTCAGATTTATCACCCAAGTGCATGTTGTTTTTATAAAATATTTTATTAAATGTATTGAGTATTTGCACTCCAGTTTCCCAATTTTTTTTAAGAGTGAGCTTGTAGAAAAGGAGACTTAGTTTTCAAATTTATATTCAGCGTGCTTATTAAAAAATGCAGAAAATATTAGAGTTGCCGAAAGAATGAATTTCAGTTAAAAAGTCAGTTTGTGCTTCCTAATAGCTACGGCATCGATGCAAGAATTTGACGTCTTACATCTTATGTTGAAGCACCTGAAACCAATTCAAGGTTGATCAAAAAACAAAGGAATTTATTATGAGCACACAGCTGTTTAAACATAAAGCAAGGAAAAGAATATAGCGATCCCATAGGGCCGTGATCAGCAAACTGCGGCTCCCGAGCCACATGCGGCTCTTTGGCCCTTTGAATGTGGCTCTTTCCACAAAATACCACGGCCTGGGAAAGTCTATTTTGAAGAAGTGGCATTAGAAGAAGTTTAAGTTTAAAACATTTGGCTCTCCAAAGAAATTTCAATCATTGTCCTGTTGGTATTTGGCTCTGGTGCCTAATGAGTTTGCCGACCGCTGCCATAGAGGGATTCTGCAATTAGTATAATTTATATCCCCATACCTTTGTAGAATATAAAATAGCGGATTCCTCACTTTCTGTTAGGGTTCATTCCCAAGCTACACTATGTAAGTCTGTTGGAGACCGCTTGGTCAGATTTGGATGACCTCTCTGTCAGAGCCTGTGAGGGTCCAGGGGTATCCAGTGATGTTAGGACGTAGCCATCCTCTGCTGGCGGTTATGTGATTAGTTCTGACTGGGAGAAGGCAGCTTGAAGAGCTAAACGATGCCATTTCAGTGCAAACAGGCTCGAGGGCTCCGGCCTGCAGAGGGGAGTGATGGAGTGCGTTATAAAAAGGATTTAGTAAGTTTCCAGGCAAAAGGATGGCTGGCTGTACGAAGCAGGGATATCAGCTACCAACTGTTCTCCGCACTGCCATCCAAGACATCCTGAGAGAAACCCATCACCTGCGGACTGACAGGCACCATAAAGCTAACTGCCCTTTCCCAGTGAATAAAAGGAGCCCAGGTGGGGAATAGTCAGTGCATTTAAAGAGAGGAAGTCTTTTTTTTTCAGGACGTGTCTGTGAAGTTCACATTTGTTTAACGAGTGAAATGACAAAGATGGGAACCTATGTTAAATTCATAGGCTGGGAGACTTTAATACAGGCGTCTTACCTAATAATAGACAAACACAAACAGGTACATCGACCATACCTCCGCCACGCTCACAGCCAAATCAGGAGTGAGTATGCAAATTAACCAGACAAAGATGGGTTAATTTGCATATGCAAGCTTGGAGTGGCGGGAGGGGCGGGGCACCTGCTATTGGGGGCTGGGGGGGGGGGCAGCGGAGGGAGCTATAGGAGCAGTGCTATGGCAGGGAGCTACGACTTGCAGGCTCCCGGGTGGCTGGGAGGGAAGCCAGGGGAAGGAAGGCCTCTGGTTTAAAATAATGTTGCTGTTGACTAAACTGGCGATATCCTTATACAGTTATTTTTCAGAGAAACATCCAAAACAACCCTTATATAGCATAACACCCACTTGCATCTGAATAGGTCCAAGCCACTCACAATTAGTCATCTCATATGAAAGCCTTAACTTATAGGATGCCAAGCATCTACGTTTAAAATGCTTCATATTCAGCCCTAGCTGGTTTAGTTCAGTGCATAGAGCATCGACCTGTGGACTGAAAGGTCCCGAGTTCTATTCCCCTCAAGGGCACATGCCCAGGTTGCGGGCTTGAATCCCATATGGGGTGTGTAGGAGACAGCGACCAATGGTTCTCTCTCATCATTGATGTTTCTATTTCTCTCTCAAATTAATAAAGATATATTTTAAGAATAATAATATGCAACACTTACAGAGGGGGCTGTCGTCTCTCTCCACGGGGAGCACCACATTTCAGAGTCTCTGTGCTAGAATCAGTAGTTTTGATCTCTGTGAATCCCAGTGGCCAGAGGCTTAGCCAAAAGGCAGTTGGATCAAAGCCTGTCTCCCAGGAATAATGTCAAAAGAGAATGGTCAATGGTGTTTACTCTAAATGGGGAAGGGAGGCACAGTGGCAGCTCTCAAATTGCTGAGCATAAAAACTCTCCAAAAACAGAGGAAGGTTAGCTTTCCACATATTATTTGTCTCAGTGCAACATTTTTAAAAATATATTTTATTGATTTTTTTACAGAGAGGAAGGGAGAGAGATAGAGAGCTAGAAACATCGATGAGAGAGAGTCATCGATCAGCTGCCTCTTGCATACCCCCTACAGGGGATGTGCCCGCAACCAATGTACATGCCCTTGACCGGAATCGAACCTGGGATCTTTCATTTCACAGACCAATGCTCTACCACTGAGCCAAACAGTGCAACATTTTCAATACTCTTTGGATACAAAGGACCAGGATGATTTGGGAGTTAGGTGTTGATTTGAATTTGCCTAAGTATTAAATGGTTTTATGTGTTAAAATAATAAGAATGTTGTCTAATTTAGGAGTTTTTTTTTTTATCAAAACCCAGACAGACTGTTTTTCTAATAAAAACTTCAAATAAATAATTGAACAGGATATCCACAGTTATAAATAAAATATTTAATTCAAAGTAATATAACATTTCTTTTGTATTTAATTGGCAATACATATCATATAATGCGCAATGCTTAAATTAAGTAGTTCTTATTTGCGACAGAAGTGGTTTTCAAGAAACTGATATAATTTCATGGAAGCAAGTGAAGCAATTAATTAGATTCTATTTATTAATCCACTTCAGATGTAATGAAAACGTAACAGCAAACAAATATATTTGCACTTGAATCTGTGACGGGTGTTGATATCACTGTGGTATTCAAAGTTGCCTCATATTTCAAACGAATGCATGCAAATGTATAATAATAATTTAGATAAAAATCCAAATTAAATCACTAGAGACTTTAAATGGGAGTAGAAAATTATTTTTATTCATTTCTTCAATCAAAATTTATTTATTGACCTCATACTGTGCTTTAGACTCTGGAATAAATTCAGAATAAAAGGCTTATCAAGAGAGCTAATGTCCTCACACTGAGAAAATATTATTTAATTTTTAAATAATCTCATCACTGCTTTTGCTCACATCTATCAACCTATTCTTTTCAGACTGGATTCTAAATTCAACATTACAGGCTTTATTTAGCTTGTTTCAGCATTTCCAATAAATGTCTCATTTGAAAATCTTCTCTTTGCTTCTCTGTCTTTTCTCTTTGTCACTTGTTTGTTTCAGAGAATATTTTATTTATAGCCCCATAAAAAGTTATCTCTTTTAAAAATCACATTATGGTGGCAAAAATCTGCATTTCACAAGTTTCATGCATTTTTATTGTTTATTTTAGTGAGCCTTAATCAATTTATACAGTTGTTTGCCTGTCACCACAATCCAATTTTAGGTCATTCTCTTTACTCATTTTTAAATATACATATTTTTATTGATTTGTTACAGAGAAGGGAGAGGGATAGAGAGTTAAAACATCGATGAGAGAGAAACGTCCATTAGCTGTTTCCTGCACACCTCCCAGTGGGTATGTGCCCACAATCAAGGTACATGCCCTTAACTGGAATCCAGCCTGGGACCCTTCAGTCCACAGGCTGATGCTCTATTCACTGAGCCAACCTGGTTAGGGCACGTTCTCTTTACCCTTAAGGCAATTCTCACCAACCCCAGATCCAGGCCACCTCTGGGCCAATTTTGTATTTATTAATTTTGCCTTCTTGTAAAATGTCCTTCAAATGGAATCATGGTGTATGGTTGTGTCTGGCCTCTATTTGAGGTTTGTTCACATTGTTGCACGTATACCTGTTCCTTTATATTGAGAAGTAGTATTTTATTTTATTTCAGTCATGTTTTCTAATTTTCAGTGTTCACGATTTCATTTCTTTTGTCAAACCTTTGGTTAAATGTGCTAAGTATTCCTAAGTCTTTGGTTCATCTTGATATTATTGTGAAAAATGGCTTTCTATATTCTGTGAATGGTATATAGAATTACAATAGACATTTCTATCCATCTATCCCGTGACCTTGTTCAATTTGCTGATTGGTTGTAGGAGGGTGACATATGAATCTTTCCTTTGGAATCTCTCCATATAAGATTATAAAAATATATTTTAAAAACTAAGAATAATATGCAAAACTTACGGAGTCATCACTGAATAAAAACAGGTATACTCCATTCTTTCCAATCTGTCTGCCTTGAGTTTCTGTTCTGTGCCTTAGGGCAGTGCTCGGCAAACTCGTCAGTCAACAGAGCCAAATATCAACAGTACAATGATTGAAATTACTTTTGAGAGCTAATTTTTTTAAAAATATATATTTTATTCATTTTTTTTTTTACAGAGAGCTAGAAACATCGATGAGAGAGAAACATGGATCAGCTGCCTTCTGTATGCCCCTACCAGGGATGTGCCCACAACCAAGATACATGCCCTTAACGAGAATCAAACCTGGGACCGTTCAGTCTGCAGACTGGTGCTCTATCCACTGAGCCAAACTGGTTTTGGCGAGAGCCAAATTTTTTAAACTTAAACTTCTTCTAACACTACTTCTTCAAATAGACTCGCCCAAACCGTTGTATTTTGTGGAAGAGCCACACTCAAGGGGCCAAAGAGCTGCATGTCTCTTGTGAGCCACAGTTTGCTGACCACGGCCTTAGGACATTGGCTGTAACCTCCAAATAAGCATTGGTGAGAAGTGGAAGAGTGAACCTCCCTCCCTCTTTCCCAGTCTAAGCCTCACCATTGAGTGTGATGTTAGCTGGATTAGGTTGTTGATCTATCTTAGATTGTCCATACATTTTTAAAGTCATAAATGGACCTTGAATTTTATCAAATGCTTTTTTTCTACATCAATTGAGGCTATATTATGTTTATCCCCCCTTCTATTGTTTTATTTGTTAAAATGTATTGAGTATTTAATATGGCACAAGCACCAAGCGAAGAACTTTTCAATATGTCATCTTTTTTTTATCCTTATGGCAAACCTAAGAGAGAGAGATGATCATTATGTCAGTTTCACAGATGAGGAAGTCCAACTGCCCTTAGACTAATTTGAATTTTACCAACCTGGCTTGAACATTCCACACAATGCATATATGAACACATGTATTTACAGGAATTAGCCATCATCTAGAGTTCACGATATTTCCATTATTACCTCCTTCTGGCATTTGAGTTAGTGTATGTTAAGACTTTGCTGGTGAGTTGGGTTATCTGACTGTCTTATCTCATCTCACCAGGCCTCAAATGAATGGGGAATCAGATAAATCCATTTTGTTAAAAATTTTTAGCTTTGGGTGTAAACACACAACACAATATAACAGATGATGACCATAGAATTATACACCTGAAGCCTACGCAATTCCACCAACCAATGTCACCCCAATTAACCCATACACACACACCCACACCCACACACACACACACACACACACACACACATATATTTTTTTTTTGACTGGAAGGAGAGGAAGAAAAAGTAGGTAAAGTTCAAGAATGAATGCTTCTTACAACAGATACTTAAGGGGAGAGATCTAGGTAGTCAGAGAGCAACATGAGTGCATAAAGCTTTCTGAGCAGATGAAATGATTAAAGAGAAACAGGCATCCTGGTTATCATACTTACTTTTACCAAAGCTGCAGGACTCTGAGACCAACCGTCAGCATCTGTTGCATTGGCCATACTTTCTTTGACATAATAAGCAGAAAACTAAAAGGAGGTAGTTTTTCCAAATTACTTATATCTATCATAGGATTATTCCAGTGTAACAGAGTATTCTCCAGGATTAAATTATTTAAGCTTTATAAACAAAATATTCTTTTTCCCCCTCCCTCTCTTTCTCTCTTTTCCTTCTTCATTCCCTTTTCATCCCTTTCTCCCTCCTTCTCTCCCTCTCTTCTACCTCCCTCCCTCTCTTCCTTCCTTCCTTCCTTCCTTCCTTCCTTCCTTCCTTCCTTCCTTCCTTCCTTCCTTCCTTCCTTTCTTCCTTCCTTCTTTCCTTCTTCCCTCCCTGTATTAAATTCATCGGGTGACATTGGCCAACAAAACACCGTAGGCCCCAGGACTGTAACTCCAGCACACATCATCTGTATGCTGCGTTTTAACTATGAAAGTGATGCTCCTCCAAACTGTTCACCCTGGGTTGTCTCTACTTGCAAAAGGTGAGCGGAAGTCCAAATGAAGGCTACACTCCTTAATTACAATCAGACGCAAACGTATTACCATAATAATTTTGCTCCCAGTCCCTAACGGATTCCAACACAAAGGTCATCCAAATCTCAGTAATCAGTCTCCAACAGATTTCCATAGTGTGGCTTGGGAAGTACCCAGACAGACAGCATGCCAAGTTCAGCCTAATTATTCAGCAACGATGCTTATTTACCCCTATTAGTCCTCTTTGAGGCCGGGTATCTGGATATAAGCAACCATCTGTATTTCGCAATACCGTTGGGGTCCTTAGGGCCTACAATTCAAAGCTCAGAACTATGGAAAAATGACAGCCAGCAGTAGTTCCAGAAAAGTATTCACCCTACAAGGTGGAAAAAATACTCCTCCCCCCCATTTTTATGGTCAGTAATAGAATTCAGCTGAACACAGAAAGCTGTGACTGTCAGTTATAGGGGGTGTTTCTCTCTTTTCCATGTCCATCTACATTACGGAAAAGGAAGAAGTCCAGTTGCTGAGTGGAGGAGCTGGGGATTAAGAAATTAAAGAAAGAAAGAGACCAGAGGCAGAAATAGAGTCATCAAGCTGGGAGCTAGGTGGGCGCCATTCTCTCTGATGGAGACGCAGCGAGCCCCTGAACCCCACAGCAAGTTTATTTTATATCCCCAAAATCCAAGAAATAACACCAAAACTTAGGATCAAAGGAGCTTATTTGCATTCTTAGAAGGCCCTAGCATTACATGATTTACATATCTAGACCCACCCCTGCTGACACCTGGACCAAGATAAGTCAGAACTGAATAACAGCCCCCGCCCTCCGCCCCTCCCCTCTTGGGGGATGTAACCTTGGGTATGACTGCCAGTGCCTAGGGCTCAGCTGGCAATTTAAAGAAATGGATCAATGGATAGAGCATTGGCCTGCAGACTGAGGGGTCCCAGGTTCGATTCTGTTCAAGGGCATGTACCTTGGTAACGGGTACATCCCCAGTGGGGGGTGTGCAGGAGGCAGCTGATGGATGTTTCTATCTCATCGATGTTTCTAACTCTCTATATCTCTCCCTTCCTCTCTGTAAAAAATCAATAAAATAAAATAAAATAAAAAGAAAGAAATGTCCACATGCCTTCCCAGGGGGCCCTCTACAGTCAGTGTCATGAAGAGCCGTCAGTGACTGTGCAGGCATGTTATTCCCCTGCCCAGCTCCCCCTATCTCCTTTACTATATCTAGAGCCCCTCTTCTCTCCTTTGGCGTGCTATTGCTTTTAGGGCCAATACCTTCATATAAATGTTTCTAACTCTCTATCCCTCTCTCTTCCTCTCTGTAAAAAATCAATAAAATAAAAAAAGACGGAGGAAAGAGGTAAATGAGAAAGCAGATTTTAAAATGCTTGAAGCCGGGTATCTGGATATAAGCAACCATCTGTATTTCGCAATACTGTTGGGGTCCTTAGGGCCTACAATTCAAAGCTCAGAACTATGGAAAAATGACAGCCAGCAGTAGTTCCAGAAAAGTATTCACCCTACAAGGTGGAAAAAATACTCCTCCCCCCCATTTTTATGGTCAGTAATAGAATTCAGCTGAACACAGAAAGCTGTGACTGTCAGTTATAGGGGGTGGATAGAGCATCGGCCTGCAGACTGAGGGGTCCCAGGTTCGATTCTGTTCAAGGGCATGTACCTTGGTAACGGGTACATCCCCAGTGGGGGGTGTGCAGGAGGCAGCTGATGGATGTTTCTATCTCATCGATGTTTCTAACTCTCTATATCTCTATATCATCGATGTTTCTAACTCGGAGACCTGTCTTTGGGCTCCACAGTGCCTAGGAGTGTTCGTTCCCCTGGGGCAGTCTTTGATATATGATCCCTTTGCATTTCAGAACTCCCCTGCAGAATAAGGGAACTGGGCTTGAAATCAGACCTTTGAGTGGCTTGTTCTTCTTTTTGTCCCTCTCTCCTCACACCCTTCCCAGTGTTCATGCCTTGTAAGTCACACGCACAGCCTTCTGCTCCTCTGAGTTTGCTTTTGGGGACCCTGACGATGACAGATAACAATTTTCTGGCTGCTGCATAAATCCCAATTCAGCCGCACCTAGAGGTCTGTGGATCCCTCGCTGCCAGGGAGGGAGTTCAAGGGCACAGTGTAGAGTTTTCAGCTAAGCCTCACCTTTTCCTCCAACGCTACTTGTCTGCGTTCTCATGCTGATGTGTGCTTTGCCCTTTGGGGGCCTTTATTGCTCCACCACAGAGCGTCTTGGATCATTGCTTCTCTACTTGCTTCAAGTGTTGGCTTTGAGTACAGTCTCTGCTTGCTTTGTGGGAGGCTTAGTTTCTCTCACTAAATCACACCCAGTGTTTTCTGCCTGCTTAAAGGTGCACATCACATTTTTCAGCTCTCTAACCAGAACAGTGTGTGCCTAAGACACCTTGTTGCCTTCTGCTTGTCAATGTATAGGCGTTATAAATCTCTTTTTGAAGGAAATGATTGTCTGCGTTTAGTAATGGCAGAAAAGGATTCCCCCCAATATTGGAATCTGCTCATTTGTCCCTGAACATCTTCTGGGCAACCTCCTGTCACGGTCATTTTGCTGAAGTCTGTCACATGGACCATTGGAGGCCACCATGATGGTTTATGCTCACACCATCGAGCATTCGTGAAAAGCTTTCTTCTCATTCCTGCCTCCAAAGTTAATTTTATCCCTGTGCCACCTTGAATCCTTTCTGGAACAAAGTCTGTAAAAGAAAGTATTGAGAGTCACGTGTCTGCCTCACAGAGTTGGGGGCATTTCTGCCCATTTCCATTTCACTTCCTTTAGCTAATTGCTTGAAATGCTACTTCCTCAAATTTGCTTATTGACTTGTCCGATGTTGTTGAAATTCTGAATAAATGTTTCCACCGGACATTTTAAAATCTGCTTTCTCATTTACCTCTTTCCTCCGTCTTTTTTTATTTTATTGATTTTTTACAGAGAGGAAGAGAGAGGGATAGAGAGTTAGAAACATCGATGAGAGAGAAACATCCATCATCCACCTCTTGCACCCCCCTCCCCACTGGGGATGTGCCTGCAACCAAGGTACATGCCCTTGACTGGAATCGAACCTGGGACCCCCAGTCCACAGGCCAATGCTCTATCCACTGAGCCAAAGCAGCTTTGGCTCCTCCGTCTTCTTATTCTGTCACTAGTCATTTCATTACTGTTCCCTTCTCCTCAATTAACCCACAGCCCATGGAAAAGATTATGGGAGAGTATTCGGGGACTGAAGATTTGGACTGTATATGTTAATAAGGCTAAGAGGATCAGAAATCAAACTATGTCTTCATTTCCACTGTGTTCAGTCTGGTCAGGAACACACTGAGATGGAGGTGGCTGAGGCTTTGCCACAGGTGTATAGAATTGTCTCAAATATATAATTTAAGAGAAAGGGGACTCTGGAGATAAGATGCTGAGAGAAAAAAAATTCAGAATAAAAAATTCATAAGGCAAAGTTCAAAAATGAGACATGTATGTTTAAAGATATCCTTAGTTCTCTCTGCTGGAAGAGAAATATAAATGTTGATGAGTTTTTCAGTGACTTCTTTCACATGTATACTTATATTTATTTCATCGAGTAATTTAAAATGTAGTTGAAGTGGCTTCCAAAATTATATATATATATATGTATATATATATATATATATATATATATATATGAATGTTTCTATCTCAACACACACACACACACACACACACGCACACATTGAACCCCTAAAATAATTATAAAATAATAAGTGCGCATGTAACTCAAAGTAGTCATGACTTCTTTTTCCTGAAGTGTCAGAGACAGTAACTGATGGAATGAACCCTTAATCTATTTCCAATGCCATTATACTGATGGGTTGAAAATATGTAGATTTCTTGAATCATCAACCAAAGAGACAAAAATTCAACTCTTGGTAGTAAAGGAAGTCACTTTTGAGTTGGTAGAAGAGCCATATAGAGAAGTAAGAGTTTACAAACTATCATCGTGTCTGAACAAATGGGTTCTGAGATGGACCTTTGGAAGTGACCGGCAGAGAAACAGGTCAGAAGGTGAGCTCTGTGGCTCAGGATGACGCTGGGTCTGTGATGCAGAATGGCACACACCTGCGCTTTAGATTTAGAAGATGCTTCTGCCATCTTGTCTCAGCCACACTGCCTCTTGGCACTTGATTGCCCTGAAGCACAGACCCTGAAAGGATAGACATTATATTTCCAAAATATTGTTGCTTATCCATGTAAGAAGGAAGGAAAAAAAGAAAGCAAAGTGTGGAGAAAGAAATGTAAGTCATGGTTAACGGACATGACGCTACCTCCCACTTCCATCTTCAAGTGTTATTTAAGTGCATCCAAGCCACAGAACCCAGTCATTCAGATTTTTGGCTTCTGAAGCAATCTGGACAACCTCTCCATATAGATAGAATATGAACCATGTTTACAAAATTAATCATAGACTTCATTTAAGGAAAAAAGGACGACTATAGTCATGCTTTATTTAAAGTATGGTAGGAGAGAGATGTAGAAATAAATAGATTTGCATCAGAGAATGCTGAGAATATGAGATTTGGGCTGATTGAAGAGTCAAAGACAGAGTCATTTTAGGTCATGGCTGAAATAAAGTGAAGGCTCCAGCCCATTGACTGGAGAAACTGTAATAATGGTACCATGTGATTTGTTATAAGGGATGTAATATGTATGGAAGACATGTAAAATAAAATTATAAAATCGGATTAAAATGACTGAGGAAGGTCATATGGTCACAGAGCTCAGTTGACATAGGCATCCCTACAGATGGGCCCTGGGGTGAATAGAATCCCACACAGAACTGCATTTTGGAAATCGATTAAAATATGTTGAATAGTTTTAAATAAATACAGCGTCAGGAGTATAAATTCTCTGCTCCTCTCCATTGTTATACTGTCACACTTGTTTCCATATTATTAGGAGATTTACTATAGTAAAGACAGTTTTGACAACTATTACTAGAAATACTGATAAATCAGTGAATTAAAATCCTGGAAAAATATCTACCTGTGATTTTTCTTTCAAACACTAAGATTGGTCAGGCATTTTAATATATTCTTATTAAATTAATTATATCCTAACTTTCAAAGTGAACAAAAATCTTTCACAGAAGTTTCTCCAATGTCTGGGAGTAAATTTAATTTTTATTGTTAATGTAATCATCTGGTAGTCATTTTTCAGGTAGTTATAACATTATAACATTATTTTAGACTGGCAACTCATAAAAATTTAAGCTTATTATAAAAAGAATATTAAGATATTATTCCATCCAGGTCATGGTCTTTGAATAAGACTATCTATAATTATTATAAGTATAATTTCAATATAGAAACAAGCTAAAATGTTACTAAAACTAACATTAATAGTAGAGAAAATAAACAGAAACTCAAAGGCAAGTAATTAAAAGAAAACACACCAAACACCTGTTTTCTTTTTTTTGGAAAGAAGAGTGAAATAGACAAAGCTGTTATATTCTTAAAAACAGAGATATGTAAATCAGAAGGAAAGAGCAACAGGACTGAGAAATAAGACATACCCATCAGTCCAGAAGAGCTTACCATTATTATAAGAAGGCACTGCTTGCAAGTGTATGGGAACAGGTGTGGAGCTGCTAAGGAAATGAATGGGCTCATCATAAAAGATCTGTACTGACAAGAAGGAATATAAAACTTTGAGGCCATGAAGGATGGAAGTGAACAAATCTTTGTAAAAGACATCGGATCTAGGTGGTGTTCTCACCGTGTTCTGTCTATACCCTTAATAATAGAATACATCGCTTTGAGTTCAAAGACCACCCATTCATAGCTTGCACCAACCAGGCATTTTGGTGCTGGACTTCATGGCTCATCTGCCACTGAAGACTGGGCACTGTATCACACTGCAGATGGGGCTAGATAAGACAACTGAGATGATGGCACAGGTCATTGGTGGCGGTGACACAGTTCATTGCCAGGCTGTGGGCACTCATGACAACACACTGAGGAGAAATAAGCCTTGTGGACTCAGCCTCTTTCATTAAATACCAGTCATCTAATGAACCCTGTTTTCATCCACACCCTGCACTTTCATTGTCCTTTAACAGCACCCCTTCAGCTAACGGTCACCAGGGTCTTGCTTTGACCAAAAGAGTGGTCTGGTAATTTGTTTTACTGGAGAGCAAATTCATCATCATTATAATTCAGTTTGCTAAAAAAAAACACACAAACAAACAAACAAACAAACAAAAAACAAGTCAGGTAGCTACCTGAGGTTGAATCTTTCATGCAGAGAGGTGCAAGTACACAAACAGAAGGCCCTGAGGTGTCAGCGAGCTTGGTGGTTTCCATGGGGATCAAGGTGATGGAAGCAAATGACACTGCTGAGGAGGATGTGACATCTGAGATGGGAAAGGGAGACAGGCAGACTCAGGTGTGCCATGTGACACAGGGAAGGGACCTTAAATTTAAGCCCTTCGAGGATTTTGAGCAAAGGAATAGCAAGGTGTGACTTAGATTTATTACTAAGTGAAAAAAGCAAGTGACAAAGCTAAGTGCAAAATGGGTTACTCTTTCTATGCAAAACTATACAAGGAAATAAATGGAATCCCTCCAGATGTTTATGTTTAGACTAGATGCCCCTTGCAGGAAGATTCCTGCAATAGGGCTTCCTGCTGCGGTCTCTGCTGCGCCACTGGCTTCTCTCCCTTCTCCCCACCCCACCTGCTTCCCTGCCTTCTCTGCCAGTTCTCTTGTTTGTTTTTCTGCAGCTTCGCTCCCTTCTGCAGTGCTTGGCTTCTTCCTACACTGTCTGCAGACTTCGCTCTGGCCGGGATATGCAAATTAACCACCATATTGGTTGGGTTAATTTGCATGCTCTCCCTGATTGGCTGATGGGCGTGGCTTGTGGGTGTAGCGAAGGTATGGTCAATGTGCATGTTTCTCTTTTATTAGAGAGGATGAGCAGGGAAGAGTATGGAGATATCTGTACCAAGCCGCCAATATTACTGCCAACTGGTGTATGGGTTGGGGAAGTTGTGAAGAAAATCTTCATTTATAATTTACGTAGTGTAGTTGGTTATAGTGAGATTCCATTATTTTTGTAATATTTTTTAAAGTATATTTTATTGATTTTTTTACAGAGAGGAAGGGAGAGAGATAGAGAGCTAGAAACGTTGATGAGAGAGAAACTCGACCAGCTGCCTCTTGCACACCCCTTACCGGGGATATGCCCGCAACCAATGTACATGCCCTTGACTGGAATCGAACCTGGGGCCTTTCAGTCCGCAGACTGACGCTCTACCACTGAGCCTAACCGGTTTCGGCTATTTTTGTAATTTTTCAATCATCAGCAAAGGATGGATATCAAGAATGTTTAACTATGAGCAGTCATAATTACAATTGAACAAAGAATATAGGAAAGCACAGAATATTAAAATAGATAATTAATTTGGAATCTTGCCTGTAATTTGAAAGAATAACATAGTAAAATAACTTCAACATCTGAAAGATGAACAGATTTGTATTTAAAGTATTCATATAATGCTAATTAATAATGTACCACCCTTTAGAAAATAGATACTTAATCTCCAAAAATCAACTTAAATCATGTGTAGGAATCCAAATTTCCAATTAGTTTAAAAGTCTTGAGTGTCTGAGATCATTGATACAACACCAACATTTTGTGCTCCGTGACTTGGCACTTGCGCATAATATTCTTTGTTCTGACATCCTTAAATGAGAATGGTATTCGTCTGTCTCCTGGGATTGATCTCAGGATTGATTAGATAATGTTTACAAAATGTTTTGAAGATTAAAAGTGCTAAGTATTATGCTTATTGCTTCACTACTGACTCATCTGTGCTCCTGAAGTACTTAATCCATTACTTGGCTGGCAATCAGCATTTCGAATCATCAAGCCTCTGAAATAGCACACTGAGCCTAAAATAGTTTCCTTTGAAATTATCTCGCTCAATAACAAGTCCTTTTACTATATGCCACCCAATCTAATACCATCTCCCCAGAATATCATTCAATCAGATCTCAAGTAGCTCACATAATTTCTCCAGTGATTAATTCATTTTACCTAATAAACATGGCTTTCATATAATGCCCACGGAAGCAGAAGCAGATCATTGTAAAGGATTTGCAAGAAAAGCTGTGAATCTTAAAGCTATCATTTAGCCGAAACCGGTTTGGCTCAGTGGATAGAGCATCGGCCTGAAGACTATAAAGTCCAGGGATTGATTCAGATCAAGGGCATGTACCTTGGTTGCTGGCCCATCCCCAGTAGGGGGTGTGCAAGAGGCAGCTGATTGATGACTCTCATCTATGTTTCTGACTCTCTGTCTTCCTCTCTGTAAAAAATCAATAATATATATATATATATATTTTTTTTTAAAAGAAATAAGAAAATTGCATGGTTGCATTGGGTTTTCTTCTTAAAAAAATAAAATTTAAAAAAGCAATCATTTAGCCCTGGCTGGTGTGGCTCAGTTGGTTGAGCATCGTTCTGTACACCAAAGGGTCACCAGTTCAATTACTAGTCAGGGCATATGCCTAGATTTGTACCTTGGGAACAGTAGGCTATCCTATATAACCTAGGTGTGTAGTAGGCCATATTATCCAGGCTTATGGAAGTTCTACTGCCATAGTATGCTCTCTGATGTTCATACAAAGACAAAAATAACCCAGGCATGTGTTTCTCAGAACATAACCCCATTATTAAGCAACACCTGGCTGCAATTCTTTCTCTTCTCTTGTAGTGCCTAGCTCTAAGGCCTATTATTTACAAACACGGCATCTCTTAATAGAATCTAGGTCTGCCTGGGCATATAAAGTAGGATGCAGGAATTCACATCTATTTTTTATGTTAATTGAAAGTTTTATGGATATTGATTGTTAAAGTTTTATAATGGAAAACAAGAGCGACTGGCATATAAATTAGAAACTATTTGCGTACCACCCATTACTTTACGTGTAGATGCACACTGCAATGGTTTGCAAATGCAATAGGACATGTAATTTAAGGGTTGTTGAATAGGCTTTTATAGATTTTAATAAGCTCTAAGGTTTACTTATTTTTATTTAAATGAGGTTACAGCCTTAGAACACATTGGGGAGAGTGTATTGGGGCAGTGTGTTTTCAAGGCCGTGTTAGGCTATAAAAATCTACTGAGGATTCACATAGAATATGCTCAGCATCAAGTCAGGGTCTGGAAAACATCAACATTTTAAGAGAAAAGATCAGTAGAAAAATTAACAGTAAAAAAGAAGGATAATTAAAAGCCACTGAAGTGATGTAAAGTTAGGGACCACAAAGAGGCAAGAAATGAAAGCAATTTGCAGAAGTGGGTAGTGGTTAACAGTGTCCAATCATGCAGAAAAGATAGTCACATGGTCTATCAGCAGATTTTAAACAAAACATAATTGGTGACTTGGCAGCCTGCATTCCGTTTTGAAGCAAAGAAGGAAGGTGACTATAGTCATAGGAACAGAAGAAAAAAGAAAAAAAAAGAAGTTGACTAAAGAACAAATTGTAAGTGAGGAATTGGAGACATTAAGTATAGACCACTGTTAAAGAGTATGCCCAGCCCGGCCCAGGTGTGGGTCAGGGGTTGAGCATTGACCCAAGAGGTCATCTTTTGATTCCAGGTTGGGGCACATGATCCGGTTGCAGGCTTGGTCTGCATTAGGGGGCATACAGGAGGCAGGTGATCAATGATACTCTCTCATTATTGATGCTTCTTTCTCTCTCTTGCTCTCTGAAATAGATTTTAAAAAAATGTTTTGAAAAAAATAAAAATATATCCATGACCAGAAGTGAGTTGGGACAGATGTCATGATGGTCACCTCTGTTTGTCAACACAACTTGGCCAAGGGCTGCCCAGATAGCCTGGTAAACATCACTCCGGGTGTGTATGTGAGCGTGACCCCGGAAGGAATTTGCAATGGAATTAGTGGACTGAGTGAAGCAGATGGCCCTCCCCAACGGGAGTTGGCATCCACCAATCCACCGAAGTCCTGAATAGAACAGAATTGAGGGGGAGGCTGACTTCTCTCTACCTGAGGACGTGAACTGGAAAATCGACCTCCTGCCATGAGTACTCCTGGCCTCAGGCCTTCAGACTCTGCCTGAGACCCACACCATCTGGCATTCCTGGTCTCCGGCTTGCAGATGGCAGACATGGACCTTCTCAGTCTGGAGCCAATACTTTAAATCAGATATACCTAGGGTGGCCCCAAGAAATACATATACATTTTTTGATAGCTCAAATGATGTTTCTTTGTTTTCAGATTTAATCCATTGGGATTAATAATTATTCAAAGTATGTATACATTTTTTTGGGACACCCTTTATAAGTAAGTCATCCTATCTAATAAAGACGGAATATACAAATTGACCTTAACTCTGCAACAAAGATGGAAGTGCCCACAGCCAATAAGGAGGGAATATGCAAATCATAGCCTGAATGTCTATTTCCATACGAACATCTGTAAACCTGATTTTGCCCACCACTGGGTTTGAAGGAGCAAGGGTACCACCTAGAATAATGCAGTGAAAACAGAAAAATGTCCAAGGAGCAGATGAAGATGAGGACATCTAAGATGCTGTTAATTACACATCAAGAGAAATCAGTAATGCGTCTTCTGTATCCCCCTGTTACCAATGTGTCTGTTATTGCCACCAGCCCCTAGATGCTTAGTGTGAATTCAGCAGGGCTGAAAGTCCAAGGTGGAAATATTACTGAGCAGAAATGGAGTTATAATCTGACTGAGAAATAACCAAAAAAGCAAACACAGCTTAGCTAATAATGATCTAGCTTTTGTGACACTGTGCATCGGACAGAATGAAGTGTACGAAGTCCTAAAGTGAAGGCAATGATGGAAAACATAAAGGTACATATTTTAAGGTTCTGCACTTCTAATGGCAAAACCTTTATTCCACAAACATTCTGGCAGGAAGGAAACATTCAGAAAACTGTGAAGGAATTTGGGGGAAGAGTCCATTAGAACGAGAGGTGGCCAAGAAGCCCCATTTTAGGATTTGAAAGAAAGAAAAGTGCCCTGCAGTTTCAACTTGGCCGCAGGCACCATCTCAATCCATCCCCTGGTCAGATTTACCTCTGGCCGCAGCTGACTCTGGAAACAGAAAGAATCAGATTCCACAGTTCCCCGACAGAGAACAGAGGTGGGGTGCAGCAACCGGAAAGCAGCACAGCACGCAGACATCCAAACTGGGGCAGCAGCCCGCGTGTCACATGGATGAGGCTCTTCATAAGAATGGAAAGTCAGCCGAAACCAGTGTGGCTCAGTGGATAGAGCATCAGCCTGCGGACTAAAAGGTCCCAGGTTTGATTCCGGTCAAGGGCATGTACCTTGGTTGTGGGCACATCTCCAGAAGGAGATGTGGAAGAGGCAGCTGATCAATGATTCTCCCTCATCAATGTTTCTAACTCTCTGTAAAAAAAAAAAAATCAATAAAATATATTTTTTAATAAAGAAAAAAGAATGAAAAGCGAATTGACAACTAGGCACAGGCCTCCATTTGTGATTCAGTGACAATAACAAAGAATAGAGTCACCCTGTGACTGGTTTTGCTCAGTGGATAGAGCCTTGTTCTGTGGACTGAAGAGTCCCAGGTTTGATTCAGGCCAAGGGCATGTACTTCGGTTGCGGGCACATCCCCAGTAGGGGGTGTGCAGGAGGCAGCTGATGGATGTTTCTCTCTCATCTATGTTTCTAACTCTCTGTCCCTCTCCCTTCCTCTCTGTAAAAAAAAATCAATAAAATATATTTAAAAAAAGAATAGAGCCCCTGAGGCCTTAGGCTCTTACAAGTTCATGGCAAGCCCTGAGAGCTTCTTCTAGGTGTTACCTTTCCTGTGCACAAGTGCTGTTGTGCCCAAAGGTCATGTTCTTGACCTTTCACAGTTGCTCAGCCTGTTTTCCCAGGTTTTTGTTGTTGTTTTTTTAAAAATGTTTTTACTGCTTTTAAAGAGGAAGGGGCGGAGAGAGAAAGAGAGGAAAAAAACAAACAACATCCATGATGAGAGAGACTCATTAATCGGCTGCCTCTACTGAGGATGGAGCCTGAAACCCAGGCATATGCCCTGAGCAGGAATCGAACCATGACCTCCTGTTTCATAGATGGATGCCCAACCACTGAGCCACTTCAGCCAGGCCCCAAGGTCTTACTTGTGTGCATTTCACACTCCTCTCTGCCACACGCACACACAATTGTCATCATTTCCCATCTGTCTGTTGTCTGAAATATAATCTGATGGTTTCATTGCGCTCTAATAAAGACCTACTTACATTAATCTAAACTCACTTGTGCTTCCTATTTCCCGTGATCTCCCTAATGTGTGCTATTTTCAAACACACATTACTGTAAAATGTAAGCCCCTACCGGGCACATGAGCATTGCTATGACATTTGCAAGAATCCATTTATTTATTCTCCAACTTCTTAAGTTATCAAAATAACCCTGAGATATGAGAGTAAAGGGAATCTAATTGGCTTATTTTCCCTTATTTTCCCCAGAGGAATGAAAAGTGAACCACTTAGAAGCAGCATGTGAGCCGGCTTGTCATATCGCTCATGGTGTGTGTGTGTGGGGTGTGTGTGTGTGTGTGTGTGTTTTCATTCTCCTTCAAACCCTTATTATTTCTGCAGATTTCAAACCATGAGTGACCAAATTGCCAGGCCGGTTTCACTGAATGCTCCTTAGGCACGGAGTCATGCCGATTACCAAAGAAGAATGGGAAGTCAGAAAATCCACCAAACTTACACAGAGAAGTCCATCCCATTAGAAGTCATGTTCTGAGTTCTAGTCTGGGCTGGTCCCTGCACCTGTTCCTTTTGTTCAAGCACTTGCCATATTTTAGAGAGCAGAGGAAACGGGCTGTTTGGCTTCCTGTCGTCTTTATAACGTACTAGAGGCCCAATGCACAAAATTCATGCAAGAGTAGGCCTTCCTTCCCCCAGCTGCCAGCACCTGCTTTCCTCTGGCACCCAGGACCCAGGGTTCCCTCGCAGCCCTGGCTCCCTCCAGAAAGTCCTCAGGTCTAATTAGTATATTATTCTTTTACTATTATAGATTTTTTTTTTATTTTAAAATGTATTTTATTGATTTTTTTTTAGAGAGAGGAAGGTAGAGGGATAGAGAGTTAGAAACATAGATCAGGTGCTTCCTGCACACGCCCTACTGGGGATGTGCCGCAACCAAGGTACATGCATTTGACTGGAATCGAACCTGAGACCCTTCAGTCTGCAGGCCAATGCTCTATTCAAACTAGTCAGGGCTATTACCTATTTTTAATGCCACCAAAGATCCTAATTCTGTGTATAAATGACTAGAAGAACATACTGAGAAGCCATGAGGTGCTCTTGTGCTTGGTGAAGGTAGATTTCCAGAAAAAAACCTCATCATCTAACATATCCACACACTCTCCCCATAGTTCTCACTCAGGGGTGTTTGTGCCTCCGGACAATGCAAGAATCTGTTATATCTTAGAAGCATAGATGTCAAGAATAGGAGCCAGTTACCATATTCTGACTGTAAACGAAGGCCATGGAGAGAAGGGGTGTATGGGGTGGAGTCTATGAAGTCTAACAACTTCCCCATCAGCACATGGCAAAAAGTGAGCAGCTGCCTGGGCCAGTGTGGCTCAGTGGATGAGCATTGACCTATGAACCAGGAGGTCACGGTTCAACTCCCATTCAGGTCACATGCTTGGGTTTTGAGCTCCATCCCAGAAGGGGGCATGCAAGAGGCAGCTAATCAATGATTCTCTCTCTCATCATGGATATTTCTCTCTATCTCACCCTCTCCCTTCCTCTTTGAAATCAATAAAAATATATTTTACCAAATCTTGAAGCCCTACTCTGTGTCTCACGGAAATCGGGGCTTTTGCGTTCCTGCACTTTGAGAATGCTCGCCCTTCCTCCAGCCCTTCCTCCGTCCCTCTACTGCTCAATGCCGACTGCCTGGGTCCTCCTTCCCGTTCTCAGCCCCACTCTGAAGCATCTCTCCAGTTTCCAGTCACCAAAGCCCTCACCTAGATTAGGATGGCCTGACTCCATGCCCCCTCCCTCCCCAGGACTTAGCTCCTTAGAGACTCCTGTTATCTCCTTAGGACCTGAAAATTATGCCTGGTCCTGGTCTCATTGTGGTGTAGGAGAATTCCTTAGTTTCCTTACATAATATGTTCTATCTTGTTTTAAAATATATTTTTATTTATTTTAGAGAGGAAAGGGAGGGAGGGGAGGGAGGGAGGAGAGAGGGAGGGAGGGAGGGAGGGAGGGAGGGAGGGAGGGAGAGAGAGAGAGAGAGAGAGAGAGAGAGAGAGAGAGAAAGAAAGAAAGAAAGAAAGAAACAAACAAACAAAGAAAGAAAGAAAGAAAGAAAGAAAGAAAGAAAGAAAGAAACATCAATGATGAGAGAGAATCACACCTTCCTGCACATCCTACTGAAGATCAAGCCTGCAACCCAGACATGTGCCCTGACCAAGAATAGAACTATAATCTCCTGGTTCTTAGGCAGATGCTCATCCACTAAGCCACATGGCCGGGTGATCTCTTCTACCTTTATACTCCAAATAATTTTCACAGCCAACCACACATAAGCCTCATAAAGATCCGTTCTAGCCATTAATTATTACTTCACGGGTTGTTTATCCTTCACCACTGGACACAGAGAGTTGAGCGTTGAGAACTAGGTCACACAGCTGGTATATGCGACCACTGGTTTCCAAACCCGAGTCTTCTGGTCCCTACACCCTATCCTCTGCTTCATGGCTCCCAAGTAATTGTCACCCATTACATTCTTCCCATTTAATTTTTAAAACTAAGCTCTGCTGGAGAGGTCAATAAGATCAATGCCATAGGATTGCTGATTGAATGGAGAGGGGAAGTGACCAAACAGAAGGGAGGAAATTTCAATATCACCCCGTTTCATTCTCTAATGACTTTGCAACCCTCACGAATCCAAATGTCTCGGGGCCTTGATTTAATTGATTGGTTAAACATTATATTCATTGTAACATTTAATATAAATTGTGTAGGCAAACCCCAAGAAAGGGGGTGAACAAAACTGTACTGCTAATGTTGGCTTAGACACTTCGAAAAGCCAGCTTGCAAAGAGGACAGTGCATCTATAAATGTAGCATATGTTTTATTAAGGAAGGAAATAGGAATTATCTTACAATGGAACTTTTTTTCTGGTCCAGCATGCTTCGCATCTTACTGTGGGCACTCATTTTTACGCTCATCCTAAGTCTGTAACATGCACCGCCTTGTCATATATGGGATCCATGTGCTAATTATGTTACATTTGTTCATCACCAGCATGGATTTATTCTAAAAGTCTTTCCAGTTGAAGGAAAGTCTAGTCTTTTTTTTTTCCTTTTAAAACATAAAAAGTATCCTGCAATAGAAACAAATGTCTATCTGAGAGCAAACTTCTGAATGCTGGACACGGAATATTTCTGGAGAAGCACAGTATGGGTAAATGACGCATTCTTTCTCCACATAAGGCTCCTGGTGCCTCTGTCACTATTTGATGACCCCTTACGGACTATGAATTCAGGAGACAGAGCAGAGGGAGCTGAGCCCCACTGTGCTCCCACCAAACCTCACCATTAATTACATACTCCGTGTAGCATAGTAGGGATGTTAGGGAGTGTCTTTGCTACACGGGCAGAAGGGATGATTGGAGCAATGGAAAGCAAAATGAGAAATCACTGCTACCCCGTGAAGTTGGGTGATAGGAACATTGTGATAGACTGTGTTCAAGGCGGTGGTTAAATTGAGCAGAATCAAGATGGGCAGACAACTCAGGGGTTGGCAATCAGCAAGTCCCACTGTGTTATATGCACAAGCATCAGGGTATTTTTTATGAAACATACAGAAAGAAAATTAAAAAAAAAATTGAGAGACACTGTAGGGAGGAAAGAAAAAATATTTTTGAAGTCAGTATTTCAAATATGCCTCAGCAATCCTAAGGCTTTGAGTTTATTGACTTCTCCAATAAAGCTGATTTAAAAAAATCAAATTGGAATTAAGCCACCTATAGCTTTAAGAAATAGAAAATATATGGATGTCAATAACAGGAAGAGATGATAACCAAAAATATAAAGGTCAGTCTCCTCAGATAACTTGATATGAGGTATAGAAATAGATTTGAAGCTTCAACTAAGTTTTTGAATAATAAAATTACAACCACATTTTAAAATGAGAGTTAATAATGATTTTAAAGAGTGGCAAAAAAGTAGAGTAAAAGCTTAATAAATCACAAGTATATTTTGATTTTAAATCATTTTATAGGAACATTTCCAGATGTGGAATCCTGTAGTTTGCAATAACAGAAAATTATTTTTTAGACTATGAAATCTCTATGGAAACCTTTCTTGTTTAAACAAGCATTTCACAAATGTGTGGATGAAATAAACTTCAAGTGTTATTTTGCCTTTATGTGAAATACAGATAATTTATATTAGAATCATTTAACATCCTGCAGGGATATTAATGGGAAATCCATATTTATCTGCCAGACAAATTTTGATGTTCCTTATCATTGAAATAACTTTTAAGAAATTATTAGACATATTTATATGAACTTTGTCTTCTACCACTTCCCAAAGAAACAGCATCTCCAAGTCATTCATTCATTCATTCATTCACTCAAATTTTCTTCCAAACTTGATGAGGTACAATTGAGAATTTTAAGTTTTATATTGTTTTCTACTTATGATTTAAATGGAAATGGAGCATTATGCATTAAAAGGCTTAGGTTTATGTATTTAAGTATTATAACCCTAGTTATAATACTCAGGAGTAAAATGTATATAATACGTTATTGAAAAGAAATATAATATATAAATATCTACAATGAGAGTAAGAATTTTCTTTTGAAAGTTCAGAGCATTAATAAAATCAAGATCTCTATTTCCAAAAACTCAAAATCCAGAGGAAAATGCACATATTTCTTTAGACAAATGGTAATGTGATCTTCATATCCCCGGGGCAATGTGAAGATACATAATTTATATATTCAAAATGTCTGATGCTGAAGACAACAAATAAGGGCAAAGTCTCTTTGGGGAGAAAAAAAAAAGGCTGGTGAGAAATTTAAACTGCATTCAGATCTTTCATTCAAAGGTATGCTAGCAGAAGAATTGGAAAGGACTTACAGAAAAATACTAGGATGATAAGAGGAAGCCTGAAAAGAAATATTACTACATCAAGTCCATGAACATCATAATTAATATTGACAATACGTAATATTACTACAGCCTGCCCAGTGTTGCTCAGTGGTTGAGTGCCAAGCAGGAGGTCAAGGTTCCATTCCCTGCCAGGGCACATGCCTGAGTTGGGGGTTTGATCCCTAGTAGCGGGCATGCAGGAAGCAGCCAATCAATGATTCTCTTGATCTCACCTGCAATCTGGGTTTGTGCCCTTGACTGGAATCGAACCCTGGACCCTTCATTCTGCAGGCTGATGCTCTATCCATCCACTGAGCCAAACCAGCTAGGGCTCATCATTGATGTTTCTATCTCTCCCTCTCCTTTCCTCTCTGAAAACAATAAAAAGATATATATATTTTTTTAAATTGAAAAGCAAAACAAAGTTTACAACAGTAATTGGTAATTATTTCCGTGTAAAGGTTAGTGTTTGCTAGAGCAGAACTGATCTCCAAGAAGCTGGTGTCCCAGAAGAGAGGCTGGCTCTGGCAGAGCCCCAGAGAAGACTGTCACGGTCTAGTGCCTTAGCATCCACTTCTGGTCCAGAGCGAGACCTTGACCTGAGTCCTGACGCTGAGTTAAGAGGCGTGTGCTTTTCCGTCCACACACACTAGACTGGCAGGATAGGACTGGAGCCAAAGCCCTGCCTTGTTACATTGCTGTTGTAACTAGATCCTGATCCTAGTAAGAGGGGCTGCCTTAACACTCACACAACTTAGAGGATCATGTGACCAGAGGATCAGCATGACCTCTTCTGGGCTGTTACTTTATTTCTTGTCAGATTCCTGGGTGTGAGCAATAGTGGGCTCAGAAACCAGTGATTATTCAGCTCTGGGTTTATTATTTTCTTTGTTGTAAGGAACTAAAGGCTCATGTGATTATCTCATTTTCATACATACCTTATCTTCAGAAGTGCTTGACCCATAGATGACCACCAATGAATTTGTTTCTAATACTTCTAATAAAAGGGTGGATGGTGATGTGAATAGAGTGTCGGATGGATTTAAAAAGACCTTTATATTGATCAGTGTACTTCCCTTACCCTCATACTGAGACATAGAGACTGTAACTTATTCTTATGTTTTTACAACACTTAGAACCTTCCTTCTTATATGCAACACTATCCATAAATGACCATTGAGTAAATGCTCAATAAATATTTGTTGAATTGACTTTTAGGCCAGGCCCCTTTCCATAAAAATGAAATGCATTCATTTTATATGGTCTTTTAAAATAGCTTTTGTCTGTAAATTCATATTTTTGTCTTCAGAGGCAAAGTCCATGATCAATGTCTACAACGTGTTCATTTCTCTAGAACGGGAAGTGAAGAGATTTAGAGAGATGTAGAAACCAAGAGAATTGGCAATTAAGGAACTCAGTTTCTTGTCATTTTCATTGAAAGGGGCAAAAGACCTTGTATGTTCTTGAGACAGTGAAATTAATGGTGCATCCTAATTAAGTGAATGTTCAGCCTCTTTTCTTGATTGCAGGACCCTACAAAATACAAGGAGAAAATGATCAAATTGCTTCATCCCAGTCTCTTCATGAAAAGAAACAGTCCCTTCTTCCTTGTCCGTCTTTCTCTTGTGGTCTCATGCAGCCAGGGAGTTGAGGGTAAATAAGATTAAAAACCACAGACATGTTTCCCCCACCATGGAGCTGATAGTCGGAGACATTGCTCTGAAATAGGTTGGGCTCCGAAATTCCATTAATATATTTATTTGAAGACATAATCAGTCGTACTGAAACACACTTGGTCACATCAAAGCTATTCAACCAAAGCTTCCAGAATGCTTCTTTTACCTCAGTGTTTTATGGGATTTAGGGTGTAACAGAAACCCACCCAGCCTTTGGGTCTCCAATTTTGAATCTACTACTTAGCCTATGACTTTTGGGAAATGAATGAAGTTCTTGGAGGCTGTTATTTCACGTATGAAATGTTTTTAGTCAAATGGTGCACTTGATATGGAGAGAATCTATTTAAAGAAGCAGGCCTATAATAGCCTCTTAAAAATTCTATGCATCTTTCTCCTTAATAATTAGAAATTTGTATTCATGAACAAATTGGGCTTTGAATAAATGTGGGTTCTGTTTTCAATCCTTAGGACAAATAATGACCAATATAAATTCCTCATATGTGTTCCATTTTTGCAGTATTTCAGATGCTCAGATGGGTGCAAAATTTTAATTTTATAAGAGCACATTATAGGATTTATAAACATATTTCGATTGTATTTTTGTTTTGTTTTTTTACAATCCAGGTAGCAATGATAACTGCTAATGAATTGTAATGTTGGTATTTGTCTTAATGAATTGTAATGTTGATATTTGTCTTTTAGGCTTTCCATTAAAAAAATGGCTTGCATGTCATACTCAATTATTGATGTATCTGAAAGAATGAAGAAGACTGATATGGCTTCAACCACTCTAGAAAATTGAACACTCCCAAATGGTTGAAGTTATACAGCTTTTCTCCTAATTATGGAAGCCATTTTTTAATGGAACGTGGATTTTTTTTGCATGTTTTCATCACTATGCAGTGTCATCTCTGCATTTATTTCATAATGTGTATGGTTTCAGACATAAGTCATAGTTTAATTAATCATCTTATTTGAATGTGGCTTCATTTAGAGATTTTAGTAGATTACTGGGTATGAAATACAGTAGGAGTTATCCTTACCCTTAAAAGAACAAGGAGCCAGGGTAATACAAAGTGTGCTAAAATACCAACCACAGATGTGCTATGAGGTAATATAGGAGAGGATCTATTCCATGTAAAATTAAACTCTGTAATTTCTGAGAAATGTCTAAGTACCAATCAGATTTGTAACTAAGGTAAGAGGCAGCCAGAGGATATTAAGTCCATGGTTCCATTTTGAAGTCCATCCAATGGAACCATATGATCTAATCTGGTGCTCACATACTTAAATTATCTAATAAAAGTTCAGTATTATAATTTATTTTAAACCTAAGAAACCATAAGGACACAACATTATTTTTTTTTACCCTGTATCTTATTTTTTCTCTCTCCAAGTATTTTAAAGAATAGCAACCTCCCATTTATTTGATATAAAATTTTAACAAATCTGATCTTATGTTTTGTAATTTATGTCAAGGAACAATTGCATTTTTTGAATAGCAAATTAGGCAAATAGGTTTAGGCAACACACTGAGGTCTTATATGAAAAGTATGTTCTCTCTATATTACACTGTTTGGTGGTATTTGTAGTGGGTGTAATTTAGGATATTCATCCTTCTTATGTGGCTCTCAGATCCTCCAGCTAGACACAGTCTCCATAAAAAAAAACCAAAAAAAAAAAAAAAAACCCAGACATATACAGAAATCATCCTTTTGGTAAAATGAGATGACTGAAGAAAAATTTCTGCATTATGACACCATTAGGGCTGGAGTACAGCCTAAGGAGAGAAAGAAAAAAAGTTATACAAAAATGTCCTTATGGAAAGACCCCCTCCCCAATTTTTTTCTTAGTAGATTTTTACTGATTTCAGAGAGGAAGGGAGAGGGGGAGAGAGATAGAAACATCAATGATGAGAAAGAATCACTGATTGGCTGCCTCCTGCATGCCCCACGCTGGAGTTTGAGCCCACAATCCAAGCATGTGCCCTGACCAGAAATCCCAGGAATTAAACTGTGACCTCCTGCTTCATAGGTCAATGCTCAGCTATTGAAACAAGCAGGCTGGGCATACATACCCTCAGTTTTGATAATAATACTGATGGGAGATATTTGCATGCATGCATGGTTACCTTGTTGTTGTAATATGCCACTTAGCTCTCTCCTGGGATTTTATATTACTGATTTCTACAACATTGATTATCTGAAATGAAATCGATTCTAATCATTGGTATTTTAACATCCGATATTTCCGGATATTAGATGAGGTTAAGGCCATCTTATTTACATCAGGTATAAATTCATTGTTCCTATCCAAAATGGTCAGCTGGCAATTAAAAACCAAGTTTGTTCCATTTGCAAGATTTGTTCTTCTGCTCTTGGTACCTCATATGTAAGCACTCTCAAGAGCTGTTGGGCTCTTCCCACTGGGACACCAAACCCAGCTCTTCACAGGATGGGTGTGCATAGACTGGAGGGCTAAAGACTCGTGGAAACCAGAGAGCTTATGAATTAGAGGGCTCATCACCACACGCAAGTCACTGTTTTGGAGGCTACATATTTGTAGGAGAATTTGAATCAAGATGCACACATGCCCAGAAGGTGTGGCTCAGTGGTTGAGCATTGACTTAGGAACCATGAGGTCATCTTTCCATTCCCAGACAGGCACAAGCCTGGGTTTTGAGCTCTATTCCCCAGGAGGGGGCGTGCCAGCGGCAGCCAATCAATTATTCTCATCACTAATGTTTCTCTCTCCTCTCCTTTCCTCTCTGAAATCAATAAAAATATATCTTAAAAATAAAAAAATAAATATATAAGATGCACACATTAATAGAATGTTGCTATAGCTTTAATTTGAATATATATGTGCATCTTATTTATTTATTTTAAGATATACATATATATATATATATATATATATATATATATATAAACATAAAGGCAGTGTTTATTAAAATACATTTCATTTTCTAAAATTGACCTGTCAGCTGTCCAAGTGTGTATACATTTTTGGGGGGACACTCTATATATCCTCATCTCTGGAACTGCAAGAATATTATACTTTAGAACATGGCCAAGGTGTACCAAAGGCATACACATAGGCTGCTTACTTACCAGAAACTACTTATTTTCAGAAAAGAGTGAGAATTGGTAAGACATAAGGGAGATATTGACGTATCCCTCTAGCGAGGAAGCAAGGACCCGCTGGACTTGTGTTTGTTTGGAATGTAGGAAGGGAAAGGCCCTCACACCCCCATGTTGCCTCTTTAGAGCCCCCCCCCCCCCACACACCCCCCCTTCCAATCCACCCTTCCACAGGCCAGCTCTTCCGGAAGGAGGAAAGGCAACCCAGCTGGTGGTGTACAAGCTGGGAGCAAATGAATGAATGGAGTGGGGGATGGGGCGGTGGAGGCTTTGCTGTTGCCTATTCAGCCGCAGCAAAGAAGATGACTTACCAACAACACTTTCATCATCCCGGCCAAATGTTTCTTCTTCCCTCTCTCATTCGCCGCCGCCTCAGTCTGTGCGAGAGAAATCAATTTCCTCTCCACCTTCCCCTCCTCTCTCCTGGGTCCAGAGGGAGCCGGAGCGGAGGGCAAAAGACTCCCAAGGTGCTCTTTCTGCGGATCCTGGCTCCCAGGGGAGGGTGAGCCCAGGGAGGGAGAGAGGGGGATGGTCCCTAAGGAGGGGTCCGGGGTTGCCATGGGGTGGGGGGCATTTCACAGCCCAAACACAGATCCCCCACCTGGAGAATCATCGCCAGCCCCGCAGTCCCTTAAGCAGTGCCTAAAGGGACAGTAGGTTTCAGAAAAGGAAAGGAAAGGAAAGGAAGATCCTGAATGGAGAGGTAGAGGGACAAGGAGCGGGGATGGGGCCGAGGAGAGAAGAGGGGAGCAGGAATCACGGTCTTACCCTACCATCGGAGCAGGCAGGCAGGCGATCTTGAGTTCCTGCAAGAGCAGGGATGCGAAAATGGCAAAAGAATGCATCCTGCTGCAAAGCCCTTCCCAGCTGCGCTCTCCCGCGGTAACCGCGCAGGAACCGGAGGGGATGGGACGCAGGGGGTCTCTCCTCCCCGCCTGCCACCTGCTTCCCAAGGGACGATCTCCTTCCTCCCCCCTGAACCTCCAAAGCTCTAGCTTCTTAGTCTGCAGTTGAGGTTTCCTGGTGGTGCGAGTCCATCGAGTCTATGGCTTTGAGTCCTGGGCTACAGGAGTCGCGGCGGAATCAGCACCACGGAGAGCTCCCGCCGCCTCTGCAGCTGCCTCGCTGCAGCCCCTGCGCCTCTCACCGTGGAGCCCAGTCCCCTTGCCTGAGCCTGGGGCACAGCGCCCCCGGACTGCACTCAGCCTCAAAGGCATCCTCAGCCCCTCGAACCCCCCCGCCCCGCCCCTCCCCCGCCCCCAATGCTGATGATCTGGTCATCCTAAAGTGATCACTGTTGGGGGGACAGGGAGAAGGGGGAGAGTGGCCGCGCTGGGCTTCTTATAAGAAGCTTCCCGCATTCGCAGGGGCTCAGAGGGCTCAAGGGGGAATCCTAGGGGGGGTGGGGGGGGAATGTGCTGGAGGAATAGGATGATGAATGGTAATCATGAGCTTCCGGGAAGCAGGTAACTCTTAAAGCCCCAGAGGAGGAGAGGGGCGCCCAGAGAGCAGGACTGGGGAGGCAGTGCCCTCTCGCATTCTCATTGGATCCTTTCCCAGCAGCCTCAGTCCTTCTTGCTGCTCTCTCTCTACGGACGCCTACAGCCTTCCTCACTAGTTCGTGTTTTCTCTCTCTCTCTCTCTCTCTCTCTCTCTCTCTCTCTATCTCTTTCTTCCCCCTACCCCGTGTCTTCTTACCACAGCTTTTTTACTCCTTTTTTTTTTTTTTTTTTGGCAGATTTCTCTGCATTCCAGCTCTCTGCTCTCTGGGATTTACAGGGTTTCTGCTTTTCTCCACTCTCTGGATTTTCATTCTGCCTGCCTAAAGATCATCCCATTAGAAGCCCCTTTCCACCACCACCACCACCACCACCACTCTCTCCTTTCCTCCCTCCCCAAACTAAGAGGCGACCTTGTCCACATTTTGCTTCCCTCCTTGGGGTTCTCGTTGGCTCTCAGGGGGTACGGGGCTTGGACTTGGTTACATGCCACCGGGAAGAGCTGGTCATTTCAAAGTTCCACCAGCCTGCAGCTCCTCCTCGCCGGACCTCGCTTTGGGAGATCATGGGTTATCTGTGTGAATTCTGGAGGTATCTGTTCCCGCTGTCCACCTGCTTCTGGAGATTTCTTTCCTCTGGTAAGTCATCCCCTTTTACGCATTCTTAGAGACCCACTGCAGCTGTTATTATTTTTCAAATAAGCCATGTTTGTTTTTTTTAACAAAAAGTGCCACCATTAAATGCATTCTTGTGACTTGCAGAACTCAGAGATGTATGTAACTGCGTTTCATGACTGTGTTGGTTGCTGCTGTGCTGAGATACAGCCCATGTCGTGAGTCACCCCATCATCTCTACACTCTGTATTTATTTCCGCCCTCGTTGATATTACAGGCTGTAGGAAACCTTAGCCATCCCTCCACACCCCGGTCAAGGCTCCCGGGCACACAGTCTCATACCCTTTGGAAGGTTCGATTTTATGCTTCTCTAAGAGTGAGTCCAAGAGGGACCTTCTGACAATCACAAGGTCTGGCAGAGATCGCTGGTCCTCTGGCATCACAGGGCTGTTCATGTCAGTCTGTGTTCATCGCAGCCGGTTACCTGAGGGCGGAGGACTGTGCAAAGTGTGTGTCTGTGGGGCGTCTGCATGGGAAGGAGTGCGAGTTCTCAGCGCATCATCGGCGTGTTCCTCACTACATCCCTCATCACGCGTGGACACGCTATTCCGGGCACTGTCTTCCCATCCGGGAGTCCTGCTGGGAGCACCTTTCTGATGCCGGGGATGGTTGGATGGTTAATGGGACTCGGAGTGCTCCTTTCAGAGGGGGAGAGCTGTGCAGAGAGCGCGTTGATGATCTTGGTTCTAATACATGGAGATTCAGGGACAGAATTGATGTGAGAAATGTAACGGCCTCACCCCCCCACTTGTTCAGCCCCCAGGCTCATTTTTTAAGTATGTTCCTATGTCAGCGTGTGTTTTTCTTTTCTTTTCTTTTCTTTTTCTTTTATGAACATTTTTTGTGGGCTTAACGGACAGTCCGGACTTTCATTAAATACCACCCCTGCATGCATCAGTACCCGCTGATGAACGCTGAGGTTTAGGGGTTTTCTCTGACGCCCCCCCTCTAGAACCCCCCCACCCAAGAACAAGTTTCTGCAACATCTCTATTGGGGTGGATGGTGCTGAGACCCTATTATACAAGCTTTTTTTTTTCTTTCTTTCCTCCTCCTTTTTTTTTTTTTTTCTCCTCCCTTTTCCTATTAAAAAATAAATTCCCGGAAAGAACTATTCCCCGCTCCCTGATGCTGCTTGATGAGATACCCAAGTCCTGCTTTTTAAATGCAAAAGCCCTTTGAGCACCTACACCTAAGTGCTCCAGCTGCAGCCCAGCCCATCCCCCAAGGACTCCAGCTCCAAGGGCTTCCCCCCTGGGGTCCCCCAGAGAGCGGGGCCAGGGCCTGTCTGCCCCCGAGACGCCCCCACCCGCCCCTAGCCTCCCTCCCCCCCACCCCTGTCTGGTTGCCCTGCCTGTCAAGTGCCCTGGGCGTCTGTGACTTCAGTTGGAGAAACCAGGGTTTAGCGTAATTCAGCAAACCCAGCCTCCTCCTCCTCCTCGGAGCTCTCTGCTGATGCACAGGGAGGGCTGAAGGGAGGGGGGCCCCAACTTTCAGTGCAGCCAGACCTGCTCTTCTGAGCTGGTCCTCCTCCGGAAAGACCCAGGCAGGCGTCCCTGTGGAGGTGAGTGCCTTTGGCCAGATGAGGACCTGACCCTGGGCTTGGGGAGGGGTGGGGGGGATGAGGGTGGCAGAAGCTCCTGCAGGCTGAGACGCTGTATTTAACCAGCAACAGGCGACTTGCCTGCAGATGCTCCACAGCTCCCGGAGTCGCCGGAGCCACCTGGGCGCGGGGAGCGCGGGGGACCAGGTGCCCCGGTGACCGACTGGCCCTGGTCTGGATGCGGGGTGCGGGGCGTGGGAGGGACTGTGCGGGGACGCTGGGACCCGCTGGAACCGGCTGTGCCCTCAGCCCTGCGGTTGATGGGCTGCCCGCCGTGGGCATTGACAGCCTGGAAGCCTGGGGCACACCAGGAGGGGGGGTTGGGGTCAACGGGGCTGAATGCTCCTTTCCCAGCCTCCCTCTAGCCACGCTGGAGCCAACTCCTCTTGGCTGGGCCAGGGGATAGGTTTGGGGGCTAGAGCATCTCTCATCAGCGCCTTCTGCGTCTGTGCTAATGAATGAATTCATTGTTGATGAGCTGCCCTAAGACTAATCCGTGAGGACTCTCAGCCTCTGTCTGCCCTGTAAAACCCCAGTGGCCACCTGCCTCTGAAAGGAACAGTTAGGTTGATTTTTTTTGGAAGGGGGGGATTAGGGGGGTCCCTAAGTGACTTCTCAGGCTCCAGCTTCAAATGTGGTTGACCCAACTTCTCTCCTCCCCACTCCCCTTCTCTGATGGGCTGGGAACTGCTGGGCGGTGGGATGGGGGAGCGGATTGCAACTTGGAGCTGGAGCCGGGGCTGTAAGGTTGAAGTTCAAGGCCAGGAGTGAGGGCTGGGAGGCATTGCAGGCTGCCCCCTTTCCCAGTTGGGCTTTTATGTGTATGTTTCCCCCGCTGCTCCTGGGGGTGGGGTGAGAGGCGGGCAGCTGGGGCTGGCGCCCACTCAGTGTCCACCCGAGAGGGGGTGGTGGCGCTCTGGCCACTGGGTATCTCTGGTTGGGCATCCCAGTGCTGGCTCTGAGTTCCCCAGCTCCCATGGCTGGTCTCCTTGTCGCCTGGAGTGGAAGCAGAGACCATTTTACTGGGAGCCAACCAAGCCTTGCAGTGCAGGGACCTCCTCGGAGCGGGACCCCTGATGGGCAAAGCTAAGGGAGATGGGGTGCCTGCTTCCAGCTGTGTGAGCCGCCCACCAGAGGCTGAGGGAGAGGAGGAGGTGACCAGGGTTGCTACAGAGCCCTACCAGTGCTTGCAACTATTCTAGCCACTCCTGTGTCTGTCAGCCAAGAGCCCAGCTCCAGGGTGGAAGGCTGTCATAGCTCAGAAGGCGGATGAGTCAGGGCTGGGGGACTTTTCCTTGGTGTGCCTTGTAGATGTGTCTGCCCTCGTGCAGTGAAGCAGGTAAGGACCCCTTGCCTGCATTTTCTTGACAATCCTAGAACCCGTGTCTGACCCATCCGGTGATCATTTTTTCTTTGCCTTGAGCGGTGGCATACAGCCTGTGCATGTTCAGATGGCTCTGCAATGATGCATAACTTCGTCGTATTCACATCCATGAACTGGCTTAACTCCATGTACGTGCATGCTGTCATTTAAATGTACAACTGGCACGCATTGGGATATTTACCAATGCTATAAAAATTGTAAACTGGGCCAAGGTGAGAGGGGGGAAAATGGGGAAGGGAGGGAAGCATAACCCCAGTAAAGAATCCGAGATGATAGCACCGGAAGTGCCTGAAAACAGTGCTTGTTGTTAAGGTCACAGACCTTAATATGTAAAGGATACTTGGAGAACTATCAAGGGCATCTGGAACTAGCAGTTTAATTCTGACTACCTCATGGGAGTGAATATTTTGTTATTATTTTTTTAATTTAAAAAATCCTGAAAGTGGGATTGGTTGGGTTGTCAAATAGGATGAGAAGAGTTTGTTTGCCTAGGGCAATGTTATATATGACCCCGGTGCAGAAATCTTTCGAAACTGAAAAGTGAAATCTGAACAAAATTTTTAAATAATGCCGAATCTCCCATAAATAAAGCTTTAAAAAAAAAAAAAAACACAAAACACCCAAGTTTTGTAGGTGTATAATTTCAGCAACCAATTGATATCAGATCCAACAAGAAAGGCAATTAAGAGGACCAAACAAATTTTGAATGTTTTAGTAAGTTTTGCTATTGTTATGGATATTGTTTTGTTATGTCCTGTTTACGCTCTGAAGGATTCTGGTAGTCCTCACATTGTGAAGCCAAAAATATTAATAAGACCCAGTCCTAGAATTATTTCTTTTACCTCTAACACTTTCTATTCTCAAAGAAATTGTATTCTTTAAGAGTTTCTCTGCAAATATGTTTAGTCTTCCATTTATTGACATAGATGCCCGATCAATACATTCTCTGCTTGTAAGGCTCACTGTTAACATCTTGAGGAAATATGAAAGATAATTGCAACTCGGGGTCATAAAATTGCAAAGTTTTAGTGCTGTTTGTTTGTTTGTTTGATCCAAGAGGTAGTTTCTTTTCCCTGGAGAAAGTAATTTATCAGTGAAGTCCAATTCCTCCATTCCTTTGCATTTACCCTCTGGGATCGTGTTATAGTGAACTCGCTCATTGTGTCTGTGAGTGTGTGTGTGTGTGTATCTCCATTTTTGGCTGGGTGGACGGTACTTATTTTAAACCTATTTCACTTTAATCATGTTTTCCAAATGAAATGGACAAGATATCATATATTATTGATTTCATTTATTACTTAATCAGATAACATGTGATTCCTGCTTCTCATAAGATATTTTCTTTTAATAAAGTCAACTGTATAATGGCAATGTACATTTTTATAAAATACAGGATATCTTGGTTTTCTTTATGCAAAATTATTGGTTTATTACAATATACCAGTATATTGGTATATTGTAACTTAAGTTGGAAGAAACCATTGGAACTCTTATTTAAGTGTGTGTGTGTGTGTGTGCTCCCATGTGTATGTATTATGTACACATATGCAAGTTAGCCTCAACCCTAGGCTATGTTCTATACATAAAAATGGAATCTCTTTTCAGAAGATTGCCCTGTTTGTTTCTCTCTGCAAGTGCAAAGAACTCAACTGGTAGAACTTCAAACTTTTGATGCTTTGGTTTCCTATATTTCCTGTTATTTTTATTTTTTTTCCGTATTGTCTCAAGAATGATCAGTTACTGACATAGAATAAGTCTCTAAAATTTTAGTCATTTACAAAATTGGATATTGTTATTAAAAGTTCAGACACAAACATAGATGTAACACCAATCTGTGCAAGTTTAGTACAGATTTATCTTTTATTTTAAAATATCTCAGAGGTATTTGGATATGACTATGATTTACAATTACTTTAGTATTCTTTGAAGATTGTTAACATTTTTCTATTGACTTCCTAGTAGTGGGTTATTATGAAAAGCAGAGTGAGATGCATCTGGGATCCATCCCCCAAATTCATTTCTAGTTCTAGCTCATTAGAGTGATCCTAGTAAGAGTTCTTGGCACTTTTCATTTATTGTCCTTGTCTCCCACCTGGGGAAAACAAAATCTACTCCATAAATATTCTTGTAAATAAAATGACATGAGATGAGTATGCTTTAAAAAGGCAATCATTATGAAAACAAAACATATTCTGAAAAAGATATCATGCTCATTTGATTTATTTTTGTCTTTTTGGGTAAAATTCTCTTTCTGAGCAAGAGATAATGTTGACTCGACTTTTTTTTTTTTAAATTAAATATTAGTTAGTCCAATATTTTTTTATCTATGGTGTCTAATGAGTTTAAATAATATTCCTTTTGTTTTGATATTGCGTAGCTAAAGACTAGTACACTCCTCAAGGCACATTAGTTCTTATTTACATTATATTATCTTGGTTTTAATGGAGTTCTGGGAGAATAGTCACTCACGTAGAGATAGTTGCTCTGCCTTGACTTCTCAGTGTCATTGAGTAAAAGGAAAGTCTGGTTTCTTAGCAGATTTATATTATTAACCCCGTGATCTCTACCAGTTCAATTGAAAACAAGATAAAAATATTCTTATGTAACAACTTTCAAAGTGGTTAAACTAAAAAAAAAAGACCATTATTTCCAAACATCTTTTACAAAGTATATTCAACTTAATTAGATGACATTTGGCATCCTTGGTGTTTTAATTTAGCAACTACTTGGGTAATTTTATTGAGACATTTAGGAGTGTAATTTTGACCTGTTTCCCTGCACATATCTAGCTGTTTTCATGATTATAGTGTTCATATTTTATAAGTTCCAAAGGAGAACAAAACCCCAAAATAATTTGTGTTTGAATATTATTGGTTGCTTATGGATAATCTTGATTCTTAAGAGAAAGGGATAGTTTAATAGTGTGTATTCTCTCCTAGAGTCTAGAAATGATTCCTGAAGATGAAATTTCATCATGAACACTAATGGCTTTTCTACTGAAAAAGCATCTGGAAGTTCTGGCCTAACTTTTTTTTTTTTCTTCTTCATGGTGATATCAAATAACCACTCTAACCATTTAGACTGGTCATCAAATATCCTCATCAATAACATTTTTGGGTTTTTATCACTGTCATCTCAAGGCATATTTGATGAGTCATGAAGAATATTTATATTCAGTTACTCATGTTCAGGCCTATCAGTTACAATGCCTCCGAAGATGAGTTCATAAGCTATGAATCCACACTCCTGTGGTTAATGTTTAAAATAGTGTGTTTATGCCAGCAGCTCTGAGGTATTTCTCAATTTTGTATTCATGCTAACAAGTCATGAATAACCAGCTGATACTCTAATAATGGACGTAAACCCAGTGATGATTTTTCTAATCTATTTCCCCCCAAGATTGAAAGATATGACTAATATATTATTAATGAACTGAGTGGCTTCCTACAATTTTATCGTGAAATAGTTTTGTTGGTTTTAAAATGTTTATTTTCAACCAAGAAAGTATAAATTCAGAGGTGGAAAAATGGCATGCAATCTAATAAGTTAAGGAATCTTATAGATTCTCATTCTATAGTCATTGCTATTTCTTAAACACCATTCATAACCTCTTTAAATTTTTATTCTTATTACGCTTACAGTCAACAATGCAATTTATTCTCAAAGTGACCTATTTTGGCTTATGATTAATTTTAGGAGTATTTGTTTTTTTATCCCTAAACCCTAATTTATTGAGATGTAAATGCTTTTAGAAGCACCCGAAGCATTACACATTTTTTTTAATAGCTAATAAAGAAGATACCATCTTATAGTTCCAGAAAATTAAACCTATAAAATACACTTTTATTGATTAAATTAATAAATATGTTAATGTTACCTTCAAACACATTGTAGCTCTCTGCTCTACAAGAATTACTGTCTCATAATGGCACATTTCATTTCCATTCCATTATGGATTTATTTTGAAAGAATGCTGAATAGATAGACTTATTCTTCTTAATTTCTGTGAATAGAAGCCAATCTCCTCAGGACTGAGCTGTTTTTTATGAACTTTTCTGGAGTCTCGCATTTTGTTAATTTTAAATGCTATCTTCAGACTATTGCACTATTAAAAAATAATCGAGCCTTGGGAAGACCGGAGCTGAATCAACATGTATTTGAGATTTTTCAGTGTCAGATAATGGCTAGCATATACTAACACACTGCTATGCTCTAGATTCATCAAACACCCATTCTCACAACCAAAAATTATTTTTTTTAAAAAAATATGTCAAGTGAATTTTTTTTCTTTGCTTAATCCCTTCACCCTGATCTCCCCTCTCCTGTGTGTTATGTCTCTCTGAGTCTATTTCTATTTTGATCGTTTATTTTATGATATTATACATATGAGTGAAGTTAGCACAATACAATCTACAGATACTGTATTATTGAATTGTGCACCTATATAATTTTATTAACCAACGTCACCCCAATAAATTGAATAAAAAATAAAACAAAGTATGTCAAGTGATAACCACAAATAAGCCAGTTTGGGGAAAATGATTATGTCAAATTAAAGAATAAACTTAAAATCTGAATCATGGCTTCACTCAAGTATCATATTACACACATGTTTGCAGGATGCTTATAATAAGTGAGTGCTTTACAGTTCGTCATGTCTTTGCTATGCATGTTTTTAAAATTTAAGTTTTTATTACTGCTATTAGATATGCAATTTAGTACTGTGAGTAGAAGCTAAAGTTGTATAGAAGTTGTAGCTAAAGCAAGTATAGAAGAAAAGTTAATCCCAGCAGGGAGTTCCTGGGGTATACAACATATTTAAGTGACTTTCATGTCTTTAATGTGGCAATATTTCTGATGGTTTGAAACATCAGCCCTGTAAATCTATGGATAGAGATGGTGGAAGAGTCTTTTTCAGGAATGAATAACTCTTAAAAAATAGTAAACACAATATAAATTTTTAGAAGACAATTGGTAAAGGTTGAATAAATCATGCTCTAAAGTTGTACAAAATGCATTTTAAGGTAATTAGTCCATATATTTCTCAACCTTTTCTTTTATAACCCCAACCATATTAACATATAGACCGAGTCTACCTTACTTAAAACATTTATATTGAATGCCTCTACCTAAGTTTACGGTAATAGACTTTCTGATTATTCCTTTAGACCTGTCACTAGTATAGAGTGACAGAGTTACAGTACATAAACGTGGTAAGTCATACTTTTTAAGATTATACATTGGGATAATATGAAAGAATATTAAGGTTTTCAAAAATAGAATAAAAAGAACTTGCCAGTTATCAATTAACTAAGCAACAAGTGAAAAGTATATTTTTTGTTCTCAATGACTAATTTTACTCTGAATGAAGTTGTTAAAAAAAGGACAATTTGTGAATTTTAATTCATAATTTCCTTGAATAAACAATTCAGATGGAATCTGAGTTTTCGGGATTTGTAAGCCATACTCTTTTCTACTTACAGAAAGTTTCTACCTGTCTTTCACAATCGCTCCAACTCAGCACTTTCATTTTTGCAAATGGGAAATAAGAAAATGGAATTCAGTTGACTCTGGGAATTGAAACTTAAATTTAAGAGCTAAGAAAAAGGGAATCTGAGCAATTTCTAAAGGGGCAGTCTACATGCCTTTAGAAATTTCATCTTAAGCCCAGCCAGTGTGGCTTACTGGTTGAATGTTGACCTATGAATCAAGGTTCGATTCCTGGTCAGAGCACATGCCAGGGTTGCAGGATCCATCCCCAGTAGGGGGCATTCAGGAGGCAGTCAATCAATGATTCTCTTTCCTTTTTTTTAAAAAAAAGTATTTTTATTGATTTCAAGAGGAAGGAAGAGGGAGAGAGATAGAAACATCAATGATGAGAGAGAATCATTGATTGGCTGCCTTCTGCACACCCCTCACTGGAATCTAGCCTACTACCCAGGCACTTGTCCTTGACTGGAATCGAACCTGGGACCCTTCAGTCTGAAGGCGGACGCTCTACCCACCAAGCCAAACTGGTAGGGCAGTGCTTCTTTTTCATCATTGATGTTTCTATCTCTACCTCTTCTTTCCTCTCTGAAATCAATATATTCATCTTAAAACATTGTTTTTACTAAGGTACTTGTTTTAAGTATCTTTCTCACCTTTGGGCACATAGGTCAAGTATTTACAACCTACCTCTCCAGCACACACACATTTTTTCAATACATCACTCCTTATTTGAGTACTTTTAGATCCAAGACAGATTATTGACATTTTCAAGGTAGAGCTGTCTCTGTATTTGGACTAACACTAATTATGTTTGACTAGCAACAGAACTATGGGAAATATAACTTGGAGCATCCAAGTTTCCTCTCAGAGTGAACTGTATTGGCTTTTCATTTGTGCCTTCCACCCATCTATAAAATGCAGACATGTTAACACATCTCTTGTTTAACCAATTTGAAAGACAAAATGACAAATTGTGATCATACAGAAATAGGCCAACGTGAATATGAAAGATCACTCATGTCTATTCTTTTTAAAACCCATCCTTGACAGCTGTTATTTAAGGAAATCATGTCTTATTTAGAGTAAGAATCAGCAACTCCAATATAAACTGTGGTTATTAACTATTAAAATATTTATTTCTTATCAATATTGAGTCAGTACAAAAGTTTAATCTAACTTTAATGATTCTTTCATCACAAAAATTATAGGCATTTGACATCCTATGCTATCTTTTAGATATAGTTTTTCAGATGTCTAAGGTGAAAATTGAAATTTAATTGCTCAGGATTTGAAACTACACAATTAGTAACTGTTGACTGAAAATTTATCTATTACCAAAGTTTGGTCTCCAATAAGTCCTATGATGCCAATTCTCATAATTATTGTTTAGAAGGTAATTTCTGACAAGTTCCGACAACATGATTTTTTAAAAAAATTGTGTATGTGATAAGCTGAGTATAGCTGATATTAAATAATCTCTATATGTCAGACATGGTAATGTCCCATTTATATTTTCTTATAATATCCTTCAAAATCTGGCTGGTTCTTTTTATATAAAAACACTTTTCATGAATGTAGATTAGGTTTATCATGTAGGTGTATTTTCCTTCTGAAATGTAGTTCTTTATAGTTTAAGCTCTGTGTGACTTTTTGAGTTTCAAAGACCGTTTTGGTTATGTTAGTAGTTAAAGTAATATTGACAAGAATGGCCCTTGAAAATATCAAATATCTTCAGAATTGTGTATTGGATAAAAATGGGAAAGTCAGGTGCTTATTGTTAAAAAAAAAATTTTTTTTAGAGAAGCTGGAATATATTACTGACACCAGTCAATGCAAAACTAACTAACATCGAAAACATGGGCCCTTCCAGCATCTCTAGCAACTGGGAAAGATGTTCAAGGCATCATTGCTAAAGTGTCTTCCTCTAGTTCAGTGTAATATAAATATCTGTGTTTTCCAATGGTCTTAGGCTCTACTGCAGTCGTTCGATGGCTGGCAGGGAAAGACAGATATTTACATTACCATTCTTAACAGTAGCAAAAATTACAGTTATGAAGTAGCAATGAAGATAATTTTATGGTTGGGGGTCACCATAACATGAGGAACTGTATTAAAGGGTCGCGGCTAGAAAGGTTGAGAACCACTGCTCTAGTTAGAAACACACAGTGTTCTGCTTGCTTTCTTTCTTTCTTTCTTTCTTTCTTTCTTTCTTTCTTTCTTTCTTTCTTTCTTTCTTAAATATATTTTATTGATTTTATACAGAGAGGAAGGGAGAGAGATAGAGAGTCAGAAACATCGATGAGAGAGAGTCATAGATCAGCTGCCTCTTACACACCCCCTACTGGGGATATGCCCGCAACCAAGGTACATGCCCTTGACCGGAATCGAACCTGGGACCCTTCAGTCCCCAAGCCGACGCTCTATCCATTGAGCCAAACCGGTCCTGGCTCTGCCTTCTTTCTTACGAGGTGGTGCAGAGGCATTGGAAAATGGCAGATGGAGAATTATATACTTGACCTTGGGTTGCCTTGCTTGTTGTAGACCACCCCCCCCCTTGTTATTTTTAGTTCTTGTGGGTTAATATCTACCTGAGTCTTTTTAAATATGGTAGCATGTAAATTATCAAAATAACTGTAGACTGGATGGTTGTCCATTCATGAATCTTCCAACATTTCTCAGTATGTTACTATCACCCTCTTTAACACCTCTGTTGGTTTGACCAAATTATGAAGGACTTGCTGGCAGGGATTATGTTGCAGTAACCCTGTGACCTGCTAATGGTAAACACGCTGTTGGTGTACACAGTCATTATGGAACACACACCGAGTTCAAGTCCTTTTCTCTAAACATTATGTGCTTTTTCATTTTATCTGCTTACACCAGCGTGAGATGATCATTATAGTCATCTGTTAGTAATACATTGCTTTTGTACTTTCTCACTTTCCTTCATTCCTTTTTTTTTTTTTTTTAAAGAACTGAGCTTCCTTGCCTTCAATTACATCCTGTATGTTAAGACTGGCCTTAGAAGTGAAGCTTCCCAGTCATTTAACTGCTAAACCTGTATTCCAGAAGGTCTTTCTGGTTATTTATTTTTAGCTGATCAGGCAATACTGTGCCTCTGAATTACAGCTTTAAGTGGTTTCCATCTTAATGAGGGCTTCTTATTCCTCTGAGAAGGATATACTGTGGAGAGAACTAATCTCAGGCTTGATCCTGCCAATACAATCTTGTCCTACCAATAAAGAGGAAGTTAAATGCTACTACCTAATGGCAGAACTGATTAGGAAAAAATTAAGAGAAGGGGAGCTCCATTCCTCAGTTCTGTCCTTCACATCCGGGAAATTGCTCTTAAAAATCTCTAAACTCAGGCTTAGCCGGTTTGGTTCAGTGGATAGAGCGTTGGCCCATGGACTGAAGGGTCCCGGGTTCTATTCTGGTCAAGGGCATGTACCTCGGTTACAGGCTCAATCCCTGGCCCTGGTCAGGGGTGCAAGGTGCAAGAAGCAACTAATTGATAAGTCTCTCTTTAATTAATGTTTTTTTTTTTCTCTCTCTCTCCCTCATCTTTTCTACTCTCTCTAAAGTTAAATGGAAAAACGTTCTCAAAGATTAATTTTTAAAAAGGTGGGGGTGGGAGAAGATGGCCAAACTCGGAGTCACCTGTGTTCTCTTAACAATTTAAATACAAACGACCTCAGTGTTTCAACTTATGGAATCATATCACAAAACATCTTGGTAAGGTTCAAATCGCACTTATTGCCAATTCATAAGGAAAGTGGTCAGAGATTGGATCATAAAGTTCAGGATGCAGGATGTTTTGCATAGTATGTTTAGATTACAAGATCTAATTTTAAAGTAAAATATGAAGCATGCTTCAGAAAACTTACTTGTATCACTGTCTTTGACTACCAAAACAGCAAAACAAAAGACAGTTTAAAAGAAAGATGGAAATAATTTACATACAGGAATAGAATGGAAAAAATATTGACCGACTTGAATGTGAGATTCAAAACCATAAAAATCCTGGAAGAAAACACAGGCAGGACATTTCTCAGAGCAATATTTTCTCTGCTATATCACCTTGGGCAACTGAAAAACAATATGGAGTTTCCTCAAAAAATTAAAAATGGGACTGCTGTATGACCCAGCACTTTCACTTCTGGGAATATATTCAGAAAAACCCAAACACTAATTTAAAAGATTAAATGCACCCCTAGGTTTATTGCAGTGTTATTTACAGTAGCCAAAGTTTGAAAGCAACCCAAGTGCCCATCTATATATATAAAAGCCTAAGCGACTGGCTAAGCTATGATGTGCACTGACCAGAGGGGGCTGCCAAGCTTCGGTTACCTGGCAGTGGTGGTTCTCGGGTAATGCACCAGGAATCAGAGAGGAGGGAGCCTGATTCTGGGGTACCTCACCCCGAACCACCCTCTCACCATCTGGGATCCCTTAGGGGATGTCAGAGAGACAGTTTCGGCCCAATCCCCACAGGCCAGGTTTAGGGACCCCATCTTGGCATGAATCCATGCACTGGGCCTCTAGTTAGTAAATAAGTGGATAAAAAAGCAGTGGTACATTTCAGACTGGGAAATGACTGGGCCATTAAAATAAGGAAATCTTACCAGCATGGACGGACCAGAAGAGCATTATGCTATGTGAAATAAGCCAGTCAGAGGAAGACAAAGTACCATATTTCACTCATATGTGGAATCTTATAAACAGCAACAAAAAAGGCAAGCAAAATAGAAACAGACTCATAGATACAGAGAACAGACTCACAGCTGTCAGAGGGGAGTTGGATAGGGGCAGAGTGAACAAGGTGAAGGGATTAAGCAAAAAAACAACAATAACAACCAACGTCAAAGACACAGACAAGCTTATGGTGATTATCACTTGGAAAGGAAGGTAGGGGCAGGTAGAGGAGGGCAAAGGTAGGATCAGTGGTGACAGAAGGAGACTTGACTTGCTGTGGTGAATACACAGTTCACTATCCAGATGATGTATTACAGAATTGTACACCTGCAACCTGTGTAAATTTGTTAACAGATGTTGCCCCAATAAATTCAATTAAAATAAATAAGTGAATAAATAAATAAATAAATAAATAGAGAAGAGAGAGAGAGAGAACAATAAAACCATAATGATAAAACCTAATAAAACCACAAAGATAAAACCTAATAAAACCATAAAGATAAAACCTAATATTAACACATTTAGGTAGTTTTCCAATATATTAAGAAAATTGTTCCACCCATGCCGATTTGGCTCAGTGGTAGAGCGTCGGTCTGCAGACTGAAAGGTCCCAGGTTTGATTCCAGTCAAGGGCATCTACATTGGTTGTGGGCACAACCCCAGTGGGGGGTGTGGAAGAGGCAGCTGTCGATGTTTCTCTCTCATCGACGTTTCTAGCTCTCTACCTCTCTCCCTTCCTCTGTAAAAAATCAATAAAATATATTAAAAAAAGAAAATTGTTCCATATTCCTATATGTTAAAATGAGGGAATGAGGACCACAAAAGCTCTTGAGCACACATGGTGAGGAAAAAATAAAAACAGTGGTTCTGGGTAATTATTGAAAAATTGCAGAATTTGAAAAGAGGACCTTAGTCCAGGCCTGTCATTCCCCACTTTTTCTGTAATGCTCTGTGTCTTACAAGCTCATGTGCTTGAGCAGAGTTATGTTTACTGTAATGATTTAAGCTCAAAGAGTTAGGTGTATAATTATGATTTTGCACCAGTAGGAAACATGCTTTGAAACATGCTCTACCACATATGAGGCCCTATTCTTGCTGCTTCACATAGGAAAATATAACATTCTTTGTAACAATGATTAAATGGTGCGAGTTTGGATATATTTGATCAGCAGAATGAAAATGTGTGTTTAGCAAAGATAGGAAAGATTTGTTAGTCACAGGGGGATTATGCTGTTTCATTATACATAATAATAATAATTCTTAGTTTAGGAATGTAAGCAAAATGCATTAATACTAAGAAAAATGTCATAGCTCCCACATAAGAAAAATACTATGTGAAAAATATCTATTTGCTGCATCAGAATTGGGAATTATGGGCTGAGTCATTTGACAGTGTTCCATTTAGACAAGTAATTGTGGAGACCCAGCACCTCCCAACCCCTATTTCAAAATGTTTCTATTATGTGATTTTATTTTTTTATGATAAATCATTTTTAAAATGTATTCACTTGGAAGGCTTCCTATTTTGTTTACAAAGATGGCATTCTTCAATGACCTCAGTGAAATAGCTCATGTGATTAGAACAATTCATATAGTGTGTGGGCATGAGTCCTTTCAATTGTTTGGTGGGTAAGACTGTGGGTATCATGTCCTTGGTCATTCGCATTGTATTTCTGTTTTGACATTCTTTCTAGTTGCAAAATGATTGCTCTATACCTCTCATCAATAAATAGCTTAGGATTAAATTGTGAATTATAAGGCTATAACTAGGAAGCAAATTAAAGCTATCAATTGCCTTATCCAAACGCCAGAGAAATATGACAGCTATAATTAAAATATTTACTTAATACTGTGCATTTTGATTGCTTCCTAAAGAGATTTTGCTGACTAGGAACTTTTACAACCCAAACTTTCTCATTAGTAAAATTTACATAACGCTCAATTCTATGTGCTATAAATAATAATGTTGGAAAAATTGGTGAAGTGAGAAAGTAGAACTGAATTCAGACATGTGAAGGATTTTTTGTGTGTGGTGTCTGCTTCATGTGATATTGCTTTGCTCTGCCACCCTGGGATCTTGTTACTTTATTTCTGAATGTTCCTAAAATTAATATATATGGTTTCATAATGTACAATCTGCATTATCACAGTTTCGGTGTGTATGTGAACTTTGTAGGTATGCTTACTTATCTTATGAGTACACATTGAAATCTTTGAAAGATCCTAAGAGAGAGAACAATAAAACCACAAAGATAAAACCTAATAAAACCACAAAGATAAAACCTAATAAAACCACAAAGATAAAACCTAATATTAACACATTTAGGTAGTTTTCCCATATATTAAGAAAATTGTTCCATATTCCTATATGTTAAATGAGGGAATGAGGACCACGAAAGCTCTTGAGCACACATGGTGAGGGAAAGATTTATGCTTCTGTTTAAATCAGAAAAGTTTGTTTCTAATAGGATAATGGAAAAAAATAGCTGAGCAAACACACACCTCTATTCTCGCTCCCTCCACACACCCATCCATTCCTTTTATTTTTTATCTATATAGAGAGATAGCTAGACATACACTTACTCATATATATAAACATATATATATACATATATATATATATATATATACTTATTGATCTCTAAACCCATAAATTTAGTCCATCCAATTCCATCCATGTGATGAAAATAACTACCTAAATATCTTTAATTCATTTGTGAGAATTGTCCTAAAATAACTAAATAATAAAGTACACTTAGCATTAAAATTTATGATGAATTATAATATAATTAAACATTCATTATTTATAAAGTGCTCAGGGTGATAAAACATTTATAAGCAGAAAAAAGAAAAAAGGAAAGAATTGTGAGTCTAGACTTTTCACTGTCGCCTTATACCACTGCAGGGGTCCTTGTGCCTCAAGCCTTCCTTCCCAACACACTCGGAGAGACAGGGACACAACTGTGACAGATCACAGTCATCGGAGTTTCCTTAGTCACTTTTGCCAGGGTCCAGTCTAAAGCAGTGTTTCCCGAACTTCTCTCATGATGAGAATTACCTGGTGGAGTTGTTAAACTACAGATTCCTGAATCCCAACTAAGAAGTGCTAAACTAGAATTTTCGGGAACATATAGGTAAAATTGAATACTTAACCAGTGCTCTAGGAGCGCTAGAATTTTCAGGAACATATAGGTAAAATTGTATACTTAACCAGTGCTCTAGGAGCGCTAGAATTTTCAGGGACATATAGGTAAAATTGTATACTTAACTAGTGCTCTAAGAGCACTATAATTTTTGGGAACATATAGGTAAAATTGTATACTTAACTAGTGCTCTAAGAGCACTATAATTTTTGGGAACATATAGGTAAAATTGTATACTTAACTAGTTGTATACTTAACTAGAAGTGCTAAACTAGAATTTTTGGGAACATATAGGTAAAATTGTATACTTAACTAGTGCTCTAAGAGCACTATAATTTTGGGGAACATATAGGTAAAATTGTATACTTAACTAGTTGTATACTTAACTAGAAGTGCTAAACTAGAATTTTCGGGAACATATAGGTAAAATTGTATACTTAACTAGTGCTCTAAGAGCGCTAGAATTTTCGGGAACATATAGATAAAACTGTATACTTAACTAGTGCTCTAAGAGTGCTAGAATTTTCAGGAACATATAGGTAAAACTGTATACTTAACTAGTGCTCTTAGAACACTATAATTTTCGGGAACATATAGGTAAAACTGTATACTTAACTAGTGCTCTAAGAGCACTATAATTTTTGGGAACATATAGGTAAAACTGTATACTTAACTAGTGCTCTAAGAGCGCTAGAATTTTGGGGAACATATAGGTAAAATGGTATACTTAACTAGTGCTCTATAGCATTTTACCTATATGTTCCCCAAAATTCTAGTTTAGCACCTCTTGGGATTCAGGAATCTGTAGTTTAACAACCCCACCAGGTGATTCTCATCATGAGAGAAGTTTGGGAAGCACTGGTCTAAAGCAATGCTATTAGACAGTTCATTTTGTTCATGGACCAGCCTCCCGCCCAGCTTCCCTGCTGGAGAGCAGGCCGTGGGCGCTCACTAATGGCCTGTGTGTGTGTGTGTGTGTTTGATCTAGGTGCTGAGGGCAAGCTAAGAGGATGAAGGCGCCAAGTGCCGAGGGGAAGCATGGTATGGCGCAGCGGAGCCGGTGCTGAAGTGCTCTCTCTGATGGCTCTATGGGAGTGGATAGCCCTGAGTTTGCACTGCTGGGTGTTCGCCGTCGCTGCTGTCTCCGACCGGCATGCCACAAGCCCCTTCGACTGGCTCCTGTATGACAAGGGACCCTTCCATCGCTCACAGGAATACGCCGATTTTGTGGACCGAAGCCGGCAGGGATTTAGCACAAGATACAAGATATACAGGTACGTTCGGGGCCAAGGGCAGGCCGGTGCAGAGGGCTCTCTCTGCCTTGGAGGCAATGTGTGAATGCGTTTCTCTAAGGGAGAGAGACAGAGGGGAGAGGGTTGTCATCAGGAGGGTTCTTATTTACCATTCGCCTCCGTCATGTTTTTTTTTTCTTCTGTTTGTTTGTTGTTATCCTATATAATAAAAGGCTAATATGCAAATCGACCAAATGGCAGAATGACCGGTCACTATGATGCACACTGACCACCAGGGGGCAGATGATCAATGCGAGAGAGCTGCCCCGTGGTGGTCAGTGCATTCACACAGGGGGAGCACCACTCAGCCAGAAGCCGGGCTCATGGCTGGCGAGCGCAGCGGAGGTGTCTAGAGTCTCTCCCTACTCCACAGTAACACGAAGGATGTCCGACTGCTGGCTTAGACCCTGGAAGCAGGCCTAAACTGTCAGTCAGACATCCCTCAAGGGCTCCCAGACTGCAAGAGAGTACAGGCCAGGCTGAGGGGGCCCCCCCACCCCACGTGCACAAATTTTATGCACTAGGCCTCTAGTTTGAACATATTTCTCATAGACATAATGTATTCCAGGAAAACCTGATAACAGTGACCCTTTGTGGGTCCCTTTCAGATCTTAGAATCCTCCTGTGCCTTTAAGTCAATGCCAGTGAATTTTGAGGCCGAGTTCATCATCGTCAACGTTGTTCACTGAATTTTCTCCAGTGGTGTTTTCCTTTCCACTTATGCTATGATGTGTTGTTACGTTTTTTGAACTTCAATGGAAATGGTACCTTGTACTAGTCATTGAGAAGTTGAGTCCATTGAGACCATGGCAATGGCAGCAATGGCAATGTAACAGAAGGAAAGGGATAAACAGGACATGATAGCAGAGGCCAAGAAAGAAGAACGGATTGAGATATATGGCCTTTAACTTTTACTGCTCTTCTACGTTTAACTCTCAGTAGTTACACAAAGGAAGCTGTATGTTAAATCCAACAGTCTGCCTGACCTCCAGCCAAATGAATCCATTAAATAGAGGATATATAAGTGCGCCTGAGTCTATGCCATAGAGAATGTTTTATGAAAGTTTTGATTGGCTCATATCTTCTAGATAGAAGCTTACAATTCCCAGTGATTTGTTGAACATGGAGAAGCAAAACTTAGCTTTGCATTTATGTGTCTATATGTAAATATGTTATATATATATATATATATATATATATATACACATATATATATGTTTTATTTTATGTTGTATCTGTGCTCCAGAGGGCACTATGCTTCTCGTCTGTATGTGGGGTCTTTATAGCATGGGAAATAGTATAAATTCTACCAGCAATGCCTATTTACCAAACAGATGGAAGGTACTGAAGTAGTTCTTTGAAGCATCACAGAATTACTGATGTGAGTGTGTGTGTGTGTGTGTGTGTGTGTGTGTGTGTGTTTAAAAATCCTTAGTCCAGGCAGCCAGAGCATTGTCACAAGTCTACAAAAAAAGACGTACTCTAATTTATTTTTTAACTGACAAATATTAAAGATGCTCTTTCTGAAACGCAATAGGAAAAAGTCAGTATGTTATGACTCCAGTTGTATTCCTTTGCATGTGTGTGTTGGTTTGGCCCACTTCCCTTCACAGATTGTGTGACATGACTTGAGTTGAAGGTGGTGAGACTGTCTTTTATGTCAGCATTCTGCAGTTTTAACAGTCTGTCGATCGAACTGGTACATGCTTGTCTCCCCAATCTATTGGCTTCTCTGTCGGAAGGTCAGAAGTGTCTCCTGGGTGGTTGTTCGAGTTTGGCTCACCCGTTGATTGGTTGTGAGTTGCAAACAAGGGTTGTCATGTTTTAGAGGTTCTAGGCTGAATGACTGAGAGGCATCGAAATTATTTGGATTGCCACAGTGAATGGTAATGGAAAAACAATGCCTAGGGATTGGTTTTCAAGGCTTGTTTATTCCATTTAGAATTCTCGGGACTCTTCCTAACTACCTTCAATAGTCCTATACTTCTCAACTTTCTGATATCTTTATCTTTGTGGCTTGAATAAGCATGTATGGAAGTTATCTGTTTGTAAACCATGGGATGTTCTTGTCCCTTGCTTGGACAAGACTATAACCTCTATGTGACCTTTGAAATATTGCCTAATTATGCTATCTATGATCATTGATGGTAGGTGTGGAATGAGCAATATAATATATTCATGAAGATTCCTTTTGCATTGCAACAATGAGATATTTCACTTGTCTAACTAGGATTTCCCTAAATTTTAGAGAGTACTCTTGACTCTCTCCCATATATAATGGATCTGAGTTCTGGAAAAGTTAACTTTATTTTTGACATATCAGGACCACCACAACAGCAAGGATTAGAATAGCTCTCTGGTTTCTTTGTTGTTACTTCTGATTTTCATATCTGTCTTCAAAAATAATTATAAGAGACTTTATTGTTCACCAATGTCCAACCTCAAATGCAGAATTTGTGATTAATACACAGAGATGGGAAATCCATATTTTCCCATTTTAATCACTAGCTTCATTATTTTGAAAGACCACATAATTTCAAAAAGTGACCAGCAAAATTCTACTAGTGCATTTTATTACTGCCATAAGCTACTTCATGCAGGATATTGTGTTGACATAGTTTCTGAAAGGCACTGGTTATGAATTAAAACATATTAAGCATGTTAAGATAATTAGGTCAAATGTCTTTCAGTTATCTTTCTTCATCTGGCTCCTTCTCCAGAATTATATTGTCCTTTTTACCACAGATATAGAACAGCAAGATCAAAACAATGAAACATTAGTAAGATTATGGTCAGGGCTTAAAGAAAAAGAAATATTCTTTTCACAAGGTGTGTTTTGTTGAGTAAGAAGGCTCTATATTTTTAAATTAATGAGTGTTATGAAGTACTTTTTGGATTTTGGTCTGAAACTACATTATGACTCAAGAGGTGACTATTTTATGAGTAGGTCATTGAGTTGGAGGATCTACAGTGGGCTTGCTAACACGAAACTGCTTTTTTGATTAAGTATTAAAAGTTGGGGTTTCACCTGTCTTTCTCTCTGAGCTAAAGATTGAACATAAAACCCGAGCACAGGCATTTTAAGTGAGTGTTTTCACTTTTAGAGAATAGACCAAGCCTGGAGGAATTATGTCTGCTCTGAAGGGTAGAATAGGAACACACCTGTCCCTAAATAAATCGGAGCCTTATGGTTGTCATTATCATATTCTAGAAATACCCTTAGGCTATATGCTCCCCAGAAAATGCATAACTTCTTGCAGGCCATGAAATCCTCATCCTTTTCGTAACTCTCAGGAGCTCTGGATGAGGGATTCACTTTTAGGAACTTCAGCTTACAATTATCTCAAACCATAGACACGCATTCTAAAGTCACAGGGTGGTGCATTTTCTTCCCATAAAAGACACATTTTACATATGCAGTTATTCACTTACGATAATACAGAATAATAAAAAACTTGACCTTGAGTTCTAACATTATTTTTTGCTTAACCACAAGTGCAAGTGAATGACGGGGAACATGGTTTTCTTGTCATCTTTCAAAATAATATAAAGATATGTCAGATTATTGCAACTCACTTTGCTTCCTCAGCAGTTTTTCAAAGTGAAGTTTGAGTGAGAATAAGAGACAATTGAAATAAAGGCTGTACCTTATTGACTGTAGCCATCTTCCCTGACACAATTATATTTACAAAATACCAGTAAGGACAAGCTGGCCCGGAAAATGATGGACATATATATGGACACTTCATAAGACTGGGCCATAATAAAACAGTATATGAATAAGGGTGGGCTCTTAAATAAATATTTCTGCAATTTGGGTTTTTGTTTGAGAAAAGCAGAAATAGGATTACTTTGTGATACCACCTACTCAAAACTACTTGATACGGAATGAGGATCTAAAATAGGAAAGGCAACATATTAAGCTTCTAGAAGAAAACCAGAGGGAAATGCTTTCATGAGGTTGAGATATGTAAGAATTTCTTAAAATAAATTAAATATAAAAATAACTGGTCAGTTCAGGTATATTAATATTCACACTAGTAACAGAGTGGACAAAACTCCTAGATAGAATGTTAAGTGAAAGAAACACAGCCAAGGGGAAATTTGCACTCATGATTCTACCATACAAAGCTCACAGAATAGGTGCGATTTAATTATATTGAGAAATATATACCTAAGTATGGTTGTAAAAGAAAACAATCCAGGAAATGATCAAAACAAAAGAGAAGAAGTAGAGAAAGATTAGCCACACCAGCCAGGGCTAAAATTTTATTTCACAATCATATATATCTGTGAATTTATATTGAAATGTTCCTTAGTTGACACTAGAAAAATTTCACTCATGAATAAAAGAGAAATAACCAATTCAAGGGTTTAAGAATGATAATCAACTTTCAGAAAAGCCAGTTCTTAATGAGGATTCTATATCATCTCATGATTATAAATAAAAGTCAGGCTTTGTAACAACTAATAGAATTTGTAAGTAATAATTTTTGGTCTAACAGCAAATTCATGATTTTTGCTGTTAAAATGAGAAAATGAACAGCACTATGTCTCCACAGAATTATTTACAGAAGAGAAAATAACAATTATGATTGTTTTGGCATTCAAACAAATAATTTATTTGATTATTTTTCTCTCAGTGGTTCCATCTTACCAAGCAGCCTGATTCCTCTCTGTCATTATCTTTGCTATCTTCTTCCAAATACAATTATCAAAATTATCACTATTGTTCTCTTCAGTTATCATGTTCTGGGTCTTCTGAGTTGCTAATGTGTGTGTGTGTGTGTGTGTGTGTGTGTGTGTATGTCTTTTACCGGACATTATGTCAAAAATGTAAAGTGTAAAATCAGAAGGAAAAGAAAATACTAAATAATAATACCTCTTCATGATTTTAGGTTGTTTTTTTGTTGTTGTTTTGTTTTTGGCTTTCTTTTAGTGTGTGTGTATTGTGTATATTTAAATGGAGTTTTATGAAAATACTACTCATGTGTATTATCTCTCTTGTGGTAAGAAAATGTCCCAAAATGATATTCATTATGGGGTTTTTTTGTGCCTTGATATAAAATAAAATAATTGCTATGTAATTGTAATACTTAAAATTTCCAACTTTTAAAGTACGAGTCATAAAATTAAGATTAGGATATTAGCACTTTTGTTTTATTAACCATGTAATGTGAATAATAATAAAAGATTAGACACCACCTTCAAATTGACCCTTCCAAGTGTAAAGCCAAAATTCATACTTACTATTTATATTTTATTTAATACCTTTTAGACCAAGTAGCAAAAATGGTTTAGATTACTTTTTCTATTAGTTACTGATTTTTTTCTTATGATTTTCAATTGGAATAATAATTCCATAATCTACTGTAGGATGCAAGAATTACCCAGTAGAATTCATTTGGCCTAGAGAAGGGTCTTATGTGAATTAATTCGTAATATTTATCCATGGAATTTGCCTCTCAGACTGAAGAGATCTACAATGATACATAGATGTCCAACAAATGTTGGTGGAAAAATTACATAAAGTATGTTTATGTATTCTTAATTTTCCTTTCATGTATTTCTCTAAATATTATAGTAAACAAAGGCAATATAAAAAGTACACTATTTATTAAACCAGCAACCAGGAAAATACTAATAAATTGTTTCAGTTTAAGTATAAAAGCTGATAACCTTCTTTATAGGCAAAGGGGGAAATATTAAGCTCTTTCATTACTATTAAAGAATTATTAAAGGTTTCTGAATATTTTAATGATAATCAAGAAACAGAAGGTTTCACAATATTTGAAATTCGTTCACTTATGTACAAGTTTATTGTTAAGATGCCAATAGCCCAATATAGACATATATTCTGCTGACAAATGATTACTTTTTGTCTTCCACGTTTTAAAATGTTCTTATTGATTTCAGAAAGAGGAAGGAAGGGGGAGAGAGAAATAGAAAAATCGATGAGAGAGAATCATTGATTTACTGCCTCATGCACACCCCACACTGGGGATGGAGCCCACAAGCTGGGCCTGTGCCCTGATCAGGATCAAATCCATAATCTGGTTCGTGAGCCAACACTCAGCCACTGAGCCACACCAACCTGGCTTCCTCTTTTTTTAGTAAACTTCCTCCCTTCTCCACTCTAATGTGCAAGCTACCTGCTCCCTTCTGTGTCCCGTTGCATAGAGGCAGAGAATGGTTTCGCCATGTATTTGCACGTCTCTTTTCCAGCAGACCTCCCTGGCCGCTCACTTAAATAGATAATAGCAGCGAACTAATTAAACTATCTCTCCAGTTAGCCTCCAATTAGCGAAGGCTCTGTGTTGCTGTGGCCTTGTGTTCCGACTGCCTTATCTTAAAGAAACACATGACTATTATCCCCAAGCATAATAGAAAAATAGATTTAAACAAATACCCCCAATCAAAGTGCATTAAGTATTTTGTTCACAAAATGCAATCTCCCGAAGATGAGCCCTTGTATGAAAAATAACCTTTGATAGTCATCACTTAATTCATCCCACATAAGAATACTTGCCATATTTATTCTAAAAATCAACGGGATGGTAACTTGCCTTGCAATTATTTTTTTTTAGAAGTGAAACTTTTTTGGGGGACATGAAATCAAAACATTCCCAGGATGAAACATGCCCTTAAGATTCATCTCTTGCCATGGCAATGTGGCGCAGTTGGATGGGCATTGTACTGTGCATTGAAAGATTGCTAGTTCCATTTCAGATCAGGGCACATGCCTGGGTTACAGGCCAGATCCTTAGTAGGGAGTATGCAGGAGGCAGCACATCAATGGTTCTCTCTCTCTCTCTCTCCCTCCCTCCCTCCCTCCCTCTCCCTCCTTCTCCCTCCTTCCCTCTCTTCCTCCCTCCCTCTCTCTCTCTCTCTTCCTTTCTCTTTTTCTCTCTCCTTGCCCATCTGAAATCAATAAAAATAGATTTTTTTAAAAAATAAATAAATAAAAGGTATCAGTCTTGAAACCCCAAGCTTCTTCATGTTCAAATTTCGGACACGAAAAGATTGGAGTATCTGTCTGATGGATTCTTGATCAAAGTGTAATCAACTAAAACCATACATACTGTTCACTTTATGTGCGTGATATGGATTCTGAACATCACCAATTTTTGAATGACCCAGAAGGGTGGGTGGATGATTTTGAATTCACAAATTGTCAGCTACATGTTATTGTTCTTAAGGGAACTTTCTGTGGAAGTCAGAAATATATATCTCAGGATGGCAATGGGATATTCCATTGTCTCCACTGGCGGCGAAATGCCGTGACTTCCATGTTGTGTGTAAGGTGTATTCTCTGGACTTTAAGGATGAGCCGAAACTGGTTTGGCTCAGTGGATAGAGCATCGGCTTGGGGACTGAAGGGTCCCGGGTTAGATTCCGGTCAAGGGCATGTACCTTGGTTGCGGGCACATGCCCAGTGGGGGGTGTGCAAGAGGCAGCTGATGGATGACTCTCTCATCGATGTTTCTAACTCTCTGTCTCTCTCCCTTCCTCTCTGTACAAAATCAATAAAATATATTTTTTAAAAAAGCAAAAGGATGAAGCTGTGTTTAGTGAAGCATAATCTGACTGGTGTGAGAAGGCAAGCAGTAACAAGGTGTGGACAAAAAGGTTCTATTTTAGTGAAATCTGTTGAGATTATACTTTTGTGATTTGAATTTTTTGATTATTTCCAACTCATCACACTTGCCATTTGTGTGTGTGTGTGTGTGTGTGTGTGTGTGTGTGATTGAGCATGTTTTGTGCCTGAGTTCCCCCTTTACCTTCATTACATCCCTCTTAATAGTGTTATTTGGTTCTTATTTTACACTGAAAATGAATGCCCTGTAGAGCTCATGGGTTTATATGCAAATTATTTATTTTTCAATTTTTTTAGCAATGCAGATAAGCTTTTGAGTGACATTTTAGAAGAAAACGCATAATATTGCAGATTAATATTCATTTAATTTGCATTAGATAGAAAAACAAATACAGTTATGCAGTAGGAAATTCTTGAAAGAAAATTGGTTTACTTGCAAGATTATGCATATGACTGAATTCATTTTTCTGTAAGATTTTTTTTCTCTCATTGAGAATAAAAGCATCTTTTTCAGTTTAGCAATTTGTTAAAATCATTATTTTTAAGCAAGAAGGAAAAAAATTTGCAAAATAACATTTTTATATGAAAGGATCTCTTAAGCTTGCATGTAAATATTTGAGTGCTTACCCATGCACACACAGTATCCCATTTATTTAAAATCAATTAAGCAATAGCCACACTAAGTGTATTATTTAAACATAATTTTCACTAATATTTCAGAAATATTTTTGTTTAAGGTTAATAATTTCATGAGAATGTGTGAATGTACTGTCTTCTTAGAAATGGCTACTTAAACTAGCCTGAGGAACGGTACATAATATGTCATAACTTATCTATTTCCTGAGACATTTTAGTAATTACCTAGAGTAATTCTATCACTGTATCACTGCAGCCCTGTTGGACATATTACCCAGAGATAAGTTTAATGAGAAAAAAAATCTTGTAAGGTTGTCATCTGAACAGGATAAACATATTCGAATTGTTTACAGCACCATTAATTTGATTTCTTATAAATTATACAGTGGGATTGAACAGTTTCATTTTATGGATTGGTTTCAACAGCAAGAACCAAACACACTCCTTGCTTCATAAAGCTAAGTGATGGCTTCTTGTCGGTATTCCAAAGTTCCCCACCAGGAAGGAAATGTTGTATGTCATCACTATTTTTGTATCTGATTATCTGTAAACATCATTGAGAATTGGCAATTATCCCTCATAATGGGTGAAATGGCAAAGTCTTGATAAGAGGAACTCACATATGGTACCAAACATTAAAGGAAAAGTTACATGCATTTAAAATCTAGATGCTCGCCAAAACTGGTTTGGCTCAGTGGATAGAGCGTCCTTCTGTGGACTGAAGGGTCCCAGGTTCAATTCCTGTCAAGGGCATATACATTGGTTGCCGGCACATCCCTATTGGGGGGTGTGCAGGAGGCAGCTGGTCAATGTTTCTCTCTCATCGATGTTTCTAGCTCTCTATCCCTCTCCCTCTCTGTAAAAAATCAATAAAATATAATTTAAAAAAATTAAAAATAAAATCTTGATGCTGCTGCCAATGGCCTGGTAGGTTAAATTGTTGCCTTGGTGGTTAAATTTGTCTGTCTTCATTATGAATGAGCTTATGAATTTATAATATATTCATAATTCTACTATATGTAATTATAGTGTGAATATATTCTTTTTCTGAAAACTATCTGTTCCTGACTTTTGACTCCTTTCTCTGAAAATGCTCAGAGAGGAAAATAGACTTGCTATTTTATCCTCTCACTCTTGATACAACCTACTGTCCTTAATTCAAAAGTGATCTCTAAGTACCAAATCTAGTGAAATCTTTTCAATTTTGTGACAGTATGGAAGTAGCTAAATTGTGCAATAATTAAAAAGGTTTGAATTATGGTCTCGCCACTTCAATAACCTGTAACCTTCAGCTCACTAATTATCTGTATCATCTTCTGTAAAATGGAGATAATGATAGTATTTCTCTTACAAGTTTTTGTGGGGATTTAACTAAATAATGCATGTCACTAAAGCACTTAGCGTAATTCCTGACACAAGCAAGTCATGTTCTTATAATTATGATTATTATTATTACCATCCTGTCAACGTATCATATGCCACTCTTTCCTTATCTCTCTCGGTCATGTTTTTAATGAATGTTACTGTTTCCGGAAGGCTGCCATTAGATAGGAGATGAGTATTTCTTACAGTTGTGATCTTGTCACTGACTAAAATCTTCCCCAGTGCTTCATTACCAGTGAAGTACTTTCCAAACCCTTCTGAGAACTATCCCCTAATTTAAATCCAGAAACATACTGTGCAAAAAAGGACACTAGATTTAGAATTGAATGATGGCTATTAAAATATGGATGAATGGCCCGGCCAGTACGGCTCAGTGGTTGAGCATCAACCTATGACCCAGGAGGTCAAGTTCAAGTCCAGGTCAGGGCACACGCCCCAGTTGCAAGCTTGATCCCCAGTAGGGGGCATGCAGGAGGCAGTGGATCCATGATTCTCATTATTGATGTTTCTGTCTCTCTCTCTCTCACTCTTCCTTCCTCTCTGAAATCAATAAAAATATACTTTAAATTTTTTTTAAAAATGTATGAATTTGTAGTAGGCTAGTTTATCGCTCTAAAAAGCAGTTTTCTGAGGAAGTTAGAGCAGATCACGGTGTCTCAGAATTCTACAAATACATTTTTCCACAAGGTTTCCTCTTTCTGTTGACATTGTGATGATAACTTGAAGAAATCCATGTAAACATATTTTTAAATATATTTTATTATTTTTTAAAGAGAGGAAGGGAGAGAGAGAGAGTTAGAAACATCAACGAGAGAGAAACATTGATCAGCTGCCTCCTGCATGCCCCCTACTGGGATGCGACCCAACCAACATACGCGCTCTTGACCAGAATCGAACCTGGGACCCTTCAGTCTACAGGCCAATGCTGATGCTCTATCCACTGAGCCAAACCGGTTTTGGCCTTTAAACATATTTTAATAATTGTGAATATTATCCTCTGTGTTCAGATATATATTTTCATTATCTATTTGTACATGAAAGAATACATGTAAACTTTTAGAATCCTCAGACAGCATTATAATATTGAACAAATGCATGCTTCTCCAATTTTGAAACTGCACATCCTACATATCAATAAGTGCAGTCCTGACACTTTATTTAAATTTTTGCTGATTAAAAATAAAATGCCGGGCTTTTCATTATTTATTGGCTTTTCATGAGAGAACATTTATTGGCTTCCTGTTGAAATGGATACTGTTAGCGAGGAGGATTTTATTGCAGTGATTCTGTCTGAGCCATTTACCTTTCAGAAAGGCACAAATCAACATTGTTTGGGTCTAATGGTTATTGATTTGGAAATAATTCTATAACAAGTATAGTTCTCTAAGGTCAAGCCAAGGTTTTGCCAATGTAGCTTTTGCAGGAGTCACGTGACGCCTTAGCCCCTGTTTTATGGGATCCGTTTTATTTTATTTGACTTACAGTTCACATTTCCAGGATGAGGGTGGGACGTTAGCCTTTTTTTGATGATATGCAGTATGCTCCTAGTAAGTGTGTTGCTGCTGACTCATAATAGAAGTGCTGGCTATTGCACGTTAAGAACTTAGATTTCTTCTAACCGAGGACTTGGCTCTCACTGTCTCAGCGCTGGCTCACTCTCAGTGTTCTTCATTATTGAAATAAATTGGCCACTGGAGAGTGGAGCTATAAAATCATCACCCATTTATTTTGGGGAGCTGCGTGAAGTGCTTATTTGAAGGCAGTCCCTAGGTATTCGCCCACAGGTGTGTGTTAGTTTTTAAATCCTTCGTATCTCTGGGGAAGTGTTACAGCCTTCAGTCTACAAGCATGGGTCTCTTTTCTTCTCCTCCAAGACTTTACTTCTCATCTTTTAGATTATTTTCTATGTAATTTTTTTCACAGCACCTCCAATTCACAGGCCTCTTGATCTGTTTCTGCCTTTCAGAATATTGCCTTGATTTCAGTATTTTAGACTTTTTCCCTCCTTTAAGACATCTTTCTCGGTCTTTTCCTCCAAGTCTTGCTACGGTTATTTAAAGTGTCAGTACTGTTTGTTTTTGCCTTCAATCTGATTTATTACTTTTTTTAGGGAAGGAGGGAGAGAGAGAGATAGATAGATTTTGTTGTCCCACTTATTTATGTATTCATTGGTTGATTCTTGTATGTGCCTGATGGGGGACCGAACCCGAAACCTTGGCACGTGGGGAAGATGCTCTAAACAACTGAGCTACCCAGTTAAGGGCCTATTGATGCAATTCTGGTTCCCTTATCTCATCATTGTCCCTTTAATAACATGTTTTCTCTCTCTGGCCCTCGTCACACACAAAAAATGAAAAAAATAAAAATAAAGGAATTCTTTGTATTGGGTTCCCACCAACTAATACATTAAATACTGTAATTTAAAGTTCAAGGTGAGTGTCTGTGCAGGAACAGGTTGTGATACACCAAAGCTAGGTTAACACAAACTTACTTCCCATTGTTTAAAACTGGGTCACAGTGATATACAATGATAGCGTCCTTTGAGACCAAATAAAGCTGTCATAATAATAATCAAAAATAAAACTTGTGTCTAGCACCAATGGCAGACAGTATTCATGCACATATGCTTCCCCCCCCCCCCCAGGGGTGGAAAAGTTGAGAAAGTTTGAAAAAGTGTGAAATTCGAAAAATTCACATGTAAATAGGAAAATATCAAAAGACAATATTTCATTCTTTTTTAATGATTTAATCTTGAAAATGCTTTAAACGTGCTACATTGGACAAATAAATATGGTATAAAATATAAGCAAAACGAGTTAAAAGGATCAGCAATTTTTTTTTTGTCCAATTGCCAAATACATAAAGGTACGATAATTCTTCACATGGTAAGAGTAATTGATCTAACGGCTGCCATTCGCAATATTTATGGAGGGAAAAATTTACACTATTATATGAACCCATTTTGAATATTTATAATGTTTGATCAATACCCTTTCTCTGGCTTTATGCTAAATAAATAAACAGAGAATTCAAGTCAGTATAGTGGATTTGGCTGCCCAGGAAGGCTGTTCCCTATAGCACGGTATGTAATTGGCTGTTGTCGATAAAGTGAAGCTTGAGGCATGAAAGGGGAATGAAACTGCCCTGCCCTGCTGGCCATCTTGTGGCGGCCATTTTGACCACATGGGGGCAGCCATCTTGTGTGTTCAGTTTTCAGAAATAATCCCGCTATAAGAGTGTGGAACAGCCGAAACCAGTTTGGCTCAGTGGTAGAGTGTTGGTCTGTGGACTGAAAGGTCCCAGGTTCGATTCCGGTCAAGGGCATGTACCTGGGTTGCGGGCACATCCCCAGTAGGGGGTGTGCAAGAGGCAGCTGGTCGATGTTTCTCTCTCATCGATGTTTCTAGCTCTCTATCTCTCTCCCTTCATCTCTGTGAAAAATCAACTCTATTAAAAAAAAAAATAGAATGTGGAACAGACTTTAAGACGTCATGACTTCATGTTTAGCTTTGGTGCCCAGAAAGGGCCTCTTTGCCCCAGACCCTGACCTGCAATGGCCTAGTCAGAACGAAGCATGAACAATGACTAGTTCATGTAAAACAATGGCGTGAAAGATTGGGATCTAGAAAAATTATTTCCTTCCCTTCAAATGAGAAACATGGAAGCTTCCTATCTGCCTGAGCCACAAATGACTATCAATCACCCTTCAAAAATCAGAATAAAACCCGGATGTTTCCAAGATTGTTTTTCACACACAGAGAAAAAATATCATAAGCACACAGCCGGCATGGCTCAGTGGTTTAGCATTGATCTATGAACCGGCAGGTCAGGGTTCGATTCCCGGTCAGGGCACAGGCCCAGGTTGTGGGCTCCATCCCCAGTGTGGTGCGTGCAGGAGGCAGTCGATCCATGATTCTCTCTCATCATTGATGTTTCTCTCTCTCCTCTTTGAAATCAATAAAACAAAATATTTTAAAAGAATATATACTTTAAAAATATATTTTAATATATTCTATTATGTATATATAATAGAATATATTTAAATATATTTAAATACACACACACACCTATTCAGGATGCATACTCAGTAATGGTAACAGACCTGATGGAGTTAGTTGAGGCTACTGGAGACAGATTAGTGGCCAAATGGATGGACAGAGGATGTCACCTGGAGGGACTGGAGAATTTCTTGGAGCAGCTGTGTGTCCATTGTTACTTTAAGACCCTGACACAGGCCTCTTGAATAGCTTTGGTGGTTGTCATTACCACCTGCAAGCCCATCTGTGTGCTGATGAATCTTATTTAGGATTCATATATAAATTCATTATAAAAATCTACTTTGATCCCCAAATTTGGTTGCTTGCAAACGTTATACCAACACAGCTGATATTTGTAAAACCTCTCAAGAGAAACAACTCATTTTGAAAGAAAGAATGCTTTCAAGTAATATTTGCATATTGACCTAGAAAAATTTTTTTCTAAGTAGGGATTTTTTTTCTTTTCTTTTGTGGTTATCATTGGTCTATACACCAGAATTTTGCATTCATTTACTCAGTTTGTTTTGTGGCTAATGTTTTTGTTTGTTTGTTTGTTTTTAGTTTCTTAAGAACCTAAATTAAAATGTGTGTGTGTAAAAGTATGTGTACATATAGCCTTTAAGATTAGGAACCATACAGAGAAAAATATGAAAAACTGGTGATGGGATAGGGTTTGCCATCTCTGTTTATGTAGCATCAGATATCAAAACTTCATATAAATGTTTTCTGAATACAGTGTTATTTCAAATATCCATTCATCATTATATAATATTTTTAGAACTAAGTTTAGATGTTACACTCAAAGGATGAATACTTCTATTATTCATCTTCAAACTCAATTATACATATTACACAACAGATTTTTTTGTAAGTATTACCAAAGATTTAAACTTAAAAGTCATAACATTTTGTATTTTGTCCCCATGGAACAAAAATAATTCAAAGAAACATACTGAATTGATTTTTAAAATAAAACCCTATTAATTCAATAAGAAATTGGTGAGAATGCAATGACTGCACATTTGTTTTTGAAAATTAGTTTCCCAGTTCTGAAATTAACTATCACTTTTCTAAATGTAATGCTGTCAAACCATTCAGTTTTTTAAATATTTTCCCTTGTTACAATGGAACTCGTATAATTAGAGTTTTCTAATACTTGAAGTTTAACTAAGGGGTGAATATTGATTCTAAGATTTGCTTTTTGCTCTAGACAAGAGCCTTGAACTTACAAATGGGTACTTACATGGAAATTCCTTAAATCAGATGCATGAATAGTTTATAATGTGATTTGTGTCACAAAAGAATTTATAAGATTTGCCGGGACCGGTTTGGCTCAATGGATAGAGCATCGGCTTGGGGACTGAAAGGTCCCGGGTTCGATTCCGGTCAAGGGCATGTACCTTGGTTGCGGGCATATCCCCAGTAGGGGGTATGCAAGAGGCAGCTGATCGATGACTCTCTCTCATCGATGTTTCTAACTCTCTATCTCTCTCCCTTCCTCTCTGTATAAAATCAATAAAATATATTTTTAAAAAAAGAATTTATAAGATTTAATGCTTCTTAGAAAAAGGGAGTTCTCTGAGAGTCATTTTTTTTTAAATATAGTTTTTCTGATTTCAGAGATAACGGAGAGGGAGAGAGAGATAGAAACATCCATGATAAGAGAGAATCATTGATTGGCTGCCTCCTGCATGCCCCACGTTGGGGGTTTGAGTCCACAACCTGGGCATGGAATTGAACCGTGACCATAGGTCAACGCTCAAAGACTGAGCCACTCTGGTTAGACAGAGATTAATTTTAAATAAGAATCCATCTTGCCTTGACTGCAGGGTAATGAGTATGCCTAGGGCAGCATTTAAAAAAACAACATTTGACCTGTGAGGCCCCAGAATGTGGAGGATCCCAAGGAGGTTGCCCCTGCATTGGATTGAGGCCAACAAATAAAGCAGCCCAAAGCTAGGTGAGCAGGTAGAAGGCAGATATCAGTGTCATAAGGGTTCACTTTTGGTCTGGGTCATGACTCTATTGTTTTTAAGTATGATTTTTAGCAAGAGAGGCAGAAAGAGAGAGAGAGAGAGAGAGAGAGAGAGAGAGAGAGAGAGAGAGAGAGAAACATCATCCATCGCCTGCCTCCTGCACATTGCCTACTGGGGATCAAGCCCACAAAGAACTAGATAATATGCCATGCCTTCAAGTTTAAATTTTGTAGAGAGAGCTTGATATACCAGTATTATTTATTTACTGGAGGGCTAGTCCAGCATCTTATACTTCCAGGATTCTGTGGGTGAATTTGATCATCTATTAGATAATGTAATAAAACTAGAACTGCCTTGGTCTTCAACTGGAAGGATCCCTGTCAGTCATCTGTGGGTGTGGCCCCCAGAGATACTGGCCAAGTTCAAATACTATATACATCATTCCTCCGTAAATTACTCCACCATTGCTAAAATAAAAACTTGTTCCCTAATGATCAAATAGATTCTGATCAAGGAAGATGGCTAACATTTTCCGCTGGAATATTTTAAGATCGGTTGTAATCAGGCATCTAATTTGACCCTCGGTGGTGTTGCTATGAAACCTTTGATCTTGTTCTCATCTCTTCCCTCTTCCGATGCTTTACTTAAAGAGAATCCGCCATGAAAGGTAATGAAATTAATTACTGGATGGAACTGTTTTGTAATTCTCATTTGAATGCTAGAAAACATCTGCCAGAGTCAATTATTTTGGTTTTGGTAGACTTCTTAGTTTTTTGTTTTGTTTTGTTTTTTTGTGGGGTTTTTTTGGTGTGTGTTTTTGTAACAGAAATTAGACAAGAGAATCAAAGGTTTCTTGAGGCACCCACTGGTTACTGATGATGAAAGCGAGTTCTGAGCATACAGGATGCTTGCCGACTTTCAATTAACTGGGATGTATCACTGCAGGACTGCCTGATGCCCCTTCATCTCTAAGCTGCAGCTGGTTCTTGAGAAATAAGCGAGGGCAAAGCCCCACTAAAATGCACTTTATTTTATATCACTGAGATGGAAATCGGATCTGTCAGTGCTAGGGAAATACAGGCTGAGCTGAAATAGTAGCATTCATGTGATTTGTGTTGAGCTTATAAAACAAGATCCATAGCATGTTAAAAGATGATGGTGAGTAGATGATAGAGTGAAGCCTTCCACATTATGCTTCCGAGTAAGATGAGAGTAGTCAGCCCTTAGAGTTGTTGTGTCTAAGAGCTGGTAGCACCAGGCGTCGACGGTAGAAGCCGCGGTTAGCACAAATGCTCTGTAACCATGCCTACATTTTTACCTCTGGCACTGTACGTGGTATTAACAACTCAGTCTTACCGTACTTAAGAGTTTGTACTTTACAAGATCCTGGTGAAATCTATATGATTAGTCTGAAGACATTGCTGACTCTTTCTAAAGCAGATAATACCTTGGAAGTCAGATTTGGAATAGACAACTAAAGAGCCAGGCTGGTGTGGCTCAGTGGTTGAGCGTTGACCCATGAACCAAGAGGTTTGATTCCCGGTCAGGGCACATGCCCAGGTTGTGGGTTTGATCACCAGTGGGGGAATGTACAGGAGGCAGCTGATTGATGTTTCTCATTGATGTTTCTATCTCTCCCTTCCCCTCTCTCAAATCAATAAAAAGACTTAAAATAAATAAGTAAATAAAATAAAATAAAATAAGATAGACAGATAAAGAAATGGGCAAAATCAGTGTATGAGTTGAATGTTCCTAGGTGCCTGGAACCCCCTAAGTAACATGATAGACGGGACACATGGGATCCGGCTCACTCCTCTCTCGTCCTCCCCCCTGAATCTATTTGGATGCATTTCCTTACTTGTTTGCGTTTCCTACACTGTCCCTGCAGAATGATTGCAAATGAAACCCCCGGATCCACCTTCAGACATTCAGAAAGTGTGAGGCTGCAGAATAATGCAGTCTCGGTTCCCGTTTCTGCTGTATTTCAGAGTGTGCTCCTGACCACCTCTCTCCCTGGCTTTGCATTCATTTCTCTGATTGCATTTCTCTCGCTAATTTGCATGGTGAGCCTCCCGGCTGGGCTGCCTTCTCTGACATCCCGCAGCATCCTCACAGCTCACAAGGCTCATCATCACTCACGCTGACAAATGACGTGGCCTGTCTGTGCTTCTCGGAAGCATTTCTTATCCCTGCGTGCTAAAAAGAGGCGGTGTGATCAATCCTCAAACTCAGGAGCTGTGCAGGCAGGCAGGCATGGCTGGCCTTCCTATCCACTTTGATACATTGCACAACAATCGCTTCTTCTCGGGTCCAGTCGTTTACATCTTTGGTCTCCTGGATTAGAAATATCACCACGTCGTTTCTGTGCAGGATTTTTAAAAGCCGCTAGGTGGGTTTTATGGTTGTGATGTCATGGCAACCATTCCGTTGTGGTTTTTAAATTAAATCAGTTTTTGCAAACGGGGGAAGGGGAGAAAATTGGTAAAACTCATACCCCAATTAGTAGAGAGAAAGACACCTGGAAACTCAGAAAGGAACGTGCTTTAATAATAGATAAATGGCACCATAAAAACTGCGTGCATTATGAGGTGAGACACTTCATCTTTCTGAGCCTTAATTTGCTCACCCATAAAATTGGGTTAATAATTGATCTTCCTTGGCAAATCTCACAGGGCTTTTGAAGGGCTAAATGACATAATGTGTATGAAAGGGCCTTGGAAACTATGAAGTGTTTTATGACTTTTAAGGTGATAATATAATTAACTGTCCTTTACTGGGAAATACTTCTTTCTTGCTGAACTATATTGTCTCTGTTGCTGTGCAAGTATGAAGGCATTTTTAGTAATGACCATTCTTCTCCAATCAAAGGAAGCAAATCTATAGTAATAAAAGGGTAATATGCTAATTAGATTGGGAGACCTTCCAGACATCCTTCCGGACAAAGCCATGGTGGTGGGGCTGGAGGCAGAGGCAGTTAGAGGTGATCAGGCCAGGAGGGGAGAGAAGTTGCAGGTGATCAAGCTGGTGTGCGGAGAACAGTTGGTGGGGTGAGCAGGCTGGCAGGGGAGCCAGTTGGGGCAAGCAAGACAGCAAGTGGGCAGTTGGGGGCGAGCAGGCCAGCAGAGAGGCAGTTGAGATGATCAGGCTGGATGGGGGGAAGTCAGGGGTGATCAGGCTGGCAGGCAGAGTGGTTAGGGGCGATCAGGTAGGCAGGCAGATGAGCATTAGGAGCCAGCAGTCCCCGGTTGTGAGGGGGATGTCCAATTACTGGTTTAGGCCCGATTCCCTAGGGGTCCCAGATTGGAGAGTGTGCAGGCTGGGCTGAGGGTCACCCTTTGTCTCCTGCTCCCCCCCTCTGCCCCTTCACCTCACAAATTTCTTGCACCAGGCCACTAGTATATTAATAAGTAAAGTCTTATGAAGTTGCAAGCACCAGTAATGTTATTAAGGAAAAAATAACAACCACATCTTTTTAGCATGATTCTGTTGATCCCTCAAACAAAATTATTCTCAAAGTATATATATTTTAATAAATTTCCACCCTAGACCATAAGATTTAGTTTATATTTCCTTCTTTAGCGATAACTTCAAATTGAATTAAGGCACAATGATGCTTTTAATTTTTGCTTGCAGTTGACTGAAATGTTTTCCACTAGAATAATTATTTGCAAATAACAGAATTGTAGACAGGCTACACACTAGCCAGCAATTTGACTGAAAGAGCATGGATTTTGTGGTTGAAAATCAAGGGCTTAATTTTAATTCGTGTACTTTTTCTTCTGCTCAGATTTGTAAAATTACATGGAGTAATAATCACTACCTCTTAGGACTTTTTGGGGGGGGTGTGAAATGAGATATGGTAAGTAAATTACCTGGTGCATTTTAGATTCCAAATGCATTCAGAAACATTCCCCGCATTCTCTTAAGAAGTTTTGCTTAAAATACACATTGCTCTCAGAGCCAACAACTTCTGCCCTCAATTTTCACTTTGGCATGGAAATATTTATCGAATTATCTATGGGGATGAAAATGTTGATTCAAAAGCAGTATATATAGTGATGAGAAGGCACGCTAAAAGGAATTAGTATCAAAAGTCCAGAGAATTTTAAAAAGTGAGCTCCAAAATGTGGGAGAAGCTCAATACTTTTCAGTGTATCTACAGAATCATCCTTTCGTTCTCAGTTTCCTTTAGGCAGTATATTTCTTGTTCCTACTCTGATCCATTTATATATTGATTACCATCACATGCAATCATTAAATAATTCCAGTATCAATTGATACTCAGTGAAAGTCTCCTCATACCTGACTCTGTGCTAGGCAATGAAGGTAGAAAGGGATTTCTTGGCTCCTGCACCCTTATTTGATTGGATGGATTTTGGCTTCATTGGGATTGCACAGTTTTGTAGCCTCAGTCTACGAAATTTCTGTGGCTTTGCCTTTAGAATTCCAGTGATTCACCCAGAAGAACGTAATGGGTAACTGGATATAGATCTTTCCTATTTATCCAGGGTAGCCTAATCTAATTCACATCAAATCCGATTGCAGGCTATTCATTTCTTCATGCCCATTTTTCCTTAGACCAATTCAATATTGAACTAGTTTCAAATAATTTCACTGCCTATGGTGTTGGGTTAGATGAGAATGTTTCAGGACAGTATGGAGAATGCTTTAAGATTAGAGGAAAGAAAACTTTACTATGTTAAAGTTAACCTTATCACTTTGTGAATATAGTATCTTTTCCTTTTTTTTCTTTGTCATTATTATTATTTTAGAAGCTTCAAAATATTGCATTTGTCCTGATGTATGAACTAGGGCAGACTTGAGCCACCAACTTTATGTATATTCTGTTCGATGTCAAGTAGATTTTCTGTTAAGTTCAGCATCAGTATTTGAACCTAGGTCTTGTTCATCTATTCTATGAACACACTGGATAGTTTCTATATATTGATTTTTAGAGAGGAAGGGAGAAGGAAAGAGAGGTAGAAACATCAATGGTAAAAATCACTGATGGGCTGCCTTTCACATCCACCACACTGGGGATTAAGCCTGCAACCTGTGCATATGCCCTGACTGGAAATGGAACCCTGACCTCCTGATTCATAGGCTGATTGATGCTCAACCACTGAGCTCTGACAGCCTGGCCACACTGGATAGTTTTAATAGCCCAAAATCTTCTACTGAGACGCCATCAAAGAGATTTTTAACATAGAATCTGAAAGGATTTTTTAAAAAGAAAATTGGATTTCTCAAATTAATAGTTGCTATTAAGTAAAAGGATGATGTAACTAATTTTAATTTACAATAAGAAGGAGCTATTACACACCATTAACATTTCAATGTTCATCTGTCTCAAAAGCCTTCCAGTTGATGAATATATGAATATATTAATTGCATTTATTTCTATAATTTTTAAATGGCCTATAATTCCACAAGTGAAACTGTAATCAACTAGTATGTAAGTTTTAAATATAAAATATATTACTTTAATTTCTTTAAGTTAAATTTATTTTTGAGGGGGAAAAAATCTATAAAAATTAAGTTTTAGTGTCATATATAAAATAATACCGTGTTTCCCCGAAAATAAGACATCCCCTGAAAATAAGACCTAGCGCAACTTTGGGAGAAAAATTTAATATAAGACACTGTCTTATTTTTGGGGAAACAGGGTACATAACCATATATATGACATCAGTTTTCATCTAAGAATTGTTCATGTGTATTTATTTTAAGAATGTTATTCTTACGTGGCTGGCATGGTTCAGTGGTTGAGTGTCCACCTATGAACCAGGAGGTAACAGTTTGATTTCCGATCAAGCACATGCCAAAGTTATGGGCTTAATCCCCAGTGTGGGTGGGGCATGTAGGAGGCAGCTGGCCAATGATTCTCTCTCATTGTGGATGTTTCTATCTCTCTTTTATTCTCCCTTCCACTCTGAAAGGAATCAATAAAAACATTTTTTTAAAAAAAGACTTATTCTTCTAATGGTGATTGTAATAATCTGTTTTTGTTTTCTATTATCCACTAGATTTAAGTTGTGCATATTAGAATAACGTGAAATAAACATTCCTACTAAAAGTAAGCTATTGTTTTCTATGCTCACATCAAACATTTCTGATGCCAAATCTGTGTTCTCCCATGCCAATTCATCCTCTCAGGACACCACCTGGAGTCCCACAATTCAGTTACTGGAGTTAACGCAGACCCCATATCCAATGGGCTCAGTCCCACAAGACAATGTCCCATTTCAGATGCCAGTTGCAAGTAGCAGACCCCTAGGTACCCACACTTGTATCCATTCACTTGGCTGAACATTGGGTATTCCCTTGTTCCCCTCCATGGTTCAATAATTTGCTACAATGGCTTTCAGAACTCCAGGAAACTACTCCTTATGTTTACTAGTTACTACAAAGGATACCGTAAAGGATACAGATGAACAGCTAGAACTGGGCAAGGTTAAGAAGGCTCTAAGCCCAGGAGGTGGGTTTGTGGGCATCCCTTCCTCCTATCCATGGATATGGTCACCAGCCGAGCAGCTCTCTGAATCCTATAGTTGATGTGTTTTTACGGAAGCTTCATCCTATTATTATGACCTATTATTAGCTCAGTCACCAGCTGCTCTCCCCTCTAGAGGACATTGGTGGGGATGAAAGTTTCAAGCATCTAATCATGACTTGATCTTTCTGGTGACCAACCTCCTTCCAGGAACACACCTAGTCACTTTATTGGAGCCTGATATGCTCATAGCATCCAGAAATCCCAAGGGAATTAGGAGCTCTGAGTAAAGTGCCCTGTCACTCAGGAAATTTACAGAGATTTTAAGATCTCTGTGTCATCAACTGGAGTCAAAGACCAACTATTAGAACAGAAGATGCTCCTTGAATCCAGGAGACCACAGTGTTCTTTGGAGTTCCGTGCTTGGTACCACGGACAGAGACCAATCTAGTTCTTATTGTTTCATACCTACTGGAATTAAATGTAGTATAAATGGTCATTTCTTTATGTTCAGTGAAAAACGGTAATATTTATGGATTAAAAATATGGGTTAATAACAAATTGTGACTTCAAATAAGTAGGCACGGAAATGAATAGTAAGTTCTAAAAGCAACATTTTATTTAAAAACTATAGCATTATTTCGGAAATTGTAGGCATGTGTATAACTGTTGCATTTGGTTCAATAGAACTGATTGGTCTTTTTTTATTTGTATGGGTATATTTGATTATAATTAATAGAAATATTGACTCAGAAGGGGCTCACATTATTGCTTCTCAAACCGTGACATGCTTGAGGGTGTCATGAAGACCTGGTGCAGCCCACACACATCCATAGGCATCATTCCAAGCTTCTGACTCAGTAAGCCTGGGCCGGAGCCCAGAATTTGCATTTTCCTCTGTCTCCCAGGTGATTTGAAAAGAACTCTGATTTAAAGGAAAATACACACAAAACCATCTGCAGGTCGGACACACTCCAAGACACAATTGAGCCCCAGTTGCGTCTGGTTTTTCCTTGTGTTTCTCTGCTCTGGGCTCCACAAACCCATGTTGGGTTTGTCCTCAGGCAGGCTTCTCTCAAGACCACAGCATGAATGCAGGCAGGAAGCTTCCTGTTCACATTCAGCAAAGGAGAGAGACAGCTCCCCCAAATCATGAAACATTGTCTTTGGTTAGACCTCATTGGACCAACATAGGTCATGTCTCTAGCTCTGAACTAGTCATAGTTGCCAGGGAATTGGATGATATGATTGGCTCCCACCTGTTATTGGTAAGGGGGTTAGAGTTATGTGTTTTCGGGTTATACTAACCCAAATTCATTTATGGAGCAATGGGTAAGATCTGTACTTCTGAGTCCCATGGGTTGCACTGAACAGGATAGAAAACTGAATGAAATCAGTGTTCTGTTACGTTGGTGGAAGGAAATGAGAGGGGACACTGGTTGGTAGTTACCAACGAACACTGCAGCCACTTACACATTTTCACCTGACCCATAGGAAATGGAAGAAAAGAGATGTAACCAATCAAATCTAAGTGATTTGTAAATCAACTCATAGGCTGACTGTATTGGGTAATTTTCAGCATATTTGGAATTTGCATTGGATTAAACTTTCATTTCCATGGTTGTTTAATGCGCAATGCCCAACAATAATCTTTTTCTTTACTACATTAATCAGTAGAATTGAATTTGCCTAACCCCCAAATCATTTTTGAAAGCCTCAACTATTTTGAGGTTGTCCTGTATTCTCTCAAAATTAAATTATATGACAGGCTAGTATATATTTTCTAATGGAACCTGCGTGAGTTGTAATGATCTAGTCTCCCTGATCCTCCTCAAGATCATTTTTGGATCTGAATTTTAGGAATCTCCAATGCTTGTATAAACTGGAGGTGTGTTCTAAACCCAGATAGACAAATTGTTCTTTTCTGCTTTCTTTTCTTTGTCACACCAGCTGTCGGTAGTCCAATCCTTACATGCATTGGAAAGGTCTCCACTCAGTTTCTCTTATATCTGCACCTTTCAGAATTTTGATGTCAGCAGTGATTGGAAGGCAATAAATGCTGGTTATCGGGGACAATGGAGATAGTGAAGAATCAGAAAGAGAGAGAGCGATGGGTAAGGGCAGTGGATTGAAAGCGATCAGAAGATTATTGTCATTATTGGGATGTATATATTTATGCTATTTAAGTCAATTTGAGGCTCAGTCTATTCATCTGTAAGACAAGGCACAGATGAATACACTAGTAAATGACCTTCCTTTTTGCTTTATGGTTCAAAAATGAGTGACCCTAATTATGGCTTTTGTTATTGATCCCAGAGAATCTAAAAGAGTGATTTTCAGATTAGGCAGTCGGGCCAGGAAGAAGAGGCTGGTGAGGATGGTCCTCCGAGAGTCTAAGAATTTTACACCCACGTAAAACCCTGTCTCTATGCGAAGGCCAGAATATGGAACACAACAGGAGGAAATACCAGGTGATGAGCACTTCGTTTTCTGTTCAACTTGTACCCCTGGGTAGAAGAGACCATTGTGAACCGAAGAATACTACATACCTATTAAATTTCCCTATCTTGAAAACCCCTGGGAGCTTCTAAATGAGAACTATTTATTGTAGGCTGTGCGGGATAGACTTCAAGTCCATGCCCAAGGACTGCCACTTTCATTTTTAGCCCGAAGCCATTGTAACCTGATGAGGAAACTCCTAGGATCACAAATTGGCTCCTCTGGGAAGGTCTATTTTTAGTCAAGGGCCTTAGCAACTCATTAAAAAAATCCTATCAGGGTTTTTTTTTTTTTTAGAAATATTTTCCATCTTTTCCTTTCTTAGGGATATATATATAGTGTTTTATTTGGAGGTATGGATGTTGATTTTTTTTCACATGTGTTTTTCATTAACAATATGAAGTGGGCCGAGGCCGGTTTGGCTCAGTGGATAGAGCATCGGCTTGGGGACTGAAGGGTCCCGGGTTCGATTCCGGTCAAGGGCATGTACCTTGGTTGCGGGCATATCCCCAGTAGGGGGTGTGCAAGAGGCAGCTGATCGATGACTCTCTCTCATCGATGTTTCTAACTCTCTATCTCTCTCCCTTCCTCTCTGTGCAAAATCAATAAAATATATTTTAAAAAAAAAACACCAAAAAAACAAAAAACAAACAAAAAAAAAAACAATATGAAGTGGATTCACATATGTCTAGGATGCTTCGGGTGTGTTTCAGAATCTAGCTTCTAGCTGAAGTGTTCCCTCCCTTAGGCTCAAACGGCCTCAACAAGAAAAATTAAGACAAAAACTTGTATTATCTCTGGATGAACAGATATATAAACAGACATTAATAACTTGTATCGAAGAGAAAATAATTTTCTTTCTACTCTTCTAAGTTCTCCTGGGTGGTCTAATAATCAAATCGGCATGAACAGATTAACCAGAGAAAATAATAACCAGGCCAAAACCGGTTCGGCTCAGTGGATAGAGCGTCGACCTGCAGACTGAAAGGTTCCAGGTTCAATTCCTGTCAGGGGCATGTACCTTGGTTGCGGGCACATCCCCAGGTGAGGGGTGTGCAGGAGGCAGCTGATTCTCCCTCATCGATGTTTCTAACTCTCTATCCCTCTCTCTTTCTCTATGTAAAAATTCAATAAAATATATTTAAAAAACAATAACCAATTTTTCCCCCATATATACATCCAGTGTTCCCTTAGTTATAGTGATGAGGCTGCCCAGTCCCAGGCAGGATCTAGGAGAGCCAGTTCCTTTAATATGCTTAAAAAAAAAAAAAAAAAAAAAAAAGGCTGTTAGCAATTTATGTCAGGCATGACAAACGGGGCCTTTGTTTTAAGGTATTAATCCTGTTTTCTAACCTGGGGAGAAGCATTGTTCATTATATGTCATTTAGTCAAGAAGGCTATTTTGTGGATGAGTGTAAGATTTCATATATCCTCCATAACAGTGAGACTTAGTCATCTGTTACAAGTAAACCCTCTCAAAAATTAGGTTATCTTTTCTGCCTTTCATAACTTTGTATCACCACTCCTATTTAATTTACATGTTCAACGTGGACAACACTTATACTGTCAATTAGATATGAGTTATCGGTGAAGGTTTTAAAAGGAATAGTTTATCCCCTTTGCAAAAATATAAATTTGGAGAGTTTGCTTCTTTTGGCATCTGGCACATGCATATTCTCTGTACAAAAGAGAATTAGTAATTTGAAAAAGAGTACACGGAACACATTGCCAGCCGAAATCATTGTTATTGGAAATAATGGCATTTTAATTGCGTGATTCTGTTTAATAATTCCATTTTTATTAAAAAAGGAAATTATATTTGTTCTGAGGACTCATTAAATACTCCATAATAATGAGGCTAACTAATGGGAAGTAAAGAGAGAGGGAAATATTTTCTTAAGTATTAAAAAAAAATGTTACAAAAGTGAAAAGCTTGACACTTTTATAATTGTGTACATGTTCCCTGGTCTGATTTGTTTCTTTGAATCGAGCTCTAACTGAATTTTGATGAGCAATTTACCTACAATATTTCACTTACCTAACTGATAAGAACTTCAAAATACAACAAAAAGCTGACGTTAAATTTAAATATTTTATATGGATTAACACTGATTTAAAAGAATGAAGCACTTGCCCAGCCAGTGTGGCTCAGTGGTTGAGCACTGATCCACGCACCAAGAGGTTGACAGTTTGATTTCTGGTCCAGGCACATTGCCCAGGTTATGGGCTCTGCCCCTGGTGCGGGTGGGGCATGCAGGAGGCAGCCGATCCATGTTTCTCTCCCATCTATGTTTCTCTCTCTTGGTCACTCTCCCTTCCTATCTCTAAAATCAATAAAAACATTTAAAAAATTAAATACTTTCTACTTAGTAATTTATCAAGCAAAATAGTAGACTTAATTCTGAGGGAAACATGAAAATAAAATGCTTAAACTATGCTTCCTGCACCCCGTCCCTATTCCCTTGGCCTCGCTCGCGGGCATGTGGATACATTAAAACACTTCCGAAGACTGAAATTCTGCAGAGTGCACAAAACTAGCCTTAACATCCAGTTGAGCATAATCAGATGCAAATTCGAACAACCATTTTCGGAGTAATACATGCACTCAAGGTTTTTCAACATGCTTTTAGATTTAATAGTTCTGAGATGCGAGCTCTCTATAAAAAATTAATCTCAAGTCTATTTTGATTTTCTCCTTTTAAGTACATGATTTTCCTGGGTAATTAGAAAGAAATACAGAAAGATGTGATTTTTGTGTGTGTCTAAGGTTTCTAATGTCTATTGCTTTATTTAAAAAATATATGTATATATTAAGAACTTGTTGATTTCCATTTACTCTGTTTAAATGAATTGGAGAAGTGCATTTCGTATGTACTTTTTATCATATAGGCTGTTCATGTACTTGATTCAAAGGATATGATATATCAGCAAGGTTCGGGCTGAATCTTAAAAGATTCAAATGTTGTGCTTATTCATATGTTCTCTCCTCTCCTCATGTTGGGCTTGCTTTCCCATCAGACCTCACCTCTCCTTAGTGTCCCTCCTAGAATTGGAGGAAGGCCATTATCAATAGTTTGAGTTGGCATAAGTAATACCTGTTGCTATCCTGATCTTAAGAAAATTTTGTCATCATTTTCGATCCATTGGCCTAAATAGTGACTATGCACATGGTGCATTGAAATGCATACACATGCATGCACAGATAAACATATTTAATGTTCCATGCATATGTAATGTGTCCTAGTGTCCCTCAGCGAATGTTCAGTCAATATTATAAATAAAACAAAATGGGACTCATGCACTAGATATAATATTCTCTTACTGTATTGAAAAGTCCACTTAGATCTTTGACAAAACACTCTTCATGTTAGTAGGTTTCTCTCAAACCCATCTCATTCCCAATCCTGTGATTTAAACCTAACCATAACTACAAAGAAAGCACAATTTGAAAGAATGTAGCAAGAAATTAAAAATAATTAAATCCAACACAAGCATTTAATTGCATTAATAGTCTTTCTAAGACTGTATAATTTAAAAATAAAAAAAATTAGGTTAAATGAAGTCTTAATTATTATTTTTTTCAGATTGACAAATTATTTTTCTCTGTATTTTTTTTTTTAATGTGTGTATTGTTGTTTCGTATTGGGATTTGAGAGTTCTTTTCCTACAATGTATCCCGATATTTATAGAATGGCATTGGAGCCAAAGTATGGCTCTATGGGGATGAAGGTTTCCAATTTTTCATTTTTACCCTGACTGACAAAATAGAGAAAATGTGAAAATAGAACAGAGATGTGAACTATCGCAAGTTGGGGCTCTCTTACTTTTTCTTTTAAGAAACTTTTGAGAAGGATCAAAAATGACCTTTTCAGAAAAAAACTCTTTTCAGCACATGACATCCCTGTCTACAATGCAATATAATGGATCTCATGTAAGAGAGGCAGATGATTGGGGAGTTTCAGTCACACCATATTTGAGCTGGATAACCTTTGGTTACCTCACTTGTTTTAGTCTCTGTTTTTTTCCCATCTGGAAATTGGGGACAATAACAGTACCCACCTCACAGATTTGTTGTGAGAATTAGATGACATAAGCTCTGTATATACCACTTAGTTCCTGGCCCACAGTAGGGGAACTGAACATTTTAGAGACTATTATTATTGTCCTTGATATTATTGTCATTATTAGGGCTGCGGTAGTCCTTTTTGACATTATTTTTAAAGATCTTACTACTGTAATCTCTTGTTTATATTTCGGAATAGGGTTTACAGATAGCAATATCACTTTAAAGCCTATTTTAAGAGGGGCATTAATTATCAGGTACCAAAACATTGTGGAAGTTAATCTCCTGGAGAGTCTTTCTAATTACCAAGTTTAGGGTGTTTGATCAAGGTAATCCCTTGTTCCATTTTTAATGTCATGCCGTCCTCTGTGCCACCCAAGTAAAATGGCCATGCATTGAAAATGAGGGTTATGCACACACCACCATTCCCAGTGAAATATCGTGGAACCAAAGAGGATGGTTTCTGAAAGCTAATTAGCAGTATCTATCCGACTGCAGGAATTGAGCGTAAAGTAGAAAGTGAATTGTCTTCGGCGCTCAGAGCGGTGATGAAGACAGGCATGTTTTGGTCTGTGTCCTTGACCTTAATAATCTGGCCGACCGTGTTCTGTAACATCAGTGGATTCAATTTAACTCGCGGTATCATTGCACCTCAGTCATATCCTGCCTGTGGATCGCCACAGGAAGCCTCAGACCTGGAGACAAAGGTGGCTGAGAGGCACATTTCTGTATTTCTTACTCCCTAAGACACCAGGGAGGTTTTCACAATGCCAGTTTGATCTTTTCAAGGTTCTATCTCAGAGAAGCTATTTTAAAAATCTCTGTTCTGGAGGAACTGTAGGTTTTGTTTGGGTTCTAAGAATTAATCCAAGACTATCTATTGTGATGACAAGCTGCTGTCATAGTACTGTGAATATCAATGCTCTTTCTAATTCAAATGCAGATGCTCATTCTCTGAGTGTAGACTAGCATTTATACATTGGCAAATGAAATCCCACATATATATTATTGTCTTGAAAAAAAAAGTATTTTTATTGATTTCAGAGAGGAAGTGAGAGAAAGAGAGAGATAGAAACATCAATGATGAGAGTCATTAATTGTCTGCCTCCTGTATGCCCCACACTGGGGATTGAGCCCACAACCTGGGCATGTGCCCTGACTTAGAATTGAACCATGACCTCCTGGTTGACACACAATCCCTGTACCACACCAGCCGGACACCACATATATGTTATTAGGTATCTTCTACAAGGCACTACTGTGAGGAACTATCAAGTTGTAGAGATGAATCCATATCTTCTTTCTTTTCATACACTGGTCAAATAGATCAGAATTTTGGAGTTAAGGAAACTTTTCTTGATCTAGAAGGCCTGGCTTAAAGAGACGAGAGAGCCAATGCTCAAATCCATCTTAAGAGATCCCCAAATGTAGGTGTCTTATAAGTCAAGAAGGAGGGATGGTGGGTGAGGCAAGATGTAGGTGGGGGTCAGCTAATCTCTGAAAAGGGATTTGAGAAAAAGCATGAAATTTCAAAATTCCTTTGTTGCTGGATGGTTTCTTGACCGCAGCTGATCTGAGTTTGGTCTTGGAGACTCATTATCTTGTACATATTTCCCACCTTTTAGGGAAAAGCACCTCCTGGCAAGGTGCTGCTCTTGCAAATACTCAAGGCTCAAACAGAATTGCTCTAGTTAATGTTCCTATCTGTAGCAGGAGCCACTAGACTGAAGGTCAGCAGAGAGAGGACGCATTTCACTGCTACACTCTGAACTTTGTGTTGAGAACGAGGTGAAGTGAGACAAAGGCCAAACCAAGGAGCCCATTCTGTTGCATTTCTCCAGGTGGGCGATGAAGGTGAATTGGACCAAGGTCATAGTGATCATGGAGCTGACAAGTGACCAGTTCATACCCGCCATGGAAAATGCCGATGAAAAGTGTGAAAGACAGAATTGTCAAGGTGGCACTCGATACTTCATTGAAACAATAGCAACGATGAGGTTTTTTTTAGAAGAGGAGGGATTGAGAATAACTATGTTTGGGGGAAGAAAATCAAGAATTTGATTTTGGATTTATTGAGTCTAAGACTTACTAGATTCCCAAGTAGAGATACTCAGAAGATAGTTCGATATTGTAACACAAGGTTCAGGGAAGATATCCAGGATGAAGCTACAAACCTTGTGATCACCCAAACCCAAAAAGATGGTTTGGCTCAGTGGATAGAGCGTTGGCCTGCGCACTGAAAGGTCCCAGGTTTGATTCCAGTCAAGGGCATGTACCTTGGTTGCAGGCACATCCCCAGTAGTGGGTGTGCAGGAGGCAGCTGATTGATGATTCTCTCTGATTGATATTTCTAACTCTCTATTCCTCTCTCTGTAAAAAAATCAATAAAATATATTTTAAAAAAAAAACACAAAAAACAAACCTTGTGAGTCATCCTGGTAAAGATGGCTGAGGTTATCAAATAATTTAATATTCACAGAGGAAAAAAGAGGTCACGACTAAGCCTCGAAGCCTCCAGTACTTAAAGACTCAGATGAGACCAGCAAGCAGAGAATGGGTAAAAACAGCCAGAACTGCAGGGTTACAGGGAGAATACAACTCAAGCTCCCCCTAAATCATATAGAGTCCTTTCGAGAACATTCATGCAGCTCACGTTACACACCTGTCCCCATCTTTTACCTTCTCAGATGGTTTCTCATGTGCATTGCCCTTTCTGAATTTTAGTATCCAAACATTAAACAGCGTTCCAAATTCAAATTCATTTGGACAGGACGGCCTATAGTGGGCTTATCAATTCCTCTGATAAGCACGCTGTAACTCTATTAATGCTGCGGGGATTAAATTAGCTTCTGCTAGCATGCCAGACTATTGGCCTTGATTAACTGAAAGTTGGCACATGAACTGTTTTTAAGCCAGGGTTCCCCCATCCTTTCACTTTCTGTATTGATTTTTTGGAAACTATGTCTAGGAATTTGCATTTATCTTTATTAGAGGGCATTGTCTGGTTTCAGCTGATTCCACCTTTCACATTTATTCTGATTCTTGAGACAGCACGCAAGCAAGATGGATATGGTTTTAACTAGATGTCCTTGAAGGCTGATAAGCATGCGTTCAAATGCTTTCTCCAATTCATCCCGACCAGTGACCAGTGCTGCCTGGAACTTCGACATTATCAAGTAGCAAAGGGTCTCAGGCTTAGGTTTAGGGTTTTGGTTTGCCCTTACAAAATATAGAAGAGAAATTTTCATTTTAAGAAATGTGTTTTCATTTTGAAAATCTATAATAATAAAAGCATAATATGCTAATTAGACCAGACATCCTTCTGGATGACCTTCTGGACAAAGCCGGGGCTGTGAGAGAAGCTCTGGTCCAGGTGTCTACTGGTGGTTAGAGGGAAGCCCAGGTCCCAGGTGCCAAAGGGAAGCCGGTGCTGGCACCAGGGAAAGGAAGGCCTATTCTTGCATGAATTTCATGCACCAGGCCTCTAGTTATTATATAATGGAAATGCATTGAAAGGCAATGATCAGATTAATATACACTCTGGACATAGATTGGCTGAGACTTAAATCTTGGTCCCATTATTTGTTCGATGTGTAATGTTTCTTAACTTTTCTGTGCCTCGATTTCCTCTTCTGAAAATTGGAATCATTATAATAACTACATCACGAGTTATTATGATGGAGTGAGCTAATACATATAAAATACTTATAACAACTAGCAGCTAATAATCACTTAATCCATAGCATTTATTATCTTAATGAATCTGTTTACTTTGGGAAAGATGTAAAAGCATTTGTTTACAAGTTCATATCTGCTTTTCACTTTGGCAAATGCAGATTACAATTATTAGTATGTCACATAATCCTTTGAAATCAGTGTTCCTATTCTTGCTATATAAAAACAGTTTGGAAATGTTGAATAAGTTTTTCAGGGTAAATAGATTGTAAAATGGCAGAGATTGGACTTATTCCCACTGTTTGTGGTTTAAATTTATTTCATTTTTCATGCTTTATTTTGATAACAAAAAGATGATTTTACTCTCTAATGCTATAAATTACATGTTAAAAATATGAACAGATATGACTCTTATATAATTGATACATAGTCTATTGGAATATCTAGAACTTAGTCAATAGTGCTTGCTAAGTGGAGGATGGTTACACTGATTACTATGCTTTTTCCAGGACAGTATAATGTTGGGTGTTAAGCATTATGCTTCTTCCTCCTGTGTTTGCCCCAAATTTCCCAGTGCCATCTCACCACCATCTAAAGGAGGTCAGTAATGTCTTCCACGTGTCAGAAGTCAAGTTTTATTGTTGCTGTTTTGATACCAGAAAAGGAAATTTCAGTTCTCCTGAATCTAATGTCTACTACAAATTTAACAACAACAATACACAACAAGGAATTACTCTGTAAATGACCTCCTACAAAGCACCCAGTTAGCTATTTTTCTGGTCAAAATGAGATGAATAGAGCAGGAGGTGGGGCGGGGAGGGGTACACACAGGAATGGATGTGTGCCAGTATTCTGACCTCAAGGGTCCCCTTTCATGAACCCCCCCACCTGCGCCGCTGAGCACACACAGATCAATACTCTATCTATTCCAGGCTGTCACTTTGCCAAACCAAAGTGGCGAAAGCACTTGAGCAAATGGACAGTGTGTCTGGGCCCAAGACTGGAGAGTGGAAATGCCTGCAGGATTCTCTCATGCCGCGTTGGGTTGGTGGGACCCCTCTCCATGGCTTGAAACTCAGGGTCCAAAATAAGACCCTTGCATTTCTGGGGACCCACCTAAGGAGACTTAAGAAATGGTGCTTTGACCAATTCCATGGCTGCTGATTTTGTGAGAGAAATCTACAAAATGATGGAACATGCTTAATAGGTGAAAGCACGTGAACTTCATCGCAAGGGAATTTGCATCCCCAGATAAAGGACAATGCTGAGTGGCATGTTTTTGTTTGTTTGTTTGTTTGTTTGTGGTTATTTTTTGTCATTACCTTTTGTCTTTTGAGAGTTGGTTGAATGTTTATGAGTGCCAGGTGGATAGAATGAATTAACTAAGTTACTCCTCACAATGAGTACAGTTAAAGTAGGAACAGGTTACTGGGATTCCAACACAGGCTATATTTTTGTTGTTTGCTTGCTTGTTTCTTTGAGTGCCATGTTTTAGAAGAGAAAATGTTTAAAGAATATGTACCTTGCGCCAGTATTTGCCAAAGGAGGGCTGTGCTTTGCTCAGGAAGATTAGGGATTGAGTACCCCAACCCCACCTTCTTCTTTAAAGAAGTTAAAATCTTGCCCGGCCTGTGTGGCTCAGTAGTTGAGTATCAACCTCTGAACCAGGAGGTCAAGGTTCGATTCCTGGTCGGGGAACATCCAGGTTGCAGGTTCCATCCCCAGTGTCGAGTGTACAAGAGTCAGCTGCTCAATGATTCTCTCATCGATATTTCTCTCTCTCTCCCTCTCTTCCTTTCTGAAATCAATAAAATGTATTTTTTTAAAAAAGTTAAATCTTGGCTGGAAAGCGAAATCTCATGCATAAATGTAGAGTTTGGGATTATTTTTTTTTAACACTTACTACCCTACTAAGCTGAAGTAGATTCTGGCGGGACTCCCTGAGTGACTGCACATTTCCAAGTTGCTGGGTAGCCATTGAATGTGCCCTTTGAACCAAACACAATGTTTTCATTTGTGATGTTGTGTTAGGAGGGAGAATGTAAATCCTGGTTGTGTAGACAAGGCGAGATGTGACAGGATTTCCAAGTGTGAAGCAATTAGGAGGGCGAGTGGAGAGGATTAAAAAGAAAGCAACTCAAGATTCTCTACAAGTCTGTTCATGCACCTCCCTCCTTTTTATCCTGATTTTATACTTCAGTGGAAAAGGGCAAATGTAACTGGGATTTTTTTTTTCATTGTCATGCAAATTTTTAGATTTCCTGAGGTAGAAACATATTACTTTTCTTTTTTTTTTTTTAAGGAAAGAGTTAACATTCAAAGAGAAAATGAATGGCCACACATGTTCTCTGCCAGGAATCAATGGTTTTGTGCAACCTGTGTATCTGTGTTCTGTATGTACATATAATTTTCTGCCACTCCTGATTACTTGTGCCTTTGTGCTTTAAAATTTATGCATTATAAGCTGTACTCGGAGGATTTCAGCTTAATATAAAGCTTTCTAAAGTGGAAATTGCCATTTAAAAAATCTGAAGAAGTTAATTTTCACAAATTATCTGTATGAAAGGGAAAAGAACATTGAAATATTCTTGGAAATAAGTACCTAGGATCTGCAAGATTTTGGTGTGTGTTGAATGAAATTGGGTTGGGACAGAAATGAGAATTAGCTGATGGATTTAATGAAAAATGTGCTATTCACTGCCATTCATTTACATGATTATTATTTGACACTTAATGAATCTCTGGCAGAAGTTTATGAATATTTTCATATGATTCAGGCTAAGAGGAAAACCCAAGGTCATTGGTATATATGCAAGTGACCAATTAAACTTTTTCAGAACCATTAAAGTTAGAGGTATCCATCTCTAAAAATAGAAATAAGACAAATTCATGCTTATATGTCTTTCACCTTGATTTCCTTTTAAAATAGTAAATGAGAGTTCTATCTATATATAAAAGCTTAATATCCAAAGTGTCCCGTTGGGAGTTCGACTGACCAGGAGTTCGATCAATCACTATGAGGTGTGCTGACCACCAGGAGGCTGCACAGAGTGAAGGAAGGTCCCAGCTGGCAGCAGGCAACTGCTAGGGACTCTACCCATGCACAAAATTTGTGCACTGGGCCTCTAGTCTAAGGTGACCAGACGGCCCACTTTTGGTGGGTCAGTCCTGATTTTTAACAATTTGTCCCATGTCCCACGGAATTTTTAAAAAGTTCCGATTTTTGGAAAGAATGCATGACAAGCTATAGAACAGAGGGAGAAGGGGAAGGGAATATAAGGTTTTCGGTGGCCATGAGGCTATTTAGCCAGGTTATGAGTTTTATATTATTTTTGTTAATTTTATAATATTAAACTTTTAATAATAACAAATAATTATTGAGAACTGATTATCAAGAACTACTTATCAAAGCTCGCTACGATGAAAACATTTTGTAACTGTCTCTCAGACAATACAAATTGTACTGCATGCTAGTAAGCTAGTTAAACAAGTGATGTCATTACAAGCCAGCTATTCAGATAATTTAGGTAAGTAATTTATTTATTTATTTCATAAATACATAAATTTTCTTGAATTTAGCAGACAGTACTCGTATTATTTATATTTTATAGTGGCGGCAAAAAGTCTAGCCTTGAAAGTGACACTCACGACTTACGTTACAATTAAGTGTTGAGACTTTGAAAGCAATTTTATGTGTGAAATATAATTTAACAAATTCTTGTGAAAATTTTCATGACCTTTTAAATAATGACAGCAATCTACTAAAAAAAATTCACTCGGATGAGAAATATAAATAATAAAGAATAAAATAATACTATACATAATTTTTTATTTATTATATTTGTAAATTGTACTTAAGTTGAATTTTTTTAAAAAAATATATATTACAATACTATTTTTTCGTTCTGTGAACATTTTTGTTGCTCCAAATAGACCAAAAGTTTAATCAAGAACTCCCCCCCCTTCAAGGATGTCCTGCTTTACCAATGTTAAAATCTGGTCACCTTACTCTAGTCCCATAATAAAAGCAATATGGATACCACTCCTGAGCCTCAAGGCTGGCTCAGCACATAACTATATGTAGCCATCCCAGTGGTCTATGGTCCCTGAAATCTGGTGCTTCCACAGCACTCTCAAAACTCTGTACACATTACCAATGCTTTGGGGTGGAGGAAAGGGTCAAGGAAGCAAAGAATTGGCAGCATGTGACACCAGGACGAATGCATTTTAAATAATAAATTAAAGAAAAAGGTAAATAAGGAAATGCAAAATTTCTTTTATGATGGGAGCATGGCTAGGCAATCTGTCAACAAGGGTGGGTAGAAGGGAGGATTTGTGTAGGAGTTGAGACTTGACCTCTAGCCATGATTCTACCACTTATTCTGACCAAATGATCCAATGTTTTTGAGACTCACATGTTTTGTTGGTAAATAAAAAATTAAAAAAAAAGAGGGGGGGGGAGAAACTGGACTCACCATCCTATCTTCTTAGGTTTGCATTATCATAATGAGATACTTTAAAATTATTTTTTCTGAGAGACAGAGTGGTGAGAGAGAATTAAGCCTAGTCTTGAATGCCTGGCTCTTCTCTTTACTGAATTCTTGTAACCTTGATCAAGTTGGCTATGTCTATGTTGGTAATTTGTAACCATTGAGCCACACCGGCCAGGCATTATGTGTAAAGGAGGTAAGTCATACCAACTACCTTCAAGGGTTGTCAATATGGAAGTGGTGAAACAAAGAGCTATGCAGCCCACCCTACCTCTAGATTTACTTGTATGCTACTTAATATGTTTCCTTCTTAATTTAGTTTGCTTTGGAGATATTTTTATTGATCAACACTGACCTACTACTTCTTATTTAACTGCTTCCTTGACTCGAATCTCAGTCCTGGTATACCTTCTCCACTGAGACTGAGGTGTCTTTCTAACACACTGTCTCACCCAAGCATTAAAGATAAGCATTTATTGAGGTAGGTATAGAAAATGTATTAGTTTAGTCCAGATCTCTCTCCAAAAGGCGATCCTGATGATCTACATTTATGACATCTTCTTTTGGATATTAAATGGTTATCTCACAATTAAGATGTTGGAAATGGAGCTCTTGATATTCTTCCAAATGTTAGACCTCCTTACATGTCTTCATCATCACTCAGCTACTTGCTTAACTTTAAAACCTGTGGATTATTCTCAGCATAATTATTAACCACATTCAGCCCATTCATGAACATTCTGAAATCTTCAGTCCATCCATTTTTCTCTATCCTATACTCCAGCCTTAATTTGAAACCTATTATTTGAGCTGGACTATTGTTGCAGGAATCCAACAGGACTAAGTAAATTCCCTCCGCGTAGCCAGAGTGACTTCTTAGGAATGTCAATTAGGCCACATCAATCCTTTGAATAAAAATGTTCAGGGATTTTTTTCTTTTCTGTTGCTCTTGGAACAAATTCTAAATCCCTTCCAATCACCCACACATTTCTTAATGTACTGGCTTCTTCTGTCTCTCTGTGCTTGTCTTATACCTTCTTCTTCTCCTTATTGTCATGTCACCTAGCTCTTCCAGCACTTTCTCCAGGCCTCCTTGTTCCTTCATTTCATCCCTAGCACACTTCTCTGCTTCTCTCATTCTTCACTTTCAAGTCAGCACTGAATGCCACTTTGTCAGAAAAGCATTAGAGTAAACTTTTTTCTTTTTTTTAATTGAGGAAGGGAGAGAGAGAGAGGAGAGAGAGAAACATCAATGATGAGAGAGAATCATGGAACGGCTGCCTCCTTCACGCCCCCTACTGGGGATGAAGCATGGAAGTAGGGCATGTGCCCTGATGGGGAATCAAACCTCTTGGTTCACAGGTCAATGCTCAACCATTGAGCAACACCGGCCAGGCATTATAGTAATCCTTACATAAGTTTTAACAATCTGATAAACCTTCTTACCTTCGAAAGTAATAGTAGCATTGACTTTGTACATATTAATTAGAAGTAAGTTGACTTTCATCTATTACTAAATTATGTTGTGTGGTTTGTTTGTTTTTTAAGTAAGTTTTAAATGGAGTCCTGGAGTCCATTTTCTAACGTTTTATTTAGATTTTTTTTAAAATTTATATTACAACAGAGTTTATTTAGTATGTGACATATTTGTGCAATATTTGCTTTGTTTTTATTGATTTACACCTGCTTCATAAACACATATTTGGATGGAAATCTATTCTCTGGAGGCATTTCAATGACATGCAAATTATTTGCTCTTCACAACAGTCTGTTTCTCCGTGTAATTCATGATCCAGGAACTGAAATCACCTCATAAACAATTAGCAGACGGGGAGATGATGACAAGTGTAATGCGCTCGCCCCAATCTTTCCTGCTTATCTTAGGTATAAAGCGCTAAATGACAGCGACTCGAGGCAAGTACATGCACCCAGATTCCCCCAGGCCCCCTTGATCCCGAGATGCTTTCTGGGTTGCCTTCTAGCTGGTGCAGGCCTTGATCTCGACCCTCCACGAACTGTACCAGGCAGTGGCTTCAATATCACCATGCTGCCCTTTCTGTCGGTACCAGCCAGAAGGTGGGCAGAGAGGCTGCAGAGGTAGTGCGGGCAGAATGCCACACTCCAGCTGGGAAGGCATCTGAGCCCCTTTAGCCGGTCCCTTCCCTCCCATGCAGTGATTTCTGAGACTGGACTCCTAGGGGGTCCTCTCTTAGCTTCCCAGGACCTCATCCCTTCCCCTCTCTCCTATCCTCTGGGCCTTAGACAAGCAGCTGCTAGGGCTGCAGGTGGCTCTGGATCCCTGGTCCCAGTCCTGTTGGAGGAGAGCAGAGACTGGAGAGGGACCCCAAGCTGCAACCAGTGGCATTTCCACCTGCAGGATGGGGACTTGGGAAGGAAGGCACCAAGCTTATTATGTGGCTGCAGATGCTAACGTGGGGTCAGCTTTTATCCAAACCAGAGGGCATCTGTCTATGTGGCATGAGGTTGCGACACTCTCACTTCCAGGACCATCTCGCTTGCAAAAACCCCAGCTTTCCTGCGAAACCCACAGCTTGCCTCAGCCACCAATGGGGTGGCATTGGTGACGCGTGTTCCTGGCTCAGAGCTATTGTGGCCCTGCTTTCCATCAGGCTGAGGGAAGCTGAATTTTGTGTTACTAATTACAACAAGTTTTCTGCTTGTGTGGCTGTACTTCTCCCTGAGCCTGATAAATAATGCACCTTAGTACACGAGGCCCCGCGATATGTGATATGGATCCAGAACAAAACCAGGTCTGCGAGGAGAGGCTGCAAATATAACAGCTAAAATGTTTTGCAAACGCAGGTTTTTTAATTAATTAATTTTTTTTTTAGTTTGTTTGGTCATGGACAGCAAAGGTAATGCATCTTTTTTTTGAGTAACAGCCGCCCATGTGTCTGCCCTGAAGCCTGGATGGCAGAGGCAGGCCTTGAACGTGATCCATTTTGGCTGGAGATGGCCACGTACTGGTGGGGGTGGGGGTGGGAGGGGCACCCAGCGCTTGCCTGCTCTTTGCAGATTTGGATCCAAATGCTGCCAAAACCGGTTTGGCTCGGTGGATAAAGTATCAGCCTGCAGACTGAAAGGTCCCAGGTTTTATTCCGGTCAAGGGCATATACCTTCGTTGCAGGCACATCCCCGGTGGGGGGTGTGCAGGAGGCATCTGATCAATGTTTCTTTCTCATCTATGTTTCTAGCTCTCTATCTCTGTAAAAAAAAATCAATAAAATATATATTTTTTAAAAATGTTGCCATATCTTCCAAACTACTGAGACAGGCCAGGGATGCACTGGCATTAGTCAGAGCTACTATGACAGCGTAATGGAAACCCATGTCAAAGAAAACCCAGTTTTGTGGTGCTCTGAAGCAATGGGAAGGCCATCTTCCTCTCCCTTAGGAGAGCCAGCCGATCCTTGGTGTGCATCAGGGATGGGGAACCTTTTTTTTTTTCCTGCCATTTGGATGTCTGTAACATCACTCGCTTACTATAATTCCCCCACTGGAAATGGATGTTGCTATGAAAAATGCTCCAAATTTATTGCATTTTGAGCGGCACCTGCTGTTTGCCTTGGCAGGGCCAGACCAAATGGTTTCATGGGCCTTACAGGGAGGTTCCCCACCCCTGGTGTACGTGGTCACTAGTGACTCTGCCCTCCTCCTGCTTGGTGTCCTGCTTTCCAGGGCATCTTGTTGTCCTTTGGGCTCCTGAGATTCTGGTTGCTGTGGCATTGCCCGGGCGTTAGGAAGGAAGACGTGAGGCCACACAAGGGCCACACAGATTGTCCTGTAGGGGCCCTTGTGGGAGGCCACCTCCACAACATTGAGTCCACCCATGACCGTCGCTAAGAAAGGGGTGTCTTTGCTGGACATTTTGCCACCAGAACGTGCCGAAGGAGTTTTGCAGTGTTGAGTAAAATTAATCATGTTGATCTACCTCCTCTTCCACTTTAGTTTTATGTTCCAATGGCCTTGTGCGTTCCAGTGCTTACTGAACACAATGCTTCTGATTGCAGATATAGTTCCATTGCATATAGGCTATCCTTCCAAAATGTACCTAATTATAAAGGCAGTGTTCATTATTACAATGCATTGCATTTACAGAATTGAGCTAGCAGCTGTTAAAGTGTGTATACATTTGGGGGAGCTATCCTGTCTCTTGGCACTATTCTCCTTCAATCAAAATACTGTCTTTATGTCCAGCTGGTGTGGTTCAGTGGTTGAGTGTTGATCCATAAGCTAGGAGGTCAGGGTAAGATTCCAGATCAGAGCACATGCCTGGGTGTTGAGGGCTCGATCCTCAGTAGGAGGCATGCAGATGGCAGCTGATCAGTGATTCTCTCTCATCATTGATTAAATATATATTTTTAAAAATATATTTTATTGATTTTTTTACAGAGAGGAAGGGAGAAGGATAGAAAGCTAGAAACATCGATGAGAGAGAAGCATTGACCAGCTGCCTCCTGCACCCCCCAGCCCCCACTGAGGATGTGCCTGCAACCAATGTACATGCCCTTGATCTGAATCAAACCTGGGACCCTTCAATCCGAAGACCGATGCTCTATCCACTGAGCCAAACTGGTTTCGGCCTAAAATGTATTTCAAAAGTAAATATATGTATTTTTAAATATTGCACTTGTGACTTTTTCCTAGAATGTTCCTTTAGGTGGCCTAGACAAAAATGATTTTATGTCTCATCCTTTCAGTACAAGTTGATGGTTATTCTCACCATTTATGAATATCTTTCTTTCCTCTTGAAAGCTCATGAAGATGATACACGGTTAGAAACGCCACATTGTAAAAACAGTTGTACAGTTTTAACGTCTGATCCTCTGAAATATTATTTCCATTTGATGTAATCTTTGCTGAACATTCCCATTTTATCTAATCTTTTATACTTAGGTCATGGTCATGACTGTTTATTTAAGCATGGGCACTCTTTCAAGCAAACTGGCTATTGTTGTTGTTGCTGTTGTTGATGTTAGTTATTTCTAGTGAAGACACATATTTCCCTATATAGTATCAATTTTAGAGCTTGAGGACACTTGGGAATGATTTCCAATGAAGGTTTTAAAAGGGAAAAAAAAGTTCATTTATCTTCATAGATTATCCTTTCACTGTTTAATGCTTTGAGGAGACAGATGATAAAAAAGTGTTCCACGGAGTTTAAAGGTTATTGATTTTCTGAGGGTCATTGTTTTGCCTGAGAGTAAATTCATGACAGATTTTTCAAATTAGACTACCTTATTTTATTGATAATTTCTAAAGCATTCTACTTGCAAATTTTGCATATTTTTCATGTTTTCTAATTATAAAGGAGCACTTTCTGTTCTAATCCATATTACAGTATAAGATATGTACACACACACACACACATATAGATATAGATATATAGATACACACACACACACACACACACACACACACACACACATACACACATAGAGGCCCGATGCACGAAATTCATGCAAAAGGCCTTGGCTTGCCTCGGCCCTCACATTCATGGCTATGTCTAGAAGGACATCTGGAAGGTCGTTCAGCTGTCCAGTCTAATTAGCATATTACATATTACACTTTTATTATTATAGATATATTACAACTAGTAATATTGTATTGTCAAACAAAAATGGCTTAAAAGAGAAAAAGTAAGGTCCTCACAGGTTTGGCTCAGGGGATAAAGCATTGGCCAGTGGACTGAAGGATTCTGGGTTTGATTCTAGTCTGGGGCATGTGGCTCAGTTGCAAGCTCAATCCAGGTCCTGGTTAGAGCTGATGTGGGAGGCAACCAATCAATGTGTCTCTCTCACATTGATGTTTCTCTGTCTCTCTACATCCATTCCACTCTCTCTAAAAATCAATGGGAAAAATATTCTTGAGTGAGCATTAACCAAAAAAAAGAGAGAAGAAGGGAAGGAAGGAAGGAAGGAAGGAAGGAAGGAAGGAAGGAAGGAAGGAAGGAAGAAAGGAATGAAGGAAGGAAGGAAGGAAGGAAAGAAGAAAAGGAGGGAAGGAAAAGAGCACAAAGGGAGAAATAACAAGATGTCTCTAAATCCATCTTCTTAACTCCTGTTCTTGGTTTTACTCCCATTGTGAGCTGTGGCCCACTGCATCATTTTTATGAGTGACCTGGCATTTCTACAATTTTTAAAGTTTAGAGAGTCTGGATTTAGATTTCTTTAGTCCCTTCTCCAGAGAAAATCTAAAGTGTCTTTTCTGGAATGATTGAAGGGCACGCCTGTTGGGTGGGCCAGTGGTGGAAAGACAAGTAGACCTACTGAGAGAGACCTTCAGATCTGTGAGTCCGAGCGCTTCCAACTTTCAAAGCAAACCTGGCAATGAAACTTCATTTAGTGAACAAAGACTATGACTAAAATACTTGTGTGGGTTAATGGACTTGGTAACATGATCTGAAATTCATACCATGATTTAGAAAACCATTAATCATCTGTGACAATTTTTACGACCATGTGCGTAGTGTATATCCAATACAATTATATTAAAACAAATTATATAACTCACAGTGCTCATTGCTTCTGTTTTAAATTAGTATCCTTTATCACCCTGTCATAATAGTCTCTTTTGAATTTCTACTCCCATTAGGTCATTGATGATGACATAAAGATTAAAATAATACTAAATTGTTCAAATATTTGAACTTTATCCTCTGACTAGTAATAGTTTAATACAATGCCAATTACTATCATTATGGAGCTAGACTATTTATTATGTTAAACTGTTCAACTACTTCATTGCCAAAAGGCTCATATATGATTGATCACCAGTCGACATTCTTTATTATATATAGCCCTTCATTTGTGGTCTGATCTTCATCAAAATTTTTCAAGATGAAAATCAGTATTATTTTTTAAACAAATGTTCTTAGGGTTCTGTAAGAATTTCGTGATGATTAATTTTTTAAGACTTTATATTTTTTTGCAGCAGTTTTCTCAGTAAAATTGAGAGGAAAGTGAAGATATTTCCCATCTTCCTTCTGCCCCCACAGATGCATAATGTTCCCCCATTTCCACGTCAACATCACTCACTGGAATGGTACAATTTTTTATTTTATTTTACAAATCATAACCACCCAAATTCCAGAGTTGATCTTAGGTAATTATCAGTGTTGCTTATTCTATGGATTTGGACAAATATAAAGTATCAGTGTTGTTTATTCTATAGGTTGGACAATGTATAATGATATCCGTCCATCATTACAATGTCATACAGAGAATTTTCACTGCTCTGAAATTCTCTGTGATCTGCCTATTTATCGCTTCCAATCCCCATTCATGGCAACAGCTGAGCTTTGTATTGTCTCCATAGTCTTGCCTTTTCCAGCGTGTTCATTTAGTTGGGATCATACAGTATGTAGCCTTTTTAGACTGGCTTCTTTCGTTTAGTCATATGTCTTTAAGGATCAGCTCTCCTCTACCTTATAAAATGAACATAGCGCTGCCAGGGTGGCTTAGTGGTTGAGCTTCAATTTATGAGCCAGGAGGTCATGGTTAGATTCTCAGTGGGGCACATGCCTGGGTTGTGGGTGTACAGAAGGCAGCCCATCAATTATTCCTTCTCATTTTATATATATATATATATATATATATATATATATATATATATATATATATATATAAAATCTCCCTCTCCCTTCCTTTCTGAAATCAATAAAAATATATTTTAAAAAATGAACATAGGTGGGGATAATATCATGCGTTCTCATGTATCCTTGCTTCTATACACACACACATAAAATGCGCTTACTTTAATCAACTGTCACACCTCGAAACTATGAGTAAGAACCATCCTTTTTCTGGGCAAGAAGATGTTGCTAACTATGACTGAGCCCTTGGTGAAATGCAGGTGGCTCTCCGATGTCGTTCTTCTTCGTTAGCGCTCCTCACCATCCATTTCCACGTCTAAAACTGCATTACCTTGCATTGGAAATTGATGCCCTGTCATTATGTCCACGCAGTTCTCGGGGAATATCTATGAAATAAGACAAGTAAGCAAGACGCAGTTCACCAGGTTGAAATAACACTCCTGCAAAATGTGCTCTACACTGAAAGATAAAAAGAAGCATGCATTGAAAAGTGGTTCAGCTCCTTTCAATTAAGTAGGTCTTGCCTTTTGATATGCACCTTCCACATATTCCGGTCCTGACAATATGTGATAATAAGAGGTAATATGGCAACCAGTCACAGTGTTGGCGTAAATACATTATTCTCTCTCCTCGACATTGAAAGGATCAGTAGACATTTGCTTTCTGTAGACTTAAAGAATGCCTCTTCAAGTCATTCATTCCACTGTTTGTACACAAAGTGTACTTTTCTCTCCCTCCGTGGCCACATGTATTTTTTTATTTGTATTTTTTAATATATTGTATTGATTTATTTTACAGAAAGGAAGAGAGAGGGATAGAGAGTTAGAAACATTGATGAGAGAGAAACATCAATCAGCTGCCTCTTGCACACTCCCCATTGGGGATGTACCCACAACCAAGGTGCATGCCCTTGACCGGAATCGAACCCGGGACCTTTCAGTCAGCAGGCTGACACTCTATCCATTGAGCCAAATTGGTTTCAGCCACATGTAATTTTTTAAAAGCTATGGGAATTTTGAGACCTTGAGTTCATACTGCCCTTTTTCCATTTGCTTTGGGAAACCTAATTATATGTCATTTGAAGACCTGGGGGGAGGGGAAAGATCACCACCTAAATACAATACAATTTACCTTGGATATCAATTTAGCCCCGAGATAAAATAAATGTAGACTGGATCATGGCCAATTTTCAGAGCAGTTTTCTTTCAACACTATTTGTAGCGGGAAGAATCTCACTTCATCCAAGGGTTAGAGCAGTGGTTCTCAACCTTTCTAATGCCGAGACCTTTTAATACAGTTCCTCATGATGTGGTGACCTCCAACCATAACATTATTTTCGTTGCTCCTTCATAATTGTAACTTTGCTACTGTTATGAATCATAATGTAAATATCTGTAAACACAGATATTTACATTATGATTCATTAACTAGCAAAATTACAATTATGAAGTAGCAACGAAAATAATCTTATGGTTGGGGGTCACCACAACATGAGGAGCTGTGTTATAGGGTCATGGCATTAGAAAGGTTGAGAACCACTGGGTTAGAGAGTCATCATCTTCAGTAAAAAGAGGGAAATATGCCTTAGCTCTATTCTCACCCTAAAATTCAAATGTCAAATACAATAAAACCCAGAAGCTATGGTGGGAATTAGAACTTTCATGTGGAATCTTTTAGAAAATGCTTCAAAAGATCCACATTTTCTTTCAGTGGTGAAATGGACCCCCCTTCCCATAATCTTTCAAATATCTTTGACCCTAGTTTTAAAAGGAGAATTCAGCCGAAACTGGTTTGGCTCAGTGGTAGAGTGTCGGTCTGCGGACTGAGAGGTCCCAGGTTCGATTCCAGTCAGGGGCATGTGCGTTAGTTGCGGGCACATCCCTGGTAAGGGGTGTGCAGGAGGCAGCTGGTCGATGTTTCTCTCTCATTGACGTTTCTAGCTCTCTATCTCTCTCCCTTCCTCTCTGTAAAAAATCAATAAAATATATTTAAAAAAATAAAAATAAAAGGAGAATTCACTCATTCTTGAAAACAGTGTGGGCAGGGGCCTTTGAAAGCAAGGCACGTCAAAGGGAAAGGGAAATTCAAGGACAAAATCAGGTTTTCTCTTAGCTACTCAATCCCATTTGTCCAATGGCCTTATCTGAACCTAACCTGAAGTTTCTAGGATTTGTACATTTTTATTTTTGTTTAAATTTCCATTTTTTATTTTTGGTTTAGTTAAAGACCTTAGTGGGCATGCCTGGGAGGCAGAGAGAGAGAGAATGGTGTTTCCATGTAATAGGGTGCTGCTTAGGGGTAAAATGCATTGAAACCAGGGACATACCTGGAAATGAGACACTTAGTGGGGTCACTATGTAAATATTTGAAGGCTTCCAGGTAGATCCGGAAAGTAAATTAATTATGTGTTCCTCCGAGGACAGAACTGGGATCAATGAGTTGAAGTCAGAAAGAAGTGGAATAGATTGCAGAAAGATCACATGCTATAGATCAGGCAGTGTTATGAAGAATTCATCTCCTTTTCCCAGGAAGTGTTTAAATAGACACATTGGTGATCAATTGCTATGGAGATTGTTGAGGTGACCCCGACATTAGAATATATTTTTGAGGATGACACCTTAACTCTGTTTTCCACCCTTTCCCCATTTCAGAAACTGAGCTGTGAAAATAGCGGAGAAGTCTGCCTTCAATTGTGATGCCATCATTTGGTCATTAGAAATGCATACTTGGTTCAGTTTGATTGAAACGTGTCTGTGTTACATTTATTGTATTCAGTTCATCTTTATTCTGGTTCATTCAGTCTTTCGTGTCGTAAAAACCTAAGATTTGGCCATGCACTGCAGAGCTATTCCACTAAGCTGAAGGCCGTTAACTGTGAATAGCGAATCTCCACTGTCTATGCATTTGCTTTAGAAGAAAGAATTCAGAAAACTATGTGTCCTTGAATCATAGCTTTACCACTAGACAGCTGTGTCCTGGTGGATAATTAAAAAAAATGTGTACTTTGATTTTCTCGCCTGTAAAGTATAGGAGAAGAAAACCACTTTAACTATTGCTAAGAATTAAATGATATGGTACAAATTGATTAGCACTGGATCAGATTTTTAAGTAGCCCCCCAAAATGTTGGTAATAACATTTTGGTAGTAGCTATTATTTTGTGATAATTGATCAATAAATATTCCATCTTAATGATGGGCTTTTTAGTTGAGACAATTTGCTCTTTCGTGATTGTTGATCGCTACATATTTTTATCTTCCACTCTTAAAAAAACAGAGATAAAGTAAGAGATGGCATTGTGGCTTGCAAATCATTTGTTTAAATATAATTTTTTAAGGAAGTTGTAAGAAAATAAAAAAAATCTGTTCTCCATTTATTACCCCAAACAACTTTAAGATTTATTTTTAATTTACTTTATTGGGGTATATGATTTTAATAAAAACCTATATGATTTTATTACATGGTTAATAAACAGGTGTGTATCTATAATCCATCAGCTGCATATTGTACTGTGAATTCATCACCCCAGTACAAGTGTTCTTTCATCAACATTTATCTGTCTTCTCTCCTCTTCTATCTCCCCATCCCTTTTCTCTAGTAATCATCCTACTGTCTGTGTCTATACGTTTTTTTTTCTTTATCTCTTCTAAATTTATTTTTGTTTCCTTTGACATTTTACATAAGCTTCTTTCTGGGTATCAGTCTTTCACACATCAATGCTAGAAGTTTGTGACTTTCTTGTATCTGTCCTCCTGAGGTGCCTTTTATTTAATTTCTAATCATTTTATTTTAAAATCTAAGCACAGTGAAAAACAAAATAAATATATTATGTTATAACCTGATGATTATAAGCACAGCAGTTGTTAAAAACCCATCAATGTTGCTACCTTTTTTTTCCCTGCTTCCTTGATTCTCTTTTAGCCCTAATTATTTAGAGGTGATTTATTTCACTAAACGTATGACAAAAATATCATCAAGAGAATAACTGCATTGTGGTTGCAAAGGATTTTATAGCTAATTATATAAACACTGATGACAGTGACTTCAAATATAGAAATGGTATTTTGGAAATGTTTGATAATTTGTAGTGGCAATTATCAAATTATTGATGAAACAATTTAAACAAGTTTTAAGTCAAGAGGAGCACTTACAGAACTTCGGCAAATGCATTAAGAGCAATATTTTATATCATTGTGGAAACAGAATGAAATATTACACTTTTTGGAGATTTACCAAAGCTAAGTGTTGCCCCCAAGTAAATTATCATTTATTCCTGATAGCATTCACACATTGTTTAGGGAGAAAATATGTTTGTGTCGAGTGGCTTGTGGTGAAATTGGTTCTGAAATATAGCTTCACTAAGCATTAGAGGTTGAAAATAATTTTAATTGCTCTTAAACTATGAATTGTCATGAAGCAGTCATTTGTATTTATTTTTTATTATGTTTTTTATTGATTTTTATTGAGATGGAGGGAGAGGGAGAGATGGATAGAAACATCAGTGATGAGAGAGAATCATGGATCGGCTGCCTCCTGCATGCCCCCTATTGCGGAATCTAGCCAACAACTCAGGCATGTACCCTTGACCAGGAATCTAACTATGACCTCCTGCTTCATAGATTGATGCTCAACCACTGAGCCACACCAGCCGGGCTTTATTTATTTATTATTGGTCTAGAGTTCTGATCATCCATACCATGTTCTTCTAGAAGTTTCGCCATCCTATAAGGACATGTTTGTGCCTTTCTTTACTTAGGGTTCAGGTGGTAAAAATTGTGGATATTTCTTTCAAAAAGGCTAAGGATCTGTCACTCAGGCCTTTTACACCTTCCAGCTGAAAAGCGATTTTCTTGTACAGTTTTTTGCGAGTAACTGAAGGCTTTTCATTTGCTGCACTTACGCAGCTGTCTCGTGGTTGTCATATTTGTCTTGCTCTCTTATGGAACCTCAGTGGCAGGAGTTGTAATATCCGGCCCCACAGGACAGTGAAATAACCAGTCGATGCAGATGAGAGAGAAAAAATTTCGTGTGTCAACTTGCTGTATTCCTCTAAGCATATCTCTCAAGTACATACCATTTTATCTTTTAAGTATTAATTCATTTATTACTATTGTATTACTCAGTTGGGTAAGTTTGATCAGATTAATAGAAAATAAACTGTTACAGCACATTCCATTCCTCAAGAGAAGACTTGCGATAGTTAGAGCGTTGCTTTTCTTTCTTTTTTTTTTTTAAAAATATATATTTTATTGATTTTTTAAAGAGAGGAAGGGAGAGGGAAATGGAGCTAGAAACATCGATGAGAGACAAACATCCATCAGCTGCCTCCTGCACACTCCCTACTGGGGATGTGCCCACAACTAAGGTAGATGCCCTTGACCTGGGGCCCCTCAGTATGTAGACCCACAATCTATCCACTGAGCCAAACCGATTTTGGCAAGGGTTGCTTTTCTTACCTCTTTTTGTAAACGTTTTGGCTCTGAATGAGCTTCGCCATTGCTGGCAATTAAGCACTAAATGTGTTGTCTGCATTTTATTATTTTTTATTTTTAAAAATATATTTTATTGATTTTGTACAGAGAGGAAGGGAGAGAGATAGAGAGTTAGAAACATTGATGAGAGAGAGAGTCATTGATCAGCTGCCTCTTGCACACCCCCTACTGGGGATATGCCCGCAACCAAGGTACATGCCCTTGACCAGAATCGAACCCGGGACCCTTCAGTCCCCAAGCCGATTGGGCCAAACCGGTCTCGGCTGTTGTCTGCATTTTAAAACCAAGCCATCATTTCAATGCTTTTCATTCTTGGGACTGTGACACAGAAGAAGAAAAAAAAAGGGGCCTAATGGTCTTTCTTTGTCTATCCAATTGTTATGCTAACCAGAAAAATAATTTTAAAATATAACTAGAAAATAGATTTTCTCCTTACCTTTATTCAATTATTAGTGCTGGTTATTACATTCTCACCAACTTGGGCAGACCTAAAAGCTGTCATCATCCTATTGCAGCCTATCCACGTATCTGTGTATTTCTCTTGGTAGCTGATCCAATATCCAGAACTAATGAATACGTTCGATAAGAAACTTTTAATGCTTTGAATGGATACAGTCCTACTTAGGATCTCAGATCCCCAAAGTATGATCATATTTCTGACCTTTGTATATGTACAAAATTGTTAATCAGCCAGCAGACATGGCTCAGTGGTTGAGTGTTGACCTATAAATCAGGAGCTCATGGTTTGATTCCCAGTCAGGGCCCTTGCTTGGGTTGTGAGTTCAGTCCCCAGTGTGGGGGGTGCAGGAGGCAGCTGACTAATGATTCTCATCATTGATGTTTCTCTCTCTCCCTCTCCCTTTCTCTCTTAAATTAATAAACAATGTGTGTGTGTGTGTGTGTGTGTGTATAATATAATTTTTTAATATATAAATTTTTTAAAAAATGTTAATTTAAAGGAATTGTTCTGATGAAACAAAATGATGAATATGAAGCAATTAATTGCTGCTTGAAACATAGAGAGCTCTCATGGTGATAATGATGGCGATGAGGTTCTCAGTGTCAGTGCTGTTCTCTCCTTCCAGAACTCTCTTTGTCAGTTTCCCTTCTTCTGATACATGAATAGTCCTTTTGCTGTTTGAAATATAACCTACTTTCCTAAAATTTTATTTCCTTGGTTACCATGAATTATACCTTTCTCCTCATTCCCACAACATACTATCAGTGTGTATATTTTTCAGATATTTCATTCTCCATGATAAAGTATACTTTTGGTTGTAGTTTTAACCTGGATAGAGACCCAGGTTTTAAAATACTCTTTTAATGCATCAAAATGTCTAACACAGTGCTCAGTATTTGAAGATAGTTGGATAATTTAAGCAAAAAACACAAAGTCTTTAGTAAGTGGGCTAGGTGACTTAACATCTCTTTCTGCTATATTTTACCCTAAAAAACCACCTATGACAGAGAAAGATCAGCCAAGACATTAAAGCACTTCACTGCGTATTTTCTAAATTTCATAGCAACACTGGAAAAGTATTCTTTGTATTTAGTGCATGAAGTATCCTCATGACCAGTATGAAGCTCAAGCAATAGGCAGCTGTTAAGGTTGGCTGAGTCTGGACTAGAATCAGGCCTTTCTATCTGTGTGTCTGTAATTTACTTCCTTAAATCCCAGTTTCCTCCTTCATCCTATAGAGAGGACACCAGAGGCTACCTCGGGGTTGTTATGAGGATAAAGTAAGCTGAAACCTAGAACGTGCTTAATCAGAGTAGCTGGGGCATAGATATCACCTGGATTCTTGTTGAGGATGTTATTATACAAGTAAGTTGCACACGTAAAACTGAGTAGATGTACTTGACATTGTATGTGCTTACTATTCAAATATATATCTCCCAGTGTGCAGAGTTTTCATTTGTAGTTCTTTTTGGCCCTTAGAGAGCCTTCCCTATTTCATAAAAACCATTAAATTCACATCATTGTTTTTGGTGCATCATATTCCACCACTTTTACCATTCTCATTGTCCTCCTCACCCCCCCTCCCCCACTTCGACTCTGGTTCATCTATGCCACCTGGTACCTCTATTTTTCACTTTCATTTTACTCAATGGCTTGATCTACCTGCATCAAAATAAGATACTTCCAGATTTGGTGGGTCTGATTTTCTAAGGCATCTCACCAACTTCCCTGGAGGACGACAGAAAACCTTATATGATACCAATTCTCCCTTCTTAATGAAGGAGACATTCAGTTTCATGCATCATATTTAATTACCCTGCACTCAAATAGGTCCAACCAATTCTTCTTCTTTTTTTTTTAATGTTCAATGTTGTAAAGAACTTGTACTCTGTATATATTAAAGGTAATTTGTAAAGTAAAATCAAATTGCAAAATAAAGTTTGTGGTTAATCACAATAGGAATTGTTGCAAGGGTACATTGGTGAATTTGAAATAAATATTTTAAACTCTCATTGAATCGAATGAGGAATTACATAGTCCCAGAAAAGGGTACTATATCCACAGGTTGGCAAAGATTTCCAATTAAGTGTTAGAGACTATGAACGAAATAACCCTTAGCAGGTGATGTGACATTTCTCCCCCAAATATCACCCATACCTCAGCTATCTCATTATCGGAGGATATAAAATGAGATTTAATTTAAGATTTGGGGTCCATGTTTCAGAGCTTTAATTTAAGAAATGTTATCTTGCTCTACTTTTCAAAAAACCTTTGTGCCTCTCACAGCCAAAAGCTCTCCGTTACTTTGGGGAAAATCTTTTCAGAAGGAAACCTGAAAATATTGAACAGGCATCTTCAGGTCTATTTCATTTCCTATTTGGAGATGGAAGGACAACTTATGATATAACACACGGCTAAGGTATTTGGAACAAGGAAAGGCAGGTCTATTCATTTCAGCCTCTGCTGAATGTGCAACGTAGATGTGTTTATGAGATCACCCAGAAACGTACACTGATTTGATTTCAAATACCTCTTGGGAACCTATAAATTCTGTATTTTGACTTCTCTTCATTTTGATGTTATTCCAAGATATATTTGAGCTCTTTGAAATACACATATATATTCCCTTTGACAACATCTTTACATTATAGCCCATTTTCAACTCGGTAGGAATTCCTTGGGCTAATTATTATATTGACCTTTGCAATAACACAATTTATATAAGATCATCATTTCCTATTAATATTTGGCACCAATTCAAATGTGGTTGGTTACTTAAACATAAAAATGCTTTATTATTAAGTGTTTTCATCCACAAGGTGACCTTAGAGATAGTTATCACATAGCGGGCTTGATTTTTAAATATTCTGTGTGATTAAGAGACCATATGCTTTGAGTTTATGTTCAGAAAACAGAACCATCATTCCGCTGGGCCAGAGATTTTCAAAGGGTGTGCCTCAAGAATTTTTAAAACATGCACTACTTGACTATTTAGTCAAGGGTACTGACCTCTTTTCTCTTAGATTGTCAAATAAAAAAAAAATGGCAACAGCCAACACAACAATAGCCATATGGTGTGAATAAATAAAACTTATAATTTTTTGGCCAAATAGGCAAAAATGTAATCTATTTTTTGGTGTGTAACAGAATTTTAGTAATTAGTTTAATGTGTGCTGTGAGATTGAAAAGGTTGAAAATCCCTGCCCTAGGCATCTGAGCATTCACTAGATTGGCACTTTTTTTTTTTTTTAATGTTTGTTGATGTTGAACATCTTTCCCTATGTATGTGGGACTTTTGAATCTTTGAAGGAGAAATATCCATTCAAGTGCCTTGACTATTTTATAATCAGGTTCTTTTCATTTGCTGGTTCTGTTGTGTTATAGAACGTCTTGATGTATGCTGGATATTAACCTCTTATCCCATATATGATTTGCAGATATCACTACTCATTTGGTTGTTTTTGTACTCTGTTGCTTGTGTCCTTTTAATTTTGATGTAGTCCTCTTTGTCTGTTTTTACTTTTGTTGTCCACATCAAAGAATCAACTTTTGTCTTTATTGATTCTATTATATTTTTTGGTATTATTACCTTTATCTTTTCTTTTTTCTTTGTTGCTTTTTATTTTTTTATTTTTCTATTACAGCGTAAATCAAACTCCTTTTCAGTCTGTTTTGGATTTATAATGTAAGCATCTGAGATTACAAATTTCATGTTTAGAACTACTTCACATTATCCAGGAGTTGCTGACACATAGTCTTGTTCAGCCTAAATACTTTCTTATTTTTATTTTCTGATGTTTCTGTTATAGCTTTTTCACATTTGTTTCTGAGGAACTTTAATTTTCTTTCCAGTTGAGCATATTTTAAAAGATTTATTTTAGACCAGTGTATTTAATTATTTCCATGGTAGAGACATTCCACCATTTTTAAAAAATATATATTTTATTGATTTTTTTACAGAGAGGAAGGGAGAGGGATAGAGAGCTAGAAACGTCGATGAGAGAGAAACATCAACTAGCTGCCTCTTGCACACCCCCTACCAGGAATGTGCCCGCAACCAATGTACATAACCTTGACCGGAATGGAACCTGGGACCTTTCAGTCTGCAGACCTATGCTCTACCACTGAGCCAAACCGGTTTCGGCACATTCCACCATTTTGCTGTAAAAGGAAACTTAGTTCATTGTTTTCATCCTCTTTTTGTTACCATTTCAATGCACAGATGTAAGAAAAGAGAAAAAGAAAAAAAAAAGGAAACTATTTCTATTTTTTATTTAAAATATATTTTATTGATTTTTCACAGAGAGGAAGAGAGAGGGACAGAGAGTTAGAAACATTGACCAGCTGCCTCCTGCACACCCCCTACTGGGGATGTGCCGGCAACCAAGGTACATGCCCTTGGTTGCGGGCACGGAATCAAACCTGCGACCTTTCAATCCTCAGGCAGATGCTCTATCCACTGAGCCAAACTGGTGTCCGCGGAAACTATTTCTAAATACAGAAGCTTTTCTTTAGAAATAAGCCGTGCTTAGCATTACTGATGAGTATAATCTACACTTGAAAAACATTTTAATTGCAAAAAGAAAATTTAGAATTTGAATTAAAGGAGTAAATGTCATTAAATGTGTGATAACAACTGAATTAAATAAATATATGGCATTTTTTTAAATCTATTAAAATGTATTAAGCGCCCCTAGGCATAAGGCTATTTGTGTAGACATAGGGGAATTGGAGTATGACAATAACATTTAGACAGAACAGACTTTTCCTTCCAGACTTGACTAATAACATTATTCTCATTTTTAGGATCGATTTAAAAATGTCTATAATCGGACATTCAGTTCCTCACAATACTTCCAACTAAAAAAAAACAAAACAACAAAAAAAACACACTAAAAATGTCTTAATATAAATTATATGTTTTAACTTTTAAGTTCTATTTCAGTTTTGCATATAATTCAATCAAGCCTAACTAGGCCTTGGTTTTCAGATCTGAAAACTGACAAAACACACTACACAAGAGACAGAGTGTTTTGCATTCCATAGAGACTCAAGGACTCAAAGAATCCGATTCTCTCCAGTACCCTATATTTTTCATGAGGATGATTTATTATTTGAGAAATTAGTATTGTCAATTGCAATTTTCCCTGTTAAGCAAGGCTATAAAACTGGAGCAATGATAAAGATTGAGGTAATATATTATTCTATAATAGTACTTTTTAATTGAATGTCCTAAAAATATTTTATGAATTTTATGCATAGGGATTATCTGTCTACTTTTGAGATGCAACATTTATGTCAACCATTTATCCTGATCGGGTCCCTTTACCTCATTCTGACTCTGACTGTGGCTGGTGTACAAGGAATTTTGATTATCTGTGCAAAGATAAGCCAGCTCAAGCATAATAATAATAATAATAATAATAGTTAATTAAAATCAAACAGCTCAAAGCGGTTTGGATAGAGTGTCGGCCTGCAGACTGAAAGGTCCCGGGTTCGATTCCGGTCAAGGGCATGTACCTTGGTTGCGGGCACATCCCCAGTGGGGGGTGTGCAAGAGGCAGGTGGTTGATGTTTCTCTCTCATTGATGTTTCTAACTCTCTATCCCTCTCCCTTCCTCTCTGTGAAAAATCAATAAAATATATTTTTTTAAAAATCAAACAAACAAATCCCAAAACCCTGCTCTACCCAGACAGACTAATGGAGATATTTGCTATGTTGCAAACTTGATCCATCATCATTTTCCCTAAAATAGGACACCTGCCTTTATCCCCTGTTTTTGCTTTCATTCCAAAAGAATCTATTACCTTGAAGAGGTAAGATACGCTTTTCACAAAGTCATGTTGCGAACAAATGGCATCCCTTTGTTTTCTCTCAAAGTCTTAATGTTTACCCTTCGCCACACTTTATTCACCATCAGAATGTGTCCTTGGCCTCTACAAAGGCTAACCACATTCTCTTTGCTTCCCTCTCGATAATGTCACCTTCCCACTATCAGTAGAATTCCACAATATATTTCCCTTGGGTAGTGCTGATTTATAAACTGTTTCCGAGCCCTCAAGTATCTCTACTGCACCTTATTGCATCATCTATAAAATACTGATAATAATTACAAGTGCCCTGCAGCATTATTGTGAGTCTTCAGCAAGAAAATCGATGCAAAGGTAGGATTGATTGCAGTGATCTTTGTTTTCACAGAACATCAGTTGAATATTGCAGAGCGAATCATAACATTTTATTGTTCAAGTGTTTGAACATGACATGATGCTACAGGAGAATGTTCCCTATGTAAGTCCTTGCCAAGTACCATCAGTCACATACGAGATATCTTGAGGTTTACTTTATCTTGAGAAGTTTAAGGGTGTAATCATTTCCCACACAGTTATATAAATTTAAATGAGGAAATCAGAAGGAAAAGGGGAACATAAGACACTTGAGTTTTTTAAGTCCATGGGCTTGATCTATGTGATAAAGGATTTATTCAGTCATTTAGTAGTAAATAATTTAGTGCAAAATGTGTGAATACAGAATCCTTCCTCTGTACATAGTTCCATGTTTTAAACTCCTTTCATCAGTTTACTAGTTGCCCTGTGCGCGAATCTGTGCACCAGTAGCTCTCTGCAGGGCTTGGCCACTCCATGTCCACTGCCCAGAGGCTCTCCATAGCCCAGAGGCCCATCTGCGGCTGGGCAAGCATTCCTCCAATCCGCTCATGCTTCCCGCTCTCAGCGACCACCCTCCTGGGATTGGGGGACTCCAGCGGGGCTGAGATGACTGGGCGCTGCCATCTTGGTGATAGAGGGATGGTTAATTTACATATTACCCTTTTCTTAGATAGAATTATATACACAGCTCTACTTCTCTAATAGATGACCATGTACTTACCAACTTTTATGTGAATAGTTATTTGAATTAGTAACTCATGGGGGGAAATTAAACTACCTGTGATTTCCTTTTGATTGTTATTTTTTTATTATTATTATGGAGTTAGTTGCATTTAAAAATACCCGAGGGCACAAGAAGGTACTTATTGTGTCTGGGCCTGTAGAACTGAGTCATCTGCCGTTGACTGAGCCAATGGCCGGCAGTTTTCCAACTTGTCAGATTTTCCATGCATCACAGGAATGAATGAGCAAATGAGCCAGATCCAGGGAGTTCACGGTAGTTGGGTGAATTCAGCACCATCTGGGCTTCAGGCTTTGCTAACTTTTCGTTGATCTCGTTCTTTCAGAAGAGTCCTAATACCTAATTAATAAAACAGTTACTCAAACTCAGACCAGAGTGAGTGAGGCTGCTCGTTAAAAGTCTTCATTGTTCTTTCAGTCTAAAATGGATAAATGAAAAAATGGCTGGCTTTTGATATTAAAGTTCATCTTTTTTCAGTGTCCATTAAAAAAGCAGCCTTTCCATTTGACTTATATTTTCTTACTCCTTCCTTTCCAGTGTTTATTGACTTTTTTTTTCCTGTTTTGCCTAGTTACAGCCTTCAAAGTAGACTATATCAGCTTTCTAAAAAGCATGGTCACCTTTAATTCCACAGCATCCTAACCCCATGCAAAATATTTCTGTCTTATCAAAGCTTATAATTAAAATCTCACCAGAAGAGTCATTACACCATTTAACTTATGTTTATGTGGCCACCCAAATATTAACATTTCTACAAGTACCATATGATTTCCCTCGTATGTGGGGGTCTAACGAACCAAATTAACTAACAAGCAAAATAGAAATAGAGTCATAGATGCAGAAGACAGACTGACAGCTATCAGAGTGGGGGTTGCAGGGCTTGGTGAAAAGGGTGATAGAATTAAGCAAAAAATAAATAAAAACAACTCATAGACACAGATAAAAGCATGGTGATTCCCGAAGGGAAAGGGAGTAGGGGGTAGGTTAAGAGAGTAAAGGGGGATGAATGGTGATTAAAGGAGACTATGCTTGAGGTGGCAAACACACAATATAATATACAGATGTGTTATAGAGTTCTGTACCTGAAACCTATATAATTTCATTAACCAGTGTTGCCAATAAATTCAAGTTTTAAAAAGCCAAACAATTAATTTAATTATTCTCTGGGGATCTTCTTGGCATGATCCCACTATTAAATTTAACAAAAAGTTAACTTCCATATGCTTCTAATGCTCAGATTTGGAAAAATTGAAATATGGTGTCTAATTATGAGAGTATTGTTCCTTCTTCCATAAGATCATGGCTTGAAATTGCTTCACCTCCTTGGATGATATATGATGATTAATTTTGGATGTTAACATTTTAAATGTATATGTCTTTCAAATCCATGCATTATAAAACACAGCTAAACAGTATATACATCCAGAAGTATTTTTACATATGTCAACGACTTGCTAACATTCATAGAGCTCTGAATTTTGTGAATTGAATTGGTGAGGATGGGATTTGAGACTTCAGATATCTGACTCCTAAACCCATTGTCTTTTTTAAAATATTTATTGATTAAGGTATTACATATGTGTTCTTCTCCCCCCCCCCCCATTACCCTCCTCCCCCACTCATGCCTTCACCCCCTGTTGTGTGTGTCCATTGTTTAGGCTTATATGTATGCAAATAAGTCCTTTGGTTGAACTCTCCCCCTTACCTCCACCCTCCCCTACCTTCCTTCTGAGGTTTGAAGGTCTGGTTGACCTTCTCTGTCTCTGGATCTGTTTTTGTTCATCAGTTTATGTTGTTCATTATATTCCATAAATGAGTGAGATCATGTGATATTTATCTTTCTCTGATTGGCTTATTTCACTAAGCTCTCCAGTTTCATCCATGCTATTGCAAATGGTAAGAACTCCTTTTTTTTTTTCCCCATAACATAGTATTCCATTGTGTAGAGGTACCACAGTTTTTAATCTACTGATGGGCACTTAGGCTGTTTCTAAATCTTAGCTAAGGCAAAAGAAACCATCAACAAAACAACAAGAAAGCCCACTGCCTGGGAGAACATATTTGCCAATGTTATCACCAATAAGGGATTAATCTCCAACATTTACAGGGAATTCATACAACTGAACAAAAGGAAGATAAACAACCCAATCAAAAAATGGGAAATAAACATAAATAGATACTTTTTGAAAGAAGACAGAAGGAAGGCCAAGAGACATATGAAAACATGCCCATTGTCTTTTGAAAAACTAGCATTACCTCCCTCAAAATATTGAAATATTTTCCACTTACTAACCAAGATAAAGAATTGCTTTTTAAATTAGAAATGTGAAAAATGGAAACCTTATATTTGTTTATTTTTTTTATGGAGAGAACCAGAGTGGGTATTTCATTTTAGCTCAGTGTGTCTTCTCTATGCTGATCAATAATTACCAAATCTGTATAATTATATGTATGTGATTGATGAGCAATTGTGATAAGTGCTAACAGATGTTAAACTGTACTTCCAAAATTTAGAAGGAAATGAGTTTTCTTGTTACATAACTCCCCTCTCTCTTCAACATACAAGGTCATACATTGATAGCATGCATGCATATTTTTACATCAACACTTTTGCTAGCATCTGCTCAAACAAGTGGTTTAATTCAAACATGGATAATATGAATTACTATATTATTTATATCTGTGATCATACAAACATGTGGCACCTTTATATACTATTAAATTAATTACCTTTGGGGATAATGGCAGTGACTACGATAATTGAATTCTGCATTATTTTTATAAAAATTTAAATAAGACATTATCTGTTATACTACAGAATATGATTTAACATGATGTAAGATAAAATTAAATAACTTTCAGCCATTCTATTGACCTAAAAATACTTTAGGATCCAGAAGGATATATCACTAGCCACACCAGACCATTCTTTATCTTTTTAAAAAATATGTATATTTTATTGATTTTTTTTTACAGAGAGGAAGGGTGAGGGATAGGGAGTTAGAAACATCAATGAGAGAGAAACATAGATCAGCTGCCTTCTGCACACCCCCTACTGGAGATGTGCCCAAAACCAAGGCACATGCCCTTGTCCAGAATCAAACCTGGGACCCTTATGTCCACAGGCCAACTTACTCTATCCACTGAGCCAAACCAGTTAGGGCCAGTAGACCAATTTTTTAAAAAATTATCTCTAATCCCTCCATCATTTTATTTTATTTCATGCTGTAGTCCAGATAACATAATGCTTGGATTGGATTGGATGGTGTGGCTCACTGATTGAGCATCAATTTACAACCAGGAGATTGGAGTTCAATTCTTGGTCAGGCTTGAACATGCCCAGTTGCAGGCTTGAACCCCAGGAGAAGGCATGCAGGAGGCAGCCAATCCATGATTCTCTCTCTTTTTCCCTCTCCCTATCGCTCTGAAATCAATTTTTTAAAAGAAACCAATAGCTACAAAATAGCTACAAGGCATTCTTGCTGCTCTCCAGGGAGGGGCTGTTGGTTACCATCATTCTAATCTGAGTCATCTCATCATCTCAGATTCTGGGAGCTCCTTCCAAAGACCCTAGTCAACAATGGAGCGTCCCAGAAATTCTGCGTGTGAACATTGTACATAACTCTTGTTCACCATTGTGCTTTATGTGCATAAATCTATGCTGTGAAATTCCCAGCCTCCCAAAGACCTTCCAAGCTTGAAATCCCCCGCCAGGACTGGAAGTGATAAAAAATGTGGCATCACTGTCTCCAGTTAGGTCACGAAAGACAGTGGCTGGTGTGGCCTGCCAACTGGTTGACATTCAGCTGCTTCAGCAGCGCTGGCTTCAGGGCCCTGACCTCCAGGTGGTTGGGAACTTTTCCCTTTTCTGGTCCAAATGGAAGGGGGCATTGCTTGTGAGATGCGGGAGTTACCCCAAAAGGATGTCAAAGGAGCTGATTTAAAAATATATATATATATTTTTTTTAATTGATTTTTTACACTGAGGAAGGGAGAGAAAGAGGGACAGAGAGCTAGAAACATCTAGAAGAGAGAAACATTGACCAGCTACCTCCTGCACACCCCCCACCAGGGATGTGCCCACAACCAAGGTACATGCCCTTTACCGGAATCAAACCTGGGACCTTTCATTCCACAAGCCGATGCTCTATCCACTGAGCCAAACCAATTTTGGCCAAAGGAGCAAATTTTGCATCTAGTCGTTACACATAACACAATCAGGGAACCGGAATATTGATTATTAGAGGTGTTTCTTAAGATGGGTATGATTTTACAGATATAATTAGAAGGATATTGCCACTGAAGATTGGTGAGTCCGTTTATAATTTTTATGCTGGGTTTGTTAGCAGTGGATTAGTGCTCGGGTGTTACATTTGGTTTAATATGCTGTAGTGCCTGCAAATTTCAATGAATATTGATAGAATTGAAATTATAAGCCAAGCAGTGTAGTACTGTGGAAGGTAATGTAATAACAGTCCTTAGGGCTTAGACAAAGCACTTTATTTGGTGTAAATGAACAAATAAAGATATTTGAGCTACTACATCAGCCAACTATTAAAAATATATATTTATATTGATTTCAGAGAAAAGGGAGAGGGAAAGAGAGATAGAAACATCAATGATGAGAGAGAATCATCGATCAGCTGCCTCCAGCATGCTGGGGATCGATCCAACAACCTGGGCATTTGCCCTGACCGGGAATCGAACCATGAACTCCTGGTTCATAGGTTGACTCTCAACCACTGAGCCACGCTGGCCATACTACATCATCTAATTTTTATGTTGCTTTTCCTTTGCTATTGAGTCCAAAATACCTAATATCAACAGTCATAGCTTCTGTATTTGGGGGGACCACCTCTACATGTGTCATTTTAAAGAAATCATAGTAGTGAGTATATTTTAAATACATTTACGTATTTACACAGAACTTAAATACTAATAAAAAAAATAGCTCAACAGCCCTGACTGGTTTGGCTCAGTGGATACAGCATCGGCCTGCAGACTGAAGGTTCCCAGGTTCGATTCCAGTCAAGGGCATGTACCTTGGTTGCGGGCACATCCCTAGTGGGGAATGTGCAGGAAGCAGCTGATGGATGTTTGTCTCTCATCAATGTTTCTAACTCTCTATCCCTCTCTTTTTCTCTCTCAAAAAAAAATCAATTATATATATATATATATAATTGATTTTTTATATATATATTTTATTTTTTTAAATAGCTCAACAGCAATGTGGCAATGATGTAAGCATTATTGAATGAGAATGTGTTGGCATCATTCTTGTTTCTCAGGCTTTGCGAGGGGTCAGGATAAATGAGAACACCTACTGTGGTAGGACAGCACACATTACATGGACACACAGGAGAGCAGACGCCCGCAGGTCAGCATTTTGAGCAGCAAACACACAACCCTAATCAACTAATAGAGGCTCCTCGGTGCCAACAAAAACATTTTCCAAGTAATGTTCTGGCTGAGCTGGTTACGGCCCATTTGTGTGCTGTACAGAACAGCGGCGTCTCTGAAAGGGCCAAGTTGCATTAAACTCTAATGATGGTGCCTATTTCGTCCGAGATGGCCAGCGTTATGATGGGGAGGCATTTATGTTCCATGAGAGCTTCAGGTAGCATTATTTGGATACAATGGTGCTTTTATTTACCATCAGCATAATGCATCTGCTGCAGGGGGTCCCCCAGATGCTAGGAAAATGCTCTCTCCTCATGATAACCACACCCTGCATCGTGTTTTCAACTCAGCACCCCTCTGCTTTCTTTTCCCCAAAATGTAATGAGTGCCTGGTCTAGCTGCAACTCACGTGAATCAGAATCTTCAGGAAATAAAAGATTTGCACCCCAAGATTGCAATGTCTGCACAGTCCTTGGGTCCTTCTTGATTCTCATGTTACCCCAAGGTCAAAGTGCTCTGCCTCAGTTATGATGTGCTGGAATGATTATCTTGCTAGAAAGTAATTGAATAAACTGTCTAATAACCTCCTAATCTTGATAGCTTTACATGAAAAGATTTCTTTTTTTTAAATTTTAAAAAAGATATTTTGATTGATTTCAGAGAAAAAGAGAGAGGGAGAGAGATATAGAAGTATCAATGATGAGATAGAATCATTGTTTGGCTGCCTCCTACACGCCTGCTACTGGAGATTGAGCCCACAACCCGGGCATGTGCTCTGACAAGGAATAGAACAGTGACCTCCTGGTTCATAGGTTGATGCTCAATCATTGAGCAACATTGGCTAGATACACATAAAAATATTTTAGAGTATCTGAATTGCAAGGAATTCACCCCATTTTATCTCGCTTAATATCATTTCTGAGCCCTTGAGGTTAGAGGTTTTCCTACACTCATCTATATTATTAGCAAGATTTCTGATAATAATAGACAGTAAATAGTAAACTATGAATTAAATGCTTTTGTGTGTGGGGGGATTTGTTTTATTGACTGATTTCAGAAAATGACAAATTTGTTAAAACTGTTTTATAACCATTCCTGCCATTTTTAAAAAAAATTGGCACATCCCTTAAAAGTCATTCTGCAGTTTGAGAAATTGCTACTCAAGTTGAATTTGGGTTTCAAAGTATGTTGTCCACAATAATTATTGAGAGAAAAAAAAGCCACCAAACAAACAAGAACAGTTTCTCATTTGATGAGGTTTTTAACATTCTTCTACAGCTTCAGAATATCCTCAAGTTTTTACATTTTTGCTCTAATGTGAATAGACCAAGGAATCATTAGAGTGATGAAAATAAATTCATTCTCTTTTTTTCAACTTCCCTTAGAAAATTAAAAAAAAATTACTTTAGTTTTTCCTTTTTAACAACTTCACATTCAAATTCTATGCATAGTGAAATTATTATTTTTTTATTTTTTATTTTGCAGCTTGGGGGTGGTGGGGAATCAGTGAGAACTGTTTACGTGGCTTAATTTTTTTCCTTTCCATGACTGGTTTTAGAATATGTACTCCCAATTAAATAAATGGGTAAATATTGCTTCTCTTACTCATAACCTGAGACATAGTATTATAAGTAAGGGGTGCTGTAAGGAATGTAGAGACCCCAGCTAATCTACCAGGTGGACTTGGGACAAATGAAAAGCTTCAGCTAGATTATATGTTTATAAATAAAAATAAATAAATTTGCTTTTCAGGGAGTTTGGCCGCTGGAAAGTAAATAACCTGGCAGTTGAGAGAAGAAACTTCCTCGGCTCCCCTCTGCCTCTTGCCCCCGAGTTCTCCCGTAACATCAGACTGTTGGGACGCCGGCCTACCCTTCAGCAAATCACAGAAAACCTTATCAAGAAATATGGGACCCATTTCTTGCTCTCTGCTACGCTGGGAGGTAATGACTCTTTGAAAATACTTGTGCCCATGTGTGTGCTTGTGTGTAAACCTGTATAGATCCAGGAAAAGTGGTGATGAATCTGGCAGAGAGCTGCCATTGGAATAATTCTAGAATCCATTGGTTAACGTACTCAGCACATTCAAGGAGTTTTTTCCTAAAGGCCTTGGGTGGGGTTGACAAGGTAGATGGGTATGGCTTAGTTTATGTCAGTGATATTGTAATAGTGCTGACAGCCAGAAAGTTATAAAATCATACTTAGTAAAGGAGAAGCATGCAAATTGGTCATACCTCTGCTATGCCCACAAGCCATGCCCACCAGCCAATCAGGGTGAGTATGCAAATTAACCCAACCAAGATGGCAGTTGATTTGCATATCAGGGCCCGAGTAAAGGCTGAAGACAGCAGAGAAAGAAGCCAAGTGCTGCAGAAAGGAGCCAGAAAAGCAAGCGAGCAGGGCAGGGGAGAAGGGAGGGAAGCAGGCAGGGTAGCGACCTCAGCAGGAAGCCCTATTGCAGGAATCTTCCTGCAACAGGCCACTAGTATCCTAATTATTATGGAAACAGATTCTGAGAAAGCTGTGTCTATTGGGCTTAATAATGTCAGTTATTATTGATGCAATAAAAGCTGAAGTAACAGTAGAATATTATTAACATAGGTCTCATTAAAAAAATAAATAAATAAAATCCAGTGGTTTCAAAACATATATAGCCCTGGATGGTTTGGCTCAGTGGATAGAGTGTCAGCCTGTGGACTGAAGGGCCCTGGGCTCAATTTTGGTCAAGGGCATGTACCTCAGCTGCAGGCTTTTCTCCAGCCCGGGGCCCTGGTTGGGCAGAGTGCATGAAGGAGGCAACCAATCAATGTGTTTCTCTCACATGGATATTTCTCTCTGTCTTTTCCTCTCTCTTCTACTCTCTCTAAAAATCAACAGAAAAATACCCTAGGGTGAGGATTAATAAAACAAAAACAAACAAACAAAAAACACATATAAGGCTTCCCTGCCACTGTCAGCAGTATAGGCACTCAGAAGAATGTCAGGGCATAAAATATATTCCCCAAATAAGAAAGGAAGGGACAGAGGGAACACAGAGAAATCAAATAGCGGAGGATTCTCACGGACATTTATTTGTTTAGCTGCAAAATTCTGGTGACTTTTTGATTTGTTTTGTTGCCTTGGCATTATGGATGCCACATGTTGGGTTTAAGATTAGTTTTGGTTTCATAGGTTTCCTGTGAGATTAAATCACTTCTTCAGGTTGACTCTTCTCAGGATCGCAAGAGGCGATCTCAGAATTGCTGTGCTTCATTACTTACAAAGTCTTGCTCAGTCCTTTTATAAAGGGGTTGGGTGGAATTCCCACCCTCACTCGCCTCCCAATCTCTGAGTCCCCAGTGATTTAGTGTTCCTAGTATTCTCTATCAGAGTTCTTCCTCTCCCCTCACTGTTAGTTAGATTTCTCTTCAGGTGTCAGTTGTGTGATGTCAATAATTTAGCTAAAATATATGAAATTATTAAAGTGGCTCAAGGATATAAGCTATTTGCAATTAACAGGTGTACTAGGTTGATTTCAGGCAATTTTAGAATGATTGCTGTTGTAATTACATGAAAGCTTTCTTGTTGCTGTAAGTATATTTTTATCTTTGTATGTTTTACCTGACTGGGCATGAAATTGTAATACTCCATATTTTTTTTTTAAAAATTCAGATTGATGGTATATAACTTCAGTTAATTCTCTCTCACTCTCCTTTATTAACTAACACTAGGAAATGACTCCAGGACTAACACACCACGAATGTCATGTGTATAACACACATTTTTAAACGCACAGCCATTTATTTTTATATCTAGGGATTGCCTGAGCAACAAGATTTTCAACTAGATACAAATATGTTTTAAAACAAGTTGAGTGTAGAATAGTCACAATCAGTATTAGAGTGTTGAAAAAAGAAAGAAATAAAAATATGAATAAATATAAAGTAATTTAGGACTTCGTATTATTGACTTAGACATAAAACTTTTGGATAGCAAATTTGAAGCCATGGATGGGGTATTTTATGATAGATAAAAGCCAACGATTGAATTACTTTCCTATAGGGGTAAATAAATTATAAGAAGCCTTCTTCAATCTATATATCATTTTCTCCATTTATTTCATCTTATAGCTTCTAGGCCATTTATCAATATAGAAATTCAGCTGCTTCTCTTCTTACAATGATATCTAAACACCATCACTGCTTAAATATCTAAAATAAGCTCCTCAGTTTGCAGGATCAATCTTGAAAAAGATTGCACTCTTGGGATTTATTGATTCCTAGCTAAGAGATATATTTCATGCCTGTTGTTATAATAAATTTCATTATGATAAATATATGACACATACGGAAATAAAAGTATATCTGGGTACTTAATATAGATGTACAACAAAGAAAAAGGGTCCCTGGTTTGATTAAGGTCAGGGCACATGCCATGGTTGAGGACTCAATATCTGGTCCTGGGAGGGGCTTATGCTGAAGACAGCTAATCCAACCAATCAATGTGTCTCTCTCTCACATCAATGTTTCTCTCTCTCTATCTCTCCCCATAAGATGCCACAGGGACTGAATAGCAATTAGATTCTTTTCTATTTTACTGCATTAAAAAGAAGTATAAGAAATGTAAATATTCTCATTTAATTTCAGAAATACTCAATTCTCGCTTATGTCTGTGTGAATTACATTCTGTATAAAATAACCGCCTTCTTTCCACATCGACTAATGGCTGTCTTTCCCATTTTCACTTGGTCTCTTGTTAGGAAGTACACATTTCCTTTATTTTAGTTTAGATTTAACCTAATTAAGGAAGGAAATCTGTCAAAAATATATGTAATGTATTTCTTAAGCAAATATGAAGACCTATTGAAAATATATGACACTATTTTCTCCATGAGGATGCATATTCTGTTTTAAGAAAAGAACTGAAAGGAAAGGAAATAATTTCTGAAGCTTCTTATCCCATGAAATCATTAAAGTAATGGCACTAAAGGAGCAAAAAAGACTGGTGTTTAAAACTAAGTATTTAGCTTGGCTTGTGTGGCTCAGTGGTTGAGTGTTGACCTATGAACCAGGAGGTCAAGGTTCAATTCCCAGTCAGGGCACATGCCTGGGTTGGGGGCTCCATCCCCAGTAGGGGGCATGCAAGAGGCATCTGATCATGTTTCTCTTTCATCATTGATGTTTTTATCTCTCTCCCTTTCTTTTACTTTCCTATATATATATATATTAAACTAAGTATTTACTCATACTACTTAAGATTAATTATATTGGTTCTCTCTCTCTCTCTCTCTCTCTCTCTCTCTCTTTCTCTCTTTGTCTTGCTCTCTTGTTCAGTCTCTCATCTTTATCTCTCATGTTTCTCTAATAAACAAAATGAAAAGTTTGAAATTAAAGCAATACTCTTCACTTTTAATTGTCAAGCCGTTATTGACTAAAAGGACTTGAAACTACTTAGGTAAATAATAATAAGATATAATAATAAGATAATGAAGGAAATGAGATTCAAATGGTTATGTCCATTGATCTTAGTCATAAGAGTCCTGGACACTAAGTCAAAGATACATGTTCAGTTTAGAATAGTATAAAGTTGACTATATATATATATATATATATATATATATATATTTATTCTTCTTCATAGACCTCTGCTAAGGTAGATAAATCTCCTTCCTGCTCCTTTGACAAGTTATGAGCTGAATTACCTGTAACGGTTCAAACACCCAAGACCTCCCTTAAAGGGACACGCAAGTCACTGATAAAGACAGATGTTGGAACTGGTAATAAATGGTGCTGTGATTTAGAGCCTCATTATTCCAGCGTGGTCCATGCTCCTGCCATACCAGCATCACCTTGGAGCTGGTTACAAACGCAGAATCTCCGATTCCATCTCCGGTTCATGAATCAGAATCCACACGTTAGCAAGGCCTTCAGGTGATTTATATGCACATTACGCTTGAGGAGCCCTGATTAGACTTTCTCTATAAATGTAGAGTGCTCCGGAGTGTTCCAGAAATTCCCCTTCTGAGAATTCATCTCACCAGAAGAAGAGCAGGAATCTGCTAACCACACACAACAGAAACGCTCACTATAGCCTTATTGGTAAACAGCTCCAAAATAGAAGTAACTTAATTACATTTCACTCAGGGTGGATTCATTTCATCTACCCGTGGAATTATTTATTTCCAATTCCTCCCTTCCTCCCCCTCCCCCAATGTTATTGCTCCATAGAGAGGAATATGGTATGGTGGGCAATTTTGTTTAGAAACATTTCAGATGCATTTGGGAGATTCCTATTAATAGTCATGTGGTCAGTTTTCCTTCAGAGTGTTGTTCAAAACATATGATGCTTCTTTCTCAAAGCTGAGTACGGCTCGCTAGCCCCTCCCTGCGATACTTCGCAGATGCCAATTGGTGTTAAGCCAACATGTCTGTTTCTTAGCGTCTTTATATATTTGGTTCTGCTTCTTGTCAGAAGCCTATTTTTCTAAGATTGTTTTTCCCCCCATTATGTCTGCTTGCTTTTAAAACAGTCTTATTTCCTATAACATTATCTTAGTAGAAAGATAGACATTATTGGGACGAGTGGCTTTTAACATATTAGGCCAAAAATGGATGGTCATCAGTTGCAAAAGCAAAACAAACATGGTGGGAGCTGAAATATAATTTCAAAAAGGACAGCAATACCCAAAATAACCCACGGATTTCAGTTCACGGGATAATCAGATCTTTACTGAAAATAGAATAACATTTTTAAACTAAAAGGACACATTGAAAGGAAAACCTACAATTAGATTTAAGCTACGTTTGCAATGGTTATTTCTGGATGACGGATCTCTACTCAAATAGCGGTTCTTTATAAGCAACACTCGCACAAAAGCAAAACAGATATTCACAGGGAGATCTTCCAGTGGAAGGAAAGAGAATGACCCAGAAGACATCAGCCATAAACACACTTTTTTATTTCCCCCTGGGTGGAATAGTAAACATTGCAGGTCAGTAGACAAACCCAAGGTTAGTAGTAATGATACAACAAGATACAGCCCACCTATAAGAGTTGGCTTTGTTGCAATTTTAAAAATCTCTGTGGCCCCAGTGATTGAACCACTGGTGTGGCTATGTGGTTGAGTGTCGGCCTATAAACCAGGAGATCACAGTTCAATTCCAGGCAAGGGCACATGCCCAGGAGGCAGCAGATTAATGATTCTCTCTCATCATCACAGTTTCTATCTCCCTCCCTCTCCCTTCCTCTCTGAAATCAATAAAAATATATTTTAACAAAATCTCAGTGGATTGTAACTATAAAAGGCACTGTGTGTTCCTGGTGTTATCAATTTTGACCTGGATTCCCTTTGATCCTTTCTGGTGCCTCCTCTTTGGACCATGCTGTCTTCCTGAGAGAGGAGAAAAGCAAAACCATGGCTGTAGCATTGCCACGATTCTCCAGACTTGTCCTGGATCATGGCCTATACTGTTTGCATGCCTTCCCCTGAGCTAAGCGCTTTCCTCTCTGATACCGAGGCTAATGGAAGTCATTCATGAACGACCCCTAGTTCTTCTCAACATTGGACCTTCATTCACATTTGCATCCATGATGGCATACACAGTACTTGAAAAAAAGGAATCCAGTCTGGCCCTTGCTGGTTTGGCTCAGTAGATAAGAGTGTCAACCTACCTACTGGATGGCTCTGGGTTTGATTCCAGATCAGGGCACCTGCCCAGGTTAGGGAGGGCTCAATCCCCAGTAGGGGGCGTGCAGGAGGTGGCTGATCAATGACTCCTCATTGATGCTCCTATCTCTCTCTCCCTCTCCTTCCCTCTCTCTGAAACCAATAACAATATATTTAAAAAAATAATAATTTGCCCTTTTGATGTGTATTGCTCTTTCGTCTCACCATGTCTGTCTGATTATTTCCTCACTCACAGGTAATGGAAAAGTTGGATTTTAGGTGGGAAATGGAATAACGTCCCATACATTTAATGCAGGAGAGGAGTCGCTCACCATTTTCGTGGACAAGCGGAAGCTGAGCAGAGGATCTGAAGGAGCTGATTCCAGCACCAACAGCTCCTCGGTCACCCTGGAGACGCTGCATCAGCTCGCTGCCTCCTACTTCATTGACAGGGACAGCACCCTGCGGAGACTCCACCACATCCAGATTGCATCCACTGCCATAAAGGTAGGACGGAGTCCACCCTCCGTGTACGTCATGCCTTATTTCTCCCATCTCTAAAGTCTATCTCCAGCCCTAGCTGGTTTGGCTCAGTGGATAGAGCATTTGCCTGAGGATTGAAGGGTCCAGGGTTCGATTCTGAGCAAGACCACATACCTCCTTTGCAGTCTGGATGTACCTTTCTTTCTTTCTTTCTTTCTTTCTTTCTTTCTTTCTTTCTTTCTTTCTTTCTTTCTTTTTTTCTGTCTTTCTTTTAAAATATATTTTATTGTTTTTTTTTACAGAGAGGAAGAGAGAAGGTAGAGAGTTAAAAACATTGATGAGAGAGAAACATGGATCAGTTGCCTCCTGCACACCTCCTACTGGGGATGTGCCCACAGCCAAGGTACATGCCCTTGACCGAAATCGAACCTGGGACCTTTCAGTCCACAGGCTGATGCTCTCTATCCACTGAGCCAAACTGGTTTTGGCTGCAGGCTGGATCTCTCACCCCAGTTGGGGCATATGCAGGAGGCAACCAATCGATGTGTCTCTCTCACATCACTGTTTCTCCCTCTGGGTCTCTCCTCACTCTGTCCCACTCCTTCTAAAAATGAAAAATATCAAATGTTATTTAATTCAGTGGGACAATCCAATAATTAGAGGAGGATTTTGTTATTGTTGATAACCCACCTCTAATTATTGGCATGCCCCACTGAATTAAAGAATTGCATTCTAGAATTATTTTACCATTCTTTTTTGTCGTAATACATTTAAATGTAATACATTTAAAATGAAATGGTGTGTGTCTTGATGTAATTTTTTAACTTGATAATTGGGTCAAGGTGCTTCATGGCAAAATATTAACTGAAGTGCCCTTGAATTATTATGTAAGTTGATCCTGGGATACATGAGCTCCTCACAGACTGTGCATAGATAAAAAAAATATTGTTTTAATAACATTGATTTTTTTTGTAAATCTTCATATTTTATTTTATGCATTTTAAATACACTGTCCTTGGACAGGGATGACTCAGAGTGGGCAATGACACCACAGTCATTAAGAAGTCTGCTTTAGCCAAAACCGGTTTGGCTCAGTGGATAGAGCGTTGGCCTGTGGACTGGAGGGTCCAGGGTTTGATTCCGGTCAGGGGCATGCACCTTGGTTGTGGGCACATCCCCAGTGAGGGGTGTGCAGGAGGCAGCTGATCGATGTTTCTCTCTCATCAATGTTTCTGACTCTCTGTCTCTCTCCCTTCCTCTCTGTAAAAAAATCAATAAAATATATATATTTTTTTTAAAAGTCTGCTTTAAGCAGTATTTTCCCCAATGCTATTAAAATGAGGTGCAGATGTTTGGTTATAACTTTCTAGAAGTCCAGAGACACCATATTCTAGAATTCATGGATGAACCTCATATGTTCACTAAAGTCCTTTGGGACTATATTTAGGTTAACTTTCCTCAAGCTGAGAGAAAGGGAGAATGAGTCTTTTCTAAAAAAAAAAAAATTTTTTTTCAAAAGAAAGAGAGAAAGTGATTGTGGTTTCCAAAACAATAGACTTCTGGCCATATTTCACTGGCAATTTAGGTCAACGCGTACTGTGTTGGCCAGGAGCCACTGCAAAGCAAACAGACCGGAGGGTTGGCAGAGCATGGGGATGTGATCCTGGGTGAAGTTCACAAGAGCAGAATAAAATACAGAGAACATTTCTGCTTATTTCAACTGCGACAACTCGTTATTATGGTAAAAAAAAAAGTCTTTAAATATATTTTCTTGCCGTAGGAGATTAAAATTAACATGTGTAGTTGTTTTGATCGATTAAATTTAAAAGTTAGGCCTTCACTGTCTGGGAATGCTAGGTAAAACTAGCCCGAAAATATATCTTTTGTGATGATGTACAGGAGAGAATAGAGGTGACATAGAAATACCTTCAGCTTAAGGCTTACGCAAACAATACTGCCCATCTTCAATCTTGCTAGTGGATGATTTTAGGGGGGAAAAGAGTTCTGTACATGCAAATGACACTTTTATAGTTTGTTTACTTCTGACTGTAGAACTTAAGTTATACTGAGTAAGCACATGTATAAATAGCAGTTATGCTGCATAGATTAAAATGCAGCTGGCATGTACGATGTTTTAGTTAATTTAAAGGTATTGTAAGGTAGGCTATTGTTAGAGATATTCAGGGTGAGGTTGCTGAGGAGAAATGGATTTTTTCCCCTCCCCAGAAATCAATTCCGATGATATAAACAAGAACTTAAAGTGTATTTTCTAATAGAAGACATCATTGTTGTAAGTGTGTTTATTATATGGCTATTGATTTTTTTTTTTTTTTTTTTTTTTTTTTTTTGCTCAGCACCAAGTAGAATTATACAGTAGTTTCCTGTACGCATACCGAGAGAGAGATGTTCATTCACAGTTCACGTGAAGATTTAATGGATACTCCTACGTACTCTCTTCTCCCACAAGGGAGCTTGGGTGGCAAAGACACGTGTTTTAATGGTGGAAGCCACGGCGTGTAGGCATTTCTCTCAGGCTCTGGTGCTATTGCTAGGGATGATCAGGCTTCAGGAAGCGTTGAGCTTTGGGCTGTGGAAATGAGATGCCAAGGAAAGTGGCTTTTCTGAGTGATATAAGGACAGCTCCGGGGAGAGAAAGGAGTGACCAGGAGCCCAGGAGAGAGGACAGCTCACCCTGCGAGGGCTGCAGGCAGTGTTCGCTGTCCATGAACGATGGGGAGGAGTTTCGGAGAACATAATGGAAATGTTTGAAAATGTGTCTGGAGCCAGACCAGCATGGCTCAGTGGCTGAGTGTCAACCTATGAATCAGGAGGTCATGGTTCAAGTCCTGGTCAGAGCACAAGCCTGGGTTGTGGGCTCCATCCCCCAGTAGGGGGCGTGAAGGAGACAGCAGATCAATGATTCTGCCTCATCATTGATGTTTCTTGTCTCTCTCTCTCTCTCTCTCTCTCTCTCTCTCTCTCTCTTTCTCTCTCTCTCTCTCTCTTTCTCTCCTTCCCTCCCTCCCTCCCTCCCTTCCTCCTTCCTTCCCTCCCTCTTTCTATCCCTACCTCCTTCTCTGAAATCAATGAAAATATATTTTTTAAAAGATGTGTCTCTCTCACATTGGTGTTTTTCTCTGTCTTTCCCTCTCCCTTCCAACAATGGAAAAAATATCCTCTGGTGAGGATTAAAAAACCATGGAAAAAATATCCTCTGGTGAGGATTAAAAAAGAAGAAAAAAATATTGTTTATTGATTTCAGAGAGGAAGGGAGAGAGATAGAAACATCCATGATGAGAGAGGATCAATGATCGACTGCCTCCTGCACGGCCCCCACTGGGGATCGAACCCGCAACCTGGGTTAGCTATACATATGTGATGTGTAGTTATCAAGCGCTTGTTGTAGCTCCTCAAAAGTAAGCTTGTTTATCTCCCAGTCTCTCTATCCCGAGCTCAGCTCAGGACATGATAGGAACTCAATAAATGCTAATTGAAATTAAATGAACCTCATCCAGCATGAGCTGGATTGATGGGGTTGTGGCCATCAGACACTGCAGCTGTCCAGTGATGTTGTAGTCACCTATTTCTAAAATTAGGTGAGTGCTTGCAACTGAGGCAAGGATGCCGAGAGCTCTGAGAAGTTTCTCAAGGACCCCAAACAGACTTTTATCTTTCCCCAGCCCCACCTTCCTTTTGCCTCTTGGTAGCAAAATAACAGCTCTTCACACACACACGGGAGGAAATCACAGAGCCCTCTTTTGGAAGCAGCTTGCTTTCTCATTAAAGGATGCATTTCTCATTTAAGGATGCACGATTGCTCTTTTCTTTTGTAATCATTCTGTGTATTTCATTTAACTATTCTCCGAACAGTTCATGATTGCAGCATAGCAGAACTAGGAATTCTTTCTGCGTAGCTAACATGTGAAGCTCTTTGCGGAACTCACATTGGGAATGCCTGCAGCATAGACCTTGCGGGACTGTGCATGCTACACTATGCACACATTTGTTGAGTGGATTTTGTTGAAGTTGAGAAACATCAGGTGCCTGCCATCAGGTGTTTAGAAGGGAAATGTTTCTTCCTAAAGTAGGTACAGCCAAAACCGGTTTGGCTCAGTGGATAGAGCATCAGCCTGCGGACTGAAGGGTCCCAGGTTCGATTCCTGTCAAGGGCATGAACCTTGGTTGCAGGCACATCCCCAGTAGGCGGTGTGCAGGAGGCAGCTGATCATTGATTCTCTCTCATCCATATTTCTAGCTCTCTATCCCTCTCTCTTCCTCTTTGTAAAAAATCAATAAAACATATATATTAAAATACAAAAAAGTAGGTACAGATCGGCTTGCGTTGAATCCATTTCCCAGTGTATCTGACAACCTCAGTAGAGAAAACGTGTTCTCCACTGATGGAGTGCATAGGAATTCATTTTCTTTCAAAATTATCTTTTAAAAAAATATATTTTATTGATTTTTTTATAGAGAGGAAGGGAGAGGGATAGAGAGCTAGAAACATCAATTAGAGAGAAATATTGATCAGCTGCCTCCTGCACAACTTCTACTGGAGATGTGCTCACAACCAAGGTACGTGCCCTTGACCTGAATCGGACCTGGGACCTTTCAGTCCGCTGGCCTACGCTCTATCCACTGAGCCAAACAGGTTTCAGCTCAAAGTTATCTTTTTATTACTCATCTATGTCTGAAATCAAAGAAAGGCTGCATTGGTTTTCTCACACTTGGTAACAGCCCTGGGAAGGAAAGTAAGGAACCGGTTGTCGGAATTGGAATGCATGCGTGGTTTATGAGCTACCTGGAGTTTTTTGTTTCATTTTGAAGGAAGAGTCTATTTTTTAAAATTTTTTTTTAGCGCAGTTTTAGGTTTACAATGAAATTGACAGAATAATACAGAGATTTCTCCCATATCTCCTTCTTCTACAAATGCATCACCACCCCCATCATCAGTATCTCCCTTCAGAATGGTACCTCTGTTACAATTGATGAACCTATGTTGAAAGATGACAATGACCCAGAGCTCATGGTTCACGTTATGATCACTCTTGGTCTACATTATCTGGGTTTGGACAAAAGCATGATGGTGTCTATTCACTACTGTGGTACCATTCAGAGTATTTGTGCTCTGAATACACACCCCTCTTCTCCTCCTCCTCCCCCTACAACCATTTTTTTTTTGCATGTAAATGCTGTTAAATATTTGATTAAGTTCAATGAACGAAATAAAAGTTGTATTGTACCTTCCCTCTAGCATTCTAAAATTGGTCCATCCACCTGATAATGGATAATAACCAGCTGTTATTAGCTGTCACATGGTTTTCTCAATTTCCTACTGCCATGGTCAGCAAACTGCAGCTCGTGAGTCACGTGCCGCCCTTTGGCCCCTTGAGTGTGGCTCTTCCACAAAATACCACGGCCTGAGCGAGTCTATTTTGAAGAAGTGGCGTTAGAAGAAGTTTAAGTTTAAAAAAATTTGGCTCTCCAAAGGAATTCCAATCGTTGTTCTGTCGATTTTGGCTCTGTTGACTAATGAGTTTGACTGTCCTACTGCATCACAGGTCACCACCTGTTGATTGCATGATCTCACTTGAATTAACTTACATTCTCTATCCCTTTAATCATCTATAAAAGGAAGATAATGATATCCCTTATGTTATAAGGGCATCATGAATGTTAAAAGACTTAGTATATTTAAGGCACTGAGAACAGTGCCTAGCTCATATTAAGTGCTATACAGATGTTAACTTTTTTTATTAGCCTACAATGACAAGTCCAAGGTGAGGCTGATAAACAGAGGACTCAGGAGCAAGCTCTAATACAGAAAAACAATTTGAGAGTAGCAGTCAGTCAAGGTCCCCTTACCCTTTTCAAAAGAATTGGTTCTTAACAAAGGGAATCAAAGCCAAGGTACAAAAGAACAGGCTATTTGTGAGAACTAAACTACAACAAATAATCCATTTATTGGAATTTATGAAAACTCACTGAACCTGAGAGAAAGGCTCACTTTCTAGTGAATTTAAATATTTCTGCCCATAATCTCTGGAAGGCAGTTGGGGAAAATCCAAATTTTTTTCCAAGTTTCAGTAAATTCGGGGGCATCTCAAACTTAACCTGTCCTTTCTGAGTGGCCAGTTTTGATTTTTGCCTAGATTGTTATCATTAATTATGATATTGAGATGATTAGGTCTAGGTGTTCTGAGCTTGCCTTTTATCTTTTTAACAAAGTACTCATTTTTCATGAGTCAAGGAGATAAGAGACAGTTTGATCTCTCCTATCTTAAAATTATAGTTACTTTTAACTCATTGGAAAAATGAGGAAAACTCTACGAAAGGTCATTTTCAAAATAAACTTTCCATTGAGTTTGCAGTTTTGAAAGAAGAAGAAAAAAGACCTGACATATGACATAAGGAAATAAATGACCTCTATACCAGTTAGTGTCAGTTTTAACTTAATAGAGGGAGGACATTGGTAATAAATAACAGATAATTTTTACCAATAGAAATATTGACACATAAGAAATTATGTCAGTTATCACCCATCAATATAAATAATGACATATCACAAATTGTCAATCATCAACATTATCTTGACAACTCCTATCTATGTACTTCCATTCCCAACCTCAAACCCCAGTTCCTCTCTAATTTTTCCAATAACCAGTGGCCTGCAAACTTGTTAGTCCACAGAGCCAAATATCAACCGTACAACAATTGAAATTTCTTTGGAGAGCCACATTTTTTAAATTTAAACTTCTTCTAATGCCACTTCTTCAACATAGACTCACCCAGGCCGTGGTATTTTGTGAAAGAGCCACACTCAGGGGGCCAAGGAGCCGTATGTGGCTCATGAGCCACAGTTTGAAGACAATGGAATTAGGCCCTTCTTGGTATAGACCTGCCCCGCTGTTCTCCTTGACCCCATTGTATCACCTTGCACACGCAGCCTGCTTACTGCCCCAAGAAAAATCCTCTCCAATCCTTTCTGGATCCAATTTGCTCAACACTTGGAAGGTTTCTTATTTCCTGTTCTATCTAATGCTCCGTAGACAATAATCCCTGGAATTGAATGATGCAATGTCTGGGACCGTTACCTGCTCAACCATTTCAGCACTGGCTAGAGTGGAGTAAAGGAAAGGGTTAGCAAATGTTTGGAAAGTGGAAAAGAAAGTAAACAGAGACTCAAAGCCAGCTCAGTAAGCCGGGATATAAATGAATGTAAAGATATGAAATGTTGTTAATATTTATGTAAAGTTTTAAAAAAAAGAGATACTGCAGCCTAGATAGTTTGGCTCAGTGGAGAGAGCATTGGCCCTCAGACTAAAGGGTCCGGGTTCAATTCAGGTCAAGGGCACGTACGTATATTTGGGTTGTAGGCTTGATCCCCGGCCTCAGTCTGAGTGAATGTGGGAGGCAACCAATCCATATGTCTCTCTCACATCAATGTTTCTTTCTCTGTCTCTCTCTCTCCCTTCCACTCTCTCTAAAAATCGATGGAACAGTTGGGTGAGGATTAACAACAACAACAACAACAACAACAAAAAAGATATTGCATTCTTGAACACTCTAAGCCTTTAATATATTCTTCCTACACCTTAAAACTTGAACGCTTTTTGTCCAGGGGATTAAAGAAGACTGAGCTGGGTTTAAAAAGTAATTTGTGATGTGATTTATAGCCCTGAATTTATCTCCTGCCCCTCCCCTTGCTGGGGAGAACTTTCCCCCATCCGCTGTATCAGAGGAGCTCAAAGTGAGCACAGGGTGTGCCGGGCATAGAATTTCTCTTTCAGATTGCTGTTTTTCTCTCTGGCTGCATCGTAAAAAGTAGAGGTTCAATTCCTTTTACATTTTAAAGTGCACTTCAAAGTGCATTAACTTGCTAACATGTCTGCCCTGCAATGCTACCCTAATTTAATATCGGTCCTATAGCTTTTCTCTGTCTAACCTAGGCAGAAATCTGGCTTGACCTTAGTAATTGTATTTTCTTTACTTTTAAGCCACAGTCTTCTCTGGCAATTTGTGGACTCGTGCATGGGAAATTTGGGCATTTTAAAAATGATTGGGTATTTTCTTTTCAATGTAGAGGTTTCTCTGAGAACCATAATACTCCTGTCAGGTTTAAAATACACTGCATTAGTCATTTGTGGCTTATGTAAGCAGAAAGGGCTGCGCCTGTTTTAGTGAGGTGCCTGAGAAACCTACTCTCACCTTCCCATAACTCAGAGATGGCGAAAGCAATTTAGTTCAAACTCGCCGACAAGTTCACCTTTGGTCAAAGTTAAAGTTTGAAAAATCTCCTGCAAAATGGATCATGTCCAAGAGAAAATCGTGACCTAAAAAGAAGATAGACATTTAAAAGACTATTCAAAGACTATTCCTTTTTTCCCCACTGAGTACATACAATTGTTACTTCATTTAAAATATTTCATTTTCCTTTTCTTTTCTTTCCTTTTCTTTCCTTTCCTTTTCTTTTCTTTTCTTTTCTTTTCTTTGTTTACAGTTCTTATTTATTTTACTCTTCTTGTTGCTGTTGTTACTTCTCACTTGAGGACATTTTCCCATCGATTTTGAGAGAGAGAAAAAATTGATGTGAGAGAGACACATTGATTGGTTGCCTCCCACACCAATCCAGCCTGCAATTGAGGTATATGCCCTTGACTGGAATTGGAATTGAACCCTGGACCCTTCGGTCTGGGGGCCCACACTCTATCCACTGAGCCAGACCAGTCAGGGCCTTTTCACTTTTCTTGATATTTATCTTGATAGAAGTCCGTTGCTCGTTTTTAAATATGAAGCATCTATTACTTAAATTAGCTTTCTATTTTGGTAAGCTGAGTGAAGCCAATTAATTACTCTCAGTTGAAGTAATAAAATTGTCAATTAAAGCAAAATGTATGCATAATATGTGATCCTGCAGTCGTTAGATATAATCAAATGTTCGGTGCCCTGTGTCAATGCAAAGTTGTCTAAATGTTTATAAATTACCCAATTAATTTGCTTACTTGGGGGATGTTTATTCCATATCTGTGCGGTACCCAGCACCACAAGTTGTTAGGCCTTCAGAAATGAAAATGCTGTGCATTTTAGCCTTGCGGTATTTAGTCTGCCTGGCGAGGCAGCTATATGCCTACTAAAAAAGGCAACATGGCAAAAATAACCAGGTCAAGGACACTCACTGATTCTTGTCTAAGGGAATTGATAAGAATACTCAGAAATATCAGATCTGGGTCTTCTAGGATAAATAGTAGGGTAATCTAATCGCATGGAAAGAAAAATCCAGGCAAAAGATGAGAGCTTTGAAATGGGAAAGCAAGGGCTATGCTAAGAAAATGCATAGAATTTCAGAGTCTGAAGACCTCTGTGATTGTATTTACCGAAGTTATCTGACATACATTGAGTTGTTTTTCCCAGTTCTTTAGCTTTGCCCAATTTTCTACCCATGCCTTCAGGGTATCCTTGGCCAAATGAGTTTATGGTTTCTCTGGCATTTAGGGAACTTTTTTTGGCCCCTTTCATGTTGCCCTTGGTCATGTGACTTGGCCCATGGAATCTTAATGGACATGACACATGGGGTTGCAATGCACTTTGTGGTGCTTCTGTTGTTGTCATGTGAGAGTCAGTGTCTCTGTGGCCTGGGCCGTTCTCAGAATAAACACATGTGGGTCAGATCTGTGCCCACCACACAGCCTGGATCCTGAGCCTCAGTAGGCCCTCAGGCCACCAAGAATCAACCAAAACAAAGCTCTATTTAGCACCAGAGAGCTGATTATGGGACTATGGCACTGTAGTTACAAATATAGGTGAAGAAAGCAAGAAGCCAATTGGGGATCTGTAACAGTTTTGACATGTCCAGAATTTTGTGGGGAGTCTTGTTGGTATGGGAAATGTATCAACATTATAACTCAGAAACATGATTGGATTAGAAAAGTCTAATGGCATAGACATGAGTTAGGATGTTGTTGCAATAAGTAATGGAAGAGTCGACAAAAGCCTTAACTTATGCAATACCAATAGAGAAACGTACAGGTTTGTGAATGTAGAATTGACTGCGCATCAACCAGTGTAAGGCGGAGGGGAAGCAGCCAGAAAACATGAAAGTAGATTTAGACCAGAGAGATATGCTAGACACGGTGCTTCCATGAATGTATAGGGCATGACAGAACACTGGTTTCATACATACAGAGCTCATAGAGTCCGTTTGTGACATGAAATGTATGAGGGATTTGTGAAAATCCAAACAGTAATGTCAAACACAGTTGCAATTATGGGTCATGAAGTTCAAGAGAGAATCTAAAGAGAAAATATGTATTATCACTATCCTATATACTAAAAGCCCAATATGCTAAGTGTCTGGTCATCTGGTCGTCCAACTCAACCAATCAAAGCATAATATGCTAATGATATGCTAAGGTTGCTCAACTGCTCCCTATGTTGTGCACTGACCACCAGGGGACAGACTCTCTGACTGGTAGGTTAGCTTGTTGCTGGGATCTGGCCGATTGGGAGCTGAGTGAAAGGGGCTGGATATACCCTAGAGACCTCCCGTTGCCCCTCCTCGTATGGCCAATCTCCTGCATCCCTCCCTGGCCCCAATTGTGCACCTGTGTGTTCCCTCAGCCTGTTCTGCACCCTCCCGAAATCTGGGACCCCTCGGGGAATGTTGGAGAGCCAGTTTTGGCCTGATCCTGCTCAACACAGGAGCTGCCCCCTAGAGATCAATGCTCTCATCCAGAAGCTGGGCTCATGGCTAACTAGCACAACGGCGGTGGTAGGGGCCTCTCACACCTCTGTGGAAGCACTGAGGATGTCCAACTGATGGATCGGGCCTAAGCCATTAGTCAGGCATCCTGTGAGGGTTCCTGGACTGTGAGAGGGCACAGACTGGGCTGAGGGACCACCCCCTGAGTGCATGAATTTCATGCACCGGGCCTCTAGTATAGGTAATCAGTGAAAGATGGCCGGGGTTGGGTAGTTCAGTTGGTTAGAGCATCATCCTGATACACCAAGGTTGTGGGTTTGATCCCTGGTCAGGGCACATACAAAACTTAACCATTAAATGCATAAATAAGTGGAACAACAAATTGATCTCTCTCTCTCTCTCTCTCTCTCTCTCTCAAATAAATAAAATAAGTATATATATTTTAGAAAATAGGTGAAAGGTGGAAGTGAATTCGATCCATTACAGAGAACTTGTAGGTCTCTGTAGAAGAGAGGCATCTGGGGAAATGAGCATTTAAAGAGAGTCTTGACTCTCTTCCATCCACTCATTCATCTCTCCCAAGGTTTAGGTGCCCACAGGAAATAGGTCCTAAATAGCATAAGAACTTTTACAGCATTTTTTTCCCATCCGAAATGACTGTCAAGTCTGGCCCCACAGCGGAAAGTCTTAATTTTGTATCAGAAAGCAATGGATCCCAGGAAGCACGGAGCGGGCAGAGGTGGCTGGCCCACATGAGTTTAGCTTTGTTTCCCTGACCCTCAGGAGCTGAAGAGTGGCTGAATAAATGGGCAGCATTCTCCCATTCAAGGCACGGAAGTACCTCAGGGTGAAGCTAAATCTTAATAGCCTCACAGGGAACTGATAAGCTACTGCCATCCTTTTTAAGCTCACAGCCCCCTGGCACAGTCTTCAGCTACTCTCAGCATTGCTGCCAATGACGTATGGTCGCAGCTGAACTGGAGTCCGAAAGAGTAACCATGAAAAAAATACTAGCACATCTCACTGAAGCCAGAACAGGAGAAGGAAGCACAGAGAGAACACTTATTCTAAACCTCCAAAGAAATCCTGGCGACAGGGAAAATTCTTGAACACAGAAAATACAGCTCAAAGTGTCGTGTGTAACGATTAATGGAGAATTGTTACAAAAAGAACATGAATAGAAGTATATCTCAAAACTACAAGAAAGGGAAGAAAAAATAGTTTTGAAAACTGAAGTTAGAATTGAATATAGATACTGCATAATGACATACAGAAATTTTATAAAAAGAAATAAGTACTCACCAAAAAATGCAGTGGAATAAAATTTATAATCTACAGGAGGGAAACCATTTCAAACCAGATTTTATGTTGCTATGAAATTATTCAGTAACAACTCTACCCAGTTTGCTTATCCAACTTCCTAGTTACTAATAGATGTCCAGAGAGACTATTGTACTACTAGGAGGCACAATTGTACAACAAAAAAATGAAATTAAATTTATACTAATGCAGAGCAAGGGACAACAAGCCTAAAACAGCTGATATAACACCTCCACACAATACAACTAAAATAAATAGGAAGAAATAACACAACAGAGAGGAGGATTTGGGGGAAAGGAAATAGAAGAGGAAGACAAGAAAGGCAATGAGAGTCCCCATTGGAGTTTTCTGATCTTGTCGCTAAGTTTTAAAAGTCTAGGTTAAAGATTCCAGAAAAGACACAAATGCCTACTTGAACTATTACCAAACTTTTTCTCATTTCCATTTTGTTATGCCTCCATTAATCACCCTACATAATAAAAGGCTAATATGCAAATTGACCGAATGTCAGAATGACCAGTCGCTATGATGCGCACTGACCACCAGGGGGCAGATGCTCAATGCAGAAGCTGCTCCCTGGTGGTCAGTGCACTCCCACAGGGGGAGTGCTGCTCAGCCAGAAGCCAGGCTTACAGCTGGCAAGTGCAGCAGTGGTGGCAGGTTCCTCTTCTGCCTCCATGGCAGTGCTAAGAATCTCAGTGGGACATTTCTCAAGGCCTCCCAGACTGCTAGAGGGTGAAGGCAGGGCTAAGGCTAAGGGACTTGTGCGCCATCCTCCACCCCACCCCCCCACCCCCCCCGCCTGCCCATGAATGCACAAATTTCGTGCATCGGGCCTCTAGTTTATTATAAAGTATTCTCTTCGTTATAATTCTAAGGCTCTATATCAACTAAAAAAATTGGGGGGAGGGTAATAATTTGATTACAGTATTGTTGAGCGATTTGCCCAATTTATTGCTTTTTTTCTTGGCTCTTAGAATTTTACCAGTGCCTATGTAATTGATGCAGACTATAAGGTTCCTCTTTCTCTTATATTTTTATTTTGTTCATTTGAAGTCATCTTGGTGCTGGCTTTAATGTTGATTAAAGAATGTGGACTCATCCTAACTTTTGGTATGTGAATAAAGCCGATTATTTTTTTCTTCAGGAAAAAAGAAAGAAATGACAGTTAAAGTGTTTCCATAATGGCTAATTGAAACAAGAAATCTACTCTGTCTTTCTCATTATGCCTGAGTCTGTTCAGTTTTTGTATGGCGTGATTATCAGTTCTCTTGGGCGCCTGTCTTATCGGGTGACAAATGGAAGAATATGACAGTCTCGATATGACACTTTAGCTAGTCTGTGCACAGGCATGAGCTGTCTTATTATAAAAAGATAGCTGACATCGCAAGTGTTTGATGTGCTCCTGGAATTCAGAAATATTCAACACTTGGGGCACTTCAAAAGGCACGAGTAAAAAGTTTTACATTTTTAATCAGAAGCAATAAGAAATGTTTTAATAATTCGTTCAGAGAAGGCATGGGAAATAGAACATTTCAGAGGAGTAATAGGAAATTTTGGTGAAAGTTTTTTTTTGTTTTTTTTTTTTTTTTGGAGGGACTTGGACTAGTGTGCATTGTGGGGAATGCCACGCTACAATAGGCTGGTTCCTGAATTAAAGGAGACATTTAAAAATATTAGCCATGATGTCATTTTATTAAATCTTTATTATTTTTAAAAATATATTTTATTGTTTTTTTTACAGAGAGGAAGGGAGAGGGATAGAGAGCTAAACACATCGATGAGAGAGAATCGTCAACCAGCTGCCTCCTGCACTCGCCCTACTGGGGATGTGCCCGCAACCAAGGCACATGCTCTTGACCAGAATCAAACCTAGAACCCTTCAGTCTGCAGGCCCGACGCTCTATCCACTGAGCCAAACAGGTTTTGGCAGTTTTATTAAATCTTTAACAGGAAAGAAGTTCTGTCTAACCAGGTTCCCATCCTGGGTGTCCTAGTGCACAGGGCATTGTGTGGCCAGCATTTGGACAGGGGCAGTGGTTCCGGGTGTGCCTTCCCGGTGGACACTAGAAGCCATGTCCACCCTATGCTCTTCCGGTGCTTGTCCTCCAACATGGTGATGGGTGCTTTCCTCCAGCTCTTGACATTCCCATCCTCCCATGTTTAGTCACTTTGTCAAAAGAAAGCAGAGCCCCACCATGGCGGCTCAGTGGTTGAGCATCGATCGACCTGTGAACCAGGAGGTCACGGTTCGATTCCTGGTCAGAGCACATGCCCGGGTTGTAGGCTCGGTCCCCAGTGTGAGGTGAGCCGGAGGCAGCCAGTCTATGAGTCTCTTTCATCATTGATGTTTCTATCTCTCTCTCTCTCCCGCTCCCTTCCTCTCAGAAAGCAATAAAAACATATATAAAAAAAAAAAAGAAAGAAAGAAAGAAAAGGAAGCATAGAAGCATGGAACAGACTGTGGAATTTTAGAGGGAAGGCAGAGGAGGGTGGATGGGTGAGAACAGATCAGTCAGAGACCTTGTATGTGTATAAGCATAACCCATAGACACAGACAATGGAGTGGGGGAGGCCTGGGGCATGGGTCAGGGACAGGCTATAAGAGGTCAATGGCAGAATAAAGGGGGCATATGTAATACTTTCAACAATAAAGATTTTTTAAATTTAATTTTATTTTATTGATTTTTTTACATAGAGGAAGGGAGAGAGATAGAGAGCTAGAAATGTCCATGAGAGAGAAACATCGACCAGCTGCCTCTTGCACACCCTCCACCAGGGATGTGCCTGCAACCAATATACATGCCTTTGACTGGAATCGAACCTGGGACCGACGCTCTACCACTAAGCCAAACTGGTTTCGGCAAGATTTTTTTTTTTTTTTAAAAAGGGAAGCGAAATAGATTACTCAGTTGATAGCATCATCATCAGCTCACAGTTAACTGCGTGACTGAGGCTGCAGGTGAGTACCATTTGGGCAGTATGGGTAGATCTAGAAATCCTCTATAATAAAAGGCTAATATGCAGATCAACCAAACAGCAGAATGACCGGTCTCTATGATGCACACTGACCACCAGAGGGCAGATGCTCAATATAGGAGTTGCCCCCTGGTGGAGAGTGTACTTGCACAGGGGGAACACCACTCAGCCAGAAGCTGAGTATGCAGCCTCTCCCACCTCTGTGGCAGAGCTAAGGATGTCTGACTGCCTAAAACAGTGGTCGGCAAACTGTGGAATGTGAGCCTTGGTTTGCTGCTCTGTTGACTAATGAGTTTGCCAACTGCTGGCCTAAACCATCAGTCAGACATCTCCCAAGGGCTTCTGGACTGCGAACAGGCACAGGCCAGGCTGAGGGACCCCCCTGAGTGCATGAATTTCGTGCACTGGGCCTCTTGTACACGGATAAAAGAAATTATACAGCAGCCATTAATGCAGCCAGTGGCTCTGTGTAGGGCTAACCCTTTGCTCACCCATCCTGGCAACAGATGGGTTTGTGAACTCGGTCCCATTAGCTCAATTGTGGGTTAGAGCCTCCAAGTCTTTGGTGGATTCGGTCTACTGTTTCCCTGCTTATTCCATCAAAGGAGAGAGAACACACCTAGCCGGAGGGGTAGCTTGAATTGGCAGGATCATCAACCATAGAAATGGTTTGGGGTCAATAATAAGAAAGCCATGCGGTAATAGACCAGGTGAGTGTACCTTTGCAATTAGCAGTCACTGTTTCACAGGGAGACACAATATGGGCCAAGGAATCTCTCCTAATCCCATTTCTCCCAAGACTTTGTTATATTAAATTTAGCCACTCAAATAACTCCTCCTTCTCCATATTCATTTCTGTGGGATAGCTGGCAAAATTGTTGCTGAAAATCACCATGAAACCTACTAGTTGTTGTCTTCAATATATTTTAATTTACTTCAGAGAGGAAGAGAAAGAAACATCAATACTGAGAAAGAATCACTGACCAGCTACCTCCTGCCCACCCCACACTGGGGATCTAACACACAACCCTGGCATGTGCCCTGACTGGAATTCCAACTGTGTGACTTCCTGGTTCATAGGTCGATGCTCAACCACTGAGCAATGCTGCCAGGGCAAAACACTATTAGTTTTAAGATGATTGACATGAGCTCCAAAAAAGTAGTCTTTGTATTTTGGACTTGGATCTAGACGAATTTTTGGCCATTGCATTTTAAAGTCTGCGGTCCCCTTAAGCAGATTCAATAAGTAAAAGGCAATGCAATGTGATTGCAATTCACAGAATAAACAATCAAGAAAATAAAAGCTCTCCCCGTGTTTGACTTCTCCTGTTTGCTTTCATTTCTACGATAAACACAGGAAATGCTGTCCCACATGGCATTAATTTTTTAAAAAAATAATTATTGATTTTTTACAGAGAGGAAGGAAGAGGGATAGAGAGTTAGAAACATCGATGAGAGAGAATCATCCATCAGCTGCCTCCTGCACACCCCCTGCTGGGGATGTGCCCGCAACCTAGGTACATGCCCTTGACCAGAATCAAACCCGGGACCTTTCAGCCTGCAAGCCTATGCTCTATCCACTGAGCCAATCCGGTTTAGGCCATGGCATTAATTTTTATGCAAAGCAACAGGAAAGAACCTGTGGCTCCAGACTTCCCGAAAATGCTATGCCTCTGGTGCGGACAGTGGCCTCTGACATTGTCACCAGGATGCAGCCAGCCAGCCACAGCCCTAACCAGTTGAAAGCTGTATTGTTGTTTGTGATGCCCTGTGGCAGAGAAGTCTTCCTGTTGTCATTATTGACATTAAATGCATCAGAAAACTCTTAGCCAACTCCTGTGGAATAATAAGATCCTAGAGGTTGCCCTGACGGGTTTGGCTCAGTGGATAGAGCGATGGCCTGCAGACTGAAGGGTCCCAGGTTCGATTCCTGTCAAGGGCATGTATATTGGTTGCGGGCACATCCCTGGTAGGAGGTGTGCAGGAGGCAGCTGATTGATGTTTCTCTCTCATCAATTGTTTCTAACTCTATTTCTCTCCCTTCCCCTCTGTAAAATAAAAAGCAATTATATATATATATATATATATATATATATATATATATAATGCTATAAGTTTTGCATAATGAAGTCTATGGTTACCATTTATGTACCATCATCAGTTACAGACTTCCCAATTGAAGCTTTTATAAAAATGTCTGTTTTTTAAATGTATATATATTTACATATATATATATACACACACATATATATATTTATGGGATAGATAGATATAGATATAGATATAGATATAGATATAGATATAGGTATAGGTATAGGTATAGGTATAGGTATAGGTATAGGTATAGGTATAGATATAGATATGGTTCTTTGCCATAGAGTTTCTTGCAATTGCTGTGATTTGAAGCTATGTTCCTTATGGCAGAAATCAAAATAGCAATCTGTAGGAGTGAGCTTATAGATTTGGCCTCTCCAAGACCAGTCAACAGCCAGGCATTTAAATCCCATGGCAACCACGGTTTAGGCACAAAGGAGTCCAGATGCTCGTTAGCGACATTGTTGTGCCAGAATCGTGTCCAGTTTACCTTATTCCATAGCACCCTGAATGGACGCTTTAATCACCTACGAAACCTCTCTTTTCTAGGCCCGGATGTACTTTCGTGTTTTGATGGGTGCTCAGAGGGCATGCAGCATCTGTCTCAGTAGGGCTGCCTGGGGCTGGTGGGTGGTGTGCCTGTGTGTTGTTTTGATGGAGGATAATTTATGGGGCGTGGGGAAAAATAGGTCGGTCATTGTCACCGGGCCTGGACTCATGGTGGCAAGGACAAGTGCAAATTGCACCAAAGCAATTGCTCTCCAAGAACGCTCTGTCTGTTTTGTCCCCAATCAAATGTGACTCCGTCTTTTGTGCTTCTCTCCTCCAACCTTAATAGCCTATTTCACATACTCTGTTTTTAAAAATACATTTTTTTATTGATTGCAGAGTGGGAGGGAGAGGGACAGAGAGATAGAAACATCAGTGATGAGAGAGAATCATGGATCGGCTGCCTCCTGCATGGCCCCGACTGAGGATCCAGCCTGCAAACCAGGACATGTGGCATGACCTCTTGGTTCAGAGGTCAAAGCTCAACTGCTGAGCCACACCAGCCGGGCTGCACATACTTTATTTCATCAGCCATGTTTCTCCTTTCTCCTAATTTACATTTCACAGTTATATTGCATATCTTGGGCATGATTTTATGGATATACCTACTAGTAACTTAATATTGTTTGTAATCATCCTCTTTATCCTCATGTTTCAAGGATCACCTCTCTTCCTGAAGTAGAATCTCTAGAGAGTTTAAAAACAAACAAACAAAACGCAATCCTAGGATAAATGATTATATTAGTTAAATGATGGGGAGTGGAGCTAGTGAAAATAGTTTTCAGCATAAAGTCATTTGCATAGATAAATAATTCAACAATCCTTCCCATTGAGTTAGTATTTGATTTGTTTTTTGTACTTTTGAAGTGAAAATATGAGTCATCTTGGCATTGGTTATTTATCATGAACTATTTTAAACTTCCATTAAATGGTTGGAGCAGGTTCAAGAGACATTGACAATGTCAACTGTATTTTAAATCATGATATTAATTGTGTGTAATGCACCAAGGACAGTGTTTATTGTTTTGTAGAGATGCTTAGAAATTTAGCATTGATACGTTCCTGTACTTTTCACTTGAGGACAAAGAGTTTCATAGGTGAATGTGCACTACTCTCACAGCGTTTACTATAAATAATAAAACAATTTTAAAAATTAAAGCCTTTGTTACTGAAATAGGTTTATATCAATATGCCCATTTTATTTTAAAATGCCTCTTGTATTAGCAATGTGTTTGCAAATCGATTTCTAAATTCAATATTAACTCCCAGGAATGTTGCAGGATATAGAACTAGGAATACATCAAAATTGCAGTTTGACATTCAGTGCTTAGTAAAATTGCTGAAATAAGAATGAATGACTGACGGAAACAAATAAATGGTGAGGATATCTTCAGACTCAACATTCCCATTTGAAAGAAACAGGTTATATAATTATATAATTTTTAATTAGTAAATGTAATTAATAATCATCATCTATAATAATAAAAGCATAATATGTGAATTAGATTGGACGTCCTTCCAAACAACCTTCTGGACAAAGCCAGGGCTGTAAGGGAGGCCCGGGTCCCAGGTGCCAGAGGGAAGCCAGCAATGGCAGCAGGGGAAAGGAAGGCCTACTCTTGCATGAATTTTGTGCACTGGGCTTCTAGTATAATATATAATTATATACCAATTGATATTATGTGATATAGTTACCACAAATATTTAATTATAACATATCTAAAATTTATATGTATATATAAAATTGTTTTAGTATCATCATATGAGATAATAATTAATTATACATACATATTATATAATATACATGATTTATGTAATTGCATGTAAGTTACATATATATTTTAGGATCAATATTTTCTAAAACTTTTGTTAGTTCAATAGCTTTCAGTAGATGCAATTGTAAAAGATCCTACACCCCTAGGAGCAGAAACAAGCATACTGCTTTAGGATATAATAGGAACTAATCAACACATGTTTGACTTCTTCAGAAGTCTAATGTAGAGTAATATAAAAATGGGTGGGAATTCCTACTTCAAAGCACTAATAAATTAATACTTGGAATAAAAGCCAGCTCATTTGGTCTTCAAAGTATAGGCACAAGCACATTTATAGAACTATTTATTGTTCATGACAATGACCCCAGATAGAACTCCATTCTAATAGACTTGTAGAGCAATTTAGGCCAATTAAATTGTAACTTTATTGCATTATGGGGGGAGGGGAGAGAAAGAGAGGGAGAGAGAGGGAGAGAGAGAGAGAATGGGGATGCATTAGATTGATCAAGGCAAGTAAAGTTTCAAACACTGACATATGGAGGTTAGAAAGCCAGTGTGATTTCTGAATAGGCATTTGACTTATGAGTTGGAGATTCAGGTCCCAACTCCAGCTCTCATGTCCTTACATGATACCCTGTGGGCTCTGGTGACCTAGTTCATGTATGAATGGTGAGGCCAGGTGAGGTTTAGAAATGTACATAGGCTGGCCCTGCTATATTTTCTTAGAAGTTCCCATTAAAAAAAAGTTTAATAAATAGACATCAGAATTGTTTTGTAATAAAGATTTCTAACTAAAAAGGAAATAGTTACTCATTTTTGAATGCCTACTATGTGCCAGATGCTCTGTGAAATTCTGAATAGGAACCTTACAGTTAAATAAGTAAAGTTAATGTAAAGAGAGGATTGCAGAGTCATTTTATCATTGCCACAATGAAATGTAAAGAAGACTTTATGATAAGATAAATGCGTAATGCCGGGACCGGTTTGGCTCAGTGGATAGAGCATCGGCCTGCGGACTGAAGGGTCCTGGGTTCAATTCTAGTCAAGGACATGTGCCTTGGTTGCGGGCACATCCCCAGTGGGGGGTGTGCAAGAGGCAGCTGGTCGCTGATTTTCTCTCACCGCTGTTTCTAGCTCTCTGTCCCTCTCAATTCCTCTCTGTGTAAAATCAATAAAATATATTTTAAAAAAAATAAATGCATAAGGTATTGAAATACCACAAATGCTGTGAGTCCTCAAGTGAAAAATGCAAGAACTTGCCGAAACCGGTTTGGCTCACTGGATAGAGCATTGACCTGGGGACTGAAAGGTCCAGGTTCGATTCTGGTCAAGGTCATATACCTTGGTTGTGGGCACATCCCCAGTAGGGGGTGTACAAGAGGCAGCTGATCGATGATTCTCTCTCATGGATGTTTCTAACTCTCTCTCCCTCTCTTCTTCCTCTCTGTAAAAAATCAACAAAATATATATATTTTTTAAATGCAAGAGCTAAAGTTCCTTTCATCCCCACACAATAATAAGCATTGCACTTGATGTAATACACAGTTAATATCATGATTTAAAATATGGTTGACATTGTCAATGTTCCTTGAACCTGCTCCAACCATTTAATGGACGTTTAAAATAGTTCCTGATTGCCATGCGGGTACCAGGGTAAGTGGAAGCCGAGCAGGAGAGTTTAGATTTTGCTGTCACTATGAAAGAGGGGATATTTGTGGATTTTTAAACAAAAGAATAAAATACTTAAGTCAGTTTTTAGGTAGTAGCCTGGTCGATAGTTCTGATTTATTGAGGAAAAATGAACCAACAAAAAACAATTCTTGCCGAAACCGGTTTGGCTCAATGGATAGAGCATGGGCTTGGGGACTGAAAGGTCCTGGGTTCGATTCCGGTCAAGGGCATGTACCTTGGTTGCGGGCATATCCCCAGAAGGGGGTGTGCAAGAGGCAGCTGATCGATAACTCTCTCTCATCGATGTTTCTCTATCTCTCTCCATTCCTCTCTGTAAAAAAAAAAAAAAAAATCAATAAAATATATTTTTTTGAAAAGAAAGACAGAAAGAAATACTAGTATAATTTACTTAAAACAACAACAACAACAAAAAAACAACACACCCACAATTCTTAATATGAGTCAAAACTTGCTCTGTACCTAAAGGAGCATGCCCTTGTCATAGCTTGGGTAAATCTGATGACCTTCTGTGAGGGATGCTTTTTAAAAATATATATATATATTTTATTTATTTTTTTTACAGAGAGGAAAGGAGAGGGATAGAGAGCTAGAAACATCAATGAGAGAGAAACATCGACCAGCTGCCTCCTGCACATCCCCTACCAGGGATGTCCCCGCAACCAATGTACATGCCCTTGACGGGAATCAAACCCAGGACCCTTCAATCCGCAGGCCAATGCTCTATCCACTGAGCCAAACCGGTGTCGGCTGTGAGGGAAGCTTTTGACCAAAGCAAGCATCCTTGATTCCCAGGAGACTTATGCCTGGCCCAAGGGAAGAAAGTGGGACGAAAGACAAAGGGAGTCACCTGCCTGCTTTGTGTCCAGAGGTGTGGATGGTTGCTGGGGGTCAGATCCTGGACCATTCAGTAATGTTTCCTGTCCAATGTATTCTGTCCTTCTGTGACAACTCCATTGAACCCAGAGAGCATGGTCAAGTCTGACTTACATAATAAAGTTGGTGTGTTTTTTTTGGACAGGTAACAGAAACACGGACGGGTCCCCTGGGCTGCAGTAACTATGACAACCTAGATTCTGTCAGCTCCGTTCTGGTCCAGAGTCCTGAGAATAAGATTCAGTTGCAAGGTATGTAAGTAACGTTCACTCTACATGGGCCTCCATGGCAACTCTCCCATCGCGATGACTTTCTTCTTTGCGTTATCAGCCCTGTGCGCAGTGCTGGGCTTTTCAAATTCTCCTAAAAGGCCAGCTTCCTACATTTTGAGCAGATACGACCATTCTAGACAAGATGAAGGAAATGTCAAAATTCACTGTACTTCTTAAGTGATCTGTGGCGATTGAAGATTTTTCATGGTAGTATTTTTCTTCCTTATAGTTCTCACCGTAGCACTTTTTTCATAGGTCTGCCTGAGCTTTGTATTTTCTTCTTTTTTTTAAAAAAAAAAATATTTTTTTTATTGATTTCAGAGAGGAAGGGAAAGGGGAAAGAGATAGAAACATCCTTGATGAGAATCATTGATCGGCTGCCTCCTGCACATTCCCTACTGGGCATGGAGCCTGAAACCCAGGCATGGTTCCCGACTGGAGAATCAGTGACCTCCTGGTTCATAGCTCAACGCTCAACCTCTCACCATGCTGACCAGGCAGCTCTGTATTTTTTCTTGTAGATTCTGTAAAAGTTGTAAACCTATTTATGGTATAATATGAACTGTTGACATTTTAAATATAAATATATATGGCTGTTATGGCTACATTTATCTTCCAACAAACAGGAATGTACTTGAAAAGGCATCTTGACATTTATATCTTTCCACTATAAAGATAGATTTTGTGATAATGCTAGTGATTTGCCATCTTTTTCGATTTGAAATAATTTAATAGAGGGTTTTAAAAAATAATAATTTTTAACAAGTCTATATTGTTTCTGAAATGCTCGTGTGTATGCATATTACTCCTTCATTCAGGCAGGGAAAGGTTATGAATAAACATGCACTAGTTTGAATAAGTCCAGGAAAGACTTGGTGTTGGCACATTGTCTAACTCCTGCCGACTGATCAAAGGAGTAATTCTGAGTTGTTCTTTTCTGGTCTGCCTTCTGTAATTGCATAACTCAGAACTGTATTTACATATTTGGTTTTAAATAAAAATGCATTTTTCTCTCAATGCTAATTCTTTGTTTTTATTAAACGTACCTCATAGATAAAGATTTGGCGTCAAACATTGACTTTTTTAATAAAGGAAAGGTAAATGTAAAAATCCAGTTTTACAGTAAATAACAACTATGTATTGGTCAAATTTTCCCTTACTGTTATGTTTATTTTCACCTACTGATCAGTTTGAATGTTTAGGCTTCATATTAAATTTTCCTATGTAGCAATAAATGCTGAAATTGAAACTATATTCTTTAAAACTACTTTTTATTCATTTTAGAGAGGAAGGGAGAGGGAGAGAGAGGTTGAAACGTGATGAGAGAGAATCATTGATAGGCTGCCTCCTGATTGCTCTAGCCAGTGTTGCTCAGTGGATAGAGCATGAGTCCTGGACAGAAGATTCCCGAGTTTGATTCTGGTCAAGGGCAAGTAGGTTGTAAGCTGGATCCCTGACCCTGGGGTGCTAACAAGAGGTAACCAATCAATGTGTCTCTCTCACATTGATGTTTCTCTCTCTGTCTTTCCCCCTCCTTTCCACCATCTCTAAAAATCAATAGAAAATATCCTCGGGGTAGGATTAACAAACAACAACACAAAAGAAAGTACTGAAAACTGTTAGAAATCAAGCTGTGCAGAATAAACACCTGCCTTGCTTTTCAAGGGTACATAGGCTCTATCTGCAATGTAGATTCTACATGAGGGAAAAATAACCAAACATTCTCTCTCTTTTTTTTTTTAAAGATCAATTTTTAAAAATATATTTTATTGATTTTTTTTACAGAGAGGAAGAGAGAGGAATAGAGAGTTAGAAACATTGATGAGAGAGAAATATCGATCAGCTGCCTCCTGCATACCCTCCACTGGGGATGTGCCCACAACCAAGGTACATGCCCCTGATCAGAATTGAACCTGGGACCTTTCAATCCACAGGCCGACGCTCTATCCACTGAGCCAAACCGGTTTCGGCAAAAAAATAACCAAACTTCTCATCAAATAAGCCAGAGAGCCCATCAACTAAGTTCAAAACACAAAATCAGATAGCCTAAGAGATAGAGCACATCTGTAATTACTGGGATTCTTGCACAGTGCATGGAGTCAGCATAGGTGCAAAGAGTTATAAATATTTGCGATTTTGTGGAGTTAGATATTATTTTCCAGGATGGTGTTCAACATACATGAATCCATATCTCCATATACTGAGTTTGTTGTTGTTGTTGTTGTTGTTGTTGTTGTTTTACCTTTTTGGCTATCTATATATATAAAAGGCTAATATGCATAATGTCCCCTCAATCACTCGCTATGATGTGCGCTGACCACCAGGGGGACAGCACGGAACAAAGGAAGGCCCAGATGGGTCCTTACCACTGGCCAGGCCCAGGGACCCTACTTGCATGGGGCCTCTAGTTGTAAATATGTGTTAAGCTTTTTTTTTTTTTTCTTCATCAAAGCAAACCTGTCTGCCGTGTTTGTTCTTTAAGGCCTGCAGGCACTGCTCCCGGACTACCTTCAGGAGCGTTTTGTCCAGGCAGCCCTGAGCTACATCGCCTGCAACTCCGAGGGCGAGTTCATCTGCAAGGACAATGACTGCTGGTGCCAGTGTGGCCCCAGATTCCCAGAATGCAACTGCCCCTCCATGGACATCCAAGCCATGGAAGACAATCTGCTTCGGATCACCGAGACCTGGAAAGCCTACAACAGCGACTTTGAGGAGTCAGGTAAGAACCGGGTTTTAATGCCTCGTTGTCACTTCGCCCAAGGAACTGCTGTGCTGGAAAGAGCATGTTGCCTGTTTGGAAGAACTATTACATTTTTTTTTAAATTTTATTGATTATGGTATTACATAATTGTCCTCATCCCCCCATTTCCATCCCAAACCCCTCCCCAAATGTGCCCCCCCCAACCCCCTGTTGTCCATGGCCACCGGCCAGGCCCATAGGCATGTACACAAGTCCTTTGGATGATCTCTGCCCCTTACCTGCCACCCTCCCCTGCTTTCCCTCTGAGGTTTGAGAGTCTGATCTCTGCTTGTCTTTCTCTGGGCCCATTTGTGTTCATCAGTTTATGTTGTTCATCATTTCCTCTAGATGTGTGAGGTCATGTGATCCAAGAAATACCCTTGTAAGAACCAAAAACTGCCTCTCAGCATAATTTTTACTTTCTTGGGATGGATTTTCCTTACATTTTCTTCTTCTTCTTCCAAATGGACATGGGGTTGCTTTCATTGATGGTTATTTGGTATTTCATGGAAAACACATGTGGTGCTGTGTGTCTTTCTGTGTGTTTTCGGCATTGGGACCGAGCCTGCTTTTGAGCTCACAGGTGCTTCATCTTGTTGCTTTCATCAATATAAGAATTGATTGTGTGACATCTCTGATACCTCACTGGAATTTTCCAGTGGTCCCTGAGTTTTCTGACACCTTCCCTGGTTCTGTGAATTCGCTGGGCACACGATCTTCATTCCCCAGTGACTACAGACAACAGTTTGACCAGCTACTTCCACACAAGGAGGATTGCCCTCATGCCAGCCTCTGCTAGAGTGTCCTGGACACACCCACCATCCACCACATCAAAGTCTTAGCTTTCCTCAGCACAGTCCCCCCCCCCCTCTATTTCCAGCCCCCATTGCTGTCTTAAGCCAAGATCAGCTTGGCAGTGCTGTAATAGCAAACTCATGCTCTATCCACTGAGTCAATGTTCAGCTTTCATACTAATATATCAAAACCAATTTGGTTTTCATTTCTGTTTGCTCTCAGATATAAACTCCATTCATTTCTTGTTCAGACACAAGTCCACACAGGTGAACGGGAGTCTGCATTGCCCTGTTCTCATCTAGATTCAGGCTGAAGAAATGTTCTTTCTGGAATGATTCAGGGATGAAGGCAGTAGAAAGAAAGCAGTAAGTCACTGCTGGCTCTTACTTGACTTGCCAGGAATTCATTACGATCACTTTTTATGTTCCAGTCTCATTTCAAAGGAGACAGAGAGGTGCCATTTTGCGGGGTGCCTGGAAGAGAAGATGACCCAGAATGTTGGTGGACAGCCAACGTGCCAACCAGTATTGTTTTTTTAGAAACAGGCAACTAAAAACATCATATTCTATGTCATCTCACCACGTGATCTTAGGTGGGAATATGTGATTTAGTCTTGGTATCTGTAGTTTCATAATCTGGGAAAGGCAATGTGGAGACACATTCAACCTACTGTAGCCATCATTTTGTAAAAACTAAGTAGTTGAGCATCAGATAAACAAACTTTATTAGTAGCAAGCCATGTGCTCATTCATAAGTCATTTAATCTTTTAAAATGTCTGCTATCTCATTTGTTATTCAGATACCTTATTTAGCTTAGAGGAATTAAGCTCAATTCGAAATTAACCACCACATATAGTAGTAATATTGCATCCTCATGAGTGAAGATCTTTGGCCATCACGTGCTTATATTTATAGCATAACTGTTTTATGGGGATTGGTAATTAGAATATAGGAGTGAGCTTTAGCCCTAACCGGTTTGGCTCAGTGGATAGAGCCCAGGCCTGTGAAATGAAAGGTCCCAGGTTCGATTCTGATCAAAAACATGTACCTTGGCTGCGGGCATGTCCCCAGTGGGGAGTATGTGGGAGGCAGCTAATCGATGTTTCTTTCTCATCGGAGTTTCTAACTCTCTATCCCTCTCCCTTCCTGTCTGTAAAAAAATCAGTAAAATTTATATTTTTTTAAAAAAAGAATAATACAAATCTCCAAAGAAGATTCTCGAAATATCTATGTAAGTTTTAATTTACTGTGATAATCTGCTCAGTGGCTCTACTGAAATTTACAGGTATTCCCAGCACGAGTCAATGTTCAGCTTTCATACTAATATATCAAAACCAATTTGGTTTTCATTTCTGTTTGCTCTCATTGGTCAGTGTGTCTGCTCTAATTCATCAATGCCTGGCTGTATCCTATTTAATGTATTATGAATATCACCTTTGCCATCACCAAATTTTATCCTGTATTTTAATTAATTTCCTAACATCATCTGAAGGAAGATGGCTGAAGAGTCAGGCAGTTGTCTTATGCAAGGAGTCATGATTTAGCTCCCAATGGGATTTCTGCCAAACGCTATCTGCCACCTCTCCTCTTTGCCTGATGTATTTCCGTTCCCAGATCAGGGCCGATGTCCCAAATACCTGTAAAGGGTTGAATGTTTTCTTGAGGGCAGCAAACAGCATATTTATTTTTTATTTTTACTTAATTTTACTAATTTCAGAGAGGAAGGTAGAGGGAGAGAGAGAGAGAGAGAGAGATAGTTAGAAACATCAAAGATGAGAGAGAGTCACTGATTGGCTGCCTCCTGCATGTCCCCTACTGGGGATGAAGCTCACAACTCAGGCTTGTGCCCTGACCTGGAATCGAACCTTGACCTCCTGGTTCATAGGTTGACACTCAACCACTGAGCAACACTGGCCAGGCCAGAGTATTTCATTTTATCATTACATGAAAACTAGTAAACTGCTCTCTATCTAGTAGGCACATTGTGATATACAATTGATTGATGAATGGGATCAAATATATGCACAGCTGTGCTTGATCTTTTCAACTGGCATGTTCAAAGGGGAAGCACTAAGAACCAAAAATACTTCACCTGTTATTGTTTTGTTTGTTTAGCTAAGGATTGTGGGGGATTTAGCTGGGGGGGGGGGGGAGGGGGATCTTTTTTTTTTCTATTGCTCAGATCTGAAGAGCATGAACAATAAGGCGATTGATTAGATATAGTGCTTTTTCCATTACTTTGAATGCATTTATTGAGAAAAGTTGTCTCTCTATAGATGTTTGTTTTAATGCTATCAGAGCTGGTTGGTATTCGGATCCATAATTTGGTCAACTGTCAAGGTTAGTTGGAAACAAGTCATTCATCACTTTGATTCAGTATCACCAAACTTACATAAATGGGACTTTATTCAGTGTTTTATTTTTATTTCTTTCTGTGTTTTAATGTCAGGGTTTTTTGTTTGTTTGTTTGTTTTGTTTTTAATGTAGACAAACTATGGCAGTGGTTGGCAAACTACAGCTTGCTAGCCACATGCGGCTCTTTGGCCCCTTGAGTGTGGCTCTTCCACAAAATACCGCGGCCTGGGTTAGTTTATTTTGAAGAAGTGGCATTAGAAGAAGTTTAAGTTTAAAAAAATTGGCCCTCAAAAGACATTTCAGTCTTACTGTTGATATTTGGCTCCGTTGACTAATGAGTTTGCCGACCACTGAACTATGGTGAAGGAAGATTAAGGACTAATATTATATATTCAGAGCATTTTTACATGTGTGCATATATGACACACTGACACAGACAAGAGCATGCATATAGCATCCGCCACGTGGGCCAGTCACAGAGTCTCCTTTCATGTTTGCTATCTTGCTAGTATGACTTAGCAATGAGCCCTGAGGAGGAAATGGCTCTTCTGCTGGCAGCAGTCATCACCTCCTTTAAGGAGCTGACAAAGTGTGAGCAGAAAGATCTGGAAGTTAATTGGCAGCTAAACAAGTGTGTGGCGTTATGTCAGATCGTCAGGTAGCTGTGCTCTGTGAACTCTGAGCAAATATCTCTCTGGAAGGTTGGCCACATTTGTCGCCCTGACTCTGCAGGATAACACCCCCCCCCTCCCCGAGGAGTGAGACCAATGTCCCCAAGCACCACGGGAGCTCCAGGACGTGTCTCACCTCATAAAACAGGGGCCCTCGTGTCCAGTTTGTCCAACCTCCTGCCTGGTGGCGAACCCTCTGCTCTACATAGAGTGGAGCTGGTTATTTCAATCCTGTTTGCAGGGATGGGAGCTCTGTGATCACAAAGCTCAGGAGCAGGAGTTGGAGCCCTGTTCTTAGAAGGTGACTCTTGCCCTGGCTGGTGTGGCTCAGTGGATAGAGCATCAGTCTGCAGACTTAAGGGTTTTGGGTTTGATTCCGATCAAGGACAGTATATAAGTTGGAGGTTCCCCATCCCTGGTCATGGTGCGTGCAGGAGGCAACCATCCATGTGTCTCTCTCACATTGATGTTTCTCTCTGTCTCTCCCTCTCTCTTCCACTCTCTTTAAAAATCAATGGGAAAATGTCCTCAGGTGAGGATTAACCAAAGATAATAGAGAGAGATGACTCTTGTTTATTTTGAAATTGTATTTATTCCTCACTTTTCATGCAAAAGTAGCATGATGCTGCCGTGTGCTGAAATATTTGTGGCTCTAACCTTTGTCCAATATGTGGTCTTCTTCTCCATATGCATGCAATGTCCACTCCCTCCTCCAGGGGGCAGCCTTCAGGTGTTTGCATAATTCTTCCACCTCCCCTGTGTGTGTGTTAACAAATCCCATATTCCCACTCTCTCAGGTGACCCTTATTTCTAACCCATTGACCTTCCTTGTAACCCTCTTGGAATAATTTTGGTTTTTTACTGGAATTCAAAAATAAAACATAGTGCTATTAATGGGGATTCTTTAATGCTATAGAAAACGATTGTCTTTATTCTATATACTATGCAGACTAAGAATCAATTAACTTTTTGGCAGCTGTGTCATTGTTCAGACACATTGAGTTATGATAAAAAAATTTTTTTTAAATAGCCCAGCTGGTGTGGCTCAGTGGTTGAGGGTTGACCCATAAACCAGGAAGTCCTGGTTCAATTATTGGTCAGGGCATCATGTGCCCAGATTGCTGGATTGATCCCCAGTGGGGGAGCATGTAGGAGGCAGTAGATCAATGATTCTCTCTCATCATTGATGTTTCTCTTCCTCTTCCTTCCTCTCTGAAATAAAATAAAATAATAAAATAAAAATAAAGGGAATACTCAAATACTCCCACAGCAGAACAATAAAACTTGATTAAAAATGTTTTTTAAAGATTTTTTCACATAGTCTGCTGGTAATTCAGATCCCCTCTTTTTTATTTTTATTTTCTCTCTCTCACATACACACAGACACACACACAGAAACACACACTCTCACACACACACGCACACACACACACACACACACTTTTCTCTCAAGTAAATGCTGACATTCCCTTGTTTTCACATTTCTGCCTTTGTTGCACTCTGAGTTTTTTTGGAATCCAATTCCACCATGGACTAAAAATAAAGTCTTTTTCGGTTTCTTATTACTCATTGGCTTTCATTTGTTTATTGATTTGTTGATTTTGGCAATAGAGGGCCGATAGTAGAACCCAGTCCCAAGGCACACTACGGTTTCCCAGGAATGAGTAAAAATATTCCATATCGATTTAATTTATTTATTTATTGATTGATTGATTTTATTGATTTTTTTACAGAGAAGAAAGGAGAGGGAGAGTTAGAAACATCGATGAGAGAGAAACATCAATCAGCTGCCTCCTGCACATACTGAGGATGTGTCTGCAATCTGGGTACATGCCCTTGATAGGAATCGAACCTGGGACCCTCCAGTCCGCAGGCCGGCGCTCTATCCATTGAGCCACACCAGCTCAGGCTCCATATCGATTTTAGCAACTCACTTGGTCCACTTGATTCTTCTGCCCAAAATAACATCCAATTTTATTTCGAATTTATACCAAACTGAAATGATATCTGTATGCCCAAGCATTTTAAGATGTTTTTTTTTCTTCCAGAAAAAGGGTGTTTTTTTTCATGTAATATAATTAACAATCCTATTTAAATGCCCTCAAGTGTATGATAAATGGCAATTTGCAATAAATTCAGCTACTTCTGAAGGGATATTCTTATTTCTGTGCAAAATGTCCACCGGTGTCTCAGTTTAAAATTTATTCCAAAATGTGCCACTAGCTGCCAGAGATGAAACACCAGCGTGTCCTGAGTTTCTCTCCATGATCATTTTTTTCTCTTTCCTGCTATCTTCCTTCGTGTTAAAGTGCATGCTCACATTTGAAAATTCTCAGCTGAAATACAAGGTATTTACCATCAAGAAGGTCTCCGAGGAGCAAGTACATCTGCTCAGCCTGTCAAACAATGCGGGAACTTCCCGGCGTTTTTTAAAAATTCCGAGTCAGCTTTGATGAGAACATTCTAGGACGTGCAAATCCTTCCCTGTGGGGTGGAGAGCCATAGAAGGATCTAGTTAGTTGAAGTTGTAAGAAACCGATTTTTTTTTTTTCTTAAAGAGAAATACATCTGTCATGTGTGTCTCTTAAAACGTGTTCTTTGCTCTCTTTTCATCCTAACTCTATCCCATGTTGCCTTAAAGAACCCAAGACAGGTTTACAATGAAGCAGAACATTCTTGAATACATATGTTTTCTTTTTCTTTTTTTGCTCAATGTATTTTATTGATTTTTTTTTACAGAGAGGAAGAGAGGGGGGATAGAGAGTTAGAAACATTGATGAGAGAGAATCATCGATCAGCTGCCTCTTGCGCACCCCCTACTGGGGATGTGCCCGCAACCAAGGTACAGGCCCTTGACCGGAATCGAACCCAGAACCTTTCAGTCTGCAGGCCGATGCTCTATTCACTGAGCCAAACCGGTTTTGGCACATATGTTTTCTTTAATGAATTACCCTGCATTGAAAAGTATTATAGCCATGCCCAGCTGTGGTGGCACAGTGGTTGATCATCGGTCTATGAACCAGGAGGTCATGGTTCAGCTCCCAGTCAGGGCCCATGCCTGCGTTGCAGGCTCCATCCCTGTAGGGGGCGCTCAGGAGGCAGCCAATCTGTGCAGTTTGATTTATAGCACAGGAGAAGGCTAATGCTGTATGCCTCAGCTGGTGACACGCCTAACTAATGACAGCACAGTGACAGGGAGCTGCTGGTAGGCCAGCGGCTTCACAGTGGCCTTTCGTTGTTGTTGTTAATCCGTCTCCTGTTGATTTGTTTATTGTTGAATTTATTATGGTGACATTGGTTAATAAGATGATAGGTCTCAGGTGTATAGTTCTATAAACCATCATCTGCATATATTGCATTGCACCCCAAACCAAGTCTCCTACCACCATTGATCCTCTCTTTACCTTCTTCTACTCTCCCACCTCCCCCCGCCCCCCCTTCTCTCTGGGAACCACTATAGTATTGTCTGTGTCTATGAGGTTTGTTTTGTTGTTTTATTTGTGTAGCTTCCTCCCCCCCACTCCCCCTTAATCCTTTTACCTTTTCACCCAGCCCTGCAGGCCCCTTCCCAGACTGACTCTGAGCAGTGAGTCTGGTCTCTGTGAGTGTGTTTCCATTGTGTTTGTTAACCTAACCCAGTGGTCGGCAAATTCATTAGTCCACAGAGCCAAATATCAGCAGTACAACGATTGACATTTCTTCTGAGAGCCGAATTTTTTAAACTTAAACTTCTTCTAATGCCACTTCTTCAACATAGGCTCGCCCAGGCCGTGGTATTCTGTGGAAGAGACACATTCAAGGGGCCAAAGAGCTGCATGTGGCTCTCGAGCTGCAGTTTGCCGACCACTGACCTAAAGGAGCAGAATCCACTCCCCAGAGGAGCATGACTGCGTTTGGAAGACAGAGTTGGGGGTCAACCATCAGTGGTAGATGGCCATTTCTTTTTTACGGGGTTGGAGTCTAGAGCACTTAGCCACCTGGGACCGGGAATGGCAGAGAGGGGTCACAGGGGAGAATGAGAGTCCAGGGACCTAGCGCAGAAGCTCATCTCCTTCTTGGCAAAGGCTAACAACCATTCCTTGACATGAAATGATTGGGTCTGAGAAACTGAGAACCAATGATAAGTAACAGAGACATGGGTCATGTGTACTGAACACCCACTTAAGAATAACTGAGTGGAAATAGCAAAGCCATGTTTTGAAGAACTTCGGTTACGAGAAGAGGGAAAACCTTAAAGCAGTAGATTAAGGACAAGCAGATTGCAGTGAATATTAGGTGATTGGCAAAGTCGCAAGGTCTATGGTTACGCCAGAGAGAATGACATGAGGAAGAGGAGACTTACCTCAGCAGGAGAGGGGCGCTATGAAGCACGCCATGAGGGCTATGGCCATGGCTGAACTTGGGAGTTGGAGTCTGTCTAGCTTCCTATGGGGCTGGGTAAAGCAATTCTTCCCACGTGTGATACATTGGCTAATTTGAAGTAAAAGGAAAAACTGAAAGTCTTCCTTCCTTCCTTCCTTCCTTCCTTCCTTCCTTCCTTCCTTCCTTCCTTCCTTCCTTCCTTCCTTCCTTCCTTTCTTTTGTGAAAAGCTTTCTTGTTTCATTTGGTCCAGTGCATGGGAGAGGGCTTTTCAGGTAAACACAAGACACCAGGGAGTGCAGAAGGGTCCCCCTCCCCCCCCCCCAAGGCCTCTGGGCCCCACAGGCTCCTGGTTGTGCTTGAAGGGAGCCTTGGAAGGGATACTGGCCCAGCCCAGCCTGGGGCCGCCTGCGGAGGGGAGGCAGGTGTGGCCCCTCTTCCTGATGACCTTCACCTGCAGGAAGTCACGGGGATGCGGGTCTGCACAGGTAGAACCTGGGTCCTTAGTTACAAAGGGCCTGGGTCCGGCTCTTCTTTAAGGCCAAGGCGGCTTCCGTGGCCCTGAGTTGTGCCACTCTGGCCCACTCCTCTCGGGAGGCCTGTGCACGTCTGGAGGAGGATGCGGCCCCTGCACTGGGTTAGCGTCTTTAAGGTGCTCAGGCCCTGGCGCTTCTTCTCCCCCAAATTCAGTGGATTCGGTCCCAGCAGCCTGGAGAGCCACATCCTGCGGAAACAGAAGCCCAGAGAGAGGTGGGTGTGGGGCCCGCAGAGGCAGGGTGCTGGGTGGGTGAGGGGGCCTCCACCTCGGTGGAGGAATAATTCTGAGGAATTTGGGAGCGCGTGGTTGTTTGCAGAAAGGAGTTCAGGCGGAAAGAAAACCTGTGTGTTGGCTGGCCTGGGAGGAGGCTGTGAAGGAGGTGGCTGGTGAGACGCATTGAGGGGCCCCAGGCTGGGAGAAGGGGGGGTGTCCCTATGTCTGTCTGGTCCAAAGGCTGTTGGAGCAGGAGACAGACCCGGACCGCCCAGGGCCCTTGCGCCACTGTTAATTTTTCAATCTTTTTTGGGGGGAAGAGAAGAAAAATCAGATAATTAAATATGATGCATAAAAAGTTCAGCATTCAATTTAAATATTCAGTAGGAACGTAAAGCTTCGGGTTGAGATGGAGCATATGATGTAGGTGGTGGAAGAGCACCAGGTGGGGTCTCACCAAACTTGGGTTCTGCAACCTTGGTGCTGTGCTGGCTGGAGGTGGGTGAGGATCTTAGGGGGACCCCAGAGGAAGGTCTCAATAGGACATTTAGCAGCTTTCTAGGTGTGTCCTTTCAGGGCTATGGTCTCCACTGCTTGGTTGGGGGGCACCAGGGCAGGGGTCGTTACTCCATGCAGCTGGGCCTGCCGTCAACTGTGGCAGGTTCCTTGCTTCTCTGGGCCTGGAGCTGAGATATAACTGAGGCCTAGAGCCCTGGTCGGCAAACTGTGGCCTTCGAGCCACATGCGGCTCTTTGGTGCCTTGAGTGTGGCTCTTCCACAAAATACCACAGCCTGGGCGAGTCTATGTTGAAGAAGTGGTGTTAGAAGAAGTTCAAGTTGAAAAAAGGTGGCTCTCCAGAGAAATTTCAATCGTTGTTCTGTTGGTATTTGGCTCTGTTGACTAATGAGTTTGCTGACCACTGGGATAGATGTTATCTCTCAGGAGGGAAGGTCATGTGAGGTCAAACTGCCTGACCAGCATATACTAGGAAAGGAGAGATCACTTTAAGGGTTTGGTTCTACCCTACAATTGACCTTCCGTTCCTGGCCCATCATCCTTGCTCTGCCCTGTCTGTCTCACCTCCTACTAAGTCATGTTGAAAAATAATTGTAGCCAAAACCGGTTTGGCTCAGTGGATAGAGTGTGGCCTGCGGACTGAAAGGTCCCGGGTTCGATTCCGGTCAAGGGCATGTACCTTGGTTGCCAGCACATCCGCAGTAGGGGGTGTGCAAGAGGCAGCTGATTGATGATTCTCTCTCATTGATGTTTCTAACTCTCTATCCCTCTCTCCCTCTCTGTCAAAAAATCAATAAAATATATATATATTTTTTAAAGAAAAATAATTGTAAACTATCAAATACAATGCAAAGTTCATTTTATTTGAATATTATTTCTGGGTGTCATTGAACCTATCTGTGGGATAAGTGAGCCTCAAATATTCTACATCTTCGCCTCAACTGCTCTGCATCAGAGACTTAGTGATTGCTCATAGCATGCCATTGTGATGCTATGATGTTTGTGACATTGTTGCCCGTGTTGATTGTAGAGACCTAGTGCATACATAATAGTTTTTCTTTTTGCTTTTAAGTTGCATATGGGAAGGGAGTCTGGGGAGGGAAACAAATCATTTGCATGCCGAGAAGTTCCAAGTAACCTTGTACTCATAGCTCCACACGTTGTTCTTACCCAGAGAAGCGACTGGAGAGCTATTTTGAATTATTTATGTTAACCATCTGTTCCCTGCATATCATATCTTCCCGAAAAGAGAGATCCTGTGCCCTTCCGACTTGAGCTACCTACTACTTCTAGATGAGCAGCTGTTTTCTTATCAAAAATCCATACTGAAGCCATTTATCCTAAAACTGGTGAATTCCATTAGTAATTCCAGGGCTCTAGCCGGATGAGTCTGCTTAAATGGCACTCTCTTTAAAAGCAGGTGCTTAAGTGGCTTATCCCAATTCTATCATTTAACAATAGTACTTAGGAAAAAAACACACAAAAACACTCCAGATTTTCTGCTAAAACAAAATAATAGGACTGCTTTCATTTACTGCTACTTTTTGTTAAGAAAACAGCACTCAGTTGTCAGCATATGGTACTTGTATGGGGTTGCTTTGATCAGAGAGTGGTCTCGATCTAAACTGTTTTAAGTGGAATTAACAGTTTTTACAATAGCTTAATGATCATGTTTCTGAAAGGACGCATGTAAATAAAAATGATTTTTGATCACTCTTTTATTAGCACCGGGCCACTGTAACAAATTACCACAAACTTGGTGGCTTAAACAACGGAAAAGGTAGACAATCAAGGTGTCAATCGGGATGGGTGTCCCTCCCTCTGGGTGCTCTAGAGGAGAGAAAAATGTCCTTGCTGTTTCCAACTCTGGTTGCTGCCGGTTTTTCTTGACTTCTGACCCCATCACTCTGACCTCTGCCTCCAAGGTCACCTTCCTCCTCCTCTTGTCATCTCCCTCCACCTCTCCACTGTAAGACCATGGGGATGGATCAGCCAGCATGGCTCTGTGGTTGAGTGTTGACCTGTGAACCAGCAGGTCAGGTCACACACCCAGGTTGGGGGCTGGATCCCCAATAGGGGGTGTGTTCAGGAGACAACCAATGAATGGTGGCTTCCATCATTGATGTTTCTACCTCTTTCTATCACATCCTTTCTGAAATAAAAAAATACTTTTTTTTTAAAGTTGCATTTTGAAAAAAAGTTTACTGGTATAGCCTTCAGAGCCTGTTTCAACAAACCAGATTAATCACCCAATGTTGTCAAAGAAAACTTGCTACAGATAAATTAGCAAGGTAAGGAAGGTTCTATTTAAGACTGTTAACATAGAAGAGAGAGATGGGTCTCAATTCAGCTTCAACAAAGGTGGCAGGAAGAATTTTAAGTGCTGGGTGAGCTGAGGAAAAGAGCAGAGGACAAGGCTGAGGGTGGGTGGTGGTGGTGTGGGCAGGGGTCAGCCAGTGCTACCAGGTCATCTGTGTTTGATAATTGGTGATTAGTTGGGCTCTTATCTTCCCACAGAGGGTGAGAGATGATCTCTTTCTCTTTCCTGATGGTTATATTTCACAGGGATGGCTCCCAGGTCCTTGAGAAAGACATTCCTGGGTTATAAACCTGTCTAGACTGCTGGGATAAGATTTACATTTGATAGGGCAGAGGAAGAATTTACAATTGCAAGTTTCCTCAAGTAAATGCTCTCAGTAAAGAGAAGCCAGGGCTGCCTTAGTCCCTTGGGACTGCCTTGGCAAAAATGTCCTCCATAGTGTGGCTTACAAACAACCAAAGTTCATTTCTCATGAAGTCCAAGTTCAGGCACCAGCAGATCCCGAGTCTGGTGAAGAATCACTTCTTCAGTCTTAGATATTTGTTATATAAGCAACCATGGTACCATCATCTTGGGGGGTTAAGATTTCAACATGTGAATTTGGGGGCAATACACTCAGACCATATCAGGGACCTGTATTCCAAAAGAAACCTGTCTAAGGTTTAGTCTCGCTGAAGGGTCTTTGAAGGCCATCTTGGTCAAGGTCAAGACTTTTAACTTAACCATATCTGCAAAGATGTGCTTTTCAATTAAGATCACATTTACAGGTGCCAGAAGATAGCATGTGGATATTTGGAAAGGCATTCAGGACAGAGCTTGTAAATGAGAACCATTCATGGTGTCTGAACTTTTGGCCCAGTCTCAACAATTTCAGCATCTCCTTGTTGTAGTGTGTTAAAGTCGCAACATGTTTTTTATTTTTTTGATGTTTGTTTGGGTCTGTGGAAAGAGTAGGCATTCAACCAATGCATTAGAAATTTTTTAGTTTTGAATGTTTTTTAAATGGTATTTCTTTCACTGGTAGACCAGACATTTATGTCATACTCATCAGACATCTCCAATCAATTCCATTTTCTTTTTTAAAAAAATATATTTTATTGATTTTTTACAGAGAGAAAGGGAGAGAGAGAGAGAGCTGGAAACGTCTATGAGAGAGAAACATCGAGCACCTGCCTCTTGCACAACCCATACCGGGGATGTGCCCGCAACCAACGTACATACCTTTGACCGGAATTGAACCTGGAACCTTTCAGTCCACAGACCAATGCTCCACCACTGAGTCAAACTGGTTTTGGCCAATTTCATTTTCACATACTAAAGGCCCAGTGCATGAATTCATTCATGAGTGGGGTCCCTCAACCTGGCCGGAGATCAGGGCCCATCATGACTGGCCAGCAAAGGGGAAGGACTGTAGGAGATTGGCTGACATAGGGAGGTTGACTGTGGGAGCACACTGACCACCAGGGGACTGTTCCTGCATTGATCGCCTGCCCATGATAGTCAATGTGTGTCAAAGCGACCAACCGGTTGACCGGTCATTCCATTGACTGCTCATAACAGTTGCTTAGGCATATATATGTTTGGTACAACTATATTTAAGTCCAGATGTTTAAATTTGATTATTGCCATCTAATAGATGGCATGATAGAAATTCAAGACAGTAAGAAAAATGTAGGAGACAGTTATGTGTTTATTATTTTAAAAAATATTTTTATTGATATTGGGAGAGTGAGAAAGAGAATCATCAATGATGAGAATCATTGAGCAGCTGCTTTCTGCATGTCCCCTACTAGGGATTAAACCCTAAACCTGGGCATATATCCTGACCAGGAATCAAAACATGACCTCCTCTTTCATAGGTCAATACCCCACACCAGCAGGGCTGTGTTCCTTATTTCTATTTGTCGTTATATCCTAGAATCAGGAGAAAGATTGCTATACCAGTTCAGTCAACTTCCTACCAAATACAAAACTGACAGATCAGATAATGATAGCTTAGAGATTCAGTCTTTTTCCTTTAAGTGTGGGTTTGTGACAGTGAAGAAAACTCTCAAAAGGGTTTAGCAGTGTTATTCTCTATTCCTCTTGCTAAAACTCTAAAGTTCAGTTCAAAACTCGGACATAATATATACAGCAAGCAGGATGGGAGCCAGGCTGGGGACCGCGGAATGCAAGAAGCAACTCAGCCAGGAGTCGGATATTTTTGTGTTGTGTGTGTGTGTGGGTTTTTTTGTTTGTTTGTTTTATTGCCTTTTATATCACCAACTGCTAGGTGTGCTGATTCAGGTTCACATTAATAAAACTGGCCATTGCAAACCCATTATTCCCCTTTAGAAAACAGGAAAACTTGGTCATAAGTATGGCTAGGACCCTCCCCAAGATCATGTGGGTTCTGGGGCCAGGGTTGAAGGGAAAACACAGTGGTTTGGCTTCACAGTATCTTCCGTGGAGCCTGCCATGGAGAAAGCAAACATTTAATTTAACCTGATCACCAACTACTATCAGATAAGGCACCTCTCACTGCAGATCATTTTCCTAGAAAGATGACTCACTTCAATATGCAAGGCAGACCTTACCTCGTTTTTCTTGGGCAGTTCCACAGGGAATGTTTAATTAGATTGATGACAACTCAGATTCTTTGTGGTCCTTTTAAACAAGGAAGTCGACCCTTTATAAGGGCCGCCCGCTGTCAGGCAGACACCGGGTTGAGGGTGCAGACAGGAAGGAATGTCAAGATGTGAGTTGCTACAGCCATGCAGAAACCTGGGAATATTGCGTTTAAGTTTACAAACAGTCTCCGGAAGTCCTCCATATAATTGTGTTTTCTGTATGGTTTTGCAAGGGTGTTAATTGCCTGGCTAGTCGTTAACTTCCCCCAGGTGACTGTCAGGAAATGTAATCAATAGGAGGGACTGGGGCACCAAGCTGTCACGGCTTCTCTGACCAAGATCCCCTTCTCACCCCTGGCAAGGCGTCGCTGTGCTAATAAAATGAGCAGGTGCGGGGGGCAAGGGTGGCTCGGAAAGCCACCAGCAAAATCAGCTCAGCGCCCGGCTCCGAGAGGGAGAGGCAGCCAATCAGAACCTGGAAAGATAATTGCCTCATTTCCAGACTTAAATACATTATGGGCCTCCTGCTAGTGTCGCACCTGGCAGATCTCCTTATTAAAGTTATGAAGGGGAAGAGTTTGCTGAGACATTTTCAATATTATGCTGACATTGGGATAAAAGGAAGGAGAAAGGTGGGCGTGATGTAATTCTGTGGATGTCGGCTCAGGTCAGGATATATCATTATTCCCTTGGAGCTGATAACCAGATTTCATCCATGGAAATGTTTCAGATAATTCTGTGCGAAGTAAAAAATCTACTGAAGCTAAATGCATTGCCTCCCTTATAGTTCTTAAAGTTCCCTGGACTTTTTTTTTTAATTTTTATTAATTCAGATATTGGCTTATCATTTAGGCTATCCAACTTAATATTCCTTTTCCACTCGGTCTGTTTTCTCTCGGTTTCATAGTGGCTTCCTATGCGTGTGTAGATACTGCATGAGTAATGGGTGTGGGCTGGAAGAAAATGAAATTCAATCTCTATCATGGTGCTAGCAACACAATTATAGGTGTTCTGAGGCATGATTTATCTTCATCAGCAAGCAAGGGAGATGCGGGATCAGTGGTCCAATTTTGGGCATCCATATTTTAACCTAATTCCCTAGACATGTTCATTCCCACTCTTTCCTATATGCCATGAATAATAATAAAACATGGAAGTCTGATTGATAAAGATGTGCACTTGACAAATGTGATGTTATAACTGCTTCTATGAAAGGCTATCGCACTAAATAATTGTCTTTAGAATCCAGAGGGTTCTAACACTATCAATTGCAACTCAATCCCTGGTGTTGAGAAAGACGGTAAACACCTATTACATGAGTACAAATCTCAATGTACTACAAATGGGGAGTCTAAGTGTGTGTGAACATAGTATGTACAATGTACGAGCAGCTGAACATGGTATCCCATGGTTTCGTGTGATATAGGAATTGCAGGTGCATAGTGCCATATGCAAAACCTTGGTGGGGGGTGTGTTACAGAATTTATATACTATTTCAGGGTTTGGAAAGATCATGTGATACAAACATTGCATATCACATTACATTCCTATTTATTGGTACTTTGGGAAAGGTTTGTTTCCACAAGAATTTGGGCTTGGTTGACAAATGAATGATAAATCCTCGCTTGCTTCTCAGAGTTTCTTGCGTTTTAGTATTGTAAATGTGGGCTGGCGGAACCCAGTACCAATACTAATTATTTTTCCTGACTTCCAATTATTTGTTAGGTAATTTTTAAAAATTGTCATTAGAATTACATATCAAAAAGTTAGATTGTTTTTGTTTGTTTGTTTGTTTGTTTTTAATAGTTTGACATCCAGTCTTAAAATTACAAGACATTCAGATTATGTTGGATCTGGGTTTGTGGTCACTGCGTAACCTTGCCTCTCCTGACTGCCACAGAAGTTGCATGTTGGTTGGCTGAGTGGCCAGCTGCTGGGTAGCTGGGAAGGGTGCCAACAAGGCTATCTTTGGTGATGCTGGCATTGCAATTACTTGCAAGGAAGACACTTGCCCCGAAGTTGCAAAGAGAAGCCTTCCAGAGATGGGTTGATTGTCCATGGATGTGTTTGGCTGCGTGTTAAAGAAACAGACAAGCTCCTGTTGAAACATGAAAGGGACAGAGTGGCCCGACTGGTGTGGTTCGGTGGTTGAACATTGACCTTTGAACCAGAAGGTCACAGTTCAATCCCCAGTCTGGGATGGAATCTCAAACCCCAGTGGGAGGCATGCAGGAGGCAGCCCATCAATGATTTTTCCTCCCATCATTGATGTTTCTCTTTCCCTCTTCCTTCCTCTCTGAAATGAATAAAAATACATTTTTTTAAAAATGTGGGAGATCAATAGATTGTTGTTGTTTTTAAGCATCTAGGATTTTTGGAATGGTTCATTATAGCAGCAAAATGTAGCTTCTCTGGACAGTTACAAGGCACATTAGAGATTAGATTAGATAGATAGATGACAGACATTGATGACAAATAAATACATATATTTCTGTTTATGTTTTCAGTGTCCTATAAAAATAGTCTTTATGCTTCCTAATATAATATAGAATCCAAGAAAATTGTAGTTTGTTTGTAATACATGAGGATTGTTCCTAAATCTCTCTTAACTATATTGACTACATTTGTGCAGAGAAGCAATATTTCTGGCTAAGGTCTAATATTTCCACGGGTTCCAATAAAATAAACATCCCTTGAAATTGAGTCTAGTTTTTTTTTTCCTTTTTGCTTGTTTGTTTAGGATGAGTTAAGTAATGTATTGTGAACAATTCAAGTCCATTGGAACATAAAAATAAGTGTATTTTCATTTTCAGTCCTTGTGTTCTGCCCCAGCCTCTGAAAGATGGCGAGATCTCTTTAAGTAATCCATCTCTGCTAAATCACCGTCATAATGCTCGCACAATAGTGTGGCATCCCTTTATTGACCATTTATTTGCGGGTCTGAAATATTGGTTCCATTGTAGATCAATCCCTCTGATAACAATTTCGCCGGCTTTGCAATTTGCTATTTCAATTTAATATCGCCAGTGGTGTTAGCCTTGCTATTACTTTTATTGCTTAGATTAGTATTGAAAATATTGTGGCGAGAGAGAAGTAATATTGCCGTGATTTTATTATGAGGCCACTTTTCTTCTCCACAATGCCAGGATGCGGCCCGAGCATCAGCCTCTCGGCCGTGGAGTATCATTTATATCTTTTATGACCGGCTCTCCGGGTTCTCCTCTAAGAATAGTGATGGCAAGTCTCAGAACTGCGGTCCTAGCAGCTTGCCACTGCACTGGAGCAAATCAAATAACTATGATGCTCCCATTTGGAAAGCTGGCAGCACATTTTAGCGGGGGGAATCAAATGATAAGAGTCTCAATGTTGTTTCTGTGTCCCATGAAATTCCCCATAGATAATCTATGATGAAAAGGGGGGCATTATGGAAAGTTAGTTCAGCTCGACATGATTTTTATGTTCATTGCTTGTTTTTCCCTATTTTTTTAAAAATATATTTTATTGATTTTTTACAGAGAGGAAGGGAGAGGGATAGAGAGTTAGAAACATCGATCAGCTGCCTCTTGTGCACCCCCCCACTGGGAATGTGCCCACAACCAAGGTACATGCCCTTGACCGGAATCGAACCTGGGACCTTTCAGTTCACAGGCCGACGCTCTATCCACTGAGCCAAACCAATTTTCGGCCCTATTATATATATATTTTTTAAATTGCAGTTGACATTCAGTGTGATATTAGTTTCGGGTACCCAGCATGGCAATTTGATGTTTACTTAATTTATGAAGATTGTCATTTTAAGTACAAACTAAACTTCTCATAGGAAATCACTAAACGCCTTTGACCTTCATTTTCATCATTTGTCAGAAAGGAATAAAAATTCCAAATATTGACAATTGGCCGAAAAAGGAGTTGGGGGTTGTTTTAGGCATATTTTTCTCTCTCTAGAGAGAGAGAGAAAATACCCAGGAAATGTTGCTTGTGGTGTGGCGATGAAGCAAAGTCTCTTCTTACCACCATCACCATAGCTCGCCTTGTCTGACATTCGATACAGTTTCAAATGAACTTGACCTCACAGGCAGGCACTGCTCATGTGTTTAGCAGTTTTTCTCTAGATATCACTTACAAGGCTTCAAACCTGGAGAAATTTACTCAGCATTTCTAGTTACCAATTTGTTTGTTTATTGATTTCAGAGAGGAAAGAAGAGGAAGAGAAAGAATATCAATGATATTGCACACACCCCTACTGGGGATTGAGACCACAACCCGGGCATGTGCCCTGACCAGAATCAAACTGTGACCTCCTGGTTCATAGGTCGATGCTCCACCACTGAGCCACACCAGCCGGGTGCACAGTTATTATTCTAAATGATTTTTAAAATATATATTTTATTGATTTTTTTTTTTTTTACAGAGAGTAAGAGAGAGGGATAGAGTTAGAAACATCAATGAGAGAGAAACCTTGATTAGCTGCCTCTTGCACACCCCCTACTGGGGATGTGCCCACAACCAAGGTACATGCCTTTGACTGGAATCAAACCTGGGACCTTTCAGTCCTCAGACCGACGCTCTATCCACTGAGCCAAACTGGTTCCAGATGGTCATTCTTTTTATTAAGATCATTGCATTGAGTGAAAGCAAGACAGGGTTAGTGCCTGAGAATGGGGCAGCCCTTTCTAGTCATCGAGGGTAGGGGAAGCCAGCATCCTCAGTGCTTTCGAGCACTCTGAGTTCAATCCCAGTGCTCCCCTTTGTGTTCCAGTTCCTTGTGAGTTTGAGCCATGCCCAATTGCTGGGAGAAGAATCTCAAGGGGTTGAGAGAATGCTCTGGAGATGGGCAGTTTTGCACCTTGTTTATACATTCCCATCAAAAGAGGAGACAAGTGAGTTAGGGAGGTAGACTAAGGAGGCGGGAGAGAGCAAAGCAGGGAAACCTCTGGGATTGGATAAGATGTAAAATGACAGACACATGCTTCTTTTAGTTAGGTGGATGCAGGATAGTTACGGTAAGTGAGAAAGTAACTCAGTAACAATGCCGGGATGTGTGGTCTCCACAGAGCACTGCCTGTGCTCTGAGGAGCCGAGAAAAGGAACATTGATTTGACATCAGAACAATATATTATTTTAGAAAAGAAAGGAATTCTTATCATTTGCAGCAACCTGGATAGAACTAGAGAACATCATGCTGAGTGAAATAAGCCAGTCAATGAAAGAGAAATACCACATGGCCTCACTCATTTATGGATAATAAAGAACATTATTAACTGACAAACCAAAAGTCAGATATAAAGACAGTAAAGCAACAAGCAGACTGTAAAATTACAGCGGGGAGAGTAGAGAGATCTGGGGGAGAGAAGAGATCAACCGAAGGACTTGTATACATGCATATAAGTACAACCAATGGACACAAAACTCTGGGGAGGGAGGGTATGTATGGGGGGGGGAATGTTAAAATATGTACACAGATAATAACTTAATAAAAAAATTAAAAAAATAAATCAAAAATAAAAATTAAAAAAATAAAAAAATTAAAAAAATAAAAACAATAACAACAGCATTTAATAAGTAAAAATATAAACTGTAAAAAGAAAGAAACAAACTATTTCAATTGTTAAAAATTAATAATGTCCTAATGTCAAATACTTCGAGTAATCTCAGGGAAGAATTATTCATTAATGAGAACTGTGCTTCTTTTATGAGCCTGTTTGCTAATGGAGATGATGCTAAGTTGTCCTCAAGTTAATAACAATTAAATAAAATATTTGACACCCACTCCAAGTTAATTAACTTACAAAAGATCTCTAGTTTGTGAATCAGTAAAGTTAGATGATTCCGTAGGCTTACTTAATCTTTTCTATTACAGTCAATTTTACAGTGTATAGTGCTTTAGCTAGATGGAAGAAAATAAATCCATTTAAGAGTAGAATTACTTGTAAAAATTACATGTAGCTGATGAATGGTCGTGTGAAAAAGAAAGGAAATATTGGATATGGGAGTATAGATGTGGAAACTTGTGCAATCCATCATTGCAGAATTAGAAAGCCAGAGTCAGTAGAATTGAAAGAAGCTCAGTTCTTGCGTATTTCCTGTTTGGTTCTGAGTCCTTTTTAATGTTCAATTCAAAACTATTAAATTTGAGAATAACATCAAAATAAATAAATAAATAAATAAATAAATAAAAATAAACAACAACACCTAAAAAAAATTAAAAGAAATGGCTCTAGGTGGCCTCTTCTTCTTTTTAAAAAAATTTTTTTATTTATCTTTATTGTTGAAAGTATCATAGGTGTCTCCCCCCCCCCCCCCACCCATTGACCCCCTGCACTCTGCTCCCACCCACGCCCCAGGCTTACTCTGCACTATTGTCTGTGTCCATGGGTTAGACATATAAGTTCTTTGGTTATTTTGTTCCCGCCCACCCCTGACCCCCTGAAACTTGCCAGTCAGTTGCATGCTTTAATGTCTCTGGATTTATTTGGCTACTATTATATAAGCAGTTTAAAATTCCAGCTCAGGCTCTGACTAGTTTGGCTCAGTGGATAGAGCGTTGGCCTGAGGACTGAAAGGTCCCAGGTTCAATTCCAGTCAAGGGCATGTATCTTGGTTGCAGGCACATCCCCAGTGGGAGGTGTGCAGGAGGCAGGTGATCAATGTTTCTCTCTCATCAATGTTTCTAACTCTCTATCCCTCTCCCTTCCTCTCTGTAAAAAAAAATATATATATATGTTCTATTCCAGTTCAGGATGGGTACATGTGATGCATCTACTTTGTAAGGGCACCCGAGCCTTGCAGATTTTATACTTGCAGATAAGGTTCTGTTTGGATAATTCCTCAAACATTTGAAGGGAGATTCATAAAAAAGAAGGCAATCTAATGAAAGACAGATTAATTGGCTTACCATATTATAAAGTATTTTAATATAAAAATATGATGCGATGACATATTTTACTCTAAAAATATGATGCACCTTTCAGAGAAAAAGAAAATGGTCTGGACAAGCATAATTTCTTTCTCGGCAGCTACTAAGGGATTAAGATCGGTTTCTGATTTATGCCCTTGGGTAGCCATCACTTTGCTGCCTTATAAACTCAGCCAATTCACAAGCAAGTGAACAGGCTTGCCATTAACTTTATGCCCCATTATAGTATTTTGTCAATACCAGTATAAACTCTGCATTCATAACACACAGGATGGTTTTAGTAGACTCGCATGGATATGTGGCCACTCAAAGTCATACCAGCGGTTCAGTGAAGTTGAGAAAATTCTCAACGGATACAAATCATTGAAATTATCCCTTACAAGTGTTGGAGAGAGAGAGAAAAAATCTTTGTAAAAGTAAAACTCCACCCATTGTAGTCAGGAGCGTGGAGTGAGTCAAAATGCGTATGCTGGCCTGGCCTGTGTGACTCGGTGCTTGACTGTTGATCCATGAATCAGGATGTCATGGTTTGATTCTCTGTCAAGGGTACATGCCCGGATTACCAGCTCCATCCCCATTGGCTTGCATGTAGGAGGCAGCCCATCAATGATTCTCTCTCATCATTGATGTTTCTCTCTCTCTCCCACTTTTTTCCTCTCTGAAATCAATATATATATATATATATATATATAATTTTTTTAATGTGTATGTTGGTAGCATTTACTCAGGGATCCGATTTCCATTTCAGCCTTTACTTACTTTCTGCCCCTGCAGGAGGGAATTTCCGCTCACAGCTTCTCTTCCCAACAGCCCTTCCCACTCAAGTTCCCACTTGTTTATCAATCTGGTTTCTTACCTGTGTAAGAGCAGGATTGCTGTCCTGTCAAGGTCTGCAGCGAATTTGATGTTTAGATCTTTGCCACCGAAAACCAGAAGAATGTAGGAGAATCCATGCTACCTTCTAGGGAAATGTGGCTCTCAGGGAATAAGAAGTAGCTTTATCAGAGGGTACTCTGGTTGGCAATGACCTTGAAGGTCAGTGGAAGACACAACTTGATGTTTATTTCTCAGCTCCGGAAGAACTTTCCCATAAGCATAAAGTGGATCGAGCCTGCAACCAAGGTGCATCCCCTTGACTGAAATCAAACCCACAACCCTTCAGTCCACGGGCTGATGCTCTTTCCACTGAACAGACCAGCTGGGGCTATAGAACACCTTTGAAAATATATTCTAAAGCAGCTCTGAATATTTAGAGTATGAATATTTAGAAATATGTAATCAACTGTATTGGTCAAGGGTATGTGCATTCATGGCTGGTGCCCTTACACCTGGAAAAGGTTCAGTTCCCCACTCTCGGCCAGCTCAGTTCAACTGTGAACCATGTGAATAAAGAGCATAAATAATATATAATTACATGAATTCGATGTGTAAATACATTAGTGTTAGTAATAGTTTTTGCTGACATTAGAGTTAGGAAACTGAAGACGATTTTGCATTCTACATACAAAACTATGCCAGTAAAATTTACATGAAGGGTTATTGGGGGAATTGAATTAATATTTAAAGCACTTAAAAAGAGTTCCTGCCCAAAGTAAGAACTCATGTTAATAGAGAGAGACAGATCATTAATTTAAAATTAGCTAATTAGATATCAAGTGTTAACTAGCATTTCTATCAGGGGGAAGGGATGTGGGGAGCAGCAGAGCTGGTTGTGCTAATTTTAAAAACACTTTATTTTTTATGGAGAAGCAGTAGTAGCTTGAAGGCAACATGGCGCCTGGCTAGTCTTTTGTCATTCATTGGAAACTTGTCACTGGCCTGATTCTCTCTGCTGCCACGGAATGCATCAATACCATGCATTTCCTTTTGCATTATTCTTTGCTTCCTGTGAATTAGTTTTGTTAGGAAGACTGAGTGACTATAAATTCCTGCCAGTGTAGGTGATATTTATTATTATTATTATTATTGTTGTTGTTGTTGTGGGAGTTGTTTTCTCTTTAGTTCTCAAGATCATACAGGGTAAAATACTCAATGGATACACTCTTTTTAAAAATATATTTTATTGATTTTTTACAGAGAGGAAGAGAGAGAGGGATAGAGAGTTAGAAACATCCATGAGAGAGTCATCGATCAGCTGCCTCTTGCACACCCCCTACTGGGGATGTGCCTGCAACCAAGGTACATGCCCTTGACCACAATCGAACATGGGGCCCTTCAGTCCACAGGCCGATGCTCTATCCACTGAGCCAAACCAGTCTCGGCAATGGATACACTCTTAATGGATATCTCCAGATTACATGAGATGACCATGTTTTCTTATAGAACTGTACTTGCCCCACAAAGTATGGCTAGTCCCTGTTCCTTTGCCACTTGAAATATGATGGTAGATTAAGAAAAAAGAAAAGAAAGGGGATGGGAGGGTGCAATGATACTTCATCTTCCACTTGAATTTGGACATTATTGTAGGACAAGATGTTATCCAATCTGGCATCCCCACTTTGTAGCTTTATAAATCACTAATGCACATCCTAATTCTAATGTGTCATTCATATTTCACTTTTATATCGTACAAATATGTGAATCTTACCAATTGCCATCGATGAGAGGGAAAAAAAAATACCCACAGGAATCTTTCTGAGGATTCTACTGCCTTCTAAATAGAATGAATTTCAGATACTAGAGACATGAGTCTAGCACTCAAATATATTTCACGTCTACTTGTCATTTAAAAAGAAATAAGATGAAAGGCTTATTCCTATTCTCTTTCCTAGACACAGAGACAGCTGTTTGTTCTGTGTACAACAGGTGTCCAATAACTGGTTTGGGTGACTGTCAGTGGTGACTCTTAATGACTTTATCATGAAGTAATTATTCATGTGTGTTGTTAAAACCGTGTTTCTTAGAAATTACCCCATGACGGTTTTCAGCTGACACAATTACGTACACTTGGATAAAATTAAATTCTATTTTAAGCTATCCTTTCCCGCGAATATAATTTACTGATTTAGAGACTTTCAGAATGCCATTAGGATGAACAATGGAAAGAATTAAAATATGCATGCCCACGAAACAATAAAGGCTTATCAGACGTGTTCAAGTGAAAGACAACAATGAAATGAATGATTAGTTTTCAAAGTAGCGGCATCTGCTCTGAGACTACTCCCAGGATACTTCCCAGTCCCCAGAAAATACCTGCTTTTGAATTGGATCTTTATTCAAGAGAGCGAAACTCTCAACAGAGACATATGGGACCAAACAAATCGCAGGGTTCTGTGGAATTGGGATTTAAAATGCATTTCTTATTTGTAACACTGCTTGCTTAAAAAGATGATTGAAGCATATCAATTGGATATACGTGCAGATATTTTTCCCCTGTAATCACTGGTGCTAGGATGTTATCATTTCCCTTGGTTTTACTTTTCTAATAAAAGCCTATACCTGCAGTGTCCCCGACTCTGGATTTATTTGTTGTAGAAGAAATAACAAGGCTAATATCCATGAATATCGTTTTCTATTACTTTGTTAAAAAGTTGCATTTTCTAGCACTGATGAAGTGGCTTGGATCTGAATATCGAACTAGCCCTAACACACGAAATAAATAGAAATGAATTGCTCTAGCCAGGTATCTGAATTAATGTGGTTCATTTATCAAGTGAGAAATGGCATGTTTTAAGAAGTGCTAATGACAATATGCTACTCTAATACAGATGGTGCCTACACACAAAAAACAAGTGTTAACACACCTCGTCCAAATTCCGTTGAATAATGATAATAATAGTAATAGCCATAATGGCATTTGAAAATAACCATGTTATATATATATAGAGAGAATTCAGATAGGAAGGGAGAGGGAGAGATAGAAACATCAATCAATAATGAGAGAGTATCATTGATTAACTGCTTCCTGCCCCCTGCTGGGGATGGAGCCCTGACTAGGAATAGAACAGGTGATGAAGTCCTGGTTCATAGGTTGACACTCAACCACTGAGCCACACCAGCCTGGCTGAAAATAACTGCTTTTGAATTGGATCTTTAAAACAAACCAAATTAGAATTTAAAGCAACAGTTCATAATGTCATAGACTCTTAAAGTTACATGAGACTATCATCCAGAACTCTCTATCTCATTTACAAAGAAGGAAACTAAGGCGCACAGAGAGGCTGAGGTTTAGCGCATACCATATAACTTCATAATGGGCAGAAAAACGACTAAAGTGTACTCTGTCGCACTTGCCAAATAATACTTGTTCAGCCATTGGAAACATTTTCCAAATCTCTCAGTATGTTGATGTGTTCGTGGAGTTAACCTTAACATGTACTTCCTGATATTTTCAACAAACACATTTTCAATAAATACTAAAAGCAACAAAAAATTCGTGTCCTGAGCCCAGTTTACAATATTTACGTCAGATATAAAAGGAGAGATGAGGGAAAGGTTCAGCTATCATATTTTAATATTTTAAGTGTGATAAAATATATAACGTTTGTCATTGTAATCTTTCTGACCGTACAATTCAGGGACATTAACTACATTCAGGATGTTGTGCAACTATCACCATTATCTTGTCTCCGAAAAGTCATCATATCCCCCAACAGAAAGCCTGTAGCCATTATGCAATAACTTCCCATCCTCCCTGCCCCCTCTATCCTCCCCTGGCGAATTCTAATTCATTTTCTGTCTCAGTGAACTTAACTATGCCAGAGAGGTCAAATATGGAGGAGCACACCATATTTGGGTTTGGACTCACGTATTTTCAAGGTTCCTTTGCATGGTGGCAGGTACCAAAACAGCGTTTATTTTTATGGGCGGTTGTGATATTTCTACCTTTTGGCTGTAGTCCCAGCCATCCTTTTGTTTTTGGATAATTAGCAGACCTTTTAGATTATTATTTATTTTTGTGCAGCATCAACTTTTGCTGCTACTATTGGTTAATCAGACATTTGAAAATAAGACGATTTCAGGCATGATAATTAGTGTAACAAAGATGAGATTCAGTATTGGAGCTTTAAATGCTTTTTATTTTGTTCTCTCCTTAGTATCCATTTATGTTTTACACTGTTATATCAGTCATAGCAAATTGCAAATGTTAACCATTAATCAGAGTGTAGACTTGAATTGTATAATTTTCTATTTAAAATTCCTCTTTAAACATTAGTAAATATGCTTCATAATACTTTACATATTCTATACTAAGTTAATAAACATTTCTGAAGATATTTCTTTTGCATAAAACACTTGGAAAGGCTTAGAATACTACTGACAAAAATGAAGGATGCATCAATGACCACTAACTATGGAGAGAGTTTATTCAAAGACCGTCAAAATGGAGAAAATAAAAAAAAAAGTTTAGCTTACATTTTCTGACCAAATTATTTTATCTTCTTCCCTGAACGTTCTATTTTAAAGGGAAACCAAAAAGAAAATATGATTAAAGCATCAAAACATCTTCCTGTTCATTTGCTACTCACCAATAATAAGTTGCATGGACTCGATTATTTTTAATATTAACATGTGAAATGTGTTTTTGGAGAAAAAGGAAGATAATTGTTTATAATGAACATATTGGATTTTCACAAACATTTTTTTCCCCAGATGAATTCAAGTTGTTTATGAAAAGGCTGCCCATGAACTATTTCCTCAACACGTCCACCATCATGCACTTGTGGACAATGGATTCTAATTTCCAGCGTCGCTACGAGCAACTGGAGAACAGCATGAAGCAACTCTTCCTGAAGGCGCAGAAGATTGTGCACAAGCTCTTCAGCCTCAGCAAGAGGTGCCACAAACAGCCCCTCATCAGCCTGCCGAGACAAAGGTAGGACACCAGTGGTGATGTAGACACCTGAGGGCATTGTTTTCCCAGGGGGCTCTGCTTCTGTCTGAACGCAGGTGTGTGATAACGCATCGATCGTGTTATTCACATGATAGGCAATCATCAGAACACACAGTATGATTCCCAAGTCTCAAAGGCATACATTGTGGTTACTTTCCAAAGGAATATTGCACATGAGGAACATACAAAGCAACACTTCCTAATGTTTTCCTTTTCTTTCTTTCTTTCTTTCTTTCTTTCTTTTTTTTTTTTTTTTTTTAACTTTCATAGAAGGGAGTGGGAGAGAGAGAAACATCAATGATGAGAATCATTGATTGGCTGCCTCATGCACGCCCCCTACTGGGGATCCACCATGCAACCATGGCATGTGCCCTGACCAGGGATTGAACCATGACCTTCTGGTTCATGGGTCCACCACTGAGCCATGCCAACTGGACTTTTTTCTTTTATTGTTAAAATTGCGGAGTCATAATAACATGGTATGTGAGGTAGTCAACTAAGAATTGTATCTCAGTGAATCAAAAACACAATTGAATCAAAAACACAGAGCCTTATCATTAAATTGTAAGCAATGAGGTAAACTGAGCACAGAGTGAAATTTCTTATTATACAACTTAGAATGAAAAGAATTTAAAGTTTATGTTCTTTGATTAGTGTTCAGAGTACCATAAGCCTTATTCAACAGGAGTCTCTGAAAATTGCTGGAGACGTTACTAATAATTTATGTGAATGATGCAGACTATTAAAATACTGTATCTGAGCTCTAATTTCAAGAAACACAATTTTTAGACTTGCTACTTTAAGACATATTGACCAGACAGTGCAATAAAAATTGTATTTATTTATTTATTTGAAGTCAGGTTAAAAATACATCAGAATGAAAAGCTAAGGGGAAATACAGAATGATATCACAAAAAGTAAGCATTTGCACTATCTCGGTAATAAAATGCTTGCATTTTGACTTGATGCTTAAATCAGTAAGAGGAGAAATTTATAATTATAGATTTTTTTCTCCTGAAAAAAAGTATAAACACCTGAAATTCTATACATTTTTCAAAATTCAATTTCAAAATAAATCATTGGCATTTCCTTTCAAATCAGTGGATTTTAGGACATTCAAAATTTATGTACCCATCCCCACAATCCAAGTTGAGAAGATTTTTATTCTCCCCAAAACAAATCCAGTCCTGATTAGCAGTAACTACCCATCCATACTCCCATACCCAGCCCTAGACTATTTAGCTGTAGAAACCAGTCACACCTCCTTATCCTTCTAGCTGTCCCTGGTGTGGACAGTCCTTATAAAGGCACTCATGCACTGTGTGCCTTTGTGACTGGCTTCTTTCATTTAACGCAGTACTTTCAGACTCATCCGCGTCACGCGTATCAGTAGTATGGGTCTCTGACATGTCAGGTATTTATTCATCCTTTGATGGATATTGTGGTTGACTCCACTTTTTGGTTAGTGTGAGTACTGCCAGTATGAACATTCATGTATGTTTTTTAACGTGGAGGTATGTTTTCATTTTTTGGGGGGGATATATCTGAAATTGAGTGAAGGTAACTATACGTAACATTTTGAGGTGCTGCCAAGCTGTTTCCCAAAGTGGCTGCAGCATTTCGTATTTGCATGAGGGACAGTTCCATTTCCCCACATCCTCTCTGTTGTTGTCTCTCTTTGGATCACAGGCATCCTGTGGGTGTGAAGGGGATCTTGTGGTTTCAGTTTCTATTTCTCAGTGACTAATGATGCTGAGTGTCTTTCCTGTGCTAAGTGCTCATTGGCTATTGTCTTGGAGAGATGTCTGCTCAAATGCTTTACTCACTTTTCCTTTGGCTTAACTTTTGTTATTGAGTTGTTGTAAGAGTAAGTTATGTATTTGGATGATGGTCTCCTATCAGTTCTATGATATACGAATATCTCCTTCCATTCTCTGACATCTCTCTCTCTCTCTCTCTCTCTCTCTCTCTCTCTCTCTCTCTCTCTCTTTCTCTCTCATTAGTTTAGCTACAGTGTGCCAGTTTGGTTTCAAAGAACTAACTTTTGGTTTTCTTCGTATTTTTTCTTTGATTTTTTTCCACTGTAATCATTATTTCCTTCCTTCTGTTTACTTGTGTTTACTATGACTTTTTTTTTTTTTTACTGTCATAGAAAAGGTAGGTTATAATTTAAGAACTTTCATTGTCTTAAAATATAAGCATTTCCAGCTATAAATATTCCTTTGAGCACTGCCGTAAGTTTTGGTATTTTATGCATCCTTTAAGATTTTTTATTTTTTCTACGTAAGCTGCTGTTATATATAGCTGCCTGTGTACATCCCCAAGTAGAGAATGCCCGCTGGTGGGAGACACTGTTACTTAGGTGTAATGAACGTCATGCTTCACGTGTGGAGTAAATATAGTTTGTAAACCACTAATGTAGATGGTTCTTCCCATCAGACAAAAATGGGAAACGTAAGAGTATGGTGGGTCCGGAAGCAAGGGGATGAGTTTGGTAATGCACAGGTTTGCTTTAAGAAATTGGCTTAACAAGTCTGGACAGAGCGGGACATTGACATCTGTAGATCTGAAACTACAACATCTGAATATAATATCACAAAAAATGTGGAGATAGAAACTATGGCTGTATGTAAAGGGTGGGTGGAAAAATGGAAACTGCTAGTGAGCAGAGAGCAGGGTACAATACAGGGTTGGGCAAAAGTGGTTGATGGTTGTTCGTCTGTAAACCTACTTTTGCCCACGTTGCAGTGTTGCTCAGTGGTAGAGCGTCAGCCCGTAGTCCAATGGGTTTTGGGTTCAATTCCCAGTCAAGGACATGCACCTGGGTTGCAGGTTCCTTCCCAGGCCCGGTAGGGGCACATTTGGGAGGCAACCAATCAATGTGCCTCTCTCACATTAGTATTTATTTCTCTCTGGGTCTCCCTCTTGTTTCCACTTTCGCTTAAAAAAAAAAATCAATGGAAAAATATCCTCAGGTGAAGATTAATAATAACAAAAAAAGAACCACATTCATTTCTAGAAAAACAATTCACAAACATTCAAATTTCCCATAAAAGTATGAGATATTTAAGGAATGTATGAAAACATGAAACAATCCAAGTTGCACGTATACAGAATAAATAAATAAGCAACATAAAATGAAGATGTATTATGTGGAACAAGTTTCACTAAACTATAGGACTTAATATTTATTTTGTTCAGAACTTTTAGAAAACAAAGATTGCCAAAGGCTTTTCTTGACTTCCTTTTTCCAGTGCAGCACAACTCCTCTGTTAGCCATTACTCCTGGCACACACCACACAGACTTCTTGATAACTGTACCATTTCATTGAATTTGGTTTTCACCCATGACCATTTTTCTTCTACTAGGAATGTGAGATATTGTTTCTGTTTTGCTTTCTCATTTTAATTGACTATAACATGTCATTGGGAAAACTAAAAACCAATATGTAGTATGATCAGTTACTAGAATACAGTTGGAAAAAGGTTGGCTATTTATCGGGTACGTTTCCAGAAATTTCTAAAGAAATGGCTGAGCAGCCATAGCTGGTTTGGCTCAGTGGATAGAGTGTCGACCTATGGGCTGAAGGGTTCTGGGTTTGATTTCTGGTCAGGGCACATGCCTGAGTTGCAGGCTATGTCTCCAGTGTGGGGTATGGGAGGCAGCTAATCGATGATTTCTTTCTCATCATTGATGTTCCTATTTGTCCCTCTTTCTTCATCTCTGAAAGCAATAAAAATATATTTTAAAGAAGTGTCTAAGCCAATGGTCTGCAAACTGCGGCTCGTGAGCCACGTGCAGCTCTTTGGCCCCTTGAGTGTGGCTCTTCCACAAAATACCACATGCGGGTGCGCATGTACAGCGCAATTGAAACTTCATGGCCCATGCGCAGAAGTAGGTTTTCGGCTTTCCAAAGAAATTTTAATCTTTGTAGAGTTGGTATTTGGCTCTGTTGACTAATGAGTTTGCAGACCACTGGTCTAAGCAATACCAGTGACTCAGTTCCATTGCAAATTCTGATTTTTATCCTGCCTTTATGATATTTTTCCCAGCTTTTTTTTTTTTTTTTTTTAACTCATCACTGTAAGAACTGGATTTCAATACCTGAAATTCTAAAATCTTGAAATACAAATAAAAACAAATAAAATGCATCTTCTGAAATAAAATGATTTCTGGCACTTCCTGCATAATGGCAGGTAGGGTATTTTCCTACATGATGTAGTTTTTCTTTATATTGCTTTCTTTTTGGTAAAGCATGATACTCAGATTAAGCTCTCCCCCCAAGTCTGGACTGCCATCACCACTGCTCCTCATGAATTTCTGTGACATCAGAATCCCCTTTCCCACCTGGGGAAACTGATGACATTGGTGACCTGGTGTTCCTGAGGCAGTCACCTTTTGCTACCTTAAAACTTTTGAGATAAGTAACGATGACATTCTTTTATTTTATTTTTATTTTTTATTTTTTTAACATTTTTTATTAAATTATTATCTGTGTACATATTTTAACATTGCTCCCCCTCTCCCATACATACCCTCCCTCCCCAGAGTTTTGTGTCCATTGGTTGTACTTATATGCATGTATACAAGTCCTTCTGTTGATCTATTATCTCCCCCAGATCTCCCTCCTCTCCCCGCTGTAATTTCACAGACTGCTTATTGCTTTACTGTCTCTGTATCTATCTTTTGGTTCATCAGTGTATAGTGTTCCTTATTATCCATAAATGAGTGAGGTCATGTGGTGTTTCTCTTTCATTGACTGGCATATTTCACTCAGCATGATGCTCTCCAATTCCATCCAGGTTGCTGCAAATGATGAGAATTCCTTCCTTTTTATGGCAGTATAGTATTCCATTGTGTAGATGTACCATAGTTTTTTTTATCCAATCATCTGCTGACGGGCACCTAGGCTGTTTCCAAATTCTAGCTATTGTGGATTGTGCTGCTATGAACATAGGGGTGCATATAGCCTTACATTCTTTTAATGAAAGGAAAATAATTACAGAAACTATTGAAAAGTATTCAAAGATAGTTCTCTTTTTTTAATATATTTTATTGATTATACAGAGAGTAAGGGAGAGGGATAGTTAGAAACATCGATGAGAGAGAAACATGGATCAGCTGCCTCCTGTACACCTTCTAGTGGGGATGTGCCCTCAACCAAGGTACATGCCCTTGACCAAAATTGAGCCTGGGATCCATCAGTCCACAAGCTGATGCTCTATCCACTGAGTGAAACTAGTTAGGGCTTCAAAGATAATTTTTAAAAAATAACTATACTATTTTGTGCAGCCAAGGATCCATAGAAATATTTCATTTATGGTCCTTTTTTGTAAACCTTTAGCAACCAACTCTTTAAGGGGTAAATACCCCCCATCTTTAGCATGAAGCAATTTTGTGATATATTTCCATCATGGCCAATTGCAAGCTGCTCGTGTGATGTCCTTGAACATAGAGTAGTGAAGAGACAAGCACAATTGGCTCAAATGGATGAACATATGTGTGTTTTTTTTTTTTTTAATATTTTTTATTGATTTCAGAGTGGAAGGAAGAGGGGGAGAGAGATAGAAACATCAAGGATGAGAATCATTGATCTGCCTCCTGCATGCCCCCCAACTGGGGATTGAGCCCGCAACCTGGGCATGTTCCCTGATCAGGAATTGAATCCATAATCTCTTGGTTTCTGGGTTGACGCTCATCCACAGAGCCACACCGGAAGGGCTAAAAAAGTTTTAAAAGTTATAATGTGGAATTTAATACCATGAGATTAACATTTTGAAATCCCCTACATTAAATTATTTGGTCTACCTTGAACTTCAAATGGACCTTCTACGCACACATACACCATGACCAGGTCATTTGGAAAATATTGGTTGGTTACTTAGGAAGATCTACGTGTTGACACACATAATTCATTCTACAATACCAAAACAGTTTCACCCCGATACTGCCATTGCATTTGTGAGAAAAGTCGTTACATATTGAAAAGCTGTCCACCTCACAGGGGCAGACACAAGTTTTCCCAATTTGGAATCGTAACTTGAAAGCTTGAGATTTCACATTGGTTTTAAATATGTCAGTTGCCTGAATATTAAATGTCAATACGTCTGAGGTGATAGCTTCATTTCTTTCCATTTTGACAATGGACCTGCCCATAAGCCAAGTCTAACTAGCCATAGTTTGCCTGTCCATCATTCTTCTGAGTAAAATATGGTTTGAAAAAGTGCTGGCCCAGAGAACAGAAAACATCGCACAGAGTTCTGTCTCAAGTCCACCACTAGGCCAGGAGGTAGCACCAGGCATTATCCATCTGCCTATTTCAGGGTTTGTTTGTTTGTTTGTTTTTTTAAATGGTCTTCACGTAGTTGTATTTTATTTATCATTATTTTATTATTTAATTGTCACTCCAGAATATTTTTCCACTGATTTTTTAGACAGTGGGACGGGAGAGACAGAGAGAGATACATTGATAGGTTGACTCTCACACCAGCCAGACTAGAGCTGGGGATCAATCTTGCAACTGAGATATGGGCCTTTGACCAGAATTTAACCCAGGATCCTTCTGTCTTTGGGCCAGTGCTCTATCCACTAGCAAAACTATATAGGGAAAGTCCAATCATTTTGAAGTCATCATATCAGTCCTGGACTACTTAAGATTGTACCATTATTTGAGAGAGGAATAAAATCACTTTTTTTCCCCTAAGTCAATATTACTTGGCTTATATGACTATAGTCAACTTCATCCCTAACTAATAAAAGGGCCTCACTGAATGGCCTCCAAATCCTTTACAATTGCAGAATGTGCGATTTAATTAAAAATGGCATTTATATGATTAATACAGGAAACTTTTGCTGAGAGCAATTTCATATGAAACTGTAGGGAGAAGTCAGGATATTAATTTTCCTTATACTTCTATGCTACAAAAGAATGTTATTATTTTTGTTTCAGTCACTTTCTGATACCTCACATGCTAATAATGAAACAGTAAATGCAGAGTTTAATGCATTCCTCAGTGTGTTCCTGAGACATGTAAAACATAACAACCATGACAAAGTAGCCAGCAAATGGAAGGAGCTTAAGTAATTGTCCAAAATAGAAAACACAAATTTCTTACGTATAGGTCATTTTGAACCTATGCATGAAATTTCTGCAAAATGTGTTTTCATGAGTTTCAGAGTCAAAGTAGAATTTGTCGTAAAGGTAATAGCATCAATTCTAAAAGACACGCACCGTTATGTGTGTAGAGTGACACACAGCAGCTTGGATTCTGACTCCGAGCCATGCTCTTTCCTTTTTCCTCAAGAAAATCTGTCCTTTCCCTCAGCGACTTCCTTTTTCCTAATTCTTGGGGTAGCCTTGACTTCAACTCTTCTGACTCTTAGTTGTTCTTATTTCTTATCTTTATTTTTAAAAAAATATTTTTCCATTGATTTTCAGATAGAGTAGGGGGGAGAGTGAGAGGGAGAGAGAAACATCAATGTGAGAGACACACTGATTGGTTGTGTCCAGCATGTGTCAGGGATCCAGCCTGCGACCTAAATACGTGCCCTTGACCTGAATGGAACTCATGACCCTTCAGCCCAAAGGCAAACGCTCTAACCACTGAACCAAACTGGCTAGGGTTGTTCTTATCTTTCCATTGTAGCATTCCTGCTTGGACCTTCAGCTCAGAAGGTCATTCCATGACCTTTCAACTTATTAGATCTTGATAGATATTAGCTGAAGATAGTTATTTCAAAATGATTTTATACTTAGGTATAAAGAATGCTTGTGTTTTTTGAATGCCTTGCTAGCCAGTTTGAGACATACAGGCAGGACAAAACCAATAATGTGAAAAGGGTAACACCCATGCGATTATAATGTTGTGAATATCCTCGTTTTCCTCTCCTGGATACAAGGTCGTGTGGGGCAATGGGATAGCTAGTTTCTTTGATGTTTTGTCCAGAGATCTCTGTCTATAACCAAGGGACCATTCAGGAAAGAGGTCCAAATCCAAACTCTGGAGGTGCCCTCCTTAGCTAACTACGTTTTGACAATATTATCAAATCAAAGGGCTTCGGTCCTTTTGGGAATTCCGTGGACTTCGTGATGTGCGTATTTGTATGTGTATGAGCATCGCACAAAACAACAGGTCAACAGCTCCTTGTGTTTTCAGTAATAGGCTTAGTAGCGTGTTGTCTTATTCTCCTTTTACATGTATTCTCGTTCTCCCGTCGGAGGAAAAGGCAGCTAAGGGAAGTGGTATTGAATAGGCCACGTTCCCAATAAGAGATTCTGTCCTATCGCTTGCTATGCAAATGTCTTACAAGTACGGCTTCCCACATCTTCTTGACATTAAACAGTCTTCTAAGAAAGATAGAGAGGGTCATTACCATAATGCTTTTTACCCCCTGGTAACTCAATGGAGTTGCTAGCTAAAATAATTAGATTTGAGAACAGTAACAATATGGATGGCTCCAGAGGACTCTTAACACTTACGCTAACTTGCTTACAAAAAGAAAAGAGGAGTCCTATCAGAAATGCCCTGGAAATGAGGTCAGAAAGCTGGCACCATCCCCCTTTCCCAGCACTACTCGGAGTATCATTTTGCTTAAACAATCGGAATCCGTGTCTTATTGTTTGCCGACCTCAGGTTTACGCAACAGAGGGTAGGTGGAAGGCTGTGTATCTGGCTTCATTTCCCCCTCATTACCAAGTTGATAAGCTCTCATTGTGTTTCACCAAATAAGTTGCATCTTATGAGATATTTAATGTTTGTTTTCTTTAAAAATACATAAAATGTATGTGTATATATATATATATATATATATATTATTCATTTCATAGAGGAAGGGGAGGAGAGAGAGAGAAACATTGATGAGGCACATCGATTGGATTGGCTGCCTCCTGCACACCCCCTACTGAGGATTGAGCTTGCAATCCAGGCAGGTGCCGTCACCGAGAATCATTCTGTAATCTACTGGCTCATAGGTCCATGCTCAACCACTAAGCCAGGCTGGCTGGGCTCATTCCAATACTTCACATGAGATGGAAAGTTGCATTAAGTTGGTACAGGAAGTTACTACTTAGAAAAATGTATGGAGCGAAGGGAATAAGCTTATTCTTTGTTGATATTACATTAACCATCACCGGTCTGTATGTGGACCATAAAGTAAGAATCAATAGAAGTTCCAAGACACTAATGTTTCTGTAAATCTCATAATGTTATTGACAATAAAATTCCTAGACTGGATGCACTTTCAGTCTTTAAACAGATTTAAATCAGGGCTGAGAGTCGGTCTCATTTCTGTTTGCATCACTTCTGAACCATTTCACTGGTATTATGGAAGAAATGGATACATATTTACTTGCCAAAGTAAATACATCATCCACTATTGGGATGGTGTGATGGCTTTATTACCTCAAAACAGAAGCTCATCTAATAAAACAAAATTATTATGTTATTCATGAACCTCCCCCACAAATACATCCCAGCAAAATGTTGTGGCCAGCTGTAAACACCATGATGTAGGGGTGACCTGACCAGCTGGGAGCAGAATGGAATCTTAGTGTGTTATCTGCATAAAAGAGAAATGAAAAACGTGTTTTCTCATATTCCATGAAAGTCTCTTCTGTCAGCTTTCATATCCATGACACTGGAGGCTTCCATGAGTGCAGATGAAATTGGTTATGTCAAAGCTGTCACTAGTAGATAACATTGATAAGATAGTATTTGTCCTGAACTCTTTTCCACTCTAAATGACGGCAGTAATTTAAAAACAATTGTGATGTTAAACTAAAGAATAAAAATCAGCCTGGTTTGTGTGGCTCAGTGGTTGAGCATCTACCCATGAACCAAGAGGTCGTTGGTTTAATTCCCAGTCAGGGCACATGTCCCAGTTGCACGCTGGATTCCCAGTGGGGGGCCTGCAGGAGGCAGCCAATCAATGGCCCTCTCTCATTGATGTTTCTATCTCTTTATCCTTCTTCCTTCCTCTCTGAAATCAATAAAAACATTTTTTTAAAAATTGGATAAATCTTACAAACACTGCCTTTATCCAATCAACTCTACTCAATTAAGTGTGGGGGGGTCCTCCTTTGGGTATTTTTCACAATAAATAAATTGAATCTCATGCTTAACTTGATAACACCACGTAAAGCAGTGTGCAACCCTTAATCTTCATAGTATGCTTAATATCATTTATGCTGAGGCCAAAAAAAGAACATCTGTCACCTCCTCTTGTCATTATAATTTCCTCACATGTATTGCTCATATTTATATGTATGTATTATGTATATATAAACATACAGAAGATCTACACCCATGCACCAAGTCATTACAGATGAGATAGGGCTGAAATCTAGAGTCATTTTACTTGAGCATTAAACAAAATTACATTTTTCTAAAATCAAATGGCTTTATAAATCAAAAGGGAAAAACTAAGCATTACCAAGCTATCTTTATGTGTAACACTGAAAAGTCTCTAACACTGAAAACACCCACACACCATACACATACACACACACACACACACACACACAACTTTGAAAGACTTCATTTGAGGCAGCCACCACAAGTTATAAAGTCGGTGAATACATTTCAAAAATCAATGCCAATTGAAATCAAAATCCCCTTTCTCACAATCCAGATGCACTTCAGACAGCAGCAAATAGAACAGCACAAAAGAACATCGATGTGACAAAGGAACACGGGAGAAAACGAAGGTCAGTTTGTTGTGTTTGTTCTATTAAAGCAGCAGGAAGGCTTCATGTAGGCTTCTCCGAGGAGACAAAAGGATCAGGTCTGAGGCCGTAGCTTTTATTGAGCTGAAATAAAATTAATTCATACAAGCAGGAGAGTTCGCCATCAACAATCTAAAAACAGATAGTAAGGATATAAGGAAATCTTACCAATTTTAAGGCAGATTTGTATTTATAAAATATTGTCCTCAATCTTATCCTTGGCTCAAGCGCACACACACACACACGCACACACACGCAAACACACACACACAATGAGTTAGAAACATAAGCAGGACAAGACATGATTATGTTCAAAATACATGTTTCTTGTTTCATAACCTCATCTAAATTCTTCTTGAAATGAAATAAATTACATCACTATCTATAGGTGGGAATGTGGAGAGAATTTTAAGCATGTACCTGTTTTTGCTCCGTGAGCATAGTGTTACAAGGTAGTTAGGGTTATTTCCTGAAATTATAAGTGAGGGAACTGAAGGTTAGAGCATCTAAAAGGCTGGCCAGCCAGTGTGGCTCGGTAGTTGAGCATTGACCTGTGAACCAGGAGGTCACAGTTCAATTCCAGTCAAGGGCGCATGCCCAAGTTGCAGGCTTGATTCCCAGTAGGGGGTGTGCAAGAGGCAGCTGGTTGATGATTCTCATCATTGCTGTCTCTATCTCTCTCTCTCCCTCTTCCTTCCTTGTCAAAATCAACAAAAATATATATTTTAAAATGGGATGTTTTATATGCAAGAAATACCAAATCCATATAGGTTTGTAACCTATCAATTAAAATATAAAATCTACACATATGTCTTAACGGTAACATTTGCATGGGACACAAACCGATGAGCCTTGCATTTCATGAGGAGGATGAATGAGGGGCAGTTGGGAAGGGCTGATGAATTTCAATGAGGCGACCTAAGAAAAGCTTAAAGAGACAGGGACCTCCTGCTGCAGCCAAGGGACCCTTTCAGGCTTGCTCTGAGGGCGCCAGTGTCTCTCTGCACCTGTTGCTAAGGGGAGGCACGCATGCTCAAGCTGCAGAGTGAATGTGCCCCAGAGATGCTAAAAAAGGGCCCCTCTGTGGTTTTCTCTCTCTGGTGAATAGAGATGTTTCTCTCGTAAGGGGGGAGTGGCAGGCCAAGGCAGCATTCCGGGGAGACACCTGGGAAACTTGGCAACCTGGGGTGGCCACGCCGCCGGCATGAATGGCTGCACAGTGAGCTGAGCCCGGCAACCAGCCCTCTCTGTGCGGGAGCTCCAGGAATGCTAACGAGACCAGCTCCTTCATCAGGCTTCGTTTTGCAATACAGTTCGCTCCATCTCCCCAAGTTCGAAATCAGATCGTTTGGCTCGAGTTCCAGAGTTTTAATTTGGTGAAAGGATCACCGTGAGGTGGAGGAAAATGTCAAAATCAAGTTGTGTCTGTCCAGCTGGTGTGGCTCAACGGTGGAGCATTGACCTATGAGCCAGGGGGTCATGGTTCGATTCCCGGTCAGGGCACATGCCTAGGTTGCAGGCTTGATCCCCATGTGGGGTGTGCAAGAGGTAGCTGATTCTCTCACATCATTGAAGTTTTTCTCTCTCACCCTCTCCCCTCCTTTCTTCTCTCTGAAATCAATTGAAAACATTCAAGGAAAATGAAGCTACTTCTGGTCCTGCCATTTCTAGGTTCAGTAAATCAAAGGAGTGCCTTGTTTAATCCTTGATGAGCTGTCATGCTTTCCATTAGTCGCAGGCTGTGCCCATGGGAGTCTGTGTCCAGGGCACCCTGCTGGGCCCGTGGTACACGCCCTCCCCCGTGGTGTGCAGCCATGGGGTTCTGGGGCCCTTCCCACCAGCACAGCTGCTCCCTCTGCCTGAGACTCGGACCCTCTGGCTGGCTGTTCAGGTGTCACCTCCCTGAGGCTCCCTAAGCCTGAGCGCTATTGTCTATGGCATTAGACTTCTCATGGCGCTTCTGCATCCTCACTAGTTCCTGTTCGTCATGTATTTATCCGGGAGTAAACCCACAGTGGGACATGTCTCCTTTTCAGCATTGCAGTCTTCATCCAAAATTACCAAAAACAAACAAAGAAAAAACAACACAGTGGGTGGGTGGTTGCCTTTTTTTTGGTAATTTATTTTGTTTCCTGTTGGGTTTGGTTTTTATGAAACCTATGGACTTTAGCTAATCGCACATAGGGCTCACAGTTATACTTTCCTTGTTTGCTCATTCCATGTACATGTGTATCCTGGTCTCTTCCACGTCCTCTGATGGGCTCCCAATCTGTGGGCTTGACAGTTTTTTTAAAATATATTTTATTGATTTTTTACAGAGAAGAAGAGAGAGGGATAGAGAGTTAGAAACATAGATGAGAGAGAATTACCAATCAGCTGCCTCTTGTACACCCCCTACTGGGGATGTGCCCACAACCAATGTACATGCCTTTGACTGGAATCGAACCTGGGACCCTTCAGTCTGCAGGCCGACGCTCTATCCACTGAGCCAAACCAGTTTTGTCATTGACAGAGTCTTTATTAAAGGTGGCCCCGGCCTTGTCAAATGTGCAGAGATCGTTTTCATGTTTGCATATTTAATTTGCGTGAGTCGTAGCATGTATTTTCTTCCTTACTCTTTCTCATAAAACATGTTTGCCAGATTCACCCAACTTCCATACCTGTATTTTGTGGTTCTCATGGTTGCCCGGTATAATCCACCATAGTGGCCAGGCATTCCTTAGTGGTTTGTGAGTCTGGGTATGGGGAGTGTTCAGTTGGTTTGTGTGTTTTTAAATCGAAATGAAGGTGGCAGTCATCTGAAGGTGTGACTGGAGCCGGAAGCTGTATTTCCAGAATGTCCCTTGTGGGGAGGTGGCAGGTGAACCTGTTGGAGTGTCTTAACATGTAGTAAGTACACAGACACATAGGGGCTGGAAACCCTCACTGACAGAGCTCAGGACGGTCCCAGTTTGGGAGCGGGTGTGGGGCAGGATTTGGTGGTGGGAATGTGTGCCTCTCCCCACGTGGCCATTTGGATGTCCTGGTGAGAGGAGGCTTGCCTTTTTAGTGAGTGGATCCCAAGATTACTGGGGCCATTGACATCTGGCTAGTGAGAGGTGTAAGAGTGAGTGGACCAGTGCCTCACCCGGGTTAAGAACTCATGAGGTGGCCAAATCCGGATTTGAAGCTGACTGGGAAGTAGAGACACCTCCAAACCACCATGCTAACTCGAGTTGTTGAGAAAATGAAGCCAGTTCACCCAGGGGCTGCTCTCGGAGCAGAATCTTGACCAGGGGGAGGTCTCCGAAGGTACTAGGTTGGAAGGTGGTCTGCAGGCAGCCAAGTGCTTAGCGGCTTTGTCAGGACTTTCAGAATTAGCAAGTTTTTGCTCTCTTGAGACGATTAAAATAATGCTTGGGGTGAATGCAAGCAGCTTAGAAGGTCTGAGGCCACTGAATCTAGTTAATGCGCTACTTTACAACAGGCAGTGGGAATACTTTGATGGCCTGGTCGGTGTCGCTCAGGTAGAGCATTGGGCTGAGCATGGAAGGGTCCTAGGTTCTATTGCCAGCCCTGTGCGGGAGGCAACCAGTATGTCTCTCTCAATCTCTCTCTCCCCCCTCCTTCCCTCCTACTCTCTGTAAAAATCCATGGAAAAAAATATCCTTGGGTGAGAATTCACACACACAAACACACACACACACACACACACACACATTTTGAGCAAAGGCTTACATTGAGTAAAACAAACTAAAAAGATAGCAAAGCCATTTTAGAGCATTTTAGACCTAATTGCTCAAAGGCAAGAGTGTGTGAGGACTCAGGGCAACCAGGTTGGAAAAGTTGGAAAAAAGACATTTCTGACAAATGTCTTTAATGGTGAAGATCTGAGTCAACTCTTTATTTGCTCAGATAAAACCTCCAGCCATGCCCAAACCGGTTTGACTCAGTGGATAGAGCGTCAGCCCGTGGACTAAAAGGTCCCAGGTTAGATTCCTGTCAAGGGCATGTACCTTGGTTGCCGGCACATCCTCAGTAAGGGGTGTGCAAGAGGCAGCTGATCGATGTTTCTCATCTATATTTCTAGCTTTCTATCCCTTTCTCTTCCTCTCTGTAAAAACTCAATAAAATATAAATAAAATAATAAAGATTTTTTTAAAAAAACACACACAAAAAAAACCTGCCAGCCAGAGAGATCAAGGAATGTCAAAATCTGACAGATCTTGACAGCAAATCCAGAATGGCTATCTGGACGAGCTTCCAGAACTCTCTCCCAAAGAGACACTTTGCTCTTACACCGTTCCCTTGCCTGGCCCTTCCGCTTTGCAAGGACAACCCCACTGAGGTTTGTCTCCAGCAAGTCAGAAGATAAACTCCTGCCCCCGAAATAGATCTGTGCTTCTTAAAGGATTTTTCTCTAAAGAACAGACTGGCGTGCGCCGTGTTGATTTAAAATTAGGCCTGGCTGTCTGAGCCGCTCGCTTCCCATCATTATTTACCTCTTACTCTGTCTTGCTTTGAGAAGTATAACGGGCAAATAGCCTTCTCCGCGTTATCCATTACAGCATGTGGAATTAATTTATTTCTCTCTAAATCCTCGGTGGCTTTTGGAGGAGGATGCCAGCGGAATGAGAAGGATTGCTAACTAGGCACCTAAAAGCCACCTCTTGTTTGCTAACCTTCTCAGGTTTCAAGTCTTCAGCCCGATGGTAGGATTCTCATGCCTCATGTCAGGCATGCTGCTCTAGACACAGGCTGACCCATGTCCTTACTGTTGAGAAACGTACATATTCTCTTACATGGTACATAAAGAATGTCATGCTATCGTTACCTACTGCATGGATTATACATATCCCAGCACTGGTAAGTAACACAGCATTGCAACCCAAAATTATAGCTTAATGCTTGCTTGCACATAGATAGCCAGAGACCTGATTCTGACTGTTTAGTACAGTGGTCGGAAAACCAAGGCTCTGGAGCCACATGCAGCTCTTTGGCCCCTTGGGTGTGGCTCTTCCACAAAATACCACGGCCTGAGCGAGTCTATTTTGAAGAAGTGGCATTAGGAGAAGTTTAAGTTTAAAAAAATGTGGCTCTCAAAAGGAATTTCAATCATACTGTTGATTTTGGCTCTGTGGACTAATGAGTCTGTGGACCACTGGTTTAGTAGACTTTCAAGTGCTTATTATTATAAAGTGATAATAATCATAGATTTAAAATATATATTTTTACTTATTTCAGAGAGGAAGGGAGAGGTTGAGAGAGAGACATAGGTGATGAGAATCATTGATCAGCTGCCTCTTGCACGCCCCACCTGGGGATCAAGCCTGCAAGTGAGGCATGTGCCATGACTGGGAATCGAACCATATCCTCCTGGTTCATAGGTTGATGCTCAACCACTGAGCCATGCTGGCTTGGATAAACTATTTTAAATTTATTTTTCTCTTTGTACTGTCCATTGAGGAATCTGTATTGACCTAAATGCACTCTTTGGTCTACTGGAGGTAGGAGATGCAGTCTTCAATGGGGTCGTTAGGGGCTTCCATTACTGTGCACAGAAGGGAAGAAGGAATATTAAGAAATAAAATGGGTGCCTCTACTATACCATCCCATCGCAATTTTAATTTACAAGTGTTAGATCCAAGTTGGGAAACATAGCAGATTTCCATAAACTACCATCCAATGACCTGTGCAGAAAATCAATTACACCTTCTGGATAGCTACCTCATTCTCACTGTTTTTGCCTTCATCCTTATCAACAAAGGTCTTCTGTTAAGGATTGTTCAGGTGAAATGTCCAAAATATTATTTCGAAGAACTAAGCTAGACTTCCAGGAATTTTTTCAAAGAGAGCCAAGATATATACAGATCTTTCCATAATGCTTTATTGCACTCGTCTGCATTTCCATACATTTTTATATAATTATGTACTACCTTTATTCACTTTTACTTCTTTAGAATGTGCTTGATAGAGAAGCTCTTTATTTTGCTTCCTTCTTTAATGCTTCGGGACAGCATGACCTTTATTCAGCTGAAAGGACCCTCACTAGAGTTTGAGTGCTTATGTTCCAGACCTTGTTCTACTACTAATTATCTGTGTGACCTTGGGAAATCATCCCCACCAATCAGGTTTCCATGTTCTCATCCACCAAGTGAAGGTGTTGGACAAGGTGATCTCCAAGGTCCTACCTACCCTGCTCTCATTTCCGGGATTCTCTGACTTGGGGCACGTGGTGGATGCTGATCTAATTAATTTTCTTAGTCACAGTCACAAGACTCGATGGAATGTATTTCCTCATGATGTTTGGAGAAGGGGATGCGTGTGTCTGTCAAGATTTCGGTGAAGTATGAACTGTGGGGCTGGCTTTCCTGAAAGGCAGAGTTGAGTTTCTGATCCTGCACCGCACGGGACAACCATCTCTTCCTTTGTTCTTTTAACATTGACATTGAACATCCCTGCTTCCTGATAAGCTGTGAAATGGTGTCAAATTAATTTTAAGACCCACGTTGTTTCATATAGTGCTCATGTTCAAAACTATTTCTTATAGAACAGAGTGTAAACACATGAGCTTTCCAAAATAGGTTTTAAACTGTTTAAATCAAAATGGCTGTCTTGAAGTAGGGTCATGTAGCATTTTCACATCTCCCATTATTATTTGCATTGCAAACGAGCAGCTTCTACACATCCTACATTTGACTGGACTTCAAGAGATGGCTGTCATATGGCCATCAGCCATCAAAAATGTAGGATCGTGTAAGGGCTTAGTAAGGGTGTGCACCATAGAATGTGTAGAGATACATCAAATGGCTTCAGATCCCAAGGGGGTAGGGGATCTGAAGGTGATTTGGAAATTCTCTCCCAGGCTTGTCCTTAAATAGAAGGGCGGGACTTGGCAAGGATGGGTGCAGAGGCCATTATTTGACCAGAGATGTGGCAGGGAGCTCATTTAGCTAACACTCGGAAGAGAGGGCTCAGAGACGGACAGGAAGATACCAATTCCAGGCACTAGCTGACAGCAGCAGGAAAGGGATACTCACTTTTCCTCTCCTGTCCAATGATGTGGATGTCTGCAGGATCCCTTTTCACGTCCCATCTGATTCAGGGTTCGGGTTCTGGAAAAGGGCCGCACACAAATGAAGAGAGACTAGAAGAAATTTAATATGGCGATATGGGGGGGCCAGGCGGTATCCAACTCTAGTGGGAGAACTACTCATGGCTCTGGCCCTGCCATCCCTTTTATTGAGGCTCTGAGGAAACACCCATAACGCTTAGGCAGGCAATAACAGAAATTTACATGGGACAAACAGAGGCGGAAGCTGCTTCAGCTACCAATGTCTCCACCAAAGAGTGAGTGGTTAGAGCAATTAAGGTTGTGGACAGCCTTCCTGGCTTCCTGTCCACATCTAGTAGTGAAAACAGTAATTGGTTTCCGGCAGATGCTCATTTAGAAAATAATTTTTAAATAAGTTCTCAGACAAACCATGTCATTCGGTGACAGAATGAGGAGGACCGAGAGACAGGGAGCACAGTGAACCAGCCCAGCCGGTGTGGCTCAGTGGTTGAGTGGTGGCCTGTGGACCAGGGGGTCATCAAGCTTTGCCTCCCGGTTGGGGACGTGCGGGAGGCAGCCGATCAGTGATTCTCTCTCATCATTGAAATCGATGCTTCTACCTCCTCCTCCCTTCCTCTCTGGAATCCACAAAAATTTATTTAAAAGTAAAACACAGCAGGATTCAAATTAGACATGCTGATGTAACTCAGTAATGGGGCTGAAGGTGGAAAGGGCCTGTAGGCGGTTGGAGAAAAATGAGTGTTGTCAGGCCACTGTGTAGTAATCCATGCAACATATTACTCCCCACGTGATCTCACCCCCGTATGTATTCCCCTTCTCTTCACTTACATTCAGTTCCGCTATCATCTTTTTTTTTTTTTTAACCTATTTCCACCCCCATGATTTGTATTTTCATATCTCCTCCTACACTGGTAGCTTACATTCCTCCTGTAAACTATCACAACCTACAATTTGCTTTTTATTTAGATTGCATGTTTATTACATATATTTATGCATTTCTGGTGTAACATGCACTGGGAATGCACAAAATCTCCTATTTTTGATCCCCACGCCCCTCACATAATATCTAAAATGATGCTAGATATGTAATTAGAACCTAAGTACTTACTGACGACAGTTCCATATTCATGCTTCTGCGAGCTTTCCATAAATACTGTTGTTGTTTTTTTCCTGAATTTTAACATTTCAAAATAGGGGAACAAGGTCCTGACATTTTTAGCATTTATTTATAGAAACGTTCCTTTGCTTTTTAATGGCGTTTTGCTTTCAAATGGGCATGGGTAGCCATCCAGCTCCCATTTTTACCATTTTTTGTTTTATCTCTAATATTAGTAAGGCATTTTCTTGGAGGCTATAACAATAACAGCCAGCCCTTAAGGAAGCAAAAGACAGTTCCAACCCAGCACAGTGTGAGTCCCAGTCAGTAGGAGGTAGTCTTTCAAGACTTTTGTTTTGTTTTGTAAATTCCTCTGATCTATTCATTGTTCCATATTTAATTTCATTTCACGGCATTTTCACCTTGGTGGACGACATGGTGTGTTGTTAAATGGTCTCATTTGCCTTCTCCTATGTGTTTGATTTAAATTCTGTATGATGTTAGAATTTAACCCTTTTGGGGGGCTGAAAGGAGTCTACACACTGAGAGACACACTGTAGGTACTTAATTCAAGTGATACATTTTTAACTATATTTTTATTGATTTCAGAGAGGAAGGGAGGGGGGAGAGAGAGAAACATCAACGAGAGAGAATCTTCCATAGACTGCTTCCTGCACATCCCCCACTGGGGATCGAGCCCACAACCTGAGCCCTTACCCTGACCAGGAATCAAACCATGACCTCCTCTCTCATAGGCTGATGGTCAGCCACTGAGTCATGCCGTGTGGGATCAATAAGTGTTTGTATAATGAACAAATGGCTAATTTGGGTTTTGTCTAGTTCTCTCCCCATCTCTTGTGTCTCAGTACTGGCCCACATTCTTCCCACCTTTATGTCCAGACGGGTCTTTTGGAATGGACTGAAGTTGTAATTACCTGAAGGAAATGCCATTACCTGTTACTGTGCCTTTAAAAAGGAACTCTTTTTATGGGAATGCAGTATGAAGAAGTGCAGACGATTATCATATTGACAATTTAGGTCCCGGCTTTTCCATTTCAGGGTTCATGTTCAAATTCACTTCCTTCCTCTTCTGCAAAAATGGAGACCGTATTAGTACCTGTCTCCACTTTGTGTTGAGTGTCCAGTTACTTCATTGAGGGACGGGGCTTAGAAACATGCCTGGAACATAGCAGTCAGTATCCGCTGCTCTGGCAAGGTTAGATTCTCATTAAGGCGCTTCTCGGTGGCAAAAGTTGAAATATAAACACCAGTTAACAAATAAACACCCTTGCTCATGCACAAAGTCATTATTTAAGGCTAAGATGAAAGGGAAATTTATTTGTGAGCAGTTAAGCTGGGAATGTAACCAAATACTTTCAATGATAAAAGGCGGTCTTCCTACTACATTTTTTTATAATGACCTCATTTGAACTACTGACTATTTTTTTTGGGGGGGGTGCAAGGAACTATATTTCCTGCAAGTATGTCCGGGCAGCATGGCTCAGTGGTTGTGTTGATCACGGTTCAATTCCCGGTCAGGGCACATGCCTGGGTTGCAGGCTCCCATCCCCAGTGTGGGGTGTGCAGGAGGCAGCTGATCAATGATTCTCTCTCATCATTGATGTTCCTCTCTCTCCCTGCCTCTCTGAAATATAAATTTTTTAAAGGAATTACAAGCACAGAGCCTTTTATCTGGGGTATGGGTTTTTCCTATAATTGTGCTCAGGGATCGGCTTAAGGAGGAGAAAACCCTTTGCCCACATCCCTAACATGCCAGGAGTTCATTACCTCCGTGACCTCAGAAAAGTAACCTGGCCACCCTGAGGCTCAGTGAACTCCCCTGTAAAAAGCAACATTAATACTTCCCCCTGGAGTTGAGGGTCACATGACTGCATTAGGTAAAGTGCCTAAAATCGCTGAATAAAAGTTGCCTATCTTTCTGAGCACCCAGGTGAATGCCCTCTGGGGACAGCTGTGTCCAGTGCAAATACATTTATTAACCTTGTTCCCGTGTATTCTGTGCCATTTTATTTGTATAGGGGTGGCCGAAACCGGTTTGGCTCAGTGGATAGAGCGTCGGCCTGTGGACTGAAAGGTCCCAGGTTCGATTCTGGTCAAGGGCATGTACCTTGGTTGCAGGCACATCCCCAGTGGGGGTGTGCAGGAGGCAGCTGGTCGATGATTCTCGCTTTCTATCCCTCTCCTTTCCTCTCTGTAAAAAATAAATTATATATATATTATTTTTAATTATTTTTAAATATTTTTTAAAAGAATGATATATATATCATTCTTTTTAAAAATATTTAAAAATAATTAAAAATAATTATTTTTAGGTTTTCAGGTAAATTGGAATATGTCCTGGATATTTGTCACTGCCAATAAATTAGTTAATTTTGTTAAGTGATAATGGCAGTTGTGACTATGTAAGCTAATGGATCATCTTAACTTTTTGTTGTCTTCAAATGAGGACTAGCAACATTTTCCCACTGATTTTTAAAGAGTGAGAGAAAGAGAGAAACCTTCTATCCACAAGAGCCAATGGGTTAGGCCAGTGGTTGGCAAACTGCAGCTCTTTGGCCCTTGAGTTGTTTGGCAGAGGCCAGCTTAGGAGGACCCTAATTAAGTTAATAACCATGTACCTCCCTATATAGTTTAAGTGTAAAAAATTTGGCTCTCAAAAGAAATTTTAATCGTTGTACTGCTGATATTTGGCTCTGTTGACTGAGTTTGTTAACCCAGTGGTCAGCAAACTCATTACTCATTTTTTTTTTTTGAGAGCCAAAACCGACTTCTGCGCATGCGCCACAAAGTTTCAATCTCACTGTATGTGCATCCCCTGCACGTGGTATTTTGTGGAAGAGCCACACTTAAGGGGCCAAAGAGCCACATGTGGCTAGTGAGCCACAGTTTTGCCGACCACTGGGCTAAGCTTTAGCTAGATTTAATGTTATTCTTCAACTTCAAAATGTTATTTATGTTGAATAACTTCAAAATAACATTTTTGAAGTTGAAGAGTAACTGAGGATTATGTTGTCCCTATACCCAAGCACTGGGTTTGGGTCCTGTAGGAAAACGGGAATCTGTCCTGGTGTTCAGAAGTCTCCAGAACACCAAGGCACACCCCTTCATTGAATCCGATAGAATTCAGGCATTTCTTGTACAGAGAGCCACGTACCAGAGTAGCTTCCATCTCCTTAGGTAACTGCTCTATAAATAAAAACTCATCTTTGTCTCCCTCAATTTCTGAATCAGAAAATCTATTAAGACAGGTAATGGAAACATGTTCGCTGGAAATTGTGTCTGGTCCCTTTAGAATGTGTTTACTCCGACCCCTAGCATGGTGGGGATAGTTGGCGAGGCTCTCCGGCTAGGAGGCAGTCCTGCTCGCTGGAATTTAATTTGTCACCCGGATTACCGGAGGGACAGCAGGTGTCTCCGCCTAACCCCACTGGCTGGGAGCGGAGGTATGACACGGCTATGAAAATGAATGCTGACAGGCCGCTCCGAGAGCTCATTTCTCCTGCGGGTGTCACGCCATCACGCATCTGCATCGCGCTTGTCCCCACCTGCCAGAGCAGACACTGGTTGAGACCGTTCGTCCTAAAAGCAGATATTGTCTACTCCAATCAATTTTCAGCTATTATCGAGAGCTTCTAACAGCATTGGTGAAAGGTAGATATGTTCAATGAGTATATTTTTGCAGGAATGACAGGACATTTACTCAGAGGAGAAATGTAGGCTGCCAGAGTCTATGGTGACGTGTAGATAAAAATTACACATAAGCCACGATGGACGCAGCTGTAGGGGACAAGTCCTTTGCCACTGACTGTACCGTGTACGATGCATGGTGATTGCCCTCACAGGGGTGGGATGGAAAGAATAGAAATAGAGTGTATACCGAAACCAGTGCGGCTCAGTGGATAGAGTGTTGGCCTGTGGACTGAAAGGTCCCAGGTTCAATTCCGGTCAAGGGCATGTACCTTGGTTGCGGGCACATTCCCAGAAGGGGGGTGTGCAGGAGGCAGCTGATTGATAATTCTCTCTCATTGATGTTTCTAACTATCACTCTTCCTCTCTGTAAAAAATCAATAATATATATATATATATATTTTTTTTTAATAGAGTGTATACACAGGCAAAAAAAATAAAATAAAAGCATGCCTGGTGTGGTAGAGCCTCATTTTAAAGCTATTTCTCTTCCATCTTGAAAATTTAAAAAAAAAAAAAAACTTCAAAAAATTTTCAGGAAAAGTTAAGTTTTGCTTTGCTGGACAAAACAACTTGGTTATGTTTCAGGTAAGTGAAAATCCACAGGCATCTTCAAATGTGCTCCACCTCCTGTTTTTAACCAAAGTTTTACAAGGAGAGAAGAAAAAGAAAAGAAAAAAAGACGTTCTATTGTATTTTTTTTTTCCATTATAAACCTGCTCCTCCTTGCAAAATACAATAAAATAGTGGAAACACAACAAGGAGCAGCAAGAAAGGAAATCCATGCACTAGCCCTGCTGTCGGGGTCCGAGGGCTCTGAGTGGACTCCCATCAATATTCATAACCGGGAGCAGAGAGGCAAAACAAACACCCCCCAAGTGCATCTGTGGCCTGGGCAAGGGGCTGGAGGGCAGGAAGGAGGGGGGACTGAAAACTGGGGTCCGCTGCTTTTCTGAGAAAGATTCTCCTCCTCGTGTGCCCTAGTTTTGTGAGCAGCCATTAGCCTGAGGCCTGTTTCATTGTTTGTCCCTGTGATTTGGAAACATGATTGGAGCCTTTCAGGGAGAGATGAATTGTCTGGGGAATGCATGCTATGGTTTCAGGGAAGAAAATGTAATTTTCCAGCCAGATCGGCTATATATTTTATATTCTTTATATTAGGCGGCCATCAACGGAACTACAGAAAGTGTGAAAAGGGGGTGGAAGGAAGAGGTAAATGAATGAACTTGAGAGTTAGGTCTTTACAACTAGATTAAATGTCTATGTTAGCCTGTTTAGCCTGGCTCAGTGGTTACCACCTATGAACCAGGAATCTACCACGGTTCCATTCCTCATCAGGGCACATACCTGGGTTGCAGGCTCTGTCCATGGTAGGGGGTGTGCCGGAAGCAGCCAGTCAGTGATTCTCTCTCATCATAAATGTTTCTTCCTTTCTCTCTGAAATTCATAAAATATGAATATTATATAATGAACACTGAAAAGTGTAAGGATATCAAAAGTAGGTAGTTTTTGTGTCTGCTCTGAGACACACACAGGCAGTGTTCTAAGCGCAAGCATACATTCCGAGCCGAACTATCACTCACAAGAAAGCAATATATTGCCGAAGCCGGTTTGGCTCAGTGGTAGAGTGTCGGTCTGCGGACTGAAGGGTCCCAGGTTTGATTCCGGTCAAGGGCATGTACCTTGGTTGCGGGCACATCCCCGGTAGGGGGTGTGCAAGAGGCAGCTGGTCAATGTTTCTCTCTCATCGACATTTCTAGCTATCTCTCTCCCTTCCTCTCTGTAAAAAATCAATAAAAAATTATATATATATATATATATATATATATATATATATATATATATAAAACAAGAACACAATATAGGAGATATTGCTATTCCCATTTTTCACAGGAGAGAAGAGAAAGTGGGTTACACAACCTGCCCTAATATTCCATGATCATACAGCTAGGATGAGAGAACATTTTCTGAATCCACAGCCATACTTTTTCTTCTTGATTTAACAGATTTTTATCTTAATTTTTTGTTGATTTTTAGGGAGGAAGAGAGATGGATAGAAAGAAAAATACCATCAGCTGCCTCCTGCATGCCCTACACTGGGGATTGAGCCCACTCAGGAATCGAACCAGGACCTCCTGGTTCATAGGTTGATGCTCAACCACTGGCCATGCAGGCTGGCTATTGTACAGAGATTGTAAACACACCAAGAGTGTCTGAGCCTACTGGGTTTGGCTCAGTGGATAGAGCATCAGCCTGTGGACTGAAGGGTTCTGGGTTCAATTCCAGTAAAGTCACATACCTAAGTTACAGGGTCCATTCTGGCCTTGGTCAGGGTGCATGTGGGAGATAACCTATCGATGTCTCTCTCTCACATTGATGTTTCACTCTCTGTCTCCCCCCTCCCATTATCTCTAAAAATCAGTGGAAAATCCTTGGGTGAGAATTTACAAAAAGTCTCAATAAAGCGAAGAAACAGGAAAAGAACCGCTTAAATTGGCTTCATGATTTGCCTGATTTGGGGGGAAGAAATGAGAAAAAAATTGTTAATGATTCAAATCGAACACATTAAATTGACACACTTAACCCTTGTTAAAAGAACTTGTAGTTGGTTTTAATGAGATATTTTCGACAATTTCTTTGAGCAGCCTGTAAGTAAAAAATCAAACATGTTTCAATAATATTTTCCCTCTCAGTAGGTACTTGTTCTTTCAATGTTGATAAAACCCTGGGATTTAAATCCATTGATTGACAATTTGGAGCTGTTTGTTTTTCTCCTATTTTCTATTTAGGGCTTCCTGGGACAGGAGGGCTTACTGAAGCGAAGCTAAGGGTGAATGAAGGAATAGTCCTCATTTATACACGCTGATTCTCCTCTAGATATTTTATGATAAAGCCATTTATTTCCTACTGTTAGATATCTTTTCAGAACAATAACCAATCCAACTCTATACACAATCAGCTTCTAAGTATACTAGTGCAGTGTTCAGCAAACCAAGGCTCAAGAGCCACGGTTTGCCTCTCTGTTGACTAATGAGTTTGCCGACCACTGTCCTAGTTCATAGGTGGAAGTTCAACTCCTGAGCCACAGTGTTCCTCTTTTAAACTTTTAGACCAGCAGTCGGCAAACTCATTAGTCAACAGAGCGGCAAATGGAGGCTCACAGGCCTCATTTGTCTCACAAGCTGCAGTTTGCCGACCACTGTACTACTGAGAACACATGCAATCTTTTCCGAAGGAATTATCTATAGCCAATTTTGTGCAGAAATATATATGTAATATACAAATATATATGCATCTATTATATATAACATGATTATGTATCTATTATATATTATAAAACATGATTATATAGTATATGTGTGTATATACTATATAAACATATTTAAATATATAACTTATAGTATACAAAGATACAGGTATATTTTTTCAATGATTATATGAATCTTTTTTTTTAATATATTTTTTTATTGATTTTGTACAGAGAGGAAGGGAGAGATATAGAGAGTTAGAAACATCGATGAGAGAGAGTCATCGATCAGCTGCCTCTTGCACACCGCCCACTGGGGATGTGCCTGCAACCAAGGTACATGCCCTTGACCGGAATCGAACCCGGGACCCCTCAGTCCCAAGCCGATGCTCTATCCATTGAGCCAAACCGGTCTCGGCAATATATGGATCTTTTTTTAAAATGTTTTTATTTCAGAGAGGGAGAGAGAGAGAAACGTCAATGATGAGAATCATGGATCAACTGCCTCCTGCACCGCCCCCATTGGGGCTGGTGCCCACATCCTGGGCACAGTTGCTGACTGACCAGGAATCTAAGCAGGACCTCCTCGTTCTTAAGTTGATGCTCAACCACTGAGCCATGCAGCCCGGCTATTGTACAGAGATTGTAAACACACCAAGAGTGTCTGAGCCCTAGCTGGTGTTGCTCAGTGGATAGAGCATCAGCCTGTGGACTGAAGCATCCTGGGTTCAATAAAGACACATACCTGAGTTGCAGAGTCCATTCTGGCCCTGGTCAGAGTGCAAGTGGGAGGCAACCTATCGATGTGTGTCTCTCTCTCCCCTCCCAACTCACTCTAAAAATCAGTGGAAAATCCTTGGGTGAGGATTAACAAAAAGAGTCTCAATAAGGTGAAGAAATAGGAAAATAACTTATTTTCCTAAAAAAAAAAAAATATCTTAAATTGGCTTCATGATTTGTCTGATTTTGGGGGGAAGAAATGAGAAAAAATTGTTAATGATTCAAATCAAACACATTAAATTGACACACTTAACCCTTGTTAAAAGAACTTGTAGTGGGTCTTAATGAGATATTTTTGATTTTTTACTTACAGGCTGCTCAAAGAAATTGTCAAACATGCTTCAAAAGTATTTTCCCTCTCAGTAGGTACTTGTTCTTTCAATGTTGATAAAACCCTGGGATTTAAATCCATTGATTGACAATTTGGAGCTGTTTGTTTTTCTCCTATTTTTCTCCTATTTTCTATTTAGGGCTTCCTGGGACAGGAGGGCTTACTGAAGTGAAGCTAAGGGTGAATGAAGAAACAGTCCTCATTTATACATGCTGATTCTCCTCTAGATATTTTATGATAAAGCCACTTATGTTTCCTATTGTTAGATATCTTTTCAGAACAATAGCCGGTCCAACTCGATACATAATCAGCTTCCAAATATACTAGTGCAGTGGTCAGCAAACATGTGGCTCTAGAGCCTCGATTTGGCTCTGTTGACTAATGAGTTTGCCGACCACTGTCCTAGTTCATAGGTCGAAGTTCAACTACTGAGCCACAGGGTTCCTCTTTTAAATGCTTAGGTCAGTGGTCAGCAAACTCAGACATCAGAGTGGCAAAACGAGGCTCATTTACACACTGATTCTCCTCTAGATATTTTATGATATCTAGAGCTGCAGTTTGCATGTGGTCTCACTAGCACAGTGGTCGGCAATCTCTTCAGAAGGAATTATCTATAGCCAATCTTGTGCAGAAATATATATATACATAATATACAAATATGCAAACACCTATCATATAACATATACATCTATATACTCTATAATCATGTTATATTACTATATAATATAGTATATAGGCATATACACTATATTATAATTACTATATAATATAGTATATATACTATATTATATAGTATATAGGAACATATACTATATAAGCATATTTAAATATACATAATTTATACTATACAAATATACAGATACATTTCTTCAATGATTAACTATGTGGATCTTTTTTAAAAAATATATTTTTATTTCAGAGAAGAAGGAAGAGGGAGAGAGAGAGAAACATCAATGATGAGAGAGAACCATGGATCAACTGCCTCCTGCACACCCCCTACTGGGGATGGAGCCCACCTTCTGGGACTGGAAATCCAACCTGGACCTCCTGGTTCATAGGTGGCTGCTCAACCACTGAGCCCCGCCCAGGGTGCCCTGGACCTCTTACCTCTGCTAAGGACTGGCTGGAGCCGGCCAGAAGGAACCTAGTGCAGCTCGGGGCTCAGGATGCCTGTACTGACCCAGACTCTTTCTTCCCTGTTCCCCTTTCCAGATCCTCCACCTACTGGCTCTCGCGCCTCCAGTCCTTCCTCTACTGCAACGAGAACGGGCTGCTGGGCAGCTTCTCGGAGGAGACGCACTCGTGCACCTGCCCCAGCGACCAGCTGGCCTGCACGGCCGCCCTGCCCTGCGCCGTGGGCGACGCAGCCGCCTGCCTGGCCTGCGCCCCGGACAACCGCACGCGCTGCGGCGCCTGCAACGCGGGCTACATGCTGAGCCAGGGCTCCTGCAGGCCCGAGGTGGCCGACTCCACCGACCACTACCTGGGCTTCGAGACCGACCTGCAGGACCTGGAGCTCCGCTACCTGCTGCAGCGGGCCGACCGGCGCCTCGAGGTGCACGCCATCTTCATCAGCAACGACATGCGCCTCAACAGCTGGTTCGACCCGTCGTGGCGCAAGCGCATGCTGCTCACGCTCAAGAGCAACAAGTACAAGGCCAGCCTGGTGCACATGGTCCTGGGCCTGTCGCTGCAGATCTGCCTGACCAAGAACAGCACGCTGGAGCCCGTGCTGGCCGTGTACATCAACCCGTTCGGGGGCAGCCACTCGGAGAGCTGGTACATGCCCGTGGGGGAGGACGGCTTCCCGGACTGGGAGCGGACTAGGCTGGACCTGCCCCTGCAGTGCTACAACTGGTCCCTGACGCTGGGCAACAAGTGGAAGACCTTCTTCGAGACGGTGCACATCTACCTGCGCAGCCGCGTCCGGGCCAGCGGCGCTGGTGGCGGCCCGGGAGGCAATACCACCGACGGCAGCAGCAGCAGCAGCAGCGTCGTGTACTACGAGCCGCTGGAGTTCGTGGACCCGGCGCGCAACCTGGGCTACATGAAGATCAACCACATCCAGGTGTTCGGCTACAGCATGCACTTCGACCCCGAGGCCATCCGGGACCTCATCCTGCAGCTGGACTACCCCTACACTCAGGGATCGCAGGACTCGGCGCTGCTGCAGCTGGTGGAGATCCGGGACCGCGTCAACAAGCTGTCCCCACCGGGCCCCCGCAGACTCGACCTGTTCGCCTGCCTGCTCCGCCACAGGCTCAAGCTGGCCACCAGCGAGGTGGTGCGCATCCAGGCGGCCCTGCAGGCCTTCAACGCCAAGCTGCCCAACGCCGTGGACTACGACACCACCAAACTGTGTAGCTAAACCAGGCATAAGCCAAGCACAAGAAGCCCAGGTGCCCTCCAGGGAAGAGTTTTGCCCTATTGCTTTTTTTTTGGGGGGGGGCCCGTGTCTGTTGGGAAGAGTTCAATTACTTAAAAACCAGTCGTCTTTTCACTATCTCGTCTTCTATCCGTGGATAAAACCGTTTGGAGGGCTGCCCACGAATATATCCCACTTGCAATCTTGGTTGGTTGATGAAATGAAAATATATTAACGGACGCCCGTCTAAGGAGACAGCCTACTTTTTACAAATAAAATTTCATTTGTAATTTTCTATGTTCCGTGGCCAATGCTTTTGTGCATTACATCCTCTGGAGGGAACATAAAAGAAAAAAAAAAAAGATACCAATAAAATTTTGTAGCTGAACAGTTATTAAAAAGAAGTGCCGTGGGTTTCTTTCTTTCTTTTTCTTTTTTCTTTTTCCCCCCCGTGAAATGAGTTCTGTTTTTGGATACATGGCTTGTTAGGAACTGGGGGACATTCGCCAAGATTTTATTTTTTTTTAATGGGGACATTTGAAAGTCCCTCTCAACCGCCTTCAGGGAAAACCCAACTAGATGGAATGCTTAGAAGCCGTTGACACATTATTACTTGTGTTACCCGTGCTTGCAAACCATTCCAATAGACACGATCCTTATAACAAACAGGTAAAATGTTTCCCAAATACATGTACCAAAGAAGGTAACCAAAAGCTTATCATAGACAAAGGAAACTCAATTTTTTTTTTAGCAACTTGTTCAGCCATTGTTTTCCTAAAGTCTAATAGCCTATAGTTGTATATGCCACAATCCTTTTCATGTATGAAAACCTAGTTATTCCAACATTTTACCAAAGTCAATTGTATAACTTCTAGAACTTATAAATAATGATGTGTTGGTATAAAATAAATCAATAACTGATGTAAAGAAACTTTTTTTTTTCAGATAAACTATTACTAAAATACATTAAGAAAAACACACCCTTTTAATATAAAACTAATTTTAGTTTAAGGTTTTGTTTTAAAATGAGTTCGCATATTGCCCATGGTGTAATATTAGATATATAATTAACTTTTCCCCTGCGGATGTGAAATGCATTTTTAATTTAAATTCCTATTGTTTAAAGTATTACATGTCTCCTACCCCCCTACCCCCCATCCCCCATTAACTTCTCCCAGGCCGCTTTTTGCTTAGATATGCCTGAATGTACCATCAAGTGTGGTTGTGGTGCTTAGCACTGGGCTCTTGTCTTAGATGTGCCATAAGCATTTCTTAGCATTTAAACAAAAGCCTTGCTTACCTGCTGAGGCCGTCTCGTCATTTTCCAGGGCTCAGAGACAGGAACCCTTGACAGGAATGAACAGTGTAAGACTGGCCACAAAAAGATCACCCAGACATCTGGGTTCTTGAGATGTTTGTCTTTCTTTCTCAGACATTTTAACCACAAGTAGTTCTGACGGTAAATATATAGTCCATCTACCATAAGCAAAGCACTGATCTCGCATTGCTTGGGGTAGCTTCTAAGCAATTCAACAGAAAATGTATACAATTATTACACATCATCATTTTGGTGTTATATCAAATAGTCTCTTCCTTTGATTCTAACAACACTAGGTTATAGATTATTATCCTCCCCCCCCTTTCTTTTGTGTGTGTGTGAAAGGCTCAAAATGGTTGGTCAAACCAAGACATTGAGAGCTCAAGATTCTAACACAGGTTTGTCTGAAAAAGTCAGAATTGCTGCGAGGACCTTAATCAGAAAGAAGAGTCTTGGGAGCCTAGGCCAGACACCAACCAAGCAACCCGCATTGTCCCCAATGGACACAGGAGGCGGCACCCTCTGGAACAGAGGACACTGCCAGCCATACCAGCTCGCTCTGCCCTGACTGGCTTAGTGGGAAGACCCCGCAGCTACCGGTAAGAACTTAACGGGGCTTTCCTCCTGGGATGGCCCGTGTTGGCACAGAAGTCCCACTGATCAGGATCTAATTATCCGAGTGCCAGCTGTCTGGGTTATACTGGTAGTGTGACCTTTATATCTGAGTCTGGTTCCCCCCGAAATAGATGTCATACAAAAGCTTCTTTCTAAATGTTGTGTGGATGGCACCATAAATACAATGTAAGTGAACAGACCAAGCAAATTCTCAAGTGTTATGCAGATGTAGAGGATAAATGATCAACACATTTTTTTTTGTTACCATTTCTCATATTACTGGAATTTTGAAAACCTCATAGGAAAAACAATTTTAAATAATACGTGGGGCTTGGGGTTTCTAAGAAGCTACGGATAGGTGTCCCAGATCAATGTGACCACTGAAAAGAACATATAAAGTGAATCAAGCTCAGAGGGCCGGTGATAAGAATCTCTTTCTGATTTGGTGCCTGGATCATTTAATTAGAATAATAATATCCTCTTGCAAAATTGCATTTCCCTCTGGTCATAGATACGGTCTTTATAATTTGAAGCCACAGAGTCACAGATGTTAAGCTTGTGATATTCTTAGGCAATTATCGCATAATTGACTGAATTTTTAAAACCTGAGAGTTGACATTTTGCTATGCTCATTTACTGTCTCCCCTTCTACTGCCATCGATATTCTACTTTCCCCCATCTGTGTGATCAGATTTATGTTTCTACTTCCCAGTTTTCCTGGAGATAGAAATATAAATTATAATTCAATCACTCCATAATAGTTCAATATTTGATAAATATATGTCAGCTGGAAATGTTCACATCTCCATTTCTTTTACGTGAAGGCAGCATCAGCTCTTTTAATGAACTATGGACGGCTTGTGAATTAGAATATCCATGTCAAATTATCTGATATGGAGGACATGTGGTAAATTAGTGCATCCAAATGAAATTCAATCTGAAGCAGAAGTTCCACACTTGAAATTATCTGATGTTTCTGACAATCAGACTAACCATTTAATCACCAAAGTGCTATTTCGTTCTATGGTTGTACAATGCAACTATCACATAGTAACTATACTATGTAATACTTGATTAAATATATATGCAGTACTTACCATGAGTAAAGTACTGTCCCTAGGGGATAGGATTTCAATACAAGATAATAACCTCACCACGGATTTCTAACTTGACTCTTTCTCCAACAAGCATTGTTATGGGCCTAAAACAGCCCTGAAGGGTTTAGAAGTTGGCTAATACAGGAGCCTTAAAAAAAATGGTGAGTCTACCATATTGCTAGAAATCCATAATTCATCTTTTCTCTCTAATTTCCCTGATAATTTTTCCAGTTCCATTCCCCTCCAGTCACCAGTGTGAACTTTTAAATTATAAACCTATTAAAATGGAAATGTTACACGTATCTTGACTGAATAGGGAACTAACTCTTTAATTGGCATGTAATTCCTTTCTTAATCCAGCCCTTGGCTATTTCCCTATCTTCCTTTTCCAAAGTATTTATGTCATACCAAACTATTATTTAATATTAGACTGCATTTAAAAAAAGAAATAGTGAAGAAAACATAGAACAGGTTTCTACTATTCAATTTACCTTGGTACCATCAGCAATAAAGCAAAGTTATTAGGTCAAAACTAAGGAATCTGAATAAAGTAGGGACTTAAGTTAATAATGTTACAATATTTATTAATTGTAACAAAGGTACCACATTGATATAATATTTTAATAGGGAAAAGTGGCAGTGGAGTATAGAAACACATTTTTAAAATTTTCTGTAACTCTAAATCTGTTCTAAATAAAAGCTATGCCCGGCCAGTGTGGCTCAATGGTTGAGCATTGACCTATGAACCAGGAGGTCATTGTTGGATTCCCAGTAAGGCACATCCTGGGGTTGTGGGCTTAATCCCCAGTAGTGGGGGCAGGTAAGAGGCAGCTGATCAATGATTGTCTTTCATCATTGAGGTTTCTATCTCTCCCTAGCCCTTCCTTTCTGAAATCAATAAAAAAAAAAATTTCAAAAAAAAAATAAAAGTTGTTTTAGAATTCATAATCCCTGGGATATTCAGTGTATTATTAAAAGTTTCATGGATACAAATCATTTTCAAGCAAACATCTCAACTTTTGAATAATGTTTCCCAGAAGTAGTATTACTGTTTACTGTTTACTCTCTAAAATTCATCTTCTCCTATTCCTTAAGTACAAAGTTTCCCAGCTCAATTACTTTTCCTTCCCTCACTGACTCCAACTCTATAAATTCTCACCATTGAAACAGGAGTGCAAATCCTCTCCGGACAACTCGCAAACATATGTGCTTAAAACAAGCTTGGCCAAGGCTCCCTGTGACTTATCCACCGCCCTGGCTGGGAATGGCCCTGAGCGAAGCTTCCTAGAACACCATGTTTCAAGCATGCAAGAACCCCAAACACTGCTGAAATGAATACTCGGAGCAGATCCTACATACCCACCCTACACATTAACCAAGAGAGAAATACATGTATCACTTTTTAAAAACCATTCCATTTGAAGTCATTCTAAAATCTTGGTTCACCTTGCATCTCTTAGAGTAATATACCTCCCACACATTGCATTTCTCCAGTGCCTCCTCCAATTGAATATGTGATTACGCTAATGCACTTTTGTAATAATGGGCACAACACTTACAATTTACAAACTATGGAAATGCTTCATGTTTTCGGTAACTTTAGCAGGAACTAAGTAGTTGTTTTTAAAAGAATATTAACTAGAAATGGAAATCTTATACTCCTTTAATGGCCTAAAACTGTTGTTGCTGTAATGCCTTTGATGGAACTTTCTATAAATTTCATAGAAAACAAGTATACTAAGTCATCAAAATGACCACCAATTACCTTAGGTCAGTGGTCGGAAAACTCATTTGTCCACAGCCAAATATCAACAGAACAACGATTGAAATTTCTTTTGAGAGACCAGTTTTTTTAAACTTAAACTTCTTCTAACACCACTTCTTCAAAATAGACTCGCCCAGGCCTTGGTATTTTGTGGAAGAGGCACACTCAAGGGGCCAAAGAGCCGCATGTGGCTCGAGAGCCGCAGTTTGCTGACCATGGCCTTAGGCTGTTATAATAACATTATCAGGCATAGTCATCATTTGGGCACATAGGCTAGCTTTGCTGCATACTAAATTGCTCTGGATTGCTATAATTCTTGTGTTCATGCCAATATCCCAAGCACCAGCCCAGTATTTGGGTTCCAAACATTACACTCGGTTCTCTTAAACTTTTTGAAAATACATATATGACTCTTCTATTAGGTGGGCATAGAAAGGAACTTAGGGCACTAAATGTGTCTGAATGAAAACTACTTTATCCAGGAGTGATTTGAAGCATTCAGTGATTAGAGAATCTGAGATTGTGTACCTCTGTAACATGCCTTTTAGTCAAATATGGTTTATATTTATGAAAATAGAACTCTATTGGACTACTAGTTACCAACTTTTGCCTACTGTGAGCCAAGGATTTGAAACATTTTCTAATCTTCAGAAGCATTTACCAAAAATGAACTATTTCTCCAATGAGCCAGTCTCATTTTCTTAATGGCTTTGATGACTTGGATCTACCTAAAATGGAAAGACTTAATTTTCTTTTCGTTCTGTTCATGCAGCGATTCAACCATATATCTATTTATTCAACAATAAAACACACCAAGCCCCAATCATGTGCCTGTTATATTGCTAGTTGCTAGGATGGAGAAAAAAAAAAAAGTTTTTTTTCTTCTTTGCTTTAGCCTTCCACAATTTATGAGGAGCACCTGGCAATTAAACCCTAAGATTGTGGGGTCCTCTGATGCAATCAGTCCCTCTGTTCAAACTGAAGGATAAGATAAGCTACCTTTAAGGCTACATTCTTGTGTACACACCCCTCCTCCCTGCTGGTTTAGTACAAAGTTCCTTTCCCTTCACCTCTTCTGTACCCTTCATAAGTTTTGCTCTAAGAATATTTTGCAGGCTTTGAAAAAATACTGATGAGACACCTCCCTAGGACACCTGCCCTATTGCCTCCTGAAGAACTAACAAAGACAACCCCACTACCACCACACACACACACACACACACACACACACACACCATGTCTGCTCAATTTCATCCAGCAACAGCAGCAGCCTGAAAATCCCCCTCCCTTTCTTGTCCAGGATTTTAACATGCAGGCGCAGTTTTGGCCCTTGCATTGATTGATTAGCAATGCACTGGCCCTTTCTCTTCCGGTAAAATCAAATCAAATTTCTTCCTGCATCTACCTCTTCCTTTAGCTGTCAATTCATTCACAGGCCAAAAACTCTAACACCAGGTTCTAAGAACAAAACAATGGAAAACACGCAACCTGTGGCTGAATTTGCTAGGTTATGGGTACTACTGACTCTCTGATGCTTCTACCACTGGAACTCCTGAGTTTCATCTGGCACTGTCCACTATCCAGATAACACGCCCATCAAGATAGCATGTTGTGTGACCCATTGTGGTCCTAGGGCCACATTCTGATGAATAGGAAGTGAGAAGAAGGAATGTGTACTGGCTTCATTTGCTCAGAGCCAGCTCCATCGCTTGCAGGGTTCAATGCCAAATGAAAACACACTACCTTGTGGAGAACTTCAAGATGGCGACAGCAGCGCTTCTAGACAAGCCTGGGTCGTTCTCCATGTGGGGTCCTTGGAATCTCTCACAGGGCACATTCATGAAGCGGACCCTGCATGCTCTTACTAGAAACATGGCAGCTTGTCCTTCCTTCTTCTCCTTTTCCTTCCTCACTTGCTGAGATGAAAAGAAAAGAAAAAGTCAGGACCTGAGTGACACAGCTCCCTGTTATCCCTGGTCTAATGACCTATTTCTTCATCATTAAAGGCCACCTTGTAAATCTGACACAACAAAATAAAAAAAAATATTTAAGTCCAATACACACACGGTTGAATTTCCATTATCATTATGTTTAATTCCTAGAGGTAGAAATTAAAGCGGAATAAGTAAACTGAAAGTTAGTTTACTAATTGAAGTGATCCTAAGCCGCACTTAACATGCTCATTGTACCCTGCTTTATAGAGACACGCTTCTCTGATATTTGATTGGATGTAATGAATCATTCATTGCATTAATGAATGTTGATGCCAGTTGTGTCAAACTGTTGATACAGATACAATTTACATACTGCTTCCACATCGGCTGACTTCATCCCTCTCATTATTAGCAATATCAGAAATTACACTGAATACGTAATTTATTCTGCGCAGTTGTGAGGAACCTGGCTGGGGGGACGGTGGATGATATAAGGCATTCTCATCTACTTTGAGGCCAGGAAAATCCAAATCATGCAACAGGGAGCAATATATTCATTTTTATCTACTCAGGTGCAGTTGACCTTTGAGCAACACTGGTTTGAACTGCATGGATCCACTTACACATGGCTTTTTTTTTCTTCAATAAATAATTGTACTGTTTTTATCTTCAATGGGGGGTGTACAATTGTATGCATTAATATACATATAAGGAATATTCCATATTCTATAAGGAATTGAGCATCCACAGAGTTTGGTATCTGGGGGGCCAGAGGAGGTCCTAGAACCAATCCCCCAGAGGGGCCAAGGAACAGCTAAGTTTTGGGGGAGTCAAAAGTTAAATGCAGAATTTCAACTATGTGGGGGTTGGCACCCCTAACCCCCAAGTTGTTCAAAGATCAGCAAGCGATAGGTGGATAGGTGGATGCATATATAAATGGTAGATAGGTAAATAGCTACCAATGCAATGTAAACATACATGGTAAAAAACCAAGTTTTAATGGAGTAGTTGATTGTTATTTTTAGCAATAAGATGTTCTCCTTTAACGGAAACCCTTAAAGTGATCCCTGCACTCTGGTTGAAATCAGGCCCAAGTATCACATAGGAAGTGAAGGCCTTGTCTTTTAACAGTGGTATAGACCTTTTGGGTTGTTCTTGCCTGATTTCCATGGCCCCGAGAATGCAAACATACACTAAAAAAATCCTATTTTAATAATAAATTACAGCTGAAACTGGTTTGGCTCAGTGGATAGAGTGTCAGCCTGCAGACTGAAAGGTCCCAGGTTTGATTCCAGTCAAGGGCATGTACCTTGGTTGCAGGCACATCTCTCTCATCGATGTTTCTAACTCTCTATCCCTCTCTCTTCCTCTCTGTAAAAAAAATAAAAATCAATAAAACTATATTTAAAAAAATAATAATAAATTACAGTCAGGAACTCTTTTGTGCTTAGCATCTTGTTGCAGTAAGTAAGCCGCTTAGTCTTCTGGGACTTTGAGTTCCTCCTGTATAGACGTTATGGCTGCATTTGCTTTAGGTTCTCATTCAACTTGAACTTGTCTATGACTTCCTGTGCAAACTGACTCAATTGACAGAACCCTCTCGGGGTGAGATCGGCTGCCACCTATCAATGGTAATGACTGAGCCTCAAAATATGAGCAGGATCGCAGTACATTAGGAGCACATGAGAGGACATTCCAGATAAAGCAAGTGCCATATAATTTGGGAATGCCAAGGCATAGCCTGGCAACGAGGAACATATGTGTCTGGCACTGCTTGGAAGTTTAATTGGCACTTTGTGTTCCAATGCTTTGATTTGGGGAAAGTAAACATTGTTTTTTTTAAGCCCCGCTGAACACAGTGATTTCCTCAGTGGTTGGGAGTGATTTAAAAATTAATGCCACTCTCCACTGGCATGGGATCCAGTACACAATCGGATAGGTTTGGCTTTTGCAGTAACAAAGCCACAGCTCGTTTGCCAGTCCAGCAGAGGCCAAAGCCATGATGCCCATTGTTCTATGATGACTGAAGGGTGGGAGGGGACAGAAGGAAAATTCAATGAACGATTCATTAGGGTCACTCGTTTTGTGTAATAAATTAATTAATGCCAAATGAAAATTGGCATTCGTCCTATGGAATCTGGGGATTGAAGAAAAGCATACCTAAATTTTTAGAAAATAATACCTTTCAAGAGGATGGATTCTTAAAATCAACACTTAACAGATTTACCTGTCTATTCAAAAATTTTTATTTAAAAAAAGGTTATAAAAAATCTATGGATGTCAAGGAAGGCCATCACCCTTTCAATTGCATTGCCATTTACAAAGGAAGGGTGTCTCTGTAAAATTCAAGTTGCCTATGTGACCCTAGTTGGTTTAGCTCAGTGTATAGAATGTCAGCCTGCAAGTCCCAGGTTCGATTCCGGTCAAGGGTACATGCCCGGGTTGTGGGCTCAATCCTCAATGAGTGGTGTGCAGGAGGCAGCAAGCCAATGATTCTCTTTCATTGTGGATGTTTCTCTTTCTCCCTCTCCCCTTCTCTCTGAAATACACACACACACACACACACACACACAGATTAATATGACTCTTGGTCTCTCTTTTCTTCAGAATCTATATAGACAACTTTAAAAATATATATATTTTTCACTAACTGTGACTTTGGATAAATTATCTTGCCTTTCTGTGCCTTGGTTAGCTCAATCTGTAAACTACTGGTGTAAATTAAATATATATATATATATATATATATATATATATATATATATATATATATTTAAAGTTGCCTATATGGGTTCTAAAGAAAAGAGAGACCAAGAGTCATATTGATTCATAGTCTCCAACCCCAGCCAGGGACATGCATGCCCTGGTCAGTCTATTTCCTCTTTTAAATATTTGTTTTCCATGACAGCATTTCTGAAACATGTTATTCCTAACAGGTAGCATTAACATGGTCATTAACTTACTTTTCTTTTACCTTTCCAAAATTAGCAGTCTTTTTTATTGCTATAGACTGAATGTTTGTGTTCCCTAAATTGATATGCTGAAAGCTAATTCCCAAGGAGATAGCATTAGAAAGTGGGGATAAAGGGAGGGGGTTAGGGGAAAAGGGTGGGGCCCTCAGGAGTGGGGTTTGTGCCCTAAGAGGTCTAGAGAGCTCCCTCACCCTTCTTACCTGGTGAGGACACAGGCAGATCTTTGTCTATGAACCGTATGAAGACAAGAAATCCTCAGGAGCCTTAATCTTCACTTTCCACCTCCCGATCTGTAAGAAATAAATGTTTGTTGTTTAGGCTACACAGACCATGGCATTCTTTTTTTAAAATATATATTTTATTGATTTTTTTAATAAAGAATGAGAGGGATAGAGAGTTAGAAGCATCGATGAGAATAATCATTAATCAGCTGCCTCTTGCACACTTCCTACTGGGGATGTGCCCGCAACCAAGGTACATGCCCTTGACCGGAATCGGACCTGGGACCTTTCAGTCTGCAGGCCAACGCTCTATCCACTGAGCCAAACTGGTTTCAGCCATGGCATTCTTCTTATAACAGAAGTGAACACATTTATACAATTGATAAAACTTCTTAAAATCACTACGGTTTTAAACATCATCAATGTAGCTTATATCCCAAGTGGCAATGAACTATTTTAGTCTCTCTTGTGTATTTAGTATCATTTTTAAAGAACTACATGCCTGGCACAGTTCTAAATATTGTGCAAATACCAACCCGTCTAATTCACAGATCAACCCAGAGAAGTCTATTTACACCAGCAGTTTACAGACTGAGCTAACCAAGGCACAGAAAGGCGAGATAATTTATCCAAAGTCACACAGCTAGTGAATAATAGGACCAAGAATTAGACAGAGGCATTTTAGTTCGACACTGTGCTTTTCAGTACCATATTTTAAATCTATTTATAACATTGCAATATGATCCTTAGCCAGTGAGGCTCATTTAGTTGACCATCATCCCTTGTACCAAGAGGTCACCGGTTCGATTCCTGGTCAGAGAACATGATGGCGTTTCAGACTCAATTCCCAGTAGAGGACCTGTAAGAGGCAGCAGATAGATGTTTCTCTCTCCCTCTCTGGAATCAATAAAAAACATTAAAAAAAAACAAACAACACCCTAAATATTAAAAAAAAATTGCATTGTGTTAGATATATGTATTTGTGCATGCCCCTTTTAGCAACCTCACTCATATCTCTCTTTACATCAAGAAAACTTTGAAGACCATGAGTGACTCCTGTTGTTAGGTACACAGCAATAATTTAAGGCCATTTTAAAAGTGTATTAATAATTACCCATTCACTTCAATTACTTCATTCACTGCACTTGCGTCTTTTAAGTGATAATTGAGTGTTTACGCATGGTAGTATGAAAACCCTGGAAATTAATTTTCCTTCCGCCATGTGCAAATTAGTGCATCCTTAATACTGTAACGAAATTAAGAAACCATGTCCCTCGGGTCCTTAGTTCTTCTCCCCTTTCTTCCCTGGCTGCTGTACTCAGTCAGCCTCATTCATTCTGAGACCTCTAGCTGCTGGTTTGCATTCAAAGCATCTCTTCTGCTCATAGGAAGTCAGTGGCTATCCTTTTCCTGGGGCTGCTGTAACAAATGACCTCGAACTCATGCCTAAAGCAATTTGCATTTATCCACACACATTTCTGGAAGCCGGAAGTAAGAAATTAGAATCCAGGGGCCCGTAGGAAGGTTCTAGCTCTTATCTTTCCTGTCTTTGGGAGCTGCCTGCAATTCTAGCTCCCTGGAACACCACCCTCACCTCTCTGACTTCACCTTGTGCCTGCACTTAAATAATCAAACAAAAAGCCTTCAAGCCTAATGAAACCCTTTAAAATGTAAAACAACCTGGCCGGTGTGGCTCAGTGGTTGAGCACTGACCCCTGGACCAGGAGGTCCTGGTTCAATTCCCCATGTTGCAAACTCAATTTCCAGTAGGGGGGCCATGCAGAAGGCAACGGCTTAATGTTTATATATCATCAATGTTTCTCTCACTCTCTCTCTCTCCCTTTCTATCTCACTAAAAATGAAAACATTTTTTTTTAAATGGCTGGGGGAGTAATATTGGAAAATAGTATTTGCTGTGTGTGGACCATGACCTGGTAAATGTATCACACATATTCAGTGATGGTGAATGAGACTGTGCCAAAATTCTAATAACTTCAGACTAAGTCTGGGATGGTTCACCTATAGAATCTTTGTTATTGCTGTAATTCTTTTTCTTAACAAAAGAATGCTCTGCTGAAGAAATTTAATTCCTTGATGATGACTTTAGTGGCACTCAATTATTTATTTTGAGACTCTGGCATTAGATGATGCGATTATGAAATTACTTATAAAATATCACTTATGTTAATGTAAAAATAATAATATTCTTTTTTAATGTGACAATTTTTTCCTTCAGAATTTAGCTGAAGTAATTTAAGGTATAGAAATACCATTTTAGCAATATGAAAACTATATAGCATAACAATGAGCAAGGAAATGTTAATTTTTGAAAATTATTGTAAGTTTTGTCAGGCGATGTATGGGTAGTACAAACAGTGGATAAATAAATAAGTATAAGCAGGGTAATCACATATTAGAGGTTCTCTTTTTTGAACACTGGTTCTAGAACTGAATAATAGCCCAGAGCTTACAAATAGCAGGAGGGTCAGGCTTTGACACAGCTCTCAAACTCTTGCTTCCCGTTGTTTAAAAAATATAGTTTTATTTAGTTTAGAAAGAGGAAGGGAGAGGGCGAGAGAGATAGAAACATCAGTGATGAGAGAGAATCATGGATCAGCTGCCTCCTGCATGCCCTCTACTGGGGATCGAGCCCACCACCTGGAATCAAATCATGTGCCCTGACCTGGAATCCAACCATGACCTCGTAGTTCATGGGCAGACTCTCAACCACTGAGCCACACTGGCTGGGGACTTCCCATTTAAAAAAAAAAAAAAAAAAAAAAAAATTTCCCCCCTCCACTTTCTGCACTTTTTTGTCCTCTTCCGGCCTCCACACATCTAAGGGAGTGGAGGTCAGCTTAGACCTCGAGGCTTTGCTTAAAAGACTCCACATTAATTACTGCTCATCAGCATCCATCATGGTGACAGCTCCTGTGAGCAGGGCTGTTTATTTTATTCTCACCTTCTCTGCCTGGCTGTCACATGAAAGAGTTTTATGGTTCTTGAGGGAGCCATCCTTCTCTAGGACCAGCTGCTCTAAGGGAGAGAGAAAAAAAAAATGTCTTCCCTTCAATGTTGCCCTGGCTTTGGTGTTTCCTTGTAAATGAAACAGCATCACTGTAGCAATTACTAGTCTCCTTTAATTGAGTTCATTGATAACTCAGTGGAGTTAAACCAACCAGGAAGCCATTGGAAAAAAACACAAAACAAAACTGAACGCTAATGCTATTACAACTGTTTTTTTCAGAGATGATCACAGAAGTTACATTGTCTTGTGGGGATCCTATTTAAATGTTGCTTGACTTAAACTTTGACTATAATAACACCCTATGACTTTGTAATAAGTATTTGCATTACTTTACTTTTATATGTCAGGGAATGTTATTTTGGGTTCTTTGGCTTTAATCAGTTTTTATTGCTGCAGTCTTCTTTAACTGTATCTCTTTTTTCCCCCATATATTTTTATTGACTTTTTATAGAGAGAAAGAGAGAGGAACAGAGAGTTAGAAACACTGATGAGAGAGAATCATTGATCAGCTGCCTCTTGTACACCGCCCACTGGGGATGTGCCTGCAACCAAGGTACATGCCCTTGACTGGAATCGAACCCGGGACCTTTCAGTCCTCAGGCCAACGTTCTATCCACTGAGCAAAACCGGTTTCGGCAAACTGCATCTCTTTTTGTTTTGTTTTTATGGTTTTTTGTTTGTTTGTTTGTTGTTTTTTGTGTGTGTTTTGTTAATCCTCAGCAGAGGATATTTTGCCATTGATTCTTAGAGACAGTGGAAAGGAGAGGTAGAGACAGAGAGAAACATCGATGTGAGAGAGACACATCGACTGGTTGCGTCTCACATGAGCCCTGACCAGGGCTGGGGACTGAGCCTACAAGTGAGGTTTCCTGCCCTGGACCGGAATAGAATCTGGGACCCTTCAGTCTGCAGCCTGACACTATCCGCTGAGCCAAACTAGCCAGGGCTTTAATTGTATCTCAGACAACACCGTGTTTATTAAATACTCATAGGTCCCTCATCATCTGTTATGGAGCCCAATATCTTTGTGGATGGAAAGGGTAAGCTTACACTAAAGAGTGAAGACTGAGCTTCAACTGATCAGAGGCACTTAATAAAATACTAGTGTGGAGCCAGGAGAGATCCCTGACTTCAGATATGGGTGACTTCAGTAATTTCAGAAACATACTACACTGAAAACAATTTTTCAAGATCTGGGACAAAAAAAGTTTTTTAAGCCTTTTAAAGCCCTAGTCAGGTGGTTCGGTTGGTTAGAGCAGTGGTCAGCAAACTGCCACGGTTTGCCGCTCTGTTGACTAATGAGTTTGTCGACCACTGCCCTAGACTCTCGATTCCTATAATTACAGGCTGTTGTTCCTTGTGATTAAGCCCCTATCCCAGTGGTTGGCAAACTCATTAGTCAACAGAGCAGCGAGCTGCGGTTTGCCAACCACTGGGAGAGCATTGTCCCATACACCAGCAAGTTTTCTGGTTTGATTTAAAGTCAGAGCACATACTTGGGTTACAGGTTTGATCCCCAGTTGGGTCTCCTAGGGAAGGCAACCAATTGAGGATATTCTCTCTCTCTCTCTCTCTCTCTCTCTCTCTCTCTCTCTCTCTCTCTCTCTCTCCCCCTTTCTCTCTCTAAAATCAAAAGTACATCCTTGGGTGAGGATAAAAATAAAATTCTTTTAAAGTTTCAACTAGCTAATAAAATAGTGAAAAATTACTGGCCACAATACAGAAGTCAGAATCTTTAAGAGGTAATCCCAGCATAGGAGTCATCTTTTAACAAGGGGACTTAAGAGACTCTTAGAGGTGGCTGAGATAGCAAGCAGGAACTGTTACAAACCAGGCATGAGTTTGGCGTGATAAGAATCTCAGTACCACTTGAAGTCATTGTTCCTACCTAGACAGGTTCAAGGTCAGAAATTGGATGAAGGTGAAGGTGTGCTATCAAGGGTTTTTCAAAAATAAATTCAGCCCTAGCAGGCTGACTGAATGCAGTGGTTGACAAGCCACGGCTCTCGAACCACATGTGGCTCTTTGGCCCCTTGAGTGTACTAACGCCACTTCAAAATAGATTCATCCAGGCCGAAAACCAACTTCTGCGCATGGGCCATGAAGTTCCAATCATACTGTGCCTTCGTGCCCGCACGTGGTATTTTGTGGAAGAGCCACAATCAAGGGGCCAAAGAGCCTGATGTGGCTTGCGAGCCATGATTTGCCGACCACTGACTTAGTGGATGTAATGTCGGTCTATGGACTGAAGGTTGGTCACAGATTTGATTCTGGCCAAGGGCACATACCTGGGTTTCAGGCTTGATCCTGGCACCGGCCAGGCATGTGTGGAAGGCAACCAATCAATGTGTCTCTCTCACATGGAAGTTTATTTCTCTCTGTCTCTCCCTCTCCCTTCTACTCTCTCTAAAAATCAATGGAAAAATATCCTCTGGTGAGGATTAAGATAAAATAAATAAGACAAATAAATAAATTTAAATACCCCCTGGAAACATACTATATGTTTTATCTTCAGATTAAGTAGTTTATGTTTTATAAAAATATAATGTTATTGATTTCAGAGAGGAAGGGAGAGGGAGAGAGAGAGAGAAACATCAATGATGAGAGAGCATCATTGATGGGCTGCCTCCTGCACACCCCCTATGGGGATCAAGGCCACAACCCACCCAGGGGAGAGGAGCTCTTTCTACAGATCCCACTGCCAAGGGAGCATACAATGGTTATGTGTATCTCAATTTCCTTATCAGTGTCTGTGGCAGTGTTGAAATCTTGCACTGTATCGCATCCTCGCTGGAAGTGGAAGTTTTGTGTGTCTTTATTGAGACCTATCTCCATGGAATCAAGTTCACTCAATCTAAGAGTGCCCTCTGAGCAGCTCTGACTGTGGTGGATAGACTTGTCACCATCACTGAGGGGGAGACTTCCATCAGCCTAAACATGTCCTTCCCCTCCCTGAGGATGATTCCCTGGGCACCTTCCATTGCGTGTCCACTTAGGGATAACTTGTTTTCTTTTTTCTTGTTTAATTTCCTTCCTGAGTGCTAGCAAAGCTTAGTTCACACCTTTTTTTTTTCCTTCTTTTTTTGGTGTTATTTCTATCCTAAGTGTTGTTTTGTTTGTTTGTTTTATTTAAAATATATTTTATTGATTTTGTACAGAGAGGAAGGGAGAGAGATAGAGAGTTAGAAACATCGATGAGAGAGAATCATTGATCAGCTGCCTCTTGCACACCCCCCACTGGGGATGTGACCCCAACCGATGTACATGCCCTTGACTGGAATCGAACCTGGGTTCCTTCAGTCCCCAAGCCGACGCTCTATCCATTGAGCCAACCCGGATTTGGCTATCCTAAGTTTTTGAATGGCTGGTACCCTACCACATCTTCTATTGCTGATTTAATGATAATTAATTAGTTTTGAAATAATAGGTTAGAAACGCTCTTCCCTTTGTGGTTGAATGTTTGGGTAGTATTTTTTTATTAGCTAATTAATATTGATTATCTTCCTCCATTTCACTCTTAGTGCTTCTTTTTTAGGGATGATGCTTGAGTTTCCCCATTTATTTTAATTTGTACCAGTTTGTTTTTTCTGGACCAACAAGTATTAAGGATTTCTAAAGAAAGTTTGACATTCCCGGTACCCTTTCTGCTAGTAGTTAAAAGTAACTTCGCAAACACATGGCATGTGTGTGTGTGTGTGTGTGTGTGTATGTGTTGGATAGGGATGTTTGATGAATATTCTGAATTTGTGAGGGGACCATTATGTACATCCCCTGCTTTGTTCACCCCTCAGCCCTCCAGTCAAGCCTCTCAGGAATGCCTTCCTCTTCCAGAGTTTCTTTCCTTTCCCTCAAAAGGGTGCCTTCTAAACACTACTGTAACCATAAACACACCACCAGACTCAGCCTGCTGACTCCCTAGTAGTCCATGCCCTGACCCACTGGCTCTCAGGCTGCTTCTCAATACTTCCTTTTTCAGGATTGAAACTTGCTTCTGCAGGTGATGCCACACATGCCTCCATCATGAGGACTCTTACTGTTCCTTCAATTTTACCTACATTTCTATCGCTACGTAGTGAAATGGAATTTGGAGCAGCTCAGTTACTTTTAAATGATATTTACATATATTGTAGCAGTCAGGATTCTCCAGAGAAGCAGAACCCATAGGATACATATACAGATAGATAGATAGATAGATAGATAGATAGATAGATAGATAGATAGAGGGAATTGGCTCACATAATTACGGATGCTGAGATATACCATGATCTGCTATCTACAAGCTGGAGAAAGAGGAAGGCTGGGTGATACATTTCAGTTGGAGTCTGAAGACCTGAGAAGCTGGGGAGGTGTTGGTAAAGGCAGACAACAGTCTAAAGGCCCTAGAACCTAAACACCAGTGTTTGAGACAGGAGGAGAAGACATCCTAGCCCAAGAAGACAGATTTTCCTTTCTTCTGCTTTTTTGTTCTATTCAGGCCCTCATGCCTGCACTTAGGGCTGGATCCCCAGCAGGGGACTTGCAGGAGGCAATGGATTGGATGGCCTCACCTCACATTGGTGAAGGCAAATCTATTCCACTCATTCTACTGACTGACTCAAACATTACACTCTTCTGGAAACATCATCACCGACAAACCCAAAAATACAACTGCATATGCTATTTGGGTATCCCTCAGCCAGACAAGTCAACACATAACATGAACCATAACATACAGGTAAAATAATCTTTGAAGCACTCTTTCCCTAGTTTTGGTTAGCTATGATTTTTGGAGAAAGTGAGAGATTTCCTTAGTCACATTCCATATTTCTAACCAATTTCCTTAATTTTATGTGGATGTTGGGCAATTTTGATCATTATTTGAGAAGCTGAGTCTCGCTCATTTCTGCTTTAACCTCTCCCTCAATATTCTACTCAATAGATGTAATATTCAGGCCACCCTGGAGCTTTTTCCATCTCCAGAGTATCTGAACTCACTGCAGTGTCAAAATATTTGTGTATTTTAAATTCTTCTCTCCCACATCTCTATTCAAATCTTACGCATTTTATCAGTTTTCTGGACATACTTGTCAAAGCGGGTCCTTCCTCAAATTTTCTTCATAACACATATCACTCCTCAAAATGTATTACCTTATATATTTATAGCCTGCCTTCTCCAATAGAACATAACTCAGCTATTATGCTTGTTTTTTATTGTATTTCCAGCACCCCAAACTATGCTTACACATAGGGGGTATGTAACGCATATTTGGTACATAACCAGTGTTTTTCAAATTCAGTTTGATTTTTTTTTTTTACCTATTTATACACAGTAGTACTCTGAGAAAAAATCCAATATTTTGCCAGAAAACAGTGTCAACTCCGCATTCCATTTTGATTTATCACATCAGAAGCCTCCTCTCTGTGCTCGGCGTCGGATTACTGGATCAAATTGAAACTTTGAATTATGATTCAATTTAAGAGTTTTTGTAGAGAGATCACCTGAAAGTTATTTAAAGTTCTGTCATTGCCAATAAAGAAGCCTTTTATGTCTTTGAGGCCCGTGTACGGGTTCAGAAAAAGCATTTCTTGGGATGGAGGCTTTTCCAAGCTGCTCGGCATGGTCTCTCCCCACGCACATCCTGTCCTCTGTGGGGGACACTATTTACCCAAATCCTACACCCCAAACCTCCAACTGCTGTCAACACACTCACTAACAAGATATGAACATGGCGCCTATTATATCAAGAAATGATTTGCAATTTTTTTTTTTGTAATCCTTTCCCCTGCTACTTCAAGTCCACAACAAATCTCAATCTTTAAAGGTCCCCGACAAAGGAACAGAGGGCTAAAAATGAGGACATTTCACGGCCCTATGGGTAGTCCTCCTTTGAGCTCTGTGGGGCTCTTAATTTGTTGAAGACACTCCAGCCACAGGGAGAAGAAGCAATTTTGGCTGCCCCTTCTTGGTGCAGCCTTCCTGGGGCAAAGTCCATTAAGGAGAGAGAGAGAGAGAGGGGGGGGGGGGAGAGCGCTCACCATAGCCTACAAAAGCCCATACTGATGTCAGCATGTATTTTTTTTATTGGTCATTTCTGAGCAGCATTTCACAAACATCCCTGAGCCACCCTGTCGAGTTCCTGTCTGTTACGGATATTACAGTCAGGAAAGTTCAGAAAGATATGCTACTTAGGGAGGACAGCAGGGAGAATAATTATTAATCGAGAGGTGGGATAAGAAAAATATGGAGGGAATGTACATGATTCAATGTACATTGAAATAATTAGCCATTTGTGCACAATTCTCCTAATTTCCCCCAAGGTATTAGATGCCCTAGTTCATATATTAATTAAATATAGATGTGCTTCTTTGTAACTCTACAGATAAGACAATCTGAGAAGCCAAAAGCTCACACAATATGTCAGCTCCTTGGGTAATTATCTATTTTAATTTTTTTTAAAGAAAAATAGGAGTACTACAGGCAAGCATTGGAGAAAGAACAGATCATTAGAAAAACTTTGAACATGTAAAGAGGATTTGTTATTTATATTCCCTATCGCTACAGTCCTGGTTTATTACAGGGAATATTTCACTTAATGTGGATTTGGAAAACCCATTTGAGAAAAGTAGAAAAAATATGTACTGGTTTTTCTTTGGACATCTAAAATGAGGGAGCAGCCCTAGCCAGTTTTGCTCAGTGAGTAGAACATCGGCCTGAAGGCTGAAGGGTCCCTGGTTCAATTTCGGCCAAGGGCACATGCCCAGGGTTGCTCCAGTAGGTGGCATGCAGGAGGCAGCCAATCAATGACTCTCATCATTGATGTTTCTCTCCTCCATTCTTCTCTGGAATCAATAAAAATATATTTAAAATAAAATAAAGGAAAAGAGGCAATGTGGCAATCACCTTTGTATTAAGAATGAAAGAGGTTCATGCCTGCTCCTTCCCAAACACCATTAGAAAGTGCGCCCTCTGCCGGTGACCTGCAGCACATGTGCAGGATTTCAGAACACCCCCATTTCTTTTTCTTTTCTTTTTTTAAATATATATTTTATTGATTTTTTTTTTTTTTTTTTACAGAGAGGAAGAGATAAGGATAGAGTTAGAAACATCGATGAGAGAGAATCATCGATCAGCTGCCTCTTGCACACCCCTTCTGGGGATGTGCCCGCAACCAAGGTACATGCCCTTGACCGGAATCAAACCTGGGACCATCTCAGTCTGCAGGCCAACGCTCTATCCACTGAGCCAAACTGGTTTCGGCAGAATACCCCCATTTCTTTGGGATCGTTGCCTCTGGGTTTGGCCTTGGTGGAGATCTGCTGATCTATTTGGTGGTGGAGTTAGTCCATATCAGAGTGAGAGTAAGGAGGCTGTCCTCATGTTGACTGTCCAGTGGCCTTAACCCTCCAGGTCATTCTGGCCTGGGAAGGCATTGAAGCTACTTAGACTAACCGATTGACAACATCAAAAAGCAATCAAGTTAGCTTAGTACCATTTACAGCAATAGTCAGGCAGGAGATTGAGATTCACACATCAAAGGGGTCTTATAGGATGTACTTAGAATTAAGAACAATCATTTAAGTGACAGCCAAAAGAAAAATCCTTTCTATTTAGCCCAGTGTATCATGATGTCTAGTGCATTTCCTGTGCATCATGTCATGGGGTATAATGTTTATCTGTATTTTCCCATTGGTATAATTCTTCATTTTCGCAAAACAAGACTATCAATCAATACCAGCTAGAATATAAACGCAATCACAGAATGCTATTTGAGGCTGGTTACTTGTCCTGAGCAATATTGAGTACGATTTATTTTTCTTCTCTTGTACGTCCATGTGCAAATCCTTTACCAGGCTCAGAAATGTTTTAAAAAATGATCGTCTGTCCTTATGAAATTTATTCTAATACTTTTCTTGGAAGAATAATACAAATGCAATTCATTGTTTTCTCTTATCCCATTGTGATGGTTTCATTGCCTGAAAGTTGGATATTACACAAAAATAAACGAATCTAATGAAATGCCCGAGGACAATGGAGCTGAATTATTAGGAAAATGTCAGATACAAACACACACAAAAATATGTGCTGCACAAACTGCGCCTCTTTTATTTTTTCTCTCAGCCTCAGTGTGTTCTTTAAATTTTTGAAAACCTTGTTTTAAAAAGATATTCTTTAAACTTAAAAAAAAATTTTGTTCAAAGACCCTTCATTTCTTTGTTGAGAAAACGCAGTGTTGTATTCATAGAGAGACTCCTTTTTAAAAAAAATGTTTTTACTTATTTGAGAGAGAGGAAGGGAGAGGGAGAGAGTTAGAAACCTCTATGATCAGAGAGAATCATGGATCAGCTGCTTCCTGCAAGCTCCCTACTGGGGATGGAGCCCCCAACCGGGGTATGTACCCTCACCAGGAATAGAACTGTGACCTTCTGGTGCATGGATTGATGCTCAACCACTGAGCCACACTGGCCAAGCAGGGAGAGTCTTTTTCAGTGCAGGGAAATATATGTTATGACCTTGATCTATTTAAGGTTCTCAAAGACTCATACACATGCCAGGTGAAGGATCACACTCTCATTGAAAAAAAAAAAAAATCCATCATATTCAGTGGCCTCTGAATCATACGTATGGATTTCTATCTTTGCTATACATTTCATCTGATGCATTTTTGGATTCTGAAAGACCGAGGGCTGTGGTCCCTTCCTAAGAGACAGCATGGCATCCTTTGGCATCCCTGCCGAAGCAGAGGATGTGCCATTGGAGGGATGCTTTCTGTCCCAGAGGCTGCAGCATCTTCAAAGAAAGAGGAGACTGATTCGCACTCAGCAGCTGCCGGCTAGCTCTCTAATTAGGTGACGCTCTGGATGCAGTCCAGGCCCTGAGCACATGTGGAGAAGCAAGCATGGCTGGGGAAGGTGCCCACGGTGGGACTTCAAAGAGAGCAGATGGCCGAGAAACACCATTCCCGCCATTATTTCAGAGTTGTCACTTTAAGTCCATTTAGCATTATTTTTATTTTATTTTTTATTTATTTTTTTACTATATTTTTATTGATTTTGTACAGAGAGGAAGGGAGAGAGATAGAGAGTTAGACACATCGATGAGGGAGAGTCATCGACCAGCTGCCTCTTGCACACCCCCTACTGGGATGTGCCCGCAACCAAGGTACATGCCCTTGACCGGAATCAAACCCGGGACCCTTCAGTCCCTAAGCCAATGCTCTATCCACTGAGCCAAACCGGTTTCAGCCATTTAGCATTATTATTATGGAAATGTGATTTATGGAAATGTAATTCCCAGACTTTTCATTAGGAATACCCTGCAAACATTTGTCACTCTCTGAAAGAGTTTACCAAGTAGATTCACAGAGAGGCATTTTAAGTTTTGCCACAACAGAAAATAGAAATGTTTTGGCCTCTGTAATCTGCTATCTGAACCCAAATGGGATTTTAAGATACTTAGCTTTGTTTGAGTGTGATGCTCAGTAAAAGATAAATAAAATGTCCACAGGATGTACATGGTTATTATTAAAGATGATTAATAAATGTATTATTGTAAAAATATATTGTATCTAAGACATCAAAATGGAAACAGATACAAGGTTTTGAAAGCTCATCTTTATATCAATCAAGGTAAAACATAAATGAATTTTGAAAATAGTTTCCCAGATAAAGGGATTGAAAATTATCTTATAAATATCACGCCGAAACTGGTTTGGCTCAGTGGATAGAGCATCAGCCTGAGGACTGAAGGGTCTTAGATTCAATTCCTGTCAAGGGCATGTACCTTGGTTGCAGGCACATACCCAGTAGGGGGCGTGCAAGAGGCAGCTGATGGATGTTTCTCTTTCATGGATGTTTCTAACTCTCTATCCCTCTTCCTTCCTCTCTGTAAAAAAATCAATAAAATATATTAAAAAAGAAAAAGGAAAAAAATTATCTTATAAATATCAGCAACAGTACATGCCCTTGACCGGAACTGAACCCAGGACCCTCCAATCCGCAGGCCAATGCTCTCTCCACTGAGTCAAACAAGCTAAGGCTTTTTCATACTTTTTAAACTGATTCTATGCTTATGCTCTCAGTCCCTGACTCATATAATGTGACGGCTAGAATCCAGCTTCCCTCAATTTCTCATTTGCTTCTCCTGAGTGGGGAAAAGACATTTGCAAAATTGCTTTTTCAACAGCCAGCAATGGTGAGTAGATTCTGTTAGGTAATTAATTTACTTTAATAACCGCGCTCTCACACTGGCTGTGTTAGTAGTATTTTCCTCATTTAACGTGAGTACATCCCACACAGAAGAAACTGAGAGCTAGAGGGTTTTGGTTTGCTCATTTTCTCTGGCTCTATCCCTCATCCTCCGCATTGCTGTTTTTATGGACTTGCCGATATCTTGTCCCTGCCTGACCCATAATATCTCAAACCTGGGTTTAAAAAGTCAAAAATGATTTTTCACAGTTCATGAATCAGACAAATATGTGCTGGGTGAGTTTTCACAAAGAGTCAAAGAATACATATCTTAGGAAGCTGTCGGATACACTCTGAGGCAAAAATATGGGCAGACAATGTGGTATTTAAAAAAAAAAAAAGTAAATGATTTCTCTCTATTTGAAGTCTGAAATAATGCAACAGTTAGAAAGAAACTGTATACTAGTCCCTAATTTCCCTTTCCTATTTCCACAAATATTTATTTGAAATATTGCACATATAATTCTTTCCCATCTCATCAAAACTTTGGAATAAATTTGGACTTTGTGTATATGGACATTAATGTAAGTTCATTATAAGTTAAGAATACACTATATACAGAAAAGGTAAGATCCAGCTCACGTGGCTATCATCCTCAACCCTAACATTTCTCAACTTCTAAACTCTGGCAGGAACTGAAAAAAATTCCCCACCGGAAAATGAAAAGTGCCGAGTGCAGAGACCAAGATGGCCGAGTGCAGAGACCATGGTGCTGATTGCAAAGACCAAGGTGTCCAGTGCAAAGGCAGTGGTGCCCAGTGCAGAGACCATGGTGTCTGGTGCAAAGACCATGGATTCTAAATAAAAACCAAGATGGCGGAGGTGCATTGTGTGCATAAAAGGCCATGAGCAAAAGAGCCAAGTGCAATAGAACGACTGAGCTGGTCTAAGAGAACTGAATCTCCATGGCCCCAGCCTAAGAATAGAGGAGGGTCCTGGAGCCTCAGCTCAGCTTTCTTTCCTCATTCAAAGAATCAAGTTCAGCTCTGCTTCACTCAACTCAGTCTCTTTCTATTGGCGCCAGTGACACTGGGCAGAAGGACCTTGCTTTGGGTCCCCGAATGGAAGATAACATCACCCCATCTACTTTGCAAGCTCTAGATAGTGTGGACTTGGGCGATCAATGGGCCCTAAATGCTTATCAAATGTCTATAAAAAAAAAAAAGAAGGCGATCTTTTGGTGGCAGTATGGCTGAGAGCTTTCCAGAAAAGCCACGCTAACAGTTTCGACTTTTTGAAAATACATACATTATTGCTCCAACCTGTCACTCGGCTGTGTGCGTGCCCACCTGAGCCCAGATGCTATTTCAGTTCTAGACACTCTTTCAACCCGTCTGACCTGCCTGTCATCTCCCTTCAGTGGCTTAATTAGGGAGTCCACAGCCTGCGTGTCTCTGTGCCCGGATCACGGGCCCATATTCCAGGGTCCTTTCATACGGCTTCTCGTGTTAATTCATCATTTGAAACACAAAGCACAGCAGGGCGACTCTCCATAGGGGAGCTTTCACAGAAATGATTGTGAGCTGACTAGTCATGACCTTGGCTTCATCTCTGCTCCATTTTTTTTTTTTTTTTTTGATCTAAAAATCTCAGGGAACATCAATTTTGAAACCATTTCCAACTGCACTGAGAAATGGCGTTTGAAGCTTGGGGCCATCAATTCTCTCTGGATATGTCCCCCAATCGGGGTAGATTGGGGGGGATTAAAGGAAGCAGGCATGCTCTAGGAGTTAAATGAGAGAGGTATTCCCACTCGAATGGTAATTCCGGTAGGAGGGCTGTTTTCCAATTATGGACAGAAGGGCAGAGCATGGCGGGGAGCATTCAACGGGGCAGAATAAGGGAAATGATGCTTCAAGCCTCCCTCGCCCACAAACAGAAAGAAAAATCATTATTCCCTGAAACCAGAAGCAGGTCTAAGGCAGGGGACAATCAGACCATGGATTACCAGGTAAGCGACTCGGGGTTGCCTTCGGCAGGTAGAAAAGTTCAATGCTGATGAATGTGGTAACCAGGGGTTAGTTAAGTGATTAATGAAGAATATTAAGGTAGGTTTTTAAACCGTATCCATCATTCAAGAAGTTGTGTCATCAGGGAAATGTTAGCTAAAACCAATATGTTATATTTTTTACATGCATCAGGTTAAAAAAATTAAATTGGAAACTGTAAGTCGGTGTGAATGTTGGCAATGTGTTTTATGTTAGTTATTTTAATTTTTTTTTCCTCATTGATTTCAGAGAGGAAGGGAGCTGGAGAGAGAGATAGAAACATCAATGATGAGAGGGAATCATTGATGGCTGCCTCCTCAAGTCCCACACTGGGGATCGATCCCACAGAAATCTAGGCATGAGCCCTGACCTGGAATTGAACCTCCTGGTTCATAGGTCAATGCTCAACCACTGAGCAACACTGGCCAGGCTAAAACATAATCTTTAATAGAATCTACTTAACATGATAATGTCAAATAATTAGATTTTAGATAACTATGTTTCATATAACGATGAGTTAAGCCAGCATGAACCTGGCGAAGTAAATACCATCCTCCTCCTCAAAATAGGTGTCAGTCTGGAGTTTATGAATTTACTTCAGGTATAAACAGTCCTAACCTCAGACCAATTTAGGCCTAACCAAATAGTCCTGTCGCTAAACAGTTTTTAAACATGAAACAAGATCCATTAACTTATATATATATATTTTTTTTAAAGTGAACATAAAATTAGTTCTTTCTGAAGAATTCTACATAGGTGATTTCGTACATGTCTTAAACCTTCTTAAAAAAAAAAAAAAGGGACTTTCAAGCTGAGACCAGTTTGGCTCAGTGGATAGAGCGTCGGCTTGGGGATTGAGGGGTCCCGGGTTCGATTCTGGTCAAGGGCATGTACCTTGGTTGCGGGCACATCCCCAGTAGAGGGTGTGCAAGAGGCAGCTGATGGATGACTCTCTCTCATCGATGTTTCTAACTCTCTATCTCTCTCCCTACCTCTCTGTACAAAATCAATAAAATATTTTTTTTTAAAAAAAAGGGCTTTCAAGAGTTTTTCCAATAAGATATTTTACTAGTAAACACACACACACACACACACATAAAAAGCAAAAACAAAAACAAAAACAAACACACACACACATACACACACTCAAAAGCATGATTGTTTACCTGATATGAACGACCCCATACTCTTTGAAATGAATGGAAGAATATAGATAATTGTGTTTTTCATTCACATCCACAACCTGCATCATGTACCATCTCTTTAGAGTTGTTATAACATTATATTACAGTCTATTTCGTGCCTAATGTTTTCATGTCGGCATTTCCAAATTTCTCCGCTTAACAATGTGAAATTGAATGGTAAGGTAGCAACATAATTTAGGTTGCTGTTAGTCAATTAACTCTGTGTGACACTTGGGGGGGGGGGGAACTGGCTTATACAATTGCAATTTCAGAAAATAAACATAAAAAAGCTTCATTTTTGTTTGTGGAGAGTAGCTCACAGCAAGGACTATTATTCTACTTCAATATATTTCTGGCTCCAACCTCTCAGGAAATACACTTTTTTCCCCCTCTCTCTTTTACATTATTATTATTTTTTTATATACTTTATTAATTTTTTACAGAGAGGAAGGGAGAGAGAGAGTTAGAAACATTGATGAGAGAGAATCATCAATCAGCTGCCTCTTGCTCACCCCTTACTGGGGATGTGCCCGCAACCAAGGCACAAGCCCTTGACCGGAATCGAACCCGGGACCCTTCAGTCCACAGGCCAACGCTCTATCCACTGAGCCCAACCGGCTTCGGCTCTTTGACATTATTGATTCCACACTATCCCCCTAGTTGCAGGAATTTCCACTGAATATTGTAGCACATGCAATGCTTTGATTTGCTTTAGGGAATAATGTGTGTGTATGTGTGTATGTGTGTGTGTGTGTGTGTGTGTGTGTGTGTATTTAAAAAAAAAAAAAAAGATTAAACCACTAATGACTTCAGCTTTTAACCTCAGTCACGAGTACCAGTTGCTCTATTACACCCTCACGATTTAAATGCAAATAATCTTTAAACAAAACTAATCTGGAGGGCTTCTGTGCAGTGCATGATAAATGGGAGGAGGCTTTATGAAGCGGGATGGTGAGCCACTCTGGCTCCTCATCCACATCCATCATCTCTGCACGCAGATCAACAATTAAAATAGTTCAGTGCTTTCCGGGGAGTCTGGGAAGGCGAGTTCATCATTTACCCGCCCGTGGCATCACCTTGGGGGGACGCAGGCTGCTCCGGAGGGTAAGTGTTAATTGAAAACGGTGTAACGGAAACGGAAGAGCCTGTCTCTAGGATTGCTTACCTGCCTAGCCCCCTCCGCCTGGCGCCTGGAAAGGCTAACGGTCTTGTCTGACACAGTGATGCCTCGTATAAAGAGGGCACACAGCCGTTTTAGGAGCGCTCGTTTATAATGCAGAAATCAACTTTTCTCCCCAAAAATGTCACTTTCAGCAGAGTCTGTGATCATTACAATGACAGCTTACCCGTCTTCCACATAAAAGAACCTTTTCTTTGGTTATTTTAATTGCTCATGGTCTCGCCCTTGACCAGAATCGAACCCGGGACCTTTCAGTCCGCAGGCCAACGCTCTATCCACTGAGCCAAACCGGTTTCAGCGAGATACCTTTTAAGGAACAGAGCTTTTGAACGTTAAGATAGCCGTGCTTAAAATGGTTTTCTTTCCTTTAAGAAGAACACGTGCTTTCACATCCTATTTAAGAAAGTGACTACTTCCCAATATCAAAAACATATTCATCTCTATTCTCTCCCAAATGCTACAAAGCTGCGCCTGTGACATTTCCAGTTCTGGTTATCTGGGTCTGAGTTATGGATGTGTTGTGATGGAGGAATTCTAGCCCATTTTTCTTTCCGTACAGATAGCGCATCTCTGCTGCTCAAGTTGCCACCTCGGCCCTAAATCAAGGCAGCGACTGGGTGTGGATCTGGGCCTGCACTCCCCGTATTGTTCTAGGCGTCCATTTGCCCATCCCTGCGCCCTGCTCACACTGTCTGAACTGCTGCAATTTAGAATAAATCTCAGGATTTAGTAAAGGCTTCTTCTCCTCTACATTTTTCTTCCTCAGACAGGTTTAACCCACTGATGCTTCTCTGCTCTTCTATATAAATTTTAGAATCATCAACTCTGTTGGTCAGTGTGACTCCAGAGAGAAGTATTTCATTCCAGAATAGAACTTTGAATTCTGCTCCTCCTCCACATAGACACACAATTTCTTGAAAAACGGCATGAAACACCACAGTTTCTCTAGGGGTAAAAGGGTGTAAGATCAACTGGTATACAAGTTAATGCACTTCATACAATATCCTACCTAATAAAAGAGTAATATGCAAATTAATAATCAGTCTGCTATAAAGCCACACCCATCACTCACACCCACCAATCAGAGTGAGTATGCAAATTAACTCCAACCAAGATGGCTGCAGCCACAGAGAGTAGTTGAGAGGCTTGGGTTTCCCAGGCAATAGAAAAAGCTCAGCTTTCCACACACCCTGGCTGGCCTAGTTCTCCACTCAAGGATAGAAAGTTTCAATTATAGAAGGTAAATAAATTCCAGATACCAGGGTTCCGCTTGAGATGCCAGAGGGCATAGCTGACCTGCAAACCACCTCAGGCCCCTCTCCCAGGCTGCCCCATGCCCGAAGGGAACGCCCATCTGATCCAGGACACCCTTCAGGGCAAACCAACCAGCCCCCACCCATGTACCAGGCCTCTAGCCTATCTAATAAAAGAGTAATATGCAGATTGACCATCACTCCAATACACAAGATGGCTGCCGCCATGTGGTCAGAGATCCTGCCCCCATGTGGATACAAGATGGCCAGCAGGGGAGAGCAGTTGGGAGGCACCAGGCCTGCAAGGGAGGGCAGATGAGAAGGACCAGGTCTGCAAGTGAGAAAAGTTGGGGGTGATCAACCCTGTAGGGGAGGGCAGTTAGGGGTAGCCAGGCTGGCAGAGGAGGGTAGTTCGGGGCAAAAAGGCTGGCAGGGGAGCAATTAGACATCAATCAGGCTAGCATGGGAGTGGTTAGGGGATGATCAGGCTGGCAGCAGAAGTGGTTAGGGGAAATCAGGAAGGCAGATAGGTGAGCAGTTGGGAGCCAGCAGTCCTGGATTGTGAGAGGGATGTCCGACTGCCCGTTTAGACCGGATCCTGGTAAATGGGCAGTTGAATATCCCTTGAGGGGTCCCAGATTGGAAAGGGTGCAGGCTGGGCTAAAGGACACCCCCCCCAAACCCCCCACACCCGTGCATGAATTTCGTGCACCGGGCCTCTAGCATTTTAATAAGAAGGGATGCTCACTTATGAGAAATTTTACTCTGATAGCATTTGTACTTAATACTTAGGTTTTATTCAACATTGAACACCTCCCCCCCACCCCCACCCACACTATTTGCATCAGAACCTCTGGTACAACCAGGTGATGATGTTTAGAGATGTGTAAGCGTACCTGTGGCTTTAAACCGAAAAGTATTTTAATTCCAGGGATCAAAAGGAGTGTAAGGAAAAGGGCCAGCCAGCCAATGCCCGTTCAGTTAAGAAAACAATGGTGACAAAGAAACCAACAATCCAATCTCAATCACGCAGCAAACTCGGCGGACACTGTAACAGATGCTGTTTTCAATATTATGAACTACTCAGTCCAGAAGAAACTCCCTTGAAAATTTAGCAACAAAACAAGCCTTTTTTTTTTTTTTATATTAATTCTGCTTTTCCTCTATTCTCAGAGCTCAAGTGGAAAACCTACTTGTCCCCATGGTGCTGGAAGCAGAAGCTCGAGCAAGTGAGTTCAAAGGAACAAAACTCAGAGACCAGATGGATGTGGGCAAATAATAATATTTCAGGGAAGTTTCAGTGGCTCATTCACAGGCCCTCCTTCACCTATGAGGGACAGCGGTTTGCTGCCTACCCAGCAAACAGTAACACTTCCAACATCCTCTCTGATGCTTTTCGATTCCTCTCTACTTGGGAGGCTCACCATGAATCTACTAAGTTTGTTTGTACACATTTAACTCCTCATTACATTTCTAAAAGTAGGTTATGATATAGGTCAAGCTCTCATTCATGCTGTAGTTTGGTTATACTATTCAGGAAAAATCCTTTGAGGTCATGATTTCATTATATACATTTTCAGAAAAGTATGTATAACATTACTCTCTCAACAAATTAAAAATAGTTATGACAGTAATACAATCAAAATATAGGTGAAATGTCAATAAAAGAAAAAAAAATAAAGCTAATAGGAAGCTAATAGACATAAACTGCTATGAAAAACCAATAAGTAGATCTATAAAATTTACACTTCTTGAGGCTAGAAACAGTTGAATATGTGATTTCATATGGTTCTATCCATTATTTTAGAAATTATTCACATGATATTTTGAAATGACTCACCCCTCTTTTGTGGGAGGTTATTTGATTATTCAGTGACTATTTCCCATATTTTGTTCATTTAAAATTATAATTTAGGCTGAAACTGGTTTGGCTCAATGGATAGAGTGTCGGCTTGGGGACTGAAGGGTCCCAGGTTCGATTCTGGTCAAGGGCATGTACCTTCGTTGCGGGCATATCCCTGGTAGGGGGTGTGCAAGAGGCAGCTGATCGATGACTCTCTCTCATCGATGTTTCTAACTCTCTATCTCTCTCCCTTCCTCTCTGTAAAAAATCATTAAAATATATATTTAAAAAATAAAAAATAAAAAAATAATAAAATTATAATTTAGCTCCTCTAGAGAGGTGGTTGAACCAGGAGGCCACAGTTTGATTCCAGGAGAGGGTAGGAGGCAGCTCATCAATGATTCTCTCTCATCATTGATGTTTCTATCTCTCTCCCTTCCTCTCTGAAATCAATTAACCATTTTTTTTTTAAAGAAATCCTATAAGGATCCATAAGCTCATGTGAAGGAAAAAGGAAATCAATTGTGTTTGTTAGAAATGGTGTCACATTGTCTTTATCTGGATTGATGATCTTTGAAACATAATCCCAGGATCTTTGAAACATCACCAGCATCACCTGGGAACTTGCTAGAAATTCATATTCTTGGCACCAACCCCCACTTGTTCCATCAGAAACCCTGTGAGTGGAGCCTAACAATGTCCATTTTTTTTCCCCCCTGAAAACAAGCTTTACAGGTGATTCCAATGCAAGCTCAAATTTGAGAACCACTGGCCTAGATAATTACCTCACCCTTTGCTTGGTTTCCCTCTGCCAACATGCCAGTCATCACTATGGAAATATATTATCATATAGTCCACACACAATTGCCTCTGATATTTAGGGAGCAGAATGATTTGGCCAGAACACCATGGCTGGTCCCCATCTCTAGCTGTTAGCTCCAGACTCTGCCCCCAACCATCCTTTTATTTATTATCATATATATATATATATATATATATATATATATATATTTTTTTTTTTTTTTTTTTGCCAGAGCCTCCACTGAGAACTAATTGAGGCTTGTTTCTGCTCTTTTTATCACCTGCCCACTAGCTGATAAAGGTGCTAACTAGCAGGGAAAAAGCCTGCAGGCAAACAGCAGGAAGGAGGAGGAGATCAGCTCTGTACCTCTAAATATTTGGAAATATATTATAATATTAAAAACAATTTAAAAAAACCCACACCCTCTTTTTTTCCTGTCCTAATTTCTTAACATGTCAGTATTTTTAAAAAATATATTTTATTAATTTGTTATAGAGAGGTAGGGAGAAGGGTAGAGAGTTAGAAACATCCATGAGAAACATAGATAAACTGTCTCCTGCACACCTCACACTGGGAAATGTGCCCACAACCAAGGTATATGCCCTTGACCCCTTGACCAGAATCTAACCCGGGTCCCTTTAGTCCACAGGCCGACACTCTATCCACTGAGCCAAACTGGCTAGGGCTTAACATGCCAATATTAAATTCAGTTAAAACACCTTCTAGTAAAACCATGAGCCGTTATAGGGATACTAATAATTTCTCCAGATGACTCTATTTTTCTTCAATGATTAGTTCTTTCTCCCTTCCTCGGTCCTGTTTGTCTAGTTCCCATCTCTTGTGTTCTCTAACTACTGTCAACAAAGCCTTTCTTTCCTCCTCTCCAAATCCTTCTACATTTAACAAATATATATTTTTTATTGATTTTTATACAGAGAGGAAGAGAGAGGGATAGAGAGTTAGAAACATCAATGAAAGAGAATCATCGATCAGCTGCCTTTTGCACACCCTCTACTGGTGATGTGCCCACAACCTAGGTACATGCCCTTGCCTGAATCGAACCTGAGACTTTTCAGTCCACAGGCCTATGCTCTACCCACTGAGCCAAACTGTTTTGGCTAAATCTCTGCATTTTCATCTCTCTGTTCAATTGGCTTTGAATGGTAATCTCTGAACCTACATAATCACATTGAGAGAGAATAGAAAACTGCAATGTCATTAAACACCCAGCCACTATTACAGGCATAATTCCAAAGGTATTCCAGGGTTTGGCACACCAAGTAAACCTCAGTTTGAAGGATATTATTTGGCTTTTCTCTCTGCATGACAAAGTGGTTGCAGGAAACTCATTATAAAAAAGTCTTGTGTGATTTTGACTGAAAAAACAACAACAATCTACATCATGAATATCATCATAAAACTCCAAGCTCTTCTTATCTGTGATTTAAAAGAAAGCCTATCCCCTGCCCGCTGGTGTAGCTCAGTGGTTGAGCTTTGACGTATGAACCAGGAGATCATGGTTCAATTCCCAGCCAGGGCACATGCCCAGGAGGTGGGATCCCCAGTGTGGGGTTTGCAAATGGCAGCTGATCGGTGATTCTCTCTTGTCAATGATGTTTCTATCTCTCTCTCTCCTTTCTTCTCTCTGAAATCTATACAAACAAAAATAAAATAAATAACCTATTCCTAAGAACCTGAAGATGACTATCTCATCAATATAGAAAAATCACTTTTTGAACTTCCCTCCCTGGACATATATCACTCAGACAGCTAAGAGCCCTGGTGAGGAGGAGTGGCTTGTTGACCCAGTGATATTGATAAGGTTGCTACAGTCATTAGCATTGATGCTGAGGCCACCTCCACTGTCATGTCAACACCACCACATTAATTCCAGTTCTCGTCCTGCAAGGCCAAGGCATGTGTCATATTGGAAGCTATTTAAGTTATTGATCTCTGTTAGAGGTCTTTGCTGAAATCAAAGCAAAGCAAATTGCAAAGATCACAGTCACGTGGTCATGACATAAATGTCCGAGGCTCCCAACAGAAATGTAAATCGGGACACCGATCCCATCAATGGGGTTTAGGGTAAATTGTGAGAGCCGCTTTTGCTTAAAAACACCATGACTCTTCATCTTCAAAATTGCCTGCTTGGGAAGCTCTTATTGAACAATCCTGTTAAAGTTTAAGATAAGTCTGCCATTTAAAAAAAAAACAAAAAAAAAACAAAAAAAAACCAGAGTGGATTCCAAATTAGGTCCAAAACTTGTCACGTTTTCAAGCCTTGTCTGTTGAAACTGAATATGAATTCTGATAAAGAGTCAAAAAGGTTCGGAGCTAATTCTGGTGAGTACAATAATAATCACTACTCACTAGAAAGAAAACAGTGTGTCACTGGGCTAACCCAAAGGGCCCTACTGTTTCTCAGTATCTAAACCATGTCACCAGCTGTGCTTGTTTCCAGAACTGGAAAGAATTCCACACCATGAAGACCGGGGTGCCGCGTGCAAAGACCGGGGTGCCGCGTGCAAAGACCGGGGTGCCGCGTGCAAAGACCGGGGTGCCGCGTGCAAAGACCAAAATGGTGATGAGGCATGCTGTGTAAAATACCCTGAGGCCAGTGATCAGCAAACTCGGTCAACAGAGCTAAATATCAATAGTACAATTGAAATTTCTTTTGAGCCTAATTTCTCAAACTTAAACTTCTCCTAATGCCACTTCTTCAAAATAGACTCAGCCCAGGCCGTGGTATTTTGTGGAAGAGCCACACTCAAGGGGCCAAAGAGCCACAGTTTGCTGACCATGGCCCTGAGCTAAAGGGCCAGCTGCAACAGAAGAATGACTCAGCACCTACAAGAATGTAATCACTGGTGATCAATTGCCTAGGAATACAGGGGCTCCTCTGAGTCGGGAATAAGGGGCCCTTAGCCTGAGCTCACTTATTCCCTTCAATCAAAGAATAGAGCTTCTGCTCTGCTTTACTAAACTCAGGCTCTTTCCGTTGGCACCAAAGGCGCTGGGCAGAAGGGCCTTGGTTTGAGTCCCCAAGCCCCAAGGTTGGTTGGTAGCAATTACAGCACAAAGAGAGGACAGTATCTGTGTAGGCAGAAGCTAAAGGCAATTCCATATTTTGGTTTCTAGCAGAACTAAAGGAAATAGTTATGTGCCGTGTATTTACTAGATCTACACATTTTCTGAGTCACCCATGTACTGTAAGATTATTGATAAACATCTGTAGGAAATGCTACTTAATGGATTCAAAGGTATCAGATGCACTGCATCTTGTCATATGATCAATCATTCCGGAAGCCACCTAGGATAAATGATGGAGCAGAATCAGCAACAGCCTGTGAGAACCTCTTTGTCTCAGCCTTCCAGAAATAAACACCAGGAAGGACATTCTTAACAAAAAGTGAAAATGAAAATACATTTCTGGAGATTGACCTTTGCCCTATATACCTCCTGAAATCTCTAATTCTTTTATTTTTAAATTTTAATATATTTTGTTATTTTTATTTATTTATTTTTTTTTTTGCAGAGAGGAAGGGAGAGGGATAGACAGTTAGAAACATCGATGAGAGAGAAACATTGACCAGCTGCCTCCTGCACATCCCCTACTGGGGATATGCCCACAACCAAGGTACATGCCCTTGACTGGAATCGAACCTGGGACCCTTCAGTCCGCAGGCCGATGCTCTATCCACTGAGCAACACTGGTTTTGGCATGAAATCTCTAATTCTTGTAGAGTTAACTGTGGTGCATCAAAATCCTGCACATCAGCCAGGTACAGTTCAAAACTATTCACCTTTATCACTGAATTTGAAATAAAGACCTGTGCGTTTCGCACCTGCCGTTGGACAGAATGAACAAAGCAATAATGCGTTTCTAATAACACAATCTTGTTTTAAAAAGCTATGAAATCCATGTGGCTGCTTTTTTAAGGGCAGCAGCTGTTGTCCATAGGGAAAATAAGCCAAGCGATTGCTAACACGAGCTCATCCCTGCGCTCAGCGAGATGCAAACATCTAGAAATCCCAAGATTGTTGCCTGTATTTAAATCAGAATCCTGGCAATTTTTTAATGTTTTTATATTGATTTCAGAGAGAGGAAGAGTGAGGGGGGGAACCTGCAGTGATAGGATTAGTTGGGAACTACAAGGAGGAAGTGGATCCAAAGCATTTAGCCTGGTCCTCTGTCTCCTCTGCTCTCCTCTCCCTCTTCCTCTCTTCACTCCTGTGATAGAAAGCGGATTAATTCAAACCCCATGCCTAAGGATGCTTTTAAGGAGCTCACCTAGCCAGCTGGCCCTGCCCTCTGTCATATTTACTATTTGGGGCCATATCTAGCCCCAGTTGTAAGAAGGAAGATAATTCACCCTGGAGATTTGAGATTTTTGCCTTATTTATGTAAAAATACTTCATCCTGCCGAAACCGGTTTGGCTCAGTGGATAGAGCTTTGGCCTGCAGACTGAAAAGTCCCGGGTTCAATTCTGGTCAAGGGCATGTACCTTGGTTGCGGGCACATCCCCAGTGGGGGGTGTGCAGGAGGCAGCTGATCCATGATTCTCTCTCATCGATGTTTCTAACTATCCCTCTCTCTTCCTCTCTGTAAAATCTCAATAAAATATATTTAAAACACAATAAAATAAAATAAAAATAAAAATACTTCATCCTTGTACAAGATTATTCATGATCTGAGTAGAAAGGAACAAGGGTTTGTTCAGTCTGTTCCAACGGGAACGAGCTTGTCGAATGGATACACCCCCAATAGCTCATGAATATTTATAGACTCCTCAGCAAAGACACACATAGCACCTTGCACACTGTGATCACAGCTTTGTTGCCAGTTCAGAAGTTCCATGTTCTCCTTTGAGGTTTCCCTCTCTGAACTGCCGTTGAAAGGCTGGGGAAAAGAACACAATACACTGGAAACAGGGAAGGCACGTTGCCAGTAAAGTAAAATGTAAGCCGCTACGGCTCTGTCACTTGGGGATACGTGACCTAAGAATATAGTGTTTAATTTTTTATGCAGGAAATGGCTTGAAATTAATGTTTGTCTTCCTCTTCCTAAGTCTCTGGCACCTGTGGCAGGCTCTGACCAATTTCTCAGAGAATCCAGAAGGATCACATACATTCTAAAGTTCAAAAAGCAGATATGAATGCCATTAGATCACAAACAAGAAAAACACAAATAAAAGCACTGCGGGCAGGGCCATGGGCGGCCTGGTCTGGGTCTGTCTCCTGTTCCAGCAGCCCTTGGACCAGACAGACCCAGGGACCCCCTTCTCCCCTCAATGCGTCTCACCAGCCACCACCTTCACAACCACCTCCGAGACCAGCCAACACACTGGTTTCTTTCTGCCTGAACTCCTTACTGCAAACAACTACTCGCTCCCAAATTCCTCAGAATTATTCCTCCACTGAGGTAGAGGCTCCCTCATCTGCCCGGCCCCCTGCCTCTGCGGGCCCCACACCCACCTCTCTCTGGGCTTCTGTTTCCGCAGGATGTGGCTCTCCAGGCCACTGGGACTGCGTCCACTGAAGTTGGGGGAGAAGAAGCGCCAGGGCCTGAGTATCTTAAAGACGCTAACCCAGTGCAGGGGCCGCATCCTCCTCCAGACGTGCACAGGCCTCCCGAGAGGAGTGGGCCAGAGTGGGCACAACTCAGGGCCACGGAAGCCGCCTTGGCCTTAAAGAAGAGCCGGACCCAGGCCCTTTTGTAGCTACAGGTTCTGGTTTTACTGCTGCAGACCCGCATCCCCGTGACTTCCTGCAGGTGAAAGTCATCAGGAAGAGGGGCCACACCTGCCTCCCCTCCGCAGACAGCCTCAGGCTGGGCTGGGCCAGAATCTCTTCCAAGGCTCCTCCTCAAGCACAACCAGGAGGAGCCTGTGGGGCCCAGAGGCCTTTGGGGGTCCCTCCGGCAACCCCCTGGTGCCTGGCGTTTGCCTGAGCCTCTCCCCAAAATGACTAGCCAATCTTTAACCGTCCTGAAACCTTCTCCCATGCATTGCACCAAATGAAACAATACAGCTTGTTGCAGCAACAATAATCTATCTGAAAGAAAAACACTTTAATGCACCACTAAGTAAAAAAGTAGTGCATTAAAGTGCATTCTTTCGGATCTGTAATTGGTTAAATGGCTCTGTTCATAGCATTCCTGATGTTTTGTTCTGCGTTCCAGTGACTGAGAATGGTTAACAGCAGCTGTAATATTTACTATTCAAAGAGAACAGATTTTACAAATTATGAAATTTTCAATGAAGATAGTATTAGCATTAATTGGCAGCAACGTTTTAGCATATGTATCTATGCAAACACTAAGAAACTTCCAGATGAAAGAGAATTAAGGATGTTGACTAATACAATTGTTCTTGTTAGCAGTTTGCTACTGAGCAATATTATTAGGCACGATGAAAATTTTTTCTCCTGTCCTTGACTTTTTCTTATTGCAAACTTATGCAATAATAGAAACTGATTTCCAGCTAGTCATGAGGACTGGTTTCCATTTTAAAAGCACTACTTATAATAAGGAATACGAACAGAAAATACTTTTAAAATTGAATATATTGTTTGATTTTATTGGATAATGTCTATGTTTTGACATTTTTCTCTTTTTGGTCAGCTTTGATTTTTACCTGATAAAGATCCAAGATCACGTTTCTACCTTTATTTACTTTATTTGAAAGACATTGGATGATGTACATAAAGAACTTGCAAAATAAAATCCGACCCTTATAGAGCTTTAAAGTGTCTCAATGGGTATCAAAAATAATGAAATCACTGGAAATAACTGACATTGCAAAATTAGATTGCTTGCCTGCTTCAATGATCATTTGTGACCAAAAACAAGCAAGCAAACAAACAAAATATTTCAAAGCACATTAGTTTTCAGGGCATTAGTAGTTCCTATGGTTAAGGTTTTCCTTTAGTTTAGTTTTTAAGCATACTAAGCTTTTTTCATATTTTTTTCCATTTTTTATTTTTTTAACATAAGGATTTTGTGCTGATTTTGTTCCCCTTAATTTGGAGTTACATTTATCTTAAGGGTAGATTTTAAAATTAGGAACAACTACATCCTCAAGCTTATTATGTATTAGGCATTGAGCATTTCCAATTTAATTTTTAATTTTACTAATCATTGCATGTGGCAAGTTCTCTCCACCATTGCTCAGCTACACTAAGCTACCTAAGGCAACCTGCTTTCTCCAGGATCTATGCTAATATTTTATTGGCCTTTCTATTATTCAGGTTCAACTATGAAAAACATCCATAGGACTCTTGTTCCATTTGCATTTTAATTCCTAAGGACTCTTTAAATTTTCATTGCGTTGCATTATTAATTGATTTCCCCCCCCCCCCCCCTCTATGCTTTTTAAACTTGAAAGAAAAAAATGGCCTCTTGTCTCACAAATGTGTAGGTCGTAGTCCCTTTCACTAGTTGCTTCAAAAAGTACTTTGGAGCCCTAACCGGTTTGGCTCAGTGGATAGAGCTTTGGCCTGCAGACTGAAGGGTCCCAGGTTTAATTCTGGTCAAGGGCATGTACCTTGGTTGCAAGCACATCCCCAGTGGAAGTGTGCAGGAGGCAGCTGATCGATCTTTCTCTCTCATTGATGTTTCTAACTCTGTCCCAATCCCTTCTTCTCTGTTAAAAAAATCAATAAAATATATATTTCTAAAAAGTACCTTGGAGATCGGGGCTTTAGTAATGCCAGAGAAAAGCAAAACCCAGGTGCTCCATGGCCTGACTCTGCCACTAGAGGGCACTGAACCTAATCAGAGCTCTTCCTTAATGACCTCTTGTAGCCAAACCCCAAAGGATAATGTGATGGCTGATTAAAGGGGAAGATAGGGAGAATGAAAAAAAGAACGAGAGAGTGGGGGTGGGGAGGAAGAGAGAGAACAAGAGAAAGAATCAGCCATAACAACATCCAATTTGGCCTTGTGAGTATCTTGCATTTCATAACTACAAAAGAATGAAGAAGGTACACTATTTGTGCACAAATACTGTCCTAGAATTAGTATTATTGCCTTGGCTGGTATGTCTCAGTGGTTAGAGCGTCAACCTATGAACCTAAGGGTCATGGGTTCAATTCCTGGTCAATGGCATGCACCTGGTTTGCAGGTTCCATCCCCAATCCTCGTTGGGGCCTGTGTGGGAGGTAACCAATCACCCTCTCATGTTGATGTTTCTTTCTCTCTGCCCCGCTTTACAACTCCCCCTCCCCCTCTCCCTTCCACTCTCTTTAAAAATCAATGGGAAAAATTTCCTCGGGTGATGTTTTTAACGTTCAAGTTTATGTTATTGGCAGTGAAAATCAGCCTTCCAGAGTGCTTCTGAATATACAGAAACCATGGCCGATATTTTCCTGGTTGGAGGCAAGCTGATTGCACTCATATTTTAGAGTCGAATCTTCCAGATCACCTAGAGCCACCAGCTCGGAAACCTGTGGTGTTTTATAAACTGGAACCCAGTCTTGGTGGGTGTGCCATCCATCTCCAGGAGGATGATTTGTGCTCTTCATTTTGCCTGGATTGCTGTGGAGCAAACAGGAATAAACCTCCTAACATCTGCTCTGAGCAGTAAGCAATTTATGGCCAGCTTTGGCCCAAGATGGTTGTATGTCTGTGCAAAGAGAGGACTCAATAAATGAGCTAAGAGTGGAACCAACACAGCCGAAGGGCAACTTGCCCAGCTCCTAGACAGAATCGACGGCCTCTTTGAAAGTGACTGATCGATCACCCCAGCTTTTATGGGGACCCCTTTTACTGCCTGCTGAATTTAGTGACATTCGGAGGCGAACATGGCCAGTGGCCATCTTGGCATCCAATTTAATGGACCCGATGATTATGTTTCCTAGTGAAAGCCTCTTTCTTTTGGGACCAGAACTCACTGTGCCCCAAATTACAGAAACAGAGGGGAAAATAACTCTTTCGGGTTACTTGGCTTTACCAGGTGTTATAGTAATAGTAATGAGGGGGGAAAAAATACAATATTAGCCAAAACCGGTTTGGCTCAATGGATGGAGCGTCGGCTTGGGGACTGGGGGGTCCTGGGTTTGATTCCGGTCAGGGGCATGTGCCTTGGTTGCAGGCATGTCCCCGGTGGGGGGTGTGCAGGAGACGGCTGATCGATGACTCTCTCTCATCGATGTTTCTAACTCTCTCTCTCCCTTCCCCTCTGTAAAATATCAATAAAATATATTAAAAATAAATAAATAAATAAAGCCACTGATTAAGTTCTGAGTTTTAAAAAAATACAATATTAAATAGGTATTAAAGTGTAGAATTGAAGTGTGATATCTGAAAGTATTGAATGGAATGTAAACAAACTGATAAGCACCCTTGAATGGCCTGTGTGTAGGAAATAAATAAAGTGATCTGTACCCCATTTTTAAGATCAGATAGCAAGGCTCCTGGGACCCGCTGATAAGACACACTGAAGACACATCTGAGCATGGAAGACACATACAAAGAGCAAGCTCCACAGGAGATCAGAGACGCTCCTTCTGTTCCTCCACAGAGGGTCGCTCTCCACTTCCCCTGCCTGCACCAGTCAAAGCTCTGCCTGAGCCGTGAGCCCGGGACCCACACGAGAGGCCTCAACTCAAGCCGAGCTGCAGATGCAACATCCTCCGTGAACCGTGTGTGTGTGTGTGTGTGTGTGTGTGTGTGTGTGTGTTTGTCAGTGCGGATCTCCGGGTGGCCTTCCCAGGTCTGGAACCCACCAGGACTCTGGTAAATAAACTATGTGTGATTCGTGCATTGCATGTTTGTCTCCTGTGTAATTTATGCTCAATGGATTATTAATTAAGTACCTTGGGTCGTACGTGTCAGATTTCTGGCTGAGGCACCCTAAGTCCCTGTGTATATGTCCCTTATGAAATTTTTGGGACACCAGGAGACACAGCCACACCCCCTCCTTGGCTTTGCTGGGCTCATACATTCTACTCATGGGAGACATAGTGATGGAAGACATCTGTGGCACCCTCAGGGCCTCGCCATAACCCTCCTGAATTGTCCCTCCGACCTCCCTCAAGCAGCTGTTTCAGGATGAACCCTGGTTGCACTGGTGAGTTTGTGGATGCCAGTCACTAGTTTCCTAGTCCTTCCCCATGAAATGTGAGCTTTGGTGGGTAAAGATGCCATGACAATGGCCACAGCTTTCAGGATGTCCATGAAAGGTGGCGCTGGCAGTAACCCTAGGCAGTAAGGGAATTCTGTGCCTCTGGACACATATTCCCAATCATAGAAAAAGTTGGAGACCCCTGGCTGGTCAGATGCTAAATATTCTGTGTGGTTTGCATCACTGGCCTCTGTCCTTCACAGACTGGGGAATCAGTCTCAGAGCAAAAATACTCTATACTGGAGTCCAAGCCTGACCCCCATCTTTATCATCACGGCCACTGTGTATATTCCCATTGAGCCAGCACCAGTAAGACTGTGGGAAGGGGCGAATAGTAATGTTTTCCATCTGTTTATTGAGAGCCTCATCCACTTTATAATCCACTGTGTTCTTTTAACTGAACACCATACTTTTAATTAATTAATTAAATCGAGGAAAGGAAGAGAGAGAGAGGGAGAGATAGAAATAGCAATAATGAGAGAGAATCCTAGATCAGCTGCCTCCTGCACATCCCCAACTGGGGATCGAGCCCACCACCCTGACAGGGAATGGAACTGTGACCTCCTAGTTCATATATTCACACTCAGCCACTGAGCCATGCTGGCCAGGGGCCAGGCACTATCTTAAGGTCTTGGTAAGTTTTAACTTCTTTATTGTTGATAACCTCATGAGGGGTGTTGAAATGCATTTTTCTCAGACCACAGCAACAATTAGTGTATGGCCCATCTCTGTGAACACATGTAGAATATTGAGCCAATCTCTACAGTGAATTAGATATACACTGAGTGGCCAGATGATGATGATCTCTAAAAGCATAATAATCTGGCCACTCAGTGTACATCCTATATAATAAAAGGCTAATATGCAAATTGTCCTCTCAACCAGGAGTTTGACCAGCAGGCAGGCTGGCTAACTGCCCATGGCCAGGCTAGCCGAACTCCACACCATGCACGAATTCATGCACTGGACCTCTAACACACACACACACACACACACACACACACACACACACTGAGTGGCCCCAGATTATTATGCATTCAGAGATCATAATAATCTGACCACTTAGTATAAATATAGCAGTCACTGTAATAATTTGTGCAAATAGCAAGAGTACTTGGTTTCCTTTGTCAAGAGATGGTATAGGGAAGTTGGAGACCTATAAACCTCCAGAAAGTGAAATTATCCGGCATACCACACTTGGGTATTATCAGAAGACACCTTTTCAACAGTCCACGAAGTCTGCAGGCTGGATGGTTATTTTACGCGGCGCACTATGCAATTTGCAGGAATTACGGCTACAACAGCAGAAAGCGCCTGAAAAGTCCCTGAAATTATTTTTCACTCGGTGCTATATCTATTTCTCTTCAAGATGCTGACTGCGTGCCATTCATATACGTAAATTGGTGGCTGCATTAGTTCCTAGGAAACACATTGGGACAGTGAGAAAAGGTAATCTGAATAGACGCACATTCTCTCTGATTCTCAAGAGCCCCCAGCCTCCTGGTATGAACTGAGGTAATTGTCAGAATGGTGGCACCTGTACATTGTCATGTCTCATTGGTGATCACGGACATGGCCCATAGCTTCTTTTATTCTAATACTGTCTTTGCAAAGCACATACATAAATGAGTGGTTAGTGAATGTATAGTTTAGTGCTTGCTGATTATTATTTCTGGAATAATAATGCTAGCAGAACAAGAATACTCTTGACAGGTGTTCCTGTATTTAAAAGGAACGTTGTCTCGGATATTCAGAGTAAGTATAATACCTCTAGCTGGTAGATAGTGTTGGCCTACAGACTGAAGGGTCCCAGATTTGACTCTAGTCAAGGGCACATCCTCAAATTGCAGGCTTGATCCCCAGTAGGGGCGTTCAGGAGGCAGCCTATACATGATTCTCTCTTATCATTGATATTCTTATCTCTTTCTCCCTCTCCCTTCCTCTCTGAAATCAATAAAAACATATTTTAAAAGAGGGAGGGGAACAATAGATTGTTCTTATGGCCAATGTTCAGAATTTTTCATGTCCAGCTCATTGCATGACCTTTACTTTTGAAGATAAAACATGGTCTTTCCTTTGTAAAGTGTTTTCCAAGTAATGTTTGTACGCATTAGCGCTATTAAGCTTCACACCTTCGCATACATTATCATTCTGTACAGGTAGGGTAGAATTTAATCTTGAACACAAAAATTCAATAACATTTTTCTCTCCTTAGGAGATGCTATGCTTTTTAATTAAAAAAATATTCTCAGGCCATAAGAACAATTTATTACTTTGTAGGCATTACATATCATACATTGCATGGATATTATGTAATTCAAAATAACTTAATTTACCTTTTAAAGTAAAGCCAAGGCATTGCAGATTATAAAGTTATTTCTGACGCAATTGTTCTTTCTCTTATGCAATTAGCATAAATTGCACTTTTCCACTAAATAGCCTCAACATATTATTGCATGTAACTAGAAATTATTCCTCTATTTTGCATCCACTTGTACAGAGTATGCTCTCTATGGAGTGTGCATTTATTTCTCCCATTTAGATCATATATTTCTCAAAAATGGTTCTACGCCTTCTTCCTCATTTTATCCTTCTTCATCTACTTTTGTTTACTGTGGCCACAAATCCATATATCTTATCTTATAGCCTAACTCCTCAGAACAAGGTGGGAACATTCTCAGGTAACTATTAAACATGAAGAAGGATAGTGTTCGAATTTAGAGAGAATAAAGAATGAAGCCCAGCCAATGTTGCTCAGTGGTTGAACGTCAACCCATGAATCAGGAGGTCAGGGTTTGATTCCCCTCAGGAGGGGTTGCTCAATGATTCTGTCTCAAAATTGACATTTCTATTCCTCCCTCCCCCCCTCCCTCCCTCACTCCCTCCCGCCCTTCCCTCCCTCCCTCCCTTCCTTTCTCTTTCTCTCTTTGAAATTAATAAAAACACTTTAAAGATATAAAGAAAGCAATGAAGTAGGGGATACCATGATGGTGACTTTAAAATTGCTTTGTAATACTGTTTTTGCATGGTTGACGACATTTTTGAGGAATCATTACCTCCACTAATTTCTCACATTCTCTTGTTTCCTAGGTTTTTCATGGTGCCTTTTCTTACCTCATCAACCTTTTGTGACCATCTTAGATGGAGATTCATTGAGCTGTCACACTAAAGATAAGCATAGAGAACATTCTAGAATGGATCTTTCTCATTTCAGGTCTGGGTAACCAGTCTATCCCACAATTACATATATTATTATCTGCCTGTCTGTGCTCATTTTATGAGAATTAATTCAGCTCAGAAAATTGGTCCTGATTTTCCATGTTAACTAACTTCTGTTTCAAGGGGTAAGTCAATGCTAGGAGCATATGCTTGCATCTAACATGAGTATATTTTGTTGGTGTGAAATGCCGCCATATGGCAGCTGGTTGGGGTAAGGAGTGGGAATCTGTAATCCTTTCTCAGTCTCTCAGAGACCCTGCCCTGGAAATTGGGGATTGAGACCAAGAGGAAGGAGAAAAGAAAATCCCTTTCCCAGCCTAGAATCTGGTGGCTATGTTTTTCTTAAGTGGAATGAATGACAGCCCACAAGCATGCTCGAGAAACACTAAATGTAGCCAATCCAAAAGCATTCGAAATGTTTAAAACCAAACAAAATGTTTATGCATTATGTTTCTGATCGCTCTCCTTGTTTTCTTTATAGTCCTTCCTTGGGCCCAGCTGTCCCATATGAACCATCCCTTTGTACTAAAATAAATTTTTTAAAAATCCTGTTTTTTCTTAATCCATTCAAGTTAATTTTCGTTCCTGGAAATCTAAAGTGCCCTAGCTAAAGGTACTTAATTATAAAATAGTGGAATTAAAAAGGAGTTGTGCCTAGCAGCAAAGTCTCTAAGAAAATGTTCAGCTCTGCACTTTACATAACCATCTATTATCATGAGAGGAAAGAAAAGAAGTTGAAATTTTTCATGCAAGTCATGGCTAAGAGTCCTCGGAGAAAAATTACAGCAGAATCAAGTATTTCTGAAGTACCCAGAGAGTCCTCTGTGTAGACAGAGAGAGAAAACTCGCTACAGGTTACTTTTATCCAGCATGTGCAATTTAAATAATATTAAGACTGGGTTGTTTATTCAGCAAGACCTTTTGATAATGAAATCTCAGTGTTTTTTTTTTTTTAAATACATTTTTATTTAAAAAAAAAACAAAAAACACATTTCTTTACTGATCTCAGAAAGAAAGGGAGAAAGAGAGAGAGATAGAAACATCAATGATGAGAATCAGAATCATTGATTGGCTGCCTCTTGCACACTCCCTCACTGGGAACCGAGCCAGAAACCCAGGCATGTGCCCTTGACCAGAATTGAACCCACGACCCTTCAGTCTACAGGCTGATGCTCTATCCATTGAGCCAAGTAAGCCAGGGTGATATATTTTTTAATATATTTTTAATTGATTTCAGAGATAAAGGGAGGAGAAAGAGATAGAAACATCAATGAAGAGAATCATTGATAGGCTGCCCCCTGGACGCCCCCTACTGGGGATGGAGCTCACAACCCCAACATGTGCCCTGCCCTCCTGGTTCATAGGTCCATGCTCAACCAGTGAGCCATGCAAGCTGGGTGAAATTTGATTTAATATGGTGTTTAGCTAAAGAATTTGTTACTGATTGGCACGTAGGGGCCAGAAAGCTATTTTCTGGATTAATCATTTTAACAAATATTTGTCTGATTTCAAGAGTCATTTTTTTGTGTGGGTGAGCTGGCCTGGATCACAGGAGGGCCATTAGGTTATGACTTTCATTGCTGTAGCTCATGGACGAAAATGAACTCATAGATGTGTGCAGAAAAAAGAAATAGGAGTTAATAAGAGCTGCCAGTAGCGAAATGGCCTTTGTGTTCAAACGTGATTACCAGATGCCAAAGGAAATTGTAACAACCCTACAGTACATTAGAGCACATTAACAAACAAATCAACAAGCTAACTAACAAAAAAATGTATTTTTTGAGGCGAATAGTAACATTAAGCAGAAATATGTGGTTTCCTCGTAATTTTCTACATTTTCAAAAAATCAAATTATTGCTCAGCCTCAGACACGATGCATTTTGATCCAAGGATTATGAATTTCAATCCGTGATTAAATACAATTTTTTTCCTCATTTTCATTTTCCATCTGCGAAAGATGTGCTACATTCATTGGATGATGGGACTTCATCCAAAGAGAATTAAGTCAATATGTTTTTCTGTTTTAATGTTTATTGAATGGCTGTCGTTAAATATTATAATGCTGGACATTTTTATTTTCCCCAACAGAAAAGTCCAAGATAAGCCAGTGACAACATTGTGGAATACGTTCATTTGAGAATATGGTAAGAGATGAATTTATGTCTCTAATTTTAAAACATTTCAGTCTTACATGTTATGGCCATTAGATGAGAAGTATATTTTATCATTCATTAGTATGCTCTGCATGCCTTTTATGGGATAATCGACTTTGATGTTGATTGTTATTATACTTAAACAACTTTTATAAAATGGATCCTTGTGCTTTTTATATTAAAAATATTCATATTCTTAATTATTCAATGCTAAGTTAATTGAGACATTTTAGTGTTCCCTAGACTGGAATTAGGTTAAATTTAACTTCTACAAGGTGGCTAAAAGGTACCTAATACTAACTGCATCACAAATGTAAAGTATTTGCAAAATCCAATAATCAGCAATGATGGAATGCAGAAAGCCCAACATTCAACTACGCAACTCACCAAGTGATCCTATAAAAGGTAAAATCCATGATTTAAAATTGATCTCCTTCTCCTTGAAAGAATAAAGAATGAAGAACATTCCAATCCCATTTTGGTTGATAGTCTAATATCAACTTGGTATTTTTTTCTTCTCCAAAGAATTCAGTCTATCTTACTTCTGAGTGACTGTCCTCAATGCTACTGATTTCTATGAATTTTCTCAAATTCCAGAAATTCCTTCTGAAAATATAAATGGGAGATTAAAAAAAAAAAAAGCCAAATAAGGGCTATTGCCTACATAAGCCTATGGTAGACTTTACCTCAGTATTTATTACACGTGCTGCTTTTCAAAACAGTGACAGACAACAGGGGGGTGAGGGCAGGAGTTGGGGGGATTTGGGGGAATAAGGACACATATGTAACACCTTAATCAATAAAGAAATTAAAAAACACAATAAAGATTAAATAAACAAAAAACAAACAAACAAAAATAAACAGAGACAGACTGTGTGATGGAATCTCAGACAGATGCGTTTTGATGAGTAGAGTCTGTCCACAGGTTGAGAAGACAGGAATAGAGACCTGTGGATGCTTCCACCAAGAACTGTGTCATTTCTGGATCAGGGCTGAAAGCCTATGCCTCACGTTCTTAGATTGCCTTAAACCAGGTGGCAAATTGACCTTACCCAAATTCATCTTGTTCTTTGTTATCACATCTTTAATATATATATATATATTTTCATTGATTTCAGAGAGAAAGAAGGAAAGAGATACAAACATCAATGATGAGAGAGAATCATGAATTGGCTGTCTCCTGTACACCCCACACTGTGGATCGAGCCCACAACCTATGCATGTGTCCTGACTGGGACTTGAACCCTGACCTTCTGGTTCATAGGTTGATGCTCAATCACTGAGCCAAACTAGCTAGTCTATTTTAACTTCTTAATTGTATTGTCCAATGCTAGAAGTGCATGCTTTTTAAAGAATTGCAGACAGTGTCCCATAAGAGCATTAATTATTTATCCTATAGTATATTTTTATAAATATCAATTCATCAGAAATAGAAGGTAATGGAGTCTCTATTTTGCAAAATGATTTCAAAATAATTTTGGAGGCAAAATAAAATAGGGTTTTAGAAGAAAATAAAGGTTTTATTAGACCTCTCATAGCAATTCAGCATTTTATCTCAAGCCACCATTTAATCATTATTTCTGAAGGCACACACTCAACAGCCTCATTAACAACTCCTCTACTAATCTTAACACTGCTCCTTTAAAACAGCAACCCAAACAACAATGCGGTACCATCTCACACCTGTCAGAATGGCTATCATCAACAAATCAACAAAGGACAAGTGCTGGGGAGGATTCGGAGAAAAAGGAACCCTCGTGCACTGCTGGTGGGAATGCAGACTGGTGCAGCCACTGTGGAGAACAGTTTGGAGTTTCCTCAAAAAAACTAAAAATGCAACTCCCATTTGACCAAGTGATCCCACTTCTAGGAATATATCCCAAGAAACTAGAAACATCAATAAGAAAAGATATATGCACTCCTATGTTCATAGCAGCACAATTTACAACAGCTAACATTTAGAAACAGCCTAAGTGCCCATCAGCAGATGAGTGGATTAGAAAACTGTGGTACATCCACACAACGGAATTCTACACTGCAGTAAAAAGGGAATTCTTACAATTTGCAACAACATGGAGCTGTGGGAGATGGAGAGCACGATGCAAAGTGAAATAAGCCAGGCAGAGAAAGATAAACATCACATGATCTCACTCATTTGTGGAATATAATGAACAGCATAGACTGATGAATGAAAACTGACCCAGAGACTGAGTAATGTCAATCAGAACCTCAAACCTCAGGGGAGGAGGGCGTCTGGTGGGAGTAAGGGGGAGAGATCAACCAAGAGACTTGTGTGCATGCATATGGGCCTAACCAATGGTCACAGACAACAGAGGGGTGGGGCATTAGTGGGGGTTGGGGGTAAGGGGGAATAAGTAAACGTATGTAAAATAAATAAATAAATAATAAATAATAAATAAACCAAAACACCAAAACAAACAAACCAGCAACCCAAACCCTCGTGATACCACAGCACAGGAAGACACACAAAATCCGGATGAAGGTATCTTTGCTGCCCCATTTCCATAGGTTCACCTTGACCCATATCCAAAATGTGATTTGGAGTGATCTCATTTCTGGGTAATGTACCTTTTTCCCCAAAGGACTTTAGATTTCAAAGTAAATTATGTGTGAGATTTTGCTACATTATGACTTTCTGTGTAGGACCTTTAAAATAGTTCAACTTCCTGCTTTTTGGAGGAAAACTGGGGGGGGGGGGTGTGAACACAACACCCCATGCCTCCTATTTGGGTAGATGCATTAATTGTACGGATCGCCATGGGACATTACAACGTGGGACACGGGAAGTACGGAGTGGCTGCTATCTTTGCTCAGTAACTATGTCAAGGATACAAACAGTTCACGAATGTGAATGTGTTTCCATTTGCATTTATAGGCGTGCTTAAAATGTCATTCGGGAAAAGCAACTAGGGGAGGGGGGTCTTGCATACTCCATCTCCATTCTCAGATTTCCATCAGGACTCGGAGGCAGGAAATATAGCTGGCCATCACCCCAGGGGGACTCAGACGGGCCCTGTCTTCTCACAGAGGGACGTGTTCCCCGCAGGTGACAGGCAGAGCTGTCACGGGGCACGATGATTTATCTCCTCTGATTTCATCCCTTAAAGATGCCCTATGCAAGGTGAAGTGATCATTTTCCTCCGCGTTCACATGTCCAATGTCTCATTTTTCATTCCAGTCCTTGGGAAATGACATCAAACACTAAATTGGGAACTCATTTGGCTTGTGAGGGTTGGCTGTCTGCCAGTTTCTCTGGGAAAAACAAGCAAATTATCTGTACGTTTCAGCTGAAGAAGTCATAGGCTACCCCTGCCTGGCAGGTTGGTCTCAGGACATTTTTTTTCTTTTCTTTTCTTTTCTTTTTTTTTTTTTTTTTAACTTACATTGGAGAAGCAAAAGAGAAAGTACAAACATGGCATTTTGCAAAATAATATATATTTTTTGTTGCTGGAAAATTAATAAAAAATTAACATGGAAAATATTGTTTTGGGGGTGGGGGGAGGCAGCTATTGAAGAATGTCAGTGAAAAAGAAAGGTGAGCCCTCACCGGTGTGGTTCAGTGGATAGAGCGTCGGCCTGCAGAATGATAGGTCCCAGGTTCGATTCCGGTCAAGGGCATGTACCTTGGTTGTGGGCACATCCCCAGTGAGGGGTGTGCAGAAGGCAAGAATCAATGTTTCTCTCTCATCGATGTTTTTAACTCTTTACCCCTCTCCCTTCCTCTTTGTAAAAAATCAATGAAATATGTTTTTTTAAAAAAGTGGGCAGTATATTTTTCTTTTTTTCTTTTTCTTTCTTGATTAAGGTATTATATATGTGTCCTTATCCCCCCATTGCCCTCCCCTCACTCCCCCCTCCCACACTTATGCCAATAACTCTGTCCATTGGTTAGGCCAGTGGTCAGCAAACTCATTAGTCAACAGTACAATGATTGAAATTTTTTTGAGAGCCAAAATTTTTAAACTTAAACTATATAGGTAGGTACATAGTTATTAACTTAATTAGGGTCCTCTTAAGCTTATATCTCTTCTCCTTATCCCCATCCTCCCCTGCAGTATATTCTACAACTAAAATATGCAATTGATTCTATATGGTTTTAAGGGAGAAAAAAACACTATTTTTAAGAGTAAAAATTCAGCCAGTCAACATATTATTTTCATCCAACAAGAAATCTTGTTTATAACCTTTTTTTTTTCTGAAGCCAGAACGCAATTTTATAATTCCTCTTCTGAATTCACTCATTTTAGCACCTAAATAGAAAGCTAACTACAATCTGTTCGTGTAGAGAAGAGGCCGATGTGTTAAAACTAAATTCTAACCCACACAATTATCTACTTTTCCTTGATAAATAATTGATCACGGGTTATAATTTATTGGGTAATTGTATTAGCCATGAGCCACTTAGAATTAGCAAAGTTACATGATATTAAGAAGTCATTGGAACATAAAGTAAGGATAGAGAAAGGTTGTCCTTTTTAAAGTTCATGATTATTTTATAAGGTGGACATGCTTAAAGGATGCTATTAGTTCATTAAGTAATGGGTATTTGAGAATTTTGCCAGCCATTTCTATGAGCCCTGGCATCAAAGGAAGCCCATAATTTAAACAATGATAAGAAGTGAATATAAAAAAGTAGAGGAATGGTTAGCTTTATTGAAAGTTAACTACTTTCATGTAGTAGGTGCAATGCTCTCTGTAGATTATTTTATTTATGCCTTACATCACTTTTAAGAAGTAGATGCCATTAATTGCATCCTTTTATGTCTGGGAAAAATAAGACATAACAAGGAACAGTAATTTTCTCAAGATCTCACACTTAGTAAGCAGTAGAATCAGAATGCAAATCTGTCTAGAGCAGTGGTTCTCAATCTTTTTAGTGTCTCAACCCATTAATTCAGTTTCTCATGTTGTGGTGACCCCTAATCATAAAATTATTTTTGTTGGAGCTTCATAACTGTAATTTTGCTGTTAATGAATCATAATGTAAATATCTGTGTTTTCCGATGGTCTTAGACTCTACAGCAGCGGTTTGCCTAAGACCATCAGAAAACACAGATATTTACATTACGATTCATAACAGTAGCAAAATTACAGTTATGAAATAGTAAGGAAAATAATTTTATGGTTGGGCGTCACCACAACATGAGGAACTGTATGAAAGGGTCATTAGACAGGTTGAGAACAAATGGTCTAGAGCATGCACTTTTTTTTTCAATCCTCCCTTGAGGACAATTTTCTATTGATTTTTAGAGAGAGTGGGGAAGAGAGAGGGAAAGACAGAGAGAAACATCAATGTGAGAGAAACACATCAATTGGTTGCCTCCTGGATGAGCCCTGGAAGGAGCCTGTAAGCCAAGTACATGCCCTTGACCAGAATCAAACCTAGGACCCTTTTGGTCTGCAGGCCCATGCTCTATCCATTGAGCCAAACTGGCTGGACTGGAGCATGCATTTTTTTTTTAACCTTAGACAAATGAAAAGCAAACTTTGATGGGTGCCTACAAGAATCCAGCAGCACAAAAGAGAATGGCAATGCATCTAGAGAGAGGATGGGCACACGAGGAGGCATTTCAGCTGCAATTCAAGGGTGGGCAGGAGTTTCCTCAAGGGGGAACAGAGAAAGTGGAAAAGTGACTTCCAGCTGATACAATTCTGTGAACAAAGCCAAGTCAAGAGGACACTTCCTCGCCTTTGTAACAAGTGTCTGGTCTGCCTGGACTGGAGCATCAACTTCAGGGAGAGGATCTGAGGAGATCAAACCTACTAGAGGTGTTTGCAGTCAGACCCTTGACTTGAGGGCCACACCAGAGGAAGCCACAAAACAGGAAAGGCTGCTTGCTATCTAGGGATGCTGGTTTGTATCAGGAATGCAATCTCAACTCAGCCAGAAGAGAGGTGATTATTTGCTATATAAACTGGAAGGAGAAGCAGTTAACACGATAGAGAAATAATGAACGTATGGGCCCACCTGACATAATGGACTGAATTCAGTGAAATTTAAACGAATGAGTCAGATGTGATTGGCAGAGAGTTCTTTAAGTCTAGGTGAAGCATTTCTAGTGCACCTTATTGCTTATCGCTTTATTTATGTGACCGTAAAGTACTGGCAAATAAGGTGATTGGCTTCACGTGCATAGCTTATACCATAAATATTGGTTTTGATTTGATTTTTCAACAAGTGAAGCATTTCCTTTTCAAAATTTCATCTTTATAGTTGAAAGTATTACAGATGTCCCCTCCACCCCTCCGTGGATCCCTTCCACCCTGCACCTCTCTCCCCAAGCCAACTGCACTACTGTCTGTGTCCACAGGTTATGCATATTTATATATAAAAGCCAGTGACCAGAATGACTGGTCACTATGATGCTCAGTGAACCAGCCTGAGGGAGTGGGGCCGGCCAGCCAATCTCCTGCAGCTCCACCCTTTTGCTGGCCTCACCCCTGATCACACACCCCCACCCCAACAGGGAGCAGGGCCAACTGGTCAACCTCCTGCAACGCCCCCCCCTGGCCAGCCCCATCCCTGATGGGCTCCCCCCAGCCAACTCCACCAATCCAATAGGGGCTCCTCCTGATTGGCTCCTCCACTCCAATCAGGGGCAGGGTCCAAAGGCCAACCACCCATGATACCATCCCCCAGGCTGCTGGCCCCCAATCAGCCACCCCCTCCCCATTTGGGGGGGGGATGGCCAGTCCATAGTCCTTCCCCACAGTTGGCCCCACCCCCAATCAGCCCCCACCACCCAGATTGGCCTGTAGCTCCTCCAACCCCAATCGGCTCCCTCCAATCAGTTGGGGGCAGGGCCAGCTGGCCCATAGCCCAAAGCCCCGCCCCACAGCCATCCCTGTCTCCAATTGGCCCCCTACCAAAATCAGGGGCGGGGCCCTCAGGCCAATCATCTGCGGCCCCACCCCCAGCCAGCCCAGCCCTGATCAGCCCTAATCCAGGCAGGCTGGCTGGCCAACTTCTTGCTGTCTCGTCCTCCTGACAGGCCTGGTCTTGATCTACCCTGATTGGGGCTGGGCTGGCCAGACCCCACCTGTACATGAATTCGTGCACTGAGTCTCTAGTAAGCATATAAGTTCTTTGGTTAATCTCTTCCCACCTACCTGAGATTGCAATCTGTTCCATGGTTCTATGTCTCTGGGTCTATTTTGCTCATAAGTTTATTTTATTCATTAGATTCCACATAGGAGTGAGATCACATGATACTTGTCTTTCTCTGACTGGCTTATTTTGCGTAGCATAATAATAATACTAATGTGCAATAATTGCATCATTTTTTAGAGAAAGCACCAGTCTAGAAAGAATGTCCCACAGCTTTACTGTTACAATTAACATACTAAACACATATGCTTAAATTGATTCCATCAACTGCTAGCTTCTCTGAAGTCTGACACATTTGTGAAAAATGTAAAAAAAAAAAAAATAAAAAAAAAATAAAAAAATAAAAGACATGTCTTGTTGGTTGCTGAGAAACTTAGAAGAAACACAGACTGCCTCTGTGCTGTGCTCGATCTTATTGGAATTTCCCAAAGAGAACAATAAGAACGATGCTATTAATAAAACAGCTTCCAAACTATGAAAAGCTGCCCACCCTCGCTAGCAATCTCAGACATGCAAATTAAAACCAATGACACCCCTAAAAAATAGCGTCCATTTATCAAACCCTTGCTATGTGCCAGTGTAGTCCATGTTTAGCTTATCTTCGATCCCTCAATTCTCATAGCTATTCTGGGAGGTCAGGGTCACTGTCCTTTTCGAGATAAGGAAATGGATTCTGTGAGAAGCCAGTTGAAACCAAGTTGTTCAGAGAGTCAATGTCAAAATGAGGGGTTTGATCCCAGGCCTGACTCCAGAAACCTGGCCCTTGTAACCATTAAGGGAGCAGAGCATTTTCTCTAAACAAATTCGGGGTACTCTGCACAATGGTCACTGTGGGGACCTCAGAAATATGGGGTGTAGGGTGAGCTGCGCTGTGAAGCAACGTGGCCACAATGACAGTTCAGAAGGGACAAAATGGTACCCCTTTGATGGTGGCAGCAAGTGAGGCCACTTGTGCATGTGCCTGAGGAAGATGTGGCAAGAATCAAACCATTCAGCGAGCTTTTTGAGATTCAGGAGGGCTTGCTTTTTTGAAGTTTTCTTTTTTTTTTAATCCTCACCTGAGGCTATTTTCCCATTGATTTTTAGAGAGAGGGAAAGAGAGAGGGGAAAACAGAGAGAAACACGTAGGTTGGTTGCCTCCTGCACCTGCCCTGACCAGAGCCCGGGCCAGGGAGGAGCCTGCAACCAAGGTAAATGCCCTTGACCAAAATCGAACTTGGGACCCTTCAGTCTACTGGCTGACACTCTATCTACTGAGTCAGAATGGTTAGGGCTGATATTTTCTTTAACATTGTTAAGTATGTATGTACTTATCTGATAAAGAAAAAATGAAAATATCATTCCCTCTGTATTTTTTTAACATATATATATTTTTATTTCAGAGAGGGAAGGAGGAAGGAAGGGAGAGAGGAGAGAAGAGAGAGAGAGAGAAGAGAGAGAGAGAAACATCAATGATGATAATCATTGATTGGTTGCCTCCTTCACGCCCCACACTGGGGATGGAGCCCACAACCCAGGCATGTCCCCTGATCTGGAACTGAACTGGTGACCTCTTGGTTCACGGGTCAACGCTCAACCACTGAGTCACACTGCAGGACTCTCCCTCTCTCGTTTATAAATATTTCTGATGGAAATAAATGTATCCTTATGCTTATTTTGCTTCTAATTGGATCACGGGTTGTTTGGGATCCACTAGGTCAGTGGTCGGCAAACTGTGGCTCATGAGCCACATGCAGCTCTTTGGCCCCTTGAGTTTTTAGCAAAGACCAGCTTTGGAGTTACCCTAATTAAGTTAGTAACAATGTACCTCCCTATATAGTTTAAGTTCAGAAAATTTGGCTCTCAAAGTAAATTTCAGTGGTTGTACTGTTGATATTTGGCTCCGTTGACTAATGCGTTTGCCGACCACTTCTGTAGGTAATGTTTGGTTTTCTCGTTATTCTGATACACTTATTTTTCATTTTGCTTTTGTAGGAGTGTAGGGGTGTCAGATTAATGCAAGTTCCATGCACTTCTGGGCAGACAACATTTTATGAAAATGCTGTCACCCAAATGCATACAAATGCTTTGGACAAAGTATAAACCAGGAAAATGTTCTAAACAAGTACAAGATAAAAATGCTTATATTACAGACACTTACATTTGACACTCGCTTTAGGAAAGAGGAGCGGAGTGGATTAAAAGCTGGAAGTGCCCAAACTAGTTTTTGCCAAAATGGCTTTCTCCATATTCAAGTCTCAATAGCTTTGCAACTCTTACATTTTTATAGGAATATACTTGTCAACACAGAATTACATTTATTTTATTTATTTATTTATTTTTTAAATCATATAGCCAGGCTGGCATGGCTTAGTGGTTGAGTACTGACCTATGAACCAGGAGGTCATGGTTCAATTCCAGTCATGGCACATGCCAGGGTTGCAGGCTGGATCCCCAATGTGGGTCATGCAGGAGGCAGCCAATCAATGATTCTCTCTCATCATTGATGTTGCTATCTCTCCCTCTCCCGTGCTCTCTGAAATCAATAACTGCTGTCACCTAAATGCATACAAATGGTTTGAACAAAATATATTAAAAAACAAACATACATACAAACAAAAATAAATAAAGCAGGGTGGAAGGCAAAATAGACTTGAATAGAGTTGGATGGCGGTTCTATTGCTTTTCTCTCTCATCATTGATGTTTCTCTCTCTGTTTGTCTCTCTCTCCCCTCTCTGAAATCAATAAAACTATATATTTTAAAAAGGAATCATATATAACCCTAAGGATGTGTTGTTACTGTTGTTTTGTTTGTTAAACTTCATGTCTTAAATTCCTGTTAATTTTTTTTTTTTAAGTCCAGTCTCCAGTGAGCATCACATAGTCTTCTGCTCCCGGCCCGCAAGGCTGTTTTCCATGTTTGTATGCCTTGCAAGTGCGGTTTCTCACAGCGGGGAGCAGCATGCTTACTTCAAAGCCGACTGGCTTCAGCTTTCTTCCAAGACTCCCAGTGTCTCTGAGAAGCCGCGCGGCAGGAGTGCTGGAAGGAGCAGGTGCTGAGCTTCTCTGCCTCATCTGACAATTTCCATGTTTGCACAATGAGTGACATTCACAGGGAGGCTGGAGATAGCTTGCTAATGTGGGTTCTCTTCCCTGTCTCTTCTGCTTGCAGAGGATAAATAAAAATTCAAATGAGGTTCAAACACCCCTGAGAGAATAAGTTAACAGAGCTCCTCAGGTGGTATGGAAACATAAACATACGGGAAAAGGCAGGGAGCAGAAAAGCATTCACTGGTTCCAATTGCATTAATTTTTTTTTGTGTGTGTGTGTGTTTTTTCCAGTACAAACTAAACCGTCTTCAAAAGAGAATACAAAGGGGTAGAATAGTCAGTGAGAAGGCCAAAGGAAACAATTTAGTGAGTGCTAATCAACAGTATTATAAAGGAAGGTACACTGTAAATAAGTATTTTTTTTTTAACCTAAATCCTATATAATAAAAGGCTAATATGCAAATCAACTGAATGGTGGAACTATTGGTTGCTATGATGTGCACTGATTACTAGGGGGCAGAAACTCAATATAGGAGCTGCCCCTGGTGGTCAGTGCACTCTCACAGGGGGAGTGCCACTCGGACAGAAGCTGGGCTCACAGCTGGGAAGCACAGTGGTGAGCGCAGTAGTGATGGCGGGAGCCTCTCCACTTCCTTGGCAGTGGGAATTGGGCCTAAGCTGGCAGTTGGACATCCTCCAAAGGTCCCTTCCCCAAGTGCACAAAACTTGTGCACCAGGGCCTCTAGTTTTTAAATAACATTGATGGAGAATTTTTAAATAACATCTAGAACCTAGGTCTCTAGAATCATAATAGGGTGCAATTTCACTATCTCAGGGCTATTTAGACTCAGATATTGGAGACCTTTAGTCTTAACTATGCTTCTTCTAAGCAGGTTATTTGGAGAGTTATAAGTGAATGTCCTGAAAGATCTAACCCCTAGCCCTGGTTATGTAATAAAGCAATGGTTTGGACCCTAGGGCTACGATGAAGAAAAGTCATCACTAATATTGCACGTTATTGTCTTCATGTATGTTTTCTCTCACCATGTGCCGACGAGGCAGCCACGCATTCACTTATGAACCAGGAGGTCATGGTATGATTACCGGTCAGGGCAAAAGCCAGGGTTGCAGGCTTGACTCCCAATGTGGGGCTTGCAGGAGGCAGCCGATCGTTGATTCTCTCTTATTACTGATGTTTCTTTCTCTTCCCCGCCCCCCCCCTCTCTCTGATTCCTCTTAAAGATCAATCTTATTTAATAAAAGGATAGTATGCAATTGACTCCTTGACTGGAAATTCTGCGAGGGGCAGGGCCAGAGGGGGAAGGGAGGGAGGTCCAGGCAGGCATCCAGCAGCCACTACGGACCCTACCAGTGCACAAATTTCATGCACTGGGCCTCTAATCAGAATAATAAAAGATATGACCAGAAGCCGCCCCTTGAGGTACACTTGAAGAATTGGAGGCTTCTCACCCTCACCTGGTCCTTGGAAGGTGCATTCTGATTGCCTTCCCTGTTCTAGAAGATTCTCCAAGGAGAAGCCTTGAGATTGAAATCTGGTTTTCCACCATTTGAACTTGGTACGCGTGACAGAGCCAGGGTAAGGCCTCTATATAAACTTATAAGACTGTGGCCGGTGGGTCCAGAAATCTACTCACCTTGCAGACTAGCCTCAAAATTCCTCTGCCTTTTGCATTCATCCCACCTGCCACCTGCCAATCTGGAGTGGTCTGTGTTTTCCTTGGTCTCTCCTTGCCCTCCCACCACGGAGGGCCAGTTTCAGATTTCATCTGGGGTGCTCCCCCAGAGGTTGCGAAGAAAACACTGGGGAGCTTCATGGGTATAAATTAAATTTTAGAATAAAAATCAATACGTCCGCAGCAACCCGAAGGCTAAGAAATGCCTGCAAAAAAATTACAACTCAATGGAAACAAGTTACTTTTCTAAAAAAAAAAAAAATAGATTTGAAAGGATCATTGCAGAAGAAATGTTACATACAAGGATGTGTCTTTGATTTTCAAACCACTCACTTAAAGGAGAAATGCTCTTAACATAATCTTGAGGTCCAAGGGTACTTCCATGGTGTATGCAAGAGTCATTGTATCCCTGCATTGAAGTTTCATCAAAAGGTTCAGTTTGCGGTACTTTATCTCTCTACACTCACATGAAAAGGCTTTAGAAGTACAAAATCATTTAGCACCAGGGAAAATGATTAGGGGAAATTGCGCTAAATTTGGAGGTCTTTTTAAAGATAAAAATTAAATGACTAAACAGCCAGTTAGTAAATGTCAATGGGAAAGAAAATACAAATGCATTAAGTTGACCAATAAATATTGGTGCTGTTGTTTGAACAACTGTAAAAAACTGACAAGGGATAGAATCTGGTAACATTAAAAATGATCTTGCACTTTTTTGTTTTGTTTGTTTGTTTTTTGTGTGTACCTTGTGGGTATTCATACCTAATGTATGGAAAGAAAACAGTGTATCTTTTTGGATCTTTATGTCCCAGAGGACACAGGCCTGCCAATTCCTGAGTATTTTCAGGTTACAATGGGGTCAAAACTTGGAAGATGGTCTCTTAGAATTAGTGAAAGTATTACAGTAGGTTTTATTGTTATAATAAAATTATATATATATATATATTAATATATTTTACTGATTTTTTACAGAGAGGAAAAAAAGAGGGATAGAGACGTAGAGAAACATCGACCAGCTGCCTCCTGCACACCCCGTACTGGGGATGTGCCTGCAACCAAGGTACATGCCGTTGACTGGAATCGAACCTGGGACCTTTCAGTCTGCAGGCCGACGCTCTATGCACTGAGCCAAACCGTTTTCAGCTCAAATTTCATTTAAAAAAATATATTTTTTATGACCAAGTGTGGTTATTTATTTCTGGGAAAAGTAAAGGTCATGGTTCTGTCTCTCAGGAGATTGCAGTTGATTGAAGGACATAAAATAATGATCTAGTTGTGATTTTTTTTTGATGCAAGCTTAATTTCCCAAGTGAATAAAAGTGATAACACTGGGCTGCTACATTGTTGTTTGTGTTCACACTTTAAAAGTGTAGAATAACTTGTAAAAGAGAAAAATTCCATAGAAACCAAAGCTTCTACTATTAATATCATCATCATTAAGGCAAATGAGTGGAAGAAAAACAGCAAGCTATTTAATTCTGTTGGGCATTAATACTAGCTTTTCACCATGTATATTATTCAGGATTTAAAGAGCCAAAGTTATAATAGTTGCTACTTAATTTTGTCCTGATTTCAAATTTTTCTTTACTCTCACGGTTTACTTGATTAGAACTGAGTGAGCTTTGAGAAATTCTTAATCTTCCTATGGCTTATTTTTCTTAATGTGTAAAATTAGTGATAATTTGTCCCAAGAGAATTGTTATGAGGTTGTTAAGAGCTTATATCAACTAAATATGGCTGAATTTACCTTGCTGTTGCAGAATTTTGTGATTTTTTTTTAAGTCTACATTTGTTTCCTTCATAATTCTTTGTACATTGCTTGCCTCCTGAGCCTTTCAGAATGGTATATTAATAGAAAATTGTGATTAAAAAAATCTCTCCTCTTTGACGAAGTACTATTTTCCCACACCTTTACCTTTCCTTCCTTTTACCGAATGAACAGTGAAAGTTCCAGAATCACGTGCCCAACCAGTGTTCTGTTCTGTTGGACCTGATTTGGGATGTTGTGAGCAGTTTCTCTGAGTATCCTTGTGGCAGGATATAGGTTTGGACAATTGTCAATGGCCTCCCCTATGATCTGGCCAAAGAGAAAGGAAGAGAGGGACTAAAAAAGGCAGGGACCTGGACATCCCTCGCTTCTTGGGGGATGGAATTCGTGGATATGCAGGAAGTTGTAAACGTGGCCCGGCCCGAGCTGGATGGCATGGAATCCCTCACACTCAGTAGGCCTTCTGGGAACAGATCCACTGGGGCTTGTAGAATTCTCTCTTGCAGTGATAAGCTTTAATTAAAACCCTGCTTTGTTGAAGTCTAATTCTAACTCAACCCTCATCTTCTTGGTTGAGTTGAGAAGCTGAATATCTCTATCTACCGTGTTTCCCCGAAAATAAGACATCCTCCGAAAATAAGACCTACATAGTTTTCCTTCTGAGTGAAATATAAGGCATCCCCCGAAAATAAGGCCCCCCCCCCCCTAGGCTAAACATGAGAGATTTGGTCCATGATTCTGAAAGAAATGGAGTCATAAGAAATTCACCAGGAAATTCAGGAATTGGCTTGTTATGAAGATGTTCCAGAAGATGATGACATGATTGTCATTGAATAAATGAGTACATTCTTGATACTGTAGGAGTCACAGTTTGTCTGGTTTGTGTTGACAACTACTGTACTACCGTACCGTATACAGGTAATAAATTTCCTTTATTTTCATTTAATAATAAATGTGTACCGTATTCTTCTTCATGGAAAAACAAGACATCCCCTGAAAATAAGACCTAGCGCATCTTTGGGAGCAAAAATTAGTATAAGACACTGTCTTATTTTTGGGGAAACAGGGTAGAAGCAATTCCCCCTTAGTAGAGACATTTACATTTTTTTTAGTAAAGAAAAAAAAATCAATCCATTTTCAATACAATCAGCTGTGTGTTTTGCCTATATATTCTTGTTCTTTTAATCCTCACCCAAGGATATCTTTCCCTTGATTTTTTAAAAATATATATTTTATTGATTTTTTACAGAGAGGAAGAAGAGGGATAGAGAGCTAGACACATCCATGAGAGAGGAACATTGATCAGCTGCCTCCTGCACACCCTCTACTGGAGATGTGCCCGCAACCAAGGTACATGCCCTTGACCGGAATCGAATGTGGGACCCTTCAGTCCATAGGCTGACGCTCTATCCACTGAGTCAAACCGGTTTCAGCTTTCCCTTGTTTTTTATAGTGAGTGGAAGAGAGAGGGAAAGACAGAGAGAAATACCGATGTGAGAGAAACACATTGGTTGCCTCCTGCATGAGCTCTGACCAGGGCCAGGGATCAAGCCTGCAAGCAAGATAATTTGCCTTGACCAGAATCAAGCTGGGGACCTTTTGGTCCCTAGGCCAATGCTCTATCCACTGAGCCAAACTGGCTAGGACTTCATACATTCATTTTTGTGATATCCATCAACATGATCTATAGGAAACATTTTTCTTTTGTTATTACTAGCTGATACGGAAAGAGCAGGAATGCCAACTAACAATAGTGTAAAAGTAGAATCTGCTGACTAGGTGCTCATGTTCATTATACTCGATGGTTCTATGCCAGCCACAGGAGCTGCTCTCTGTCCCCAACCATGAGACCTCCCAGCACCTGGGTGGAGGCAGGGAGATGTCACACCTAGTAACCAAAGGCATTGACTTGTGATCATTCCAAGTCCCAAAGACACTTTTGGGATCCTAGTTTTGAGATAATTCAGTGATTGCTAGGAATGGACACCCAGGAAGGAGGCAGATGACTATGTCTCTCATGAATTAATTGCAACGTCCTTCTTGGTAGAGCTTTGATTTGATACATTTATTCACCATGGATCCTGCCAACAAGAGTTGGGCTCCTCACAGGGACAGCTTTTCTCATCTATGGGACCTGGTGCTCTTTGAGTCTCAAATGAATGAAATGGACCAGTGTCCTCTCAGAGATGGGGTCCTTCCTCTGAACCCTCAGATGCTAAATCTCTTCTTCTCCCTCCATTTCTCTGAGTGTTTTTCTTTTGCTCTTTCTGTTCCAGAAATAAAAGCCTTTAGTTCACTTCTTATTCTGCAACTTGAAACTGAAATGACCCATCGGAAAGACCTGGTCAGACCATTTCTATGACAGCTCCAATCTTTAGATACACAAACTATTCTCTAGATTCCCTGAGGATATGAAAGTATGTTTTTTAAAATCACACATTTCCTTCTAGTTTAATCACTTCCATATACTAAATAAATAAAAAAATAAAAATAAAAATTCTGGCAAAAGCAGCCAACAATTAAAACTACAGTTGAGCGTCAATGTCAATGTCAAAGGCCTATGGTGCCCCATGATTTCCTAATCTACACTTCAAGGGCAGAAGAAACCTCCTGGATTAGCTCACTCTGTTCTGAATCTCAGGACAGAAAACTTGATAGTTTTTAAAAATTTTTTTTAATAAAATACGAACTCTCTAAAGTGCTTACTATCATGAAATAAAAATAAGTCTTCACTCATGCTCATGAAGAAAAAAATTCCCACTAAAACTGTCAGTGATTCTGAATTTTTGAAACACTTGAGTTGCTTTATGTTCCAAATGAGATAAAGACATTTACAAAATCCTATTCCAGACTGCATTTTTATAACAAACAAATTACCAGTGTGGATTTTCAGGAACGCTTATGAGAATCCAATTTAAATTAGCGAACCAGAGAGATAAAGGCCAATGTAGTCATACAATGAACCACCACTGAAATTTATAATTTAATTAAGGAGTACAAGACTCTTTTATGAAATGGTCTTCTTCCTTTTCAATATAAGAATTAAAAAAAAGCAACACAAAAAACCCCAAACATGGATTCATTGTTTGCTCAATAAAATGAGATTAGCTGATGAGTAAAACTCATTAAAAAGCTCTGTAAATGTGTGAGTGTGGTGAGTTGAGTTTTTATGGTTTTCTGCTAGTTTATATTATTTCTGTTAATGAATAAATCAAGTTATTAGGAAGTAAATCTTAATAAAAATGTTATAGAAAATCATATGCATATTAGTGTTTGGCCTACACATTTAGTACTGTAGTAGGATGATATCAAACATTGGGATCTACCTAGGGTGTAAAGGAATTTTGCTCTCCAGCCTGAAATCTGGGTCTAATATTAGACTCTTGGATTGCTCAGTGGTTGAGCATTGACCTATGAACCAGGAGGTCAGGGTTCAATTCCTGGGTCAGGACACATGCCTGGGTTGCGGGCTCCATTCTCAGTAGGGGATGTGTAGGAGGTAGCTGATCAGTGATTCTCTCTCATCCTTGATGTTTATATCTCTCTTTCCCTCTCTCTTCCTTTCTCTGAAATCAATAAAAAATTATTTTAAAAAAATAGATTCCTATTGCTAGAGGTGACTCATCGGAGAGGGTTTATGGGACTCAGAGGAATGACATTTTTGAGTCATACACATGACAATACCAGTAACTCATCTTTAGCCTGTAGTCTGCAAGTTGCATTGACTATTTTCTGCAATTGTGTATATCTATGCTTTTAAGTTTGCATGAATATATGAATATTCAAGATTAGTCTGAATGGTCTCAAAGAAGATTCAGAGTTACATTCACATATGCATTTAATATATATAAATCTCACCTTAATTCCACAATACACCAGTTCTAACCAGTAGACCAGACCAGAAGTTCTCTATCACCCCTCAGCATGGGGATCTGATTGTCCCTGAAGATCCGTGTCCCTTTTTTCTGTCAGTTTCTCCTGTCACCTGATGTTTAAATTCTGCACATTTTCCACCATGGCTTTATAGAATCATAGTTGGTCATCACCAAGGACATCATATTCTACATCTATTCTTTGAGCACTTGCCTCATTTTCTTGGTGCAAAGGAAACTTGGATTTCTCTCATTTGTTCGCATACAAGATGGGACAAAAGTACACTTACAGTTGTAAGTACATGAAACACAGAGTGTATGATCACATCATTATAAATTATTGTATTATTTTCCATAGGAACAATCGTAAATCTACTTTTACTCCACCCTGTATATATTTTTTACCCTGAATAGATAGAATGTAACCTTCATGAGGGTAGGCATTTTTTATCTGTTCTGGTGATTGCTTTATCTCTCGTCCCCAACAGAGGAACTATAATGTAGTATTTGCCGAATTAATTATTTCAACTTTTTTTTTTCACTTTTGTCTTTCTTACAATTATCGTTGAGATCTTACTTAGTGAATGAAGACACAATCACAACCCTGCTCAAATGAGAAGCCAAAACGAAGATCAATGCCACCTTTCTAAGTTAACAGAAGAGAAAGATTGTAGGGGACAAGATATAAGATATAAATAGCTTACGGAGCAGACCTGTCAATAACCCAGAACTAAACGATACAACTGCTCTAAAAAGAGGAGGAGAATTATTTATGCTTAAAAAATGCAAAGCGAACGTGCGTGTGGTGCGGTTGAGTCTTATCCATGCAGAGACGAAGTAGCAATCAAGCACGGTTGCCTGGCAACGAAGCTGAGAGATCCATCGGAGTGGAGCAAGTTCAAGGCACTCTCACAGAGGGCAAAATGGTACTTCATTCAGAGTCAATTCTAATTAAACAAAGTAGAACCATATGAAAATGCCGTACGCTTCCCCGCAGTTCCCGGAGGTGGTTGGTAGACGTCGTTAGAATAGTTTGTACAAAAGGGAAGGATACAGATGTCTTTTTAAGTTTCACTGTTGTAGCATCCATAGGAGCAATAGGCATTTTCCTAAGCTTGAAATGACTGTTACAGTTGGTGAAAGGTGTCAGAAACTCTACCCTATTCGCTTAAAATCAACTGTTCTTTCCCTTGATTGATGAAGACAAAGGCCATATGCCTTTGCTGTAGTTTCTTTTTCTTTTCTTTTTTTAAATATATATTTTATTGATTTTTTACAGAGAGGAAGAGAAAGGGACAGAGAGCTAGAAACATCGATGAGAGCGAATCATCAGCTGCCTTTTGCACACCCCGTACTGGGGATGTGCCCGCAACCAAGGTATATGCCCTTGACCAGAATCGAACCTGGGACCTTTCAGTCTGCAGGCCGACACTCTATCCACTGAACCGAACCGGTTTTGGCTGCTCTAGTTTCAAAGGACTGTTAACACTATGGTGACTACCAGAGGGAAAGGGATGGGGGAGGTAGAAGAGGGTAAAGGGAAGGTAAATGGTGTTGGAAGAAGACTTGACTTGGGATCCTGGACACAAAACAATGTACAGTTGATGTATTATAGAACCATACACATGAAATGTATGTAATTTTACTAAACAATATCACCCCCCGAAAATTCAATAAAAATGAAAAAAAAAAATTAAAGAGAGGGGCTGGGAGGAGGGGGTCAAAGGGAGATATGGGAAATATCTATGATATTATCAACAATAAAATTATATTTAATAAAGAGTGAGTTTTAAAGTTCCAGGCTATTAGATGTATTGTTCATAAAGAGAGAAACCAATGAGTGATTAGAAAAAGACACTTAATGAATTTCCCCTATAATATATGTATCTGCTAGAATGTCTTTTTTTTTTTTTTTAAATCCCTTATCTAGTTCATTATTTCTGCTTAGGGAAACCATGGGACAGTGATTTCAAATAATTTACCAATTTGGGAGAAATCTTAAGAGTAGGTTAAGAATTTTTATTAGGCATTATAATATGGGAACATTTTAGACTTGCAAAATTGCAGAGTAGAAGGAAGTTTGGGTTAAGAGAACAACGAGTAAAATCTCAAATATGAAGTGACAGAAGGAACACTGAATACAGCGTTCCGGCCAAGGTAAACGCATATGGGAAAGATATGCTGAAAAATATGCTGCAAAGGCAGACTGTCATGAGAACAAAGAAGGATGATTATGACAGTGTAGTCTACCGAGTTTGGATGTGATCCTATAGACTGGGAGAAAGTAATGAGAGTATTTGAACAAGGATGTTAAACAGTAAAATCTGTGCTTCAAAAAGATAAGTCTGTCAGATGAATAAATGTTAAACTGCTCATGAGAGAGATAGAGAGTAAAGGAAGGCAAAGAGATCAGTTAGGGAATTATCATAAGACTCAGTTAGAATAATGAAGTCCAGGATGAAAAACATGGAAGTGGGAATAAAGGGAAATTATCCCCACAGTGCCTGGCCCGGGCCAATTTCTTCTTGTTTCCTCATCACAGAATTTTGTCACATGGCTGGCTCCTTCCCAACACTCATGTTTTATTTCTAATAGCATCTTGAAAAAGGCCTTTACAGCCGAAACCGGTTTGGCTCAGTGGATAGAACGTTGGCCTGCAGACTGGAAGGTCCTGGGTTCCATTCTGGTCCAGGGCATGTATCTTGGTTGCGGGCACATCCCCAGTAGGGGGTGTGCAGGAGGCAGCTGATTGATGTTTCTCTCTCATATTTGTTTCTAGCTTTCTATCCCTCTCCCTTCCTCTCTGTAAAAAAAATCAATAAAATATATATTTTTTTAAAAAAAGAAAAGAAAAAAAGAAGAAAGAAAAAGGCCTTCAGGTACCTACCGGTTTTCAGCAAACATTCAGGAAGTGATTGTTGAATAAATAGCAAAATCACAGTGATGAATAAGGCCTCTTGAACTCAGGGAGCTTGGATCATAACACATTGTGTATGATCTATTTGACAGAAAGGAATGGTTACCCCACATTTTCAAAGAGAAACTTTGGCAAGGTGAGGGTCTCTGTGTGTGATATGTGTTTTGTTAAGATGGAAAGATTTTACATGTGTAGATGGACTGCCTGATCCCACCAGTGGGATCGGGCCTAAACTGGCAGTCCGACATCCCTCTCACAATCCAGGACTGCTGGCTTCCAACTGTTTGCCTGCCTGCTTGCCTGATCGCCCCTAACCGCTTCTGCCTGCCAGCCTGATCACCCCCTAACCACTCCCCTGCCAGCCTGATTGATGCCTAACTGCTCCTCTGCTGGCCCGATTGCCCCTAAGTGCATTCTGCTGCTCTCCCAGTCACCTCCAACTGCCCTCCCCTGCAGGCCTGGTCCCTCCTAACTGCTCTCCCCTGCAGGCCATCTTGTGCCGGCCATCTTGTGTCCACATGGGGGCAGCCATCTTGTGTGTTGGAGTGATGGTCAATTTACATATTAATGTTTTATTAGGTAGGATATTCCCAATATTTTCCTTTCAGATGTCTGACAACATGATTGATTATTTTTGTGATTATTTTTGTCAACACAAAATGCACAGCAAGGCACACTCTTTGACTCTCTGCCTAGTCTTCTTTGGGGTGACCATGAGGAGGTGTATAAATACCATAGTCAGCTACTTTCAAGTAGAGCTAGCTTAGATACAGAACCAACAGTCTACCAGACCTGATTTTTTTTTTCTTCCTCAGTCATCCTTTTCCAGAGGAACATCTTATATGTCCCCAGGTGCATGTTGAGAGAGCAGAAGCAATGTAGCCTGCTTAGGGGTCATGGGCATCTGACCACCTGACCATGTAACTTAACTTAAACCTTCAGAATCTCTTTAAGCTCCATCTGATGATGGAATGATGCTCAGGATGCTGCCCAATCTCATCATTTATTGGATTAGATAGTGCACAGTTCATGCTTCGCATCTTAGGCCCCATAGTAACCTCTTGGCTCATAGTCAAGTTTTCAGCTTCTAGCCAGTCTCTGTAGCAAGCCAAGGGCTGTTTTATTTTTTTATTTAATTTATTTATTTTTTGTAATATATTTTATTGTGGGTGTTTTTTTTTATAGAGAGGAAGGGTGAGGGACAGAGAGTTAGAAACATCGTTGAGAGACAAACATCGACCAGCTGCTTCCTGCACATCCCCCACTGGGGATGTGCCTGCAACCAAGGTACATGCCCCTGACCAGAATCAAATCTGGGACCCTTCAGTCTGCAGGCCAACGCTCTATCCACTGAACCAAACCGGTCTCGGCCCCATGGGCTGTTTTATAAAAGGAGAATAGTTATTTCAGAGGATGGTACCACTTGGCTTAGAAACCCTCAAGGTGTGGATTCCACTCCCCTCCAGAGTCTTGCCAATAGCTCTAAACAACACTTTGTGTGATGAAGAAGTGAAACACTGCTGTAGCTGCAATGTCACATGATCCAAGCCATAGAACAGCTTCATTGGGGCCTAGATCTCTGGCAGAGATACTATTAGCGGAATCCCCCAAAAAGAAAACTAGAAAGCAAGGGAGTTCATGCAGTTTACATAGTCACCTATGTCTCTCCCCAGGGAGCAGGGAAATATGAAAAAATGGTGGAACGTGTACCTGAAGAAGGAACACATGAAGAATGTCCAGTACATTAAAAAATATTTAATGTATTCCATTTGTATTTCAGGACTGCGGTACATTTTTGGGGTTCATCACTGAACCAAGCCAACAACAACCTTATCTTCATACATTTTTTTTTTTCATTGAAGTGGATCAGAGTGTTTTCGGGATGTTGGCCAAAGACCTGTCTAGATCTCTGTTCCCTTATATGTAAATTGGGAATAATAATAGTTCTTACATCAAATGCTGATTAGAGCATTAAAATAAGATTATTCATTTCTCACACGTCTGACAAAAGTACACATTTAGTATACTTTGGATATTAATATTGCTGGTAATTTTAGAGGAATATTTAAGGAGTAAAGATTAAAAAAAAAGAAGTTTGGATACTAGCAATAGAATATCAAGATTCTAACATGTCTATCTGAGGGTTTAGGCTTTTTTTATACTTATAATTAGTACCTAGTAAATATCCAAGAAATACTTAAGCTTAATTAGCATCACCAAATTAGGTGGTTGCACAAATAATCCTTGAGCAATTCATTCGCCTTTGGAAATGATTCAAAGCAAGGGGAATTTTCAGCTTGTCATACTGGTGATTTGAAAAAGATAAAATTAGCATGGTGCCTGCGTTAGTGAAGGTGCTGAACTTGAGGGCTTTCAAACATATTTTTATTATTGATTTCAGAGAGAGGAAGAGAGAGGAGAGGATCCTTGATCATTGATCAGCTTCCTCTTGCTCAGCCCATACTGGGGACCGAGTCCACAACCAGGGCATGTGCCCTGACTGGGAATCACACTGTGACCTCCTGGTTTATAAGGTTGATGCTCAACCACTGAGCCACACCAGCCAGGTGACCTGAGGCTTTTTTAGTCATCAAATGTCAGACTGATGCAACAATCTAGAAATACATGCAAGACCGAAAGAGTCTTCATGGAGGAGAGAAACACCCCCAGATTGTACCAACTGGAAGGCACTCTCATGCCACCCAAGTTCAGATCAGAAACTAAATCCACATGCATCTCACAGCACAGGTCTCAGAGCATGCAGAACAATGAAAGGTGCCCCTAAGAGAAGGTCATGCAGAGAAAGGCCATCCTATATAATAAAGAGCTAATATGCTAGTTAGACGGAACAGCAGTAGGAGTTGTCCTGATCTTCTGGATGAAGCTGGGGCTGGGAGGGCCTTGCCCCTTGCACGAATTTCATGCCTAGGGCCTCTAGGTTTTATATAAAAATGAGAAGCAACCACTCTTTGGAAGCAGGTTGGGCATTTTCAGCTGCAGTTACTGGAAAGCAGAATGTCTAGCAAAGACAAGTCATAATCTAATTGCTTTTGACTAGGGCAAAAGCGAATGTTACTTTTCTCCCCACTCTGCTCTAAGAGTGGGGAGAAAAGGCTCCAGAGGAAAATTCCGCCAAGAAAGTGTGAATTTTGAGACATTTCAGATGAAGGGACTGAGATTTTTTTATTTTATTTTTATTTTTTTTGCCACTGATATAAGATGAACTGAGCATTTACAAAAATGTGGAAAGCTAAAAAAGACAGATAAAATGAAAGCACAGAATAGAAGAAAAAGTGCAGGATTATAGTTGCTGTCTGGTTCAAGTTTTCACCAGTGTATTAGTGTTAGAAATAAAAGCTGATGTATGAATAGGGCAGTGTCCACTCTGTACACCGGGATATATATGATGTCCACAGTGTATGTAAGTGGGTGTGAGGGACTCAGCATAGTAGTCAAATGTATTAAGGTGGAACAAGGTGGAACAAGGTAGAGATCATTGAAATATCTTTCTTTGAAACTCAGAGCACTCTGTCACCCAAAATGACAAAGAATTGCTTATACTAGCATTATTTGTAGCTCAGAATATATATTTAACATTAGTCAAATGTCAAAGGTTACTTAAATAAATAGATATTTTTTCATAAACGTAAAGGAAACTGTAATAAATGCTGTTGGTAAAACTTTTAAATCTGGCATTGAAACAAACCCACAATTAGATTACTAACAGTTAGTTCTAAAGTTGTCCAGAATACCTATCTCAAAAGTAAAAATGTCAATCAGTTCATTTTGGTGTCAATCAATCCCTTTGAACTCTTATTGACATTACAAGTCACTTATGGTCCCAAAGAACCTAGGAGACCTTCAGGCAGGACTCAGCTAAGTTTAGGTATTTTATGCCAGGCTGTGTCTTCAATTTTCAAAGAATTCCAGTCTGTAGAACAACAGTCATTAACGTCAAGTTATGATAGGAAGTGAATCCTGATAGAAACACTGAAACTAATTGTATGGTAATTTTTGAATTTGATTTGTTCACAGCGGCAATAGGCATTGGTGAATACCAATTCTGAAAAATTGATCTGGAAGCACAGCATGATCTAGAAAGAGAACATACTAACCATTAAAACAGTATATTTGGAATCAATAGTGGAGGCATTATGAATGGGATATGATGAGAACTAGCCAGACTGGTGATGATAGGAATGAATAATAATGAGTCAGTTTCAGACATCTCATAAGAGACAATGGCTAGTTAATAGGTATTTTGAATTTGAAAGAGAAGATAATATTTCAGATATGTTGACTTTGAGACAGTTATAGGCATGCTTCTGGAAACTTCAGAGTAGGACCCAGTCTAAGACCATGAAAATATATAAACACCATCAGAGTAATGACTGAAGTGATAGAAAAAGAATGAAAATTATTTGGGTCATTGGTCATTTGTAAAGAGAAATGTTTGGAATATGAGGTAATTTGTAAGGAAAAATTCACTGGCAGTTTGAAAGACATTTTTAAAAATACATTTTTTATCATGTTAATGTACTCTAATTACATTTAGGAGGGATTATTTTACTTCCTTCAACATTTTTTAATTTCAATCCATAATTAGACTTAAAATGATTTAAACTACCTCCTTAGAGCTTAGTAATCCAATTGTAGTTTTTTTTAAAAGGTGGTAAACAAGTATGTGATGGAAAATATAGAAAGTTTTATGTCTTTTATTTCAACTGTTTAAAAGTTCTTATTCATTTCTTAAAAAAAAAAAAAAAAGGTATAGTACCGAATATTTGATTATCTGTTTGCTTTTCCTAGAAAAACATAATAATAATGTTAAAATATTGTTTAAAACTTGTTCTATAATAAGCATACCTCTTACATATTGACACTATCTCATGTTTGCATTTCAGATGCTCAATTCCTTTTCATGATATTAAGAAACACTTCCTGCTGAAACTGGTTTAGCTCAGTGGATAGAGCATTGGTCTGCAGACTGAAAGGACCGGTCAAGGGCATGTACATTGGTTGCGGGCACATCCTCCGTGTGGGGTGTGCAGGAGGCAGCTGATCAATGTTTCTAACTCTCTATCCCTCTCCCTTCCTCTCTGTAAAAGAATCAATAAAATATATTTTTTTTAAAAGAAACACTTCTCATTCTGAGAAAATAATCTAAGGAAATTACGATTTTTAAGCATGGTCGAATTTAGTGTTTAAATGTCTGCAACTAATTATGCTAAATAAAATGATGGCCAACTTTACTAGTAAATGAATAGTGACTTCTATTATTGCTTAGAATTTAATTCAGGAACATAATGAGGGGAGTTATCCTGAAAAGAACTAATGATGATGACTCCCAATACCAAACTGTATTTGTGCTTTTATTTCGCATGTTATGTTTTTAAAAAGGAATATGTCAAATATGTGAACGAAATTATTGGAGAATTTAGCATTTTCAGTTGAAAATCTTTACTAAGCATTACCAAATGTGAAAAAAGAATAAACAGCATTACTGAAAAAAATACAAATGAATAGTTATAATTATAGGTATTGAGTTTGAAATTATAAAGAGTGTTTTTTTCTGTTAAAACAAATGCATGTCATTTTTGGTAATCATGAAATATATGCACAGTACTTTTGGATGATTAAGTGAATCATTCATATTATAATATAAATTCTAAATCTACAAAATATTAACAGTGAAGTGCTTTTGTTCAGAATAAATCTGCATGTACATTTCATGGAAGTCATTTACTAATAAAAAGTATTTGATAATTGTTACCAAAAGCAGGGAATACAAAAAATGTTCAGAGTCTATTATGTACAAATAAAACACGTTAGATGAACGCACACATGGAAATCTAAGCTAAAGTTTCTTGCACTGAAATTTAAATAAGTCCAGGTTTCCAACATAAGAAAAAACTTATAGGCTACATAATACAAAATAATACCAGGGTAAGATTTTTATTGTGTGTTTTGTTTTTTACTTCTGAAATAGCTTTATAAATTAAATCTTACCTAATAATAGACAAATTTGTAAATTGACCGTACCTCTGCTACACCCACAGCCAATCAGAGTGAGTATGCAAATTAGAAAGCCAAAGATGGTGGGCCCTGAGTGGCCAGGTGGGGCTGGATGCCTGCTATGAGAGGGAGTGTGGGAGTGAACGGATCTACAGGAGCGGAGTGCTGCAGAGAAGATAAAACTTCAGACTCTGGAGTCTGCAGAGAAGAGAAAGAAGGCAGACTCTGGCTACAGGGAAGACCTGGATCCAGGGTGCTGTAGGATAACCTGTGCTGTAAGCCAAGGGAAGGAAGGCCTATTGCATGGATCTCTTTGTGCCTCTAGTATATATATATAAACAATTGGATGATGACACACAAAATGATATTATCTCAATAGTCTGATGTGATTGATGTCAAAACAACAGGACAGGTGTAATTTCCTTTTGGTTTGAGTTTCTTTGCAGGCTAATCTAGGTCACATTTCAATGAAGGCCAACACACTTCCTCCTTACTATTTTCTTCTTCTTCAAACAAACCCTTGTTTATTGCTGTTGGAGTTCAAACTGAAATGCATTCCCCACAATTCTCCCAGGACTCAGGTCCAGAGATTTGTTTGATCTCTTTATATTGGAGAAAATGCATTACTATTATTATTTTTTTTTGTATCTTATTCCTACAAGGTAACTAGGGAAAGCTGTTAACCAAAGAACGTAGCACTGTCCACACATGCCTTTCTTTCATTTACCCTTTGAAAATACACAAACGACATCAATAACCAAAAAATATTAAAACTGAATTTTAAAAAGTACAAACTCAAAAAAAACTGGCTTATGGATGTTTGGTACAAAATGACTATAGATGACAGAAGAGCTTGGCATATCTATTTTTATTATGACGATTTTTCTTTTTTAAAATATATTTTATTGATTTTTCACAGAGAGGAAGAGAGAGTGATAGTTAGAAACATCGATGACAGAGAATCATCAATGAGTTGCCTCCTGCATACCCCCTAATAGGGATGTACTCACAACCAAGATACATGCCTTTGACTGGAATCGAACCTGAGACCTTCCAGTCCGCAGGCCGACACTCTATCCACTGAGCCAAACTGTTTTCAGCATGATGATTTTTCTCCAAGGAGCTCACTATTTCCTGTCTAACAACCAATAGGCCTGATGGAGATCCCTATAACGAGTGAATAATATAGATACTCTTTTTATCATATTAAATCTTCAGTTGTTTAAAGCCAACTAGATCAAACTGATCAATATTTTAATGAAAATATCTGGAACCACAAAAGTATTCGGCACACTCTACAGACCTGAAATAGAGAATTATGTCAGAGAAGATGCAGTCTGTGTGTTGGATGGCTTGTTGGGTGTTGGTGATGTGAATGAAGTATGAATAGAGAGAAACCATAATCAAATGACAAAACTGGGCCATGCGCTAGAAGTCAGCCAAATGTACAAGAGTCATCATAATATCCTGCTTTTATTGTATTTATTTTCCAAATTGAAAATAGGATCCTCTGTGCCTCCATGTTTCCATCTAAGTGCCAAGATTATTTTTCATCTTTTTGGGGGGCAAATTTAAACGCTTTTTTAAATCACTGCCTTTTTGTACTCCAGTTAAATTTGGTACATACAACAGAACAGAAATTGTTCACTAATATTTTAGATTGGAATACTTTCAGTTTTATTATTTTTAAGGCCGAAATAGGTAGCGTTTTATTGTCTTTTATAACTATCAATTATGTATAAAGTCATAAAACATACAGACATTCCAGCAATTAATTCTTATTAAAGTGAAAAAATACAGATCATTTTGTTATGGAACATTTAAGAACCATCATATTAACACAATTCCAGCTTTATCTGGTGGCTTTATTTCAATTATGAAGAATATTTCTTAAAATAACAAAACCTATTTTAAGGACAGTCATATGATATCAAGTTTCTTTGTACATTTTCTTTCCTTAAATCTACTTTTTAAAAAGTAAAACTATGGGCTCTTGTGTTTTTAATGTAATCTGGCACATTTATAACTCTGAATCCACATATTTGTGAAAGGTAGGATTTAAATTACAATGCTAAATTTAAAAAGCACAAGGCACTGAAGAGATAGGAGTAGTTATTTATTTTACAAATACTCTGATTTTTAATAAATCCTTGGGACAGCAGAGAAATAAGTGTGTGTGTTTATGCATAATGCTTGTCTTCAAAGCTGATACAATGCTCAATGTTCATTGCATGAACTGTTACCCGTACTCATTAGGAAACCTACTAATTACCCTACAAGGTCGATTGACAATATCTGCGTAGGTCTATTTCTGGGCTATTTATCAGTGTCATTGATTGACTTATCTGACCTTTTGCCAGCACCATCACTGTAACTTTATATACAATGTCTTGAAATCAGGCAGTATCCACTTCGTGCTTTTGGCTGTTCCGCCTCTTGCCTTTTCATTTAGGCTGCAGAATCAGTTTGTCAATAGCCACAAAATGATTTGCTGGGATTTTGATTGGAAATGTGTTAAACCCAGGGATCAATGTGGGAAGCACTGACACCTTGAGTATACTTAGCATTCCTAATCACCCACACAGAATATCTCTCCATTCAATTAGGTCTTGGATGTCTACCATCGGAATTTTGTCTTTCCTCAAGTAGATCTTGTACACATGTTGTTAGACTTATAACTAACAATTTCCCTTTTTGGTGCTAATGTAAATGATATCGTGCTTCCAATTTCAAACCCTAATTGCTCCTCGATATAGTATATAAGAAAGAAATTATATTTGCATTACCCTTGTCTCCTACAACCTTGCTATAATTGCTATTAGCTCCACTGCCCTTTATTCTAATTTTTTTTTCTTAGCAGACTATTTTAAATCCCTGAAAATATCATGTTCTCTCTAACTTGAGGTTATTCTCTCTTCTTTCCCTTTCTGACACTGCACTCATCTTTCACATCTTTGTTTGATGTTATCTTTGCAAGGATTTAGAGTTCTTTCCTATTCGTGTAAAAAGAAGGTTAATGCAAATCCTTAATTTATATGCTTCTGTAACACCTTAAATTTCGCCTTCCTGGCAATTAACCATAGGCATAGTTATCAGTCTGTCTTCTTTATCGGACTAGAACAGTTTACAAGCTGGTAGTATGCTCATTCTACGCATTCCCAGGTCCCCATTTCTTCTGCAATTGATCTTTACTACATATCTTTCACCACACCAGATAGCAAATCTTTCAGACCCCCCACTGGGATAGTTTTGAAGCTACAGGGATACATCATTATTTTCTTCTTTTCCTTTGCTCTCTAAACTCTGAAAATTTCTTGCATTTTCAATTCATTAATGGAAGACATGTTATTTCACTTAATCCACACATAGCAGCCTGCATCTTTTCACTCTTCACAACCCTAGGTTTTGCCAAGATCCAAAAGCCAAATGTAAATGTTTTCATGATATTGACCTTTGCTACCTTTTTCCTCCTTAAAATGAAAGACTTTCTGATTTCCAACACATGGAAGTGACATGATTAACACTGCCATATATGTTGTCACATCATGTGACAGATGCTCTATCTAGTCATGGCGTCTGGAGAATTAGCTCATTCAATATCTATTTGGAATACATGAATAGTCATGGGATCACAGAGGATAAAACATTCCCCCCTCACAGCTGGAAAGAATAAAACATAAACAACAGTAAACCTCATTTGTGTGACGGATTTCTCTTTATCTAGAAAGTATTTTGGACCTGAGTTACAAAACCATCATAAAAGCGTGTCATGGCGACATTGGGCAGATTCATTTCATTGTTGCTTTGAGATCTGGTTCTTTTTTATCATTTTATGGGGTAGATTTTAGTCTAGGTACAATATGAAAGTTAACATCCCAGTTTGAGAAACTAAGATAACTGTGATTTATTCTTTCTATTTTACTTAGGAAGTTCATGCCAGAATCCTCTTAAACACTAGCTCTTTCTTTAATTCTACTAGCTATAGAAATGAGATACATAAGAGCCAGAGACAAAAAAAAATAGGCCCAAATCCCATATATCTAACATGTATTCCATACGAATGAACTCCAGTGTTCTTGCAAATGCTTATATGTGATATGATTTATCGAGCCGGCCTTAATTTTTGTCCCTTTATATATTAAATATTTACCACTATAGATTTCAATGGTTCAATGCTTTCTATAACCTACATAAAATAGCATTAAACAACATCAAAGGGTAAAGTCCTTTTATCTAAGGCACTGCAAACAGCAAAGGTAGAGAAAGATGAATAAATGTGATGCATACTATAATAGAGGCACAATGCCATGGGGCAGGAGGGACCTGTCCTGTATAGTGAGTCTAGAGTCAGGAATCGCTTCCAAAAGTGGTCACCCAGGATCTGCTGAGTCCACAAAGTCAGGCAAATCTCCTTGCACCATTCATGCCGCATGTTGTACCAGGATTAAATCACAAAGGGATCTTGGTAAGTATTTCACCTCATCCAGTTCCTAGCACTCATATTACTGAGATTTGTCTATGATGGCTTTGGGCTATCATATTTATCACACAAAGATTCACAGCACAGAAAGTTATATTCAATTGGACTTAATTAAAAATTATTTGCTGCTGCGTGTGCTATTTTCAAGAAGCATATTCTCGTTATTTTAGGTGTGCAAAGGACGCAGGATGAGAATGAAATGCTGCATGCTTTTACTAAAAATAAAACCCAACGGGAGAATTCCCCCTGGCTTACCTCAACTTAGTTATTCAGAGGAACGAGTGGTGAAATTATTGTAGCATATGGTTTCCCCTACTTCATTTACATGTAACCATTTAATTATTCTATAAGAATGGTATTGTTGGAGCATGTTTTTCATCAATAATGGAACTACTCAGAGGGCAGGGATCACTTTAGCCTGTAACACAAAATGGCTGGCCTTTAATGTTTACCATACAAACCAACTCCACCAAAATAATGGCTTTCTTTATTAAAAATATATTTTTATATATATTTCATTGATTTTTTTTTTTACAGAGAGGAAGAGAGAGGGATAGAGAGTTAGAAACATCAATAAGAGAGAATCATCGATCAGCTGCCTCTTGCACACCCCCTATTGGGGATGTGCCCGCAACCAAGGTACATACCCTTGACCAGAATCGAACCTGGGACCTTTCAGTTTGCAAGCCTACACTATATCGACAGAACCAAACTGGTTTCGGCAAAATAATGGCTTTCTAACCAATTAAAAACAGAGCAGGTTGTTTTATTTTAGTGTGTCTAAAAAATTCCAATTGGAAACTAGAAGTCTGTTCACATCTGTTTGATGTTTTGTCAAATGTGTCAAGATGATACTTGAACCTTTCTTCTTACCCGTTTTCATGTCATCAAATACAATTATTCCCATATCCCCTAAATTTCTTTGTATGAAATGCAGTTTTGATCACAGTTATTTTTAAGATTTTGTTACACAATTATCTTTAACTGCTCCTCTTTCTTTGTTCATAAAACAAAAAAATATTTAATAAATATTTTATATTTTCAGAATGAGAAACAATTTAAAATTTTCTTTTTAAAAAAGCTCGTCTACTTCAAAATCTGTCTTTGATTATATGTAGAAAATAAGCAAAAATCATGCAAATAACTCATTTATTTCCTAAATTACTAGTATTTAAGTTTTATAGTAGTTAGATAATAATAATGTGTTTATTTTATTTGCTTTGGTGTTTGAAATGTATTTCACATTAATGATCAGTTATTTTAATAGCAAAATAGAAGAAATATTAAAAATAATAAAAAATACCTAATAATGCCAGGACTGGTTTGGCTCAGTGGATAGAGCGTCGGCCTGTGGACTGAAAGGTCCCGGGTTCGATTCCGGTCAAGGGCATGTACCTTGGTTGCGGGCACATCCCCAGTAGGGGGTGTGCAAAAGGCAGCTGATCGATGATTCTTTCTCATCGATGTTTCTAACTTTCTATCCCTCTCTCTTCCTCTCTGTGAAAAATCAATAAAATATATTTTTAAAAAAATACCTAATAATGATATAAAATAATAAAGGAAGGAAAATATAGAATAATGTTTACTTAAATCAATCTTTCATTTATACACATAAAATCAAATAATGTTTTTGACAAAATGTGAAAGTATTATATGAAATGACTTATTATGAAAAGATGATACAATCAAAACATGATCAATACTGTTCCATATAATCTATTTAAAATATTAAATATATGTTATATATAAGTGCATACATAAATGTATTTTATATTTATATCTTTAGATTTATAAATTCCTTTCAGATAGATATATTAGAAAATCTTAATAACAGTAGATGTTTTGAAGTAGTTAGGGTATGGTTATCGATTTTTCTTTATGTGTTTTCATGTGTTTTCTAAATTACTATGATTCATTAAATTTTTTAAATGAGTATTAATTATTTCTATAACCTCAAAAATTAGCATCTTTAGTAACATGATTTAATCTTATTTCTTTCTGTTGTATTTACCAAGTGTAAGTGGGGGGTGGAGGGAAGCATCTAGAAAGACAAAGTTCAAATGTTTATCCTTTTTTTTCAGAGTCTTCAAATATTTTCTCATGGTTTCCAAGTGTTTGTTAAAGCTCTCCTGACAGAAAAGTACAGTGGTCGGTCAGATCCTTAAGATAACAAGTCAGGCAACCTCAGTGAACTCCTCGTCCTCAGATTCTTCTCCGGCAGCAGAAATGTTTACATCAATTTTATATATATATAAAAAAAATCCACTGAGATTCCAACTTAAGAATGTACCTAGACCTAAATCAGCCTTGACTTCCACTGTAACCCTTTGAAGTGGAAGAAATCAATATGTTTCCAATTCTCTTCTAGTGAGTGAGCCCACCCTGAATGTAGAATATTTTTAAAAAATATATTTTTATTGATTTCAGATAGGAAGGAAGAGGGAGAGAGAGAGAAACATCAATGATGACAGAGAACCATTGATCGGCTGCCTCCTGCATGCCCCCTTCTGGGGATTGAGCCCACAACCCAGGCATGTGCCCTGACTGGGAATTCAACTATGACCTCTTGGTTAATAGGTTGATGCTCAATCACTGAGTCACACTGGCCGGACTAGAATATATTTCTATTTGTTTCTCATAATACTGCTACTCAGGATGGCTGGACATGGAAGACATGCTGAGATGCTCCCTAGCTGCTGTCTGTGCTGGGAGGATAATGGAGCTCTTGACTTTGACCCAGGTCCCTGTTCCCAAGATAGTCTGTGCAAGGAGGTGACATCTCAGCCCTTTCATAGCCGCTAATAACGTTTATTTAAATTTTGATTTCAATACTGAATTTCAATAGAGCCATTTGTTACAAGGGAGGCCATAAATATAAAATGGTCTATTTGCAATCTTTTCCTGGATGTTCTTAAAAGGTGTATTCTCTCCAATGGATAACCTTTTAAGCTGTGCTTACACACAGCTTTGTGACATATGAAAGCCCCAAAGGTAAAGATTTATAAGGGGCATGTTGGGGACTTCTTAACTACAGGAGCATAGAAAGAAGTAGCATAATTTATGATGGCTCAAGCTCCATTTACACGTTGTAGCATGGGCCTTAAATCTGCGATCATTACCTAGCCTTTGTTATTAATAGGAAGCCAAAAAATTAGTAATATTATGTCACCATTTTTCAAATGCTCTGGATTACTTTTAGGAGGGACTCAATATCAAAACATCTTTGATTTATTTTGTAGGTAGAGCAGGATGTGAAATCCATCAAGAGCGAAGAGGATTTAAAAAAAATTTTTTTTTTTACTACAAATATTAAAGTGAAATGCTTGATTTAAAAACAGCTATGATCATGCCATCAATCCATGGCTCTGTAATAAGCAAAGATTATAGGCAGTTTTTCAGCAACGAGTGCTAATGAGATAAGGTACAGCGCTATAATTCTATTCTTTTAAAAACTGGAAGGCTGATAGGACTGGGGCAGATCAGACAGCTAGTAGAGGCTGCTATGCATTCCTATTTCAAAGTTACAAATCTCATTTAACACTTCACTTCTTATATAAGCAAGTTCTATTTTTATTTACATCTTAACACTGTTTTTCTAGCTTGTGCATTTCATACTCTGTGATACCATGATAAATGCGAGTCATAATCGCTTCCAAAGGAACCAATGATCCAGGCACTATTACAAACTTACTGTGTAAATCTCACAATCAAATATCAACTTGCATATTTTAATACTTGATAAACTGTGGGTCACTCTAACTATGTAAGTACTTTTCCACGTTTCTCCACTTGTACCTTCTCCCCAACTGCATCCAGCATGAAGCTGCTGAACTAACTAGCTTTTAAAAATATATACATTGGATTTGTCAACTCCAAGTTTGACATTTTTTTTAAAAAAATGTATTTTTGTTGATTATGTTGATTACAGACAGGAAGGGAGAGGGAGAGATACAGACATCAATGATGAGAGAGGATCGTGGACTGGCTGCCTCCTGCAAGTCTCCCACTGGGGATGAGCCTTCAACCAGACATATGCCCTAATTGGGAATCAAACCATGACCAACCTTGAAATTGACGCTCAATCACAAAGCCACATCTGATTGCGCTGAACACTGTAGGGGCTTGAAAATTCTGTTAAATTAGTGAATATGATGCTTGAATCTTCAAAACAGTCTGAGATATTTAATTTAAAACAATGACCATGATTTCCTATTTTAAAAGAAATGCTGTGGAAGCAGGAGGTATGTAACTAGTAAGTTGTAATAACTATGTAAGGAGCCAGTCAGGTCTAGTTCTATCAGAGAGATTACTGCACAGTATTGACATGTCTAATCACTTTGCTGTCTACCCTAACTAATGTGATATTGACTGTCAACTATAATCGAAAAGAAATGATTAAAAACAGAAATGCCATGAAGTAATCAATGAGATCAAAGGTCCAACAAAAAGTCAATGAATTACAAATGAATTCAGAAAAAAAAATGAGCTTTTTTTTTTTTTTTTTTTTTTTTTTTTTTACAACCTAAAGAATTATATCTTTGTTTCTGTAGAAATATCTGTAATGGTTGAACAAATGTAATATTACACGTTCAATTTATTAAAATCTCCAACTAAAATAATTTCAGTAGAAGTAGGTCTTTTTCCAATTTGCCCCTTTTTCTGATACTTCCCTTCTTAGCTACATTCTCACCCATTGCACGTGGCTTCTCTTCGTTTTGTTTATTGACCAATCCCTCAACTTGACAGTGAACTCTATTAAGGATATTAGCATAGACTCTGGTTTATCACTGCTGGTGTGTGGCCAAGCATGGAAGTTACATATGAAAATTGTTCAATAAATGATAGTTAGGTGAATAAATTTTAAAAAAAGTGATTGTAGGCCTGAAATACTTTGTACTCTATAATCGACTATCATTGAACTCTTCACTTTATAAGACTGAGCACAAATGTCATAAATATTTGTGCAGAAGTGATTTCTCCATCATGGGACATTACAGTTTGCATACACATTTTTGAAGCATCCATAATATTGGCAACATTTTGTAGCTATTTTGCAAAAACAATTAGTATGCTATTTGTTTGGTGATAGGAATTCTCTTTATCGAATAAATTTGATATATAACATTGAGTAAATTTCAAGGGTAGGACATGTTACTTTGATATATTTATATGTTGTGATATGATTGCTGTAAGAATATTTATTACATTACCTAATTAGGCTACAATATTGTTCCTCTATATTTATTATGTGGTACATCAGATCTCTGTGGCTTATTTATGACTCATTGCTAGTTTGTACCCATAAACCACATCCATCTTACCTGTCACCCTCCAGCCCCTAGTAGCTACCATTTACTCTCCATTTCTCGTGACTTTGACTTCCTTAGATTTCACATATGACATCCTACAGTAGTTCTCTTTCTCTGTCTGACTCATCTCACTTAGTATATTAGCTCAAGGTCCATCCATGTTGTCACAAACAACAGGATAAATGGTAATAATTCTTCTGACCATTGTTTTATCCCATAAAATGTCTATCATAGAACCTTATATTAATTAGAGTAAGTTTATTAAAATAATTAGCAAAGCGAGCTCAACTAAGGCAGAAACATTTTCAACAACAAAAAATAAATAAATGGTTTAGCCAAGGAATCCCATTTGTAAATGCTATAATTTAGGACTTCATAGGATTCTAAGGCACCGGATAGTAAATACAGAGAAACAGCATTGTCTGAGGCCATTCAAGTGGCCAAGCTTCTGTAAAAATGTGTTGAAGTGCAGGAAGATATAGAGGTGAGCACAGCTGGCATGGCTCAAGTGGCTGAACTTTGACCTATGAACCAGGAGGTCACAGTTCGATTCCTGGTCAGGGCACATGCTCAGATTGAAGGCTTGGCCCCCAGTAGGAGGCCTGCAGGAGGCAGCCACTCAATGATTCTCTCTCATCACTGATGTTTCTATCTCTCTATCCCTCTTCTTTCTTCTCTGAAGTCAATAAAAATACATTAAAAAAAAGAAATCTGGGTTGAATTCCAGGTCTGACAGCTGCCTTCCAGTTCTAGTATATCTTCCCAGTACAGAACCCCTTAATGCAATGTTCCAATGGGAAAATAAGATTTGCAGTTGCTTGTCTGGTTCTCAGAAATGATCTGATGCAACAGATCACCCCCAAATTGCAAATCTGAGCAGCCACAAATTACAATCATGGATGGATGGATCTCCGTTCACTAAATTTGGTGAGAGCCGCAGTCTCCAGCTGGGAGCACAGGGCACCTCTCACTGGCCAAGGCTTCTCCGAGTTGAAGAAGAACTAGAGCACAGAATTAATTGAATTGGCTCAGATGAGGTTTAGAGAATGGAAGCAGATGAAAATAAGAACCAGCACCATTCAAAACTAAAATGATCAATGAACTCTTATCACTGAACTCCTCATTCATGAATGTGTGGGTGTTTTAAATGTCCCCCAACATACCGGAAGTACCTCATACAACGAGATTGGAAAATTCTCTGCAAAGGGCCGGATAACGGATGTTTTAGAGGTACTGGTCGTGTGGTTTCTGTTGAACTGCTCAACTTGGTCACAGCAAGAGAGTAGCCACAGACAATATGTAAATGAGTGGCCGTGACTGTGTTCCAATTAGGCTTTATGGACCAGAGCAGGCAGCCGACCGGATTCGACCTGCAGACTGCAGTTCGCTTCAGACCGTAACTATGCTATTTACACACTTTCCAATGCTTTGATTTGGTTTGCTGAAAACAGTCCACAATTCAGAGATGCTTAATCACCCTGAACCGAGTTTGAACTACTGACATTCAGCAGAAAGAGTAAACATTTTTGTCCCAAAGTCAAGAGAGAATTATGATGGACAGTGAGGTCAGATGAGTATTATTTAGCTGAGGCCATATCTACTTCTACTGATAACGGTTTGAATAGTTACACTGAGAAACACCAAATAGCAACCTGTACTCTATGGGGTCATGAATTTGTCCTATCTGAAGCAGACATTGTGTATACATTGCACAAAGTTGAAAAGTTCTGGACACAATGATTAAAAGCATAAATTGAACTATTGCTGCCTCATACCTTTGGCACATAGTATGTTCTCTCCCTGGATTTTTCTTCTTTCACCCCTTTCCATGAAAGCAGTTATGCCAGAATAATGTTAACATTAAACTAGGAAATATAAGTTATAATCAAATGACAATAACATTGGCTTTTCTATATAACAGACCGACTCCTTTCATTTATTATCCATCTCTTAAGGACTTTTATGACACCTTAGCCACAATACACCCCATGCTCATTCTCTATTCCATTATTTTGTTGAATTTCATTTAGAGCACTGTCACCTATGCAAAATTATTTATTGTTTTCTTGCTTCCTCTTTCCCAACTAAAATGTAGGATCCCTGGGGAAGGATACTATTTGTCTTATCTACAGTGTTTTTAATCACTGGCATGTGATTGGTGTTAAAATAAAATTCTAAGCTCTCTGAAGAAAGCTGTCTTCAGTTTTTCTCCCGCCCACAACATTTATCAGAAAGGTAATGAATTGCCTGGCCAGTGTGGCTCAGTGGTTGAGTGTGGACCTATCAACCGGGAGGTTATGGTTCCATTCCCAATCAGGGTTGTGGTCTTGATCCCCAGTAGGGCCTGCAGGAAGCAGTTGATTCATGATTCTCTCTTATCATTGATGTTTCTCTCTCCTCCTCTCCCTTCCTCTCTGAAATTAATAAAAACATATTTTAAAAAAGAGAAAGGTAAGTTGTTTATTATGGAAGACCTAAACAATCTTTACTATGAACTGCTTAGAAATGGCTTGGATTTTCATCAATGTCCAAGTAGAGTAGGCTGAACAACAACAACAACCAATATCCTTCATTTTCATAGGTGAGATGTCCTTTAAGATATTGGATCCTTTTGGGAGAAATCAACTACTGCAATACACAGGCAACCTCACCATCCAAGCTTTGGCTCTTTTTAAAAGTCATGTTACTGTCCCCACATCAATTCCCAGCTTCTCCCCATCCATTTGGAATAGCAAATAGAAAGGCAAATTGATTTTAGCTCGAATGCCAATTCTCGTGGATGGGTGGTGGCTGTTTAGACCACTAAGGTGAGAAATATTCTGAAGCTACATCTGAGTTCTGGAGGCAGAGTGCCTGGAGGATTAGTGGTGTTGTTTGGGGAGGAGAAACAGGGGACGTGACATGCATGCAGCATATTCCCCATCATTGAGTAGGAAGCATGATGCATTATTCTAGAAGATTTTCCAAAAGCAAGCATATTACTATTGTTTAAATAACACTTGAGCTTTCCCTTTTGCATGCAAATGGGCTTTGCTTTGTTCTTTCTATCTTCCTCTTTACTGTTAGAATACAGATGTCTGATATATTTCAGTCTTGCATTAGTTATTAATGTGAGTATCTCTTGCATGGTCAAGTTCTTAGTCTCAGCCACAAATGGATTAAAAATGTAATGAACTATATATTTCAATTCTATTGTGTGTTAAATATTAAATAGTTATGTAATCGTTTCAATAAAAAATAAATGTTAGCTGATGAAATATTTACAACCTAGTAGAAAATATGAAAACAAAGTTGAATGAAAATGACATTAATATCCAATAATGTCTGGGCATTTTTGCTATCTCTACATTATTTATTGTGGATGGCAATCTTTACGTGGCCGTCTGTTTAAAATCCAAAGTGCTGCATGTCATTAAGATGCTAATTTACCCTCAGATGTAGAAAAATCAGAATGCATCCATCTTATGTTTCAACTATCTATATATATATATATATATAAAAGCCTAACTGTCTGTCCAACTGTCCAACCAGTAGCTGTGATGCTTACTGACCACCTAGGGGGCAGACACTCAATGCAGGAGCTGCCATGACAGGAACTGGCAAGCACCATGGACCTGGTACCACCAAACCAACACTAGGCTTCCCCCAAGTGGGAACCAGGCCTGCCACCACCCTGGAGCAACACCCCACCAAATTGCAGCCAATGCTGCTAAGACTTCATGGTCTTGCGGCTCACAGCCCAGCCCAGCCTGGAAACAGACATTGTGGGCACAAGGCAAGGATGTCATGTACCAATGCCCAGCTTCCTCTCTATGGCAACTAGCCTCCCTGGAGTTTCTTCATCCCAGGAACATGACTTGCTTTATAGCCAGGTGCAAACATTTTACACTTTAACCGAATATTTGTGAAGGGTTTTCACGCGCCTCATCTCATTTGATCATCACAGCAGTTTTGGAGTAGCTGGATAGGAGATTTTGTAAAACCCTATTTTCTTTTCATTAGCCAGGAACCAGAGATTTGGAAAGTTTAGAAACTTGACCTGACTGAAAAGAAGTAAAAAAAAATAAATAAAAAAATTGGTGGACCTTGAAAATGACTTTAGGTTTTCTCCCTGCACAGAATACAGTCAAACCCTGCTGCAGTTCAATATTTTATCCTTTGTTCTCCCTGCGTGATCAATAATAATTATCTGCTTTGTGTTGATATTTATTGCTGTGTTGTTGACAATTACTTGAAAGAAAAGTTGGGGGTGCTTCACTGGGCTGGAAAAGGTTTAGCTAAATCACAAAGCAGGTCTAATTAAGCACGTTTATTTTATATCTATAAAAGGCTAAGTTGACTTGCATGTGCACAATGCATATAAAGCTCTTGCGGGCACCAATCGCATGCATGTGTTTCAATTTATCATTATCAATTATGAATTTGGTTGACACTTCCATTATAGAGAAAGGACAAATAGTGATATTAAAATATTTCTTCTAAATAGTTTCCTCTCAATGTGCATGAATCTGTACACTGAGACACTAGTCTCTTTATATTAGAAGATCTGAAATAAAAATTTATTTTAGAAGGCATAAATTATATGTGATGATTTTGAGAGTTATCTTCAATTTTAAAAAAATTATGATTCCATTTATACTGCTTTATTTCCATGCAGTGGGTGTAAAATCTCTGATATGAATTTTGGAGTCTATTAAATCCAAAACAGAGAGCCCAGTGAGATGACAAAAGTCTTGTCTGGAAGATTTGGAAAATATACATTTAGGATCATGAGACAACAAGAGATTGCTTGAACCCTCTGGCTATGAGTTTTGAGTAGAGAATTGCCATTTGTGGATGAGAGGTGACCCCTTAAACAGATCATTCTAACTCATGAACTTCACCACTAGATTGTTATCTAGTATCGAGGTTATAGATTTTAACTGCAAGATTAATTAAAAAAACAAACAAACACACACACACACACACACACACACACACACACAAGCATAAGACCATGTCATTCCCAGAAAACATAGCTAGCAAATACTGATGGGCCACCCCACATAATTCACACATACACACACACACACACACACACACACACACACACACACAAGCATAAGACCATGTCATTTCCCAGAAAACATAGCTAGCAAATACTGATGGGCCACCCCACATAATTCACACATACACACACACACACACACACACACAGCACATTTGTTCCACTTTACCTTCCTGGTGAATATTTTCTTGCAACTCATACCTCTCTGAATGCCAGAGTTTGTAAACCACTGAGGTTCTCTGAAATAGTCTTTATCATATTTGCAGAGTGTAAAGTATCTAACATTTCTTTCATATGCCAGACTGAAATGTAACTTTTTTTAATGCCAAGTTCCACCTTTTGGGATCACAGAAGACAAGTAGAATGCATCTTCTATGCAAAGGTTTGTCAGATATTTGAGGGGTCTATCATATTTCCTGGATGTTATTCCCTGGGTTGTATCCTCCAGTTCCCTCAATACTTTCTGATCTTTTATCACCATGGGCATGATACATGAACACATAGTAATTATTTCCCAGTGTCTCCCCCAAAATGTGGTGCTCATGGCATAAGTCAAAAGTCAGGGGGAAATGGCCACCATATAAATATATGTGGACCAAAATATGCCCTGTCTCTCAATTGTGGTAAAAATCCAAAAGTAAGGAGTATATTTATGGAACATAGCCTAAAGGGTACACCGTCCATACTCTCATTAAGTAACTCTGAAAGCTATTTTTGGATTAAATTAGACAATTAGAAAATTCCCTGAAGGTTTCTTCCACTGACTTGTGCTTCGGCTGTGGTAGAATCGGAGTAAATCGAAGAACATTAAAAGAAGCAGTCCTTGGAAACTTGACACTCTTATTTCCCTCTTTATATTTGTAGTTGAGTATGTTAATTATTATATCACCCCAGTCCATTTAGACAATGCATCCCTCTTCCAATTTAGGGCACAGAATCTTGGAGCCATGTTTTGGGCTCATCTCTTGGGAGAAACTCATGGGTCATCCTACATGTTTTGGGTGCTAGAGTGAAACCAGGTTTAATCTCATTTTATGGCATTGACTTCCTCCTTTCTTTAAAATATCTAAAGCAGTTTTATTTTTTTAAAGAACAAATCAAGACCCAGTTATTCCAGAAAGACACTGTGAGACTTCTAGCAAATGGTAAGCAGATGCTAGGACAAGAATTCGGATAAAGAGGAAAACAGGTTGTTCCCTCAGCTCTGTGGCTGGCAAACTATGGCTCCAGAGCCACATGCGGCTCTTTGGCCCCTTGAGTGTGGCTCTTCCACAAAATACCATGGCCTGGGTGAGTCTATTTTGAAGAAATGGCGTTAGAAGCAGTTTAAGTTTAAAAAATGTGGCTCTCAAAAGAAATTTCAATCCTTGTACTGCTAATATTTGGCTCTGTCTACTAATGAGTTTGCCGATCATTGGGATAGAGCCTCATCTCATAGCCCAAGGCTGTGGGCTCCATCTCCGGTCAGGGTACATACAAGAATCAGAAGAATCAGCCCATGAATCAATGAATACATAAATAAATAAAACAAGAAATTAATCTCTCTCTCTCTCTCTCTCTCTCTCTCTCTCTCTCTCTCTCTCTCTCCACATTAACACTGGCTGGCCATATCAGCTCTTAGAATCTATGTACTTCTACAAAAGGGCATTTTTATTCTGCCTATTAAATCTTCTAGGTTCCAGGCTCTTGTTTTGAAATCTGTACTTTTCCTGTAACACAAGAATTGCGTCCCAATAGAAATCCTCTAATTTCTCACCCCCTGGGTAACTTAGCATTTATTTTTCTTAATGGACATACTGCATCCAAAGTAATCATCATGATACATCTCATTATAAAATTTCATGGCAAACACGCTCATCTGAAAAGATCCCTGTCGAGTCTCGCTAAGGGATTTCTGTGGGTGTTTCCACTTGAGTACCATGTTTTAAAAGCATCTCAGGGGGGTTACTGTGCGGTTAGAATATTTTGAGAGCGGATAAGTAAGAAAACTATGTCCCACAATGCTTCTGAGGTTTTCTTCTGATTTTGGAAATATTTCTAGAGCTCCTATAAGTAAGATGCCAATTAATTTTCCAGGTCACTTAGACCTAAAAATATTACCAAAAAAAAAAAAAAAGCAAACACTGACCTTTCTAGGATTGCACACAGAAATTAAAAGTGTCCTTATTTTTGAGTCTTTTGCTTTTTTGGACCATCTCCAGGGAAGCGGCGGCTCTCTCCTGATTGAGTGGTTTAACCCGCTGCCCTCAAGACTATTTGTCTCTATGGATCTCTGCTCATTCATCCTCAAAGGCACCTTTCCTCTCAAAGCCCAACAAGCGGAGAAGTTTTTATACAGAAAGAGAATTAATCATGTGTTTGTCATACTGCGCACACGGGAAGTCACTGGATACAACGGGGCAGAGTGTTCGCTGGGAGTTCGCTCGTTGCAAAATAGAGCTGCTGGTGGTCACGTGCTTCTTAGGAGACAGGTAGGATGGATGGCCGAGTTTCCATTTGCACAAACAGAGAACTCAACCCCAAAAACACATTTGAAAGCAACGCTAGTAAGAAGGCAATGCAACGCATAGGAATATTTATTAGATAGCTCTCAGTAGCTTAATGCATTTTCCTTGAATGATCTAAAGGTTTAAGGTCATACTGGTGCTAATACTAGGAAAGGTTATAATTTACTTAAAGGAATTTAAACTTTTTTAAAATATATTTTTATTGATTTTTTTTACAGAGAGGAAGGGAAAGGAATAGTCAGAAACATCGATGAGAGAGACATTGATCAGCTGCCTCCTGCACACCCTCCACTGGGGATGTGCCCCGTAACCAAGGTACATACCCTTGACCAGAATGGAACCTGAGACTCCTCAGTCCGCAGGCTGATGCTCTATCCACTGAGCCAAACTGGTTTTAGCAAGGAATTTAAACTTCTAACTTAGATTTTTCAGGATTTATTTAGTATGTTACTAGTTCATCCATTTTTTTCCTCACTTACCAAGAAAATTAACTTTCTAAAATTTCATTTTTTCCTCCAATTTGAGCTACTAACCACATTGAAACGTATGTAAGCAAATGCACCCTGTTTAAAGCATGCCCCATGAGATGGCAGAGAAATTATCTGAGACTTCAGTGAGCTATACATCTCTTTACACAGCCTACAGGTAGAGGAAACATGGATTCCAGCCAAGAGAAGGAAAAGAGTAATGGGAAAATAAATTAATTTTAGAAGCTATAAAGAAATAAGTACCAGCAATTGGTAAATATAATATTAGAGTAATTTAGAAACACACATTTTAAACATTATTTTTAAATGAGAACTCCTGAGAAGCTCTCTGCCCCTATGGCTGGACGCTTCAAGACACAATTACTGGACAATCATTTTTTTAAAAAAGCCTAAAATATTACTTTGGACTTCCAAGAGATGTTTGCATGGAAAATTGGATGTCACATTTTTTTTCAGAGTTAACCTATTGGAGCAAATTCTATGTGGAATTATCATTCTCAAACACTGTGTCTTTTTAAAAATATACATATTTTTAATTAATTTCAGAAAGGAAGGGAAAGGGAGAGAGAAACATCAATGATTGAGAGAGAATCATTGACTGGCTGCCTCCTACACAACACCCACTGGGGATGTGCCCTGACCGGGAATTGAATCATGACCTCCTTCATTCATAGGCCAACACTCACACACTGGCTGGGTGAATCCCACTGTTCTTGATTTTCCCTAATAACATTTACAATAAACAGTCTAGAAAGGAAGAAACTAAGTTGAGAGGAGCGACAAGAAAGCCAAGAGGTAGGCAGGGAGATGAGCAGGTTTCAGAATTTAGCTTTAAAAGCAAAACTTGAGGAAAACAAATGTGTTGTGCTTCCATGATTGTTTTGTGGTGCTTTCTGGAAACAAGGTACCTCGAATGCTGTTTTTCATCATAGATTCCAGGACTGTCTGCCAGTTTTAAGGAAAATGAATGACAAAGTTGCCATAGTGCGCTGCCAATCTGTTCACACTTTCCCAGGAGAAGGCAGATTTCCTACTGTTTCCTTCTTCTCTTAGCTAGTTCATTCTAGAACAGTCCATAAATAAGATTAATGGTAAGAAGGCTATAAACACATTGGCTCTGTCTGACATCCCTTGCCCCTCCATGTTCCCTATTCAGTGATTAGATAGCCAATCTAATGCGCAATAGTTTATTTAGCAAACTATCCATGAATAACCCATGGAAGAATATATTATGCTCTGGAAAGAGCTTAGACTTCTAGAGATCTTCACATGCTTCATATTAAATCAATAATCAAGGTTTACAATCACAAGACAGATCATTATCGTTATTTATTTTGGAAGGTAGGGTTCCCTTTTTCTGGTACACTGGCAAAATGAATTTCCTACATACCTCTGAAATCATTTTTTTGGGTGTGGCAAAGGTGTGCTGGTCTGTGCATGTAAAAGTCTAATGGTTGAGTGTTTAATGTAATGCAAAGTAAAGTTTATATCCGCATGTGATCCAACCGCCCCCAACAAATCCATAAGGTCATGGTCAGACTCTCAACTCTGAGTAACAAACAGCAGTGCAAGAAGCAGTCCTGTTATTGTTTGTTTGTGTTTTTGAATCTGCAGGACACCAGCTATAACAGATATTTTGTGATTGTTAGATTACTCGGTTTTGGTGCAACCATTTTCTGAGGGAATAACAAATTATGTTTTCCTAACAGCCTCAGAAAAAGTATCAGGCAACAGTGTATTTCTAATTTCAAAGCAGTTGATTTTTACACTGTAAACATGGAAGGATTCTGCAGCATGGTGAGAGAAAATGACTTTTACTAAACTCGAAATTCTACCGAGATTGCTATTTCAAATAATCAGCTGCAGGGAAACTGTATGAGGGCGGAAAAATTCATGCTGACTTGTTTTTAGAAGAGTTTTTAAAAATGCTTTTTTTTGAATTTTCAACTTATAAGAGGAAATTATTTTGAATATATGTCCTTGGGTGATAAGAGCTACCAACAAAAGCATGGTTCATAACAGTGTTCCATCTCACTGACTTCAATTGTGAAAACAAATGTACAAAACACGGTTCTCTATTCCACATCAGGTGGAATTTCTTCTTTAAAAAGACAAATTTTATGATGTAAAAAAAACCACATATTCTGGATACGTAGACAAGTCCAATTTATCTGATTACAGCATGTTCTGAATATAAGAAGAAATTATTTAAGCATAGGATAATTAGCAAGTCATAATTAATGAATCACAACCAATATGTCCATTAGAGTTGAATGCCATGTCTTTCTTTAGAAATATATATTTTTATTGATTTCAGAGAGGAAGGGAGAGGTAGAGAGAGGTAGAAACATCAAGGATGAGAGAGCATCATTGATTAGCTGCCTCCTGCACACCCCACCCTGGGGATTGAGCCCACAACTGGGGATGTGCTCTCACTGGGAATCGAACCGTGACCTCCTGGTTCATAAGTCAACACTCAACCATGGAGCCACACCAGCAGGGCTGAATGCTATATCTGCACTGGAAGAAGCAGTGGCTATAATGAGAATGACACAAGCTCTGGTTTCTAAACCCCATTTCTAACCTTACTAGCTCTTTGTGTCCTTAGGCAAGTTACCAACAGCTTCCTCATCTGGAGAAGGAATGATGCTACTTCACCAAGTCCGCCTGGAGTGGAGTTTCAGGAAGTGATGCATGTAAATAACACAGCAGTGTGCCTGGGGGTACAGCATGGCTCCATACTATACCTGACTAATAGTACTCACTGTGCCAGTTAGGAAATTATTCAGCTAACATCTGTTTTGCAGCCAACGCTGGATTGGCAATACAACATAAATCCACCATAACTTTTCACTTCCTCTCGCTTTTATTTAAACTTTCCTCTCAGAAAATGCATTTAAGGCTTTTAATTTCTTTGACAAACATCTGCGCACTTTTCACGTGAACAAAAGCCAGTTATTCTGAACTCGAATGGCTCAAAACCCAAGGATTGCTGCTTCTGTCCTTATCCGTTATGCATTTAGAAATCTTAAATAAATGTCGCATTTGTTTCGGGCTGGTCCACTGAGATATATGGCTACTTTATCACCTGTGAAACCATCAAGGACTCAAGAAGAAAAGCAGAAGATTAGGATTAATAATTTATACTGGAAACTTGATTTACATGGTCCTACTATTTTTCTAGTCAGTGAAACTCTATATATATTTAAAGGCAATGCTAGCGAAGATGGATTCACTTAAAGTAATGCTGATTCATAAATACTTCAGTGAGCCAAAAGTATAATTTAATAGCAAGAGAAGCAGAGCTTTGAATGGAGCAAAGGAGAAAATTGTATTATTAAAGTGCTTGCCAAGAAGGTATGTTCAAATGATTCACATTTCTTGGGACATTTACTCAGAAGTACCCCATATTTTTCAAAATCAGGTCAAGTTTGTTATTGCATTAATGCACTTTTGTGATTAATTTTACTAATGAAGAATATCCATTTCACAAAGCATGTGCAAAAAGTATATCACTTTTCGAGAGAAGGGATTTGCAAGGTCAATTGAGTTATTAAATAATACAGAATGGGTTCATTGTATTTTTTAAAGAGATGAAAACTGAATATTATGCCAATAAAGGAAAACAAAAGTGTTTTAGTTTTTATCTGATTGTAAAATTTAGCAGCATAATGAACAGAAAAGTGGATTTAGCTAGGTATTTCAATTATAGTAAGAACATAGTCTGCTATCTTAAAGATGTGATCAAACGGTATAAGTTATCTATGGATGGCTAATGAATATTAGTACTCAGAGACTGTAGAATCAATAGTTTATACTATGTTGTCAGTCATTTTATTCAGACCTAAATATGACTGCTAGCTTTAGACAGAATGCTAAAAAGGTTAAAATAACATCATTTTTGACCCTTCAATAGTTGGATCTAGACGCATATCAAATCAAAACTCATAAACAACATGTCCTGATCTTCTCTTGTAGATATAAAATATGTTCTGCCAAAAGTGGTTAATAAAGGAGAGTTTAAGAAAAAAATTTAATTTTGTATATACTTTCCAACTTCCCTTGCAGCAATTCTTTATTTTCAAGATTGTGTCATTTATTCAGTAAATATTTATGAAGCTTTTGCTGTTTTTGTTTATCTTTTAAATATATTTTATTGATTTTTATGAGAGGAAGGGAGAGGAATAGAGAGTTAGAAACATAGATGAGAGAGAAATATCGATCAGCTGTCTCCTGGGTACCCTCCACTGGGGATGTGCCCCAACCAATTTACATGTCCTTGACTGGAGTCGAACCCAGGACACTTGAGTCTGCTGGCCGAAGTTCTATCCATTGAGCCAAACTGGCTAGGGCAGTTTTGCTGTTTTTAGAGCATTCTTCTTGGTGTTCAATTGCATAAAAGAGGAATTGACATTTTTTACAGTTATAGGTCCTTTCTTTTTCTTCCCCAGAGTTAATGTAAAAACTAAGAGGAGAGTCACACACTAAATATAAATTCCTGGGAAAGAATAGAGAAGCTGTATGGTTTCTGTTCACCTGCATTTCAGAGAGGCAGCAGCAGAATGCCAGGTAATTATAAGAGGAATTGGGATCTATATCACTCCATACTGCTCAGAACTCTTGGAAAGTGGAATCCAAATTTTATATCAGTTTTAAAAAAATATATATATTTTATTGATTTTTCACAGAGAGGAAAGGAGAGGGATAGAAAGTTAGAAACATTGATGAGAGAGAAACATCGATCAGCTGCCTTGTGCATGCCCCCTACTGGGGATGTGCCTGCAACCAACGTACATGCCCTTGACCAGAATCGAACCCTGGACCCTTCAGTCCGCAGGCCGACACTCTATCCATTGAGCCAAACCGGTTTCAGCTATATCAGTTTCTTTTAGGGATGAAGTCGAGCATTAATTTGGTGCATTGGATACCAGACTATTTCATTTCTAAAGGTAAATCATAAATCACTTCATTTATAATCCAATCTAACCAAATCAAAACAACTGACAACAGTAGCAACAAAAATGATTTTTAAAACCCCCAAAAGTTAAGAGATTCCAAAGATAACACTTGAATGAATAATTTGGTTCAAACTCATAGCATTTACAGTTTCTTCACTAAATGTATCACTTGTTAATTTAAGTTGAAGGTTCAAACTCTATTAGTTATACATATACAGTATAATATTTTAGTTGAACATAAACATTCATGGCCTATTGGTTATTGGTCTAAAGAATCCTACATAAATGACCTACTTTATTATGATTCAGTATTAATATGTTTTATAAGATCTTAACAGTTTAAAATAAACTTTATAAATAGCTACAGAATAAAATATGCATGTATATAATTGAGAATTGTATTACAATTATGTTTGCAATAATCAGTCCTGACATTTATATTGAAAATTACAGAAACTTCATAAATAATCTCATTGGGTTTTTGCACCTTCTTTGTGAAGTATGTAGGGCAGGAAATAGCCTTAGAGGTTAAGTGGCTTGTCCAAGGTCCAAGTATTAAGTGGTAGCAATAAATCCAGAAATCAGGTTTTTTGTAGAAGGTCACTGCTCTTTCTACACAAATATTCTAATGGACCTGACACACACACAAAACTTTATTACTATAATACAATATTATGTAATATTAGAGGCCTGGTGCACAAAAATGTGTTCACTGGGTTTGGGGGTGCTCAGCCCAGCCTGCCCCCTCTCATAGTCTGGGAGCTCTCAGGGGATGTCCTACTGATCACTCCCAATGGCTGGTGAGTACCTCTGTGGGAGGCGGCTGGGCCAATCAAGGGAAAGCACCTCCCCCATCACCCTGTTGCTGCTGCCACTGCCAGCACTGATGTGAGAGAGACACATCAATTGATTGCCTCCCTCAAGTTCCCTGACGAGGGCTTGGGATCAAGCCTGCAACTAAGGTATGTGCCCTTGACCAGAACCCAACCCTGGACCTTCAGTCCACAGGCTGACACACTATCCATGGAGCCAAACTGCCTAGGTCTCTTCAGCCTCTTTTTTACTGGTATGGCTCCTGTGTGAAAGCAGAACTTCCACACACACTATTCATATTTGTTTCTTGCAGGAGGTAAGTTCCTAATTGCCTTCAATTGGTTCTGACACCAGAGTCCGCACCTCTAGTAGCTCACACACTTGATGCCTCTCCCTCTCTCCCATTTCTTGTACACAAATATGTTTTTCTTCGTCTGTGTTTTTAGAGTTGGAAAGAGTATGGAAACTCAAGTGTTATTTTAAATGCCTATACTGCAGCTTTCCTTTCCAATTGCTGAAGGGTAAATACAAAAGAAAATGAAGAGAGACTGGACGAAAGGTCCTTGGCAGAAGGGAGTTTTAGAATAGCAGTCCTTTGTCTTTCTGTATTTAATGCCTACTTTAGCGAGCTTTTATTATTCACTAAGACTGAAGACTAAGCCATGGAAAAAAGGGGGGAGGGGGCTCAAAGCAGAACATAATGACAATTTTTTCACAAACAAGAACAGGTTGAAGAGATTGAATGGAAACTGAAAGCTGAGACCCATATGCATTCACCCGAGGGTAGGTAAATCTTCAGTCCGCAAACAAACCACTCCTGTGCTTTTAAAACTCTTAACTATTGTGAAATGCCTGTTGGTACTGGAAGGCACTCATTGTCTACAGGACAGCAGCCTCAGGGAAACCTACATTTGCATGCCACCTGCCCTCTCACAGTGGGGAATAATAGAATTTCTAGTGAATTTGCCCCCTTATTTCATAATACCAGAGCATTCTGGAGAGTTAGGTGGTTTTGAAATATTTACTTTTTTGTGTGAATGTCTGTAAATACCTATTTGCTATGTGAAACAGGATAGAATAGGGATTCCACATCCTAAATTAAACATTTGAAAAGTCATGTCAGTAGAGGGCTTGCTAAAAAGTAGGCCTTGAGAATTATAAAATCTATGATGTTGGTGTTGTAAACTCCCTCATCAAAAAGCCAGGCTCTTTAGATTTACTTCTTCTAAACCTTATTTTAGCACCATTTATTTGAAAAAAATATATATTTACAGAGAATAAAGTTGCTTCATGTTTCCATTTAAAGTTTTGCTTCTTTCATTCCTTTGTCCTACCTCAGGTCATCCACTTACCGAATAATCTTGCTCATGGATTAATTATGGGTTGCTAGGGTGTAATGCATGAACTATTTTGATAGGTTAAAAAGGGACAAGAAGTAGAACATTTCCTTATGTTTACTTGGTATGACACTGTATTTTTATTTCTTAGGAAAAGCTATACCATCCTAAAAGTAAAACAAAATACACAACTTAAAAATTAAATTTGTAAAATATATGCCTTTATATGTCCCTGTGTTAGATGATTTAGACAGAGCTCTTACAATTTCAGAGCTGTAACGAGCTCCATTTGGAGCAAAATTAAATTTCACAAATCTTTATGGAGCTTGTGTTTAAGGACCTTGCTCCTAACACATGAACTTGCCTCCCTCTCCCCTGAAATTTCATTAAAGTAACATAAGGAAATAGAAAAAATATAAGCCAGTAGTAGCAGCATCAGGACAAGGTCAGCAGTGGACAGAGGATTTGCAGATACGGGGAGGATGAAGTTCCAGAATCGTGTTGGCAAATGAAAGCAGCGGCAGCCAAAGTAGTAAATTAGGGAGTTCTTGGGTCCAGAAATTTCTGAGCCTCAGAAACAGCAGAGGAAGCTAGGCAGGAAGGATGAAAGAAGAAAAGACTAGAGCTCAGAATGGATAATTTAATAGACAGCTGCTTTTAAAAAAAATGGTTTTATTGATTTTTGAGAGAGAGAAGAAACATGGAGAGAGAAGAAACATCAGCTGGCTCCTGCATGCCCCCTACTGGGGGGTCAAGGCCACAGCACTGACTGGGAATTGAACTGGAGACCTCTTGGTGCAGGGGCTGATGTTCAACCCACTGAGCCACACTGGCAGGGCAAAAGTTGCTTTGTTTTAATACACAGTTGATTCTCCAGCCTACATGCATAGTGCAGTCAGTCCTGAGTTTACCTGCCGGGGGAGATGTCAATGCTTCTGCATAAGAAAATGAAAAGGGGAAATAAAGAATGAGGAGTGTAGAGAAGCTTGGGGGGCACTGGATTTTTGAAGACAGAGAATCCTCCTCGCCATTTCCATTTCTCTCCATGGGAATTACAAGAAGACTCTGAATGCTCACTCTGAAAAGAAGCATGTCTGTAAAAAAATGGTCTCAGTTTGCAAAGGTATCGATGAGAAACAAGCATTACATATTCTCTATCAGTGGTCGGCAAACTGCGGCTCTCGAGCCACATGCAGCTCTTTGGCCCCTTGAGTGTGGCTCTTCCACAAAATACCACAGACTGAGGGAGTATATTTTGAAGAAGTGGCTTAAGAAGAAGATTAGTAAGTTAAAAAAAAAAATTTGGCTCCCCAAAGAGATTTCTGTTGTTGTATTGTTTGGCTCTGTTGATTAAAGAGTTTGCTGAAGACTGCTCTAGGTCATTATCAGCATGGACAAAAGTTTTGTTTTTAAATGATAAGCAAGAAAAAAAAAAGAAGAAGAAGAAGAAACAGAGTAAATGACTTAGCATGATACAGATATCCAAAGAGATAAAGAGACAGATGTTGCGGGTAGTTGAGGGACTGAAGGGAAAAAGTTTCAGACTTACTGGAATCAAAGCACCAAGACCTTTCAATTTTGATCACTAAGACACAAGTGTTTGGCCAAAAGGTAAAATGTGAACAGTACTCTTTTTTAATTATTATTATATATTTTTCTGATTTTTTACAAAGAGGAAGGGAGAGGAGAGAGATAGGGAGCATCGATGAGAGACATTTACCAGCTGCCTCCTGCACACCCCACACCAGGGATGTGCCCGCAACCAATGTACATGCCCTTGACCGGAATAAAACCTGGGACCTTTCAGTCCACAGACCGAAGCTCTATCCACTGAGCCAAACCGATTTCAGTGTGAACAGTACTCTTAACTACAAGTATTATTTAGAAAAACAGATAATAACGACTAAAGGATATGTACCACTGACAACTTCGGATTAATATTTAATTTACAGTGTACTCTGCAGTTAAATCTCCCCCATTCCTAGCAGTGATTAGCCTTCTTCCCACTATCATCACTTTTCATTTCCTCACTTTTGCTAAGAAATACGGGGCTGAGATAACCCTGGCCCACCAAGGCTGTGGTCTACTTAACTGAGACAGCAATATGCAATAGGCACTGATGCTGGCACAGATTTTACTCCGATGATTTCGCCTGGGAATTAGTCTCCTTGCCCAACCACTGAAGCCAGCATTCCTGAAATACAGGCAGTGACTCGGCAATTATTATGAATTGAACCACCATCCTCTGTCAGGGTCCCAGAGAGGTAAAAGTTGGAGTGTTTCAAGGACATATTTAGAAAGTTTCAATTTCCCTGTGACAATGAGGAAGCCAGGCATATGGACCTAGAAGACATGGAAGATAGATGAGCCATTCCACGATGCATTCAGCTCACGGTTCATTATGATTTTATTTCTATTATGTAAGAGAGGCATCACAAGCCAGTGGTCACCAGCCTATCTATATATTTCAGCATCTTCACAGCCACCAACACCGGTGACCACATTGGATATTGTACTTGACTGATCTAGCACCGTTCAGTATGGAGCCAACCTAATTGCAAGAATGATGAAGATTATACCAGGAGGCATTTCAAAACTTTCTAACTTCCTTTTTGGCTCTTGATTTCTTATTGTATCCTAGCAAGTATAACAACCCCTATGAACTATTTTCAATTGTGTCCACAAAACAAGAATAACCGTAACACACCTGATATCTGACAAATAGTGATGTCCTTGATTCTACCATCACAGTCTTATTAAATAACATTTATAGCCATACTAGAGGCCTGGTGCATGAAATTCGTACTCGGGGGGGGGGGGGGTGGTGGAGGCACCTCAGCTGGGCCTGTGCCCATTCGCAGTCCAGGAGCCCTTGAGGGATGTCCTACTGTGGCAGAGGCAGGAGAGGTTCCCCCCACCACCACTGCACTTGCCAGCCATGAGCCCAGATCACTTTTAGAGCTGAACACCAGGGGGAAGCTCCTGTGTTGAGTGTCTGCCCCTTGGTGGTCATTACACATCATAGCCACCGGTCTTTCTGCCTTTCAGTCAATTTGCATATTAGCCTTTTATTATATAGGATAAATAGGTGAGTGGAATACTGGAGCTTCTTTTGTAATTCCTTCCCATTGCTTTTCTTCTCAATGCTATCATCTGAGAAAATAAAACATCTCAAAGTATTAGCTTCAAATAATTTGCATTTGAAGCCATCAATTAATGCACAGAGAAGGAAGAAAAAAATGAGTATTTTACATGATCAGTTTTTTTTTTAATATATTTTATTGATTTTTTTTACAGAGAGGAAGGGAGAGGGATAGAAAGCTAGAAACATCGATGAGAGAGAGACATCGATCAGCTGCCTCTTGCACACCCCCTACTGGGGATATGCCCGCAACCGAGGTATATGCCCTTGACCGGAATCGAACCCGGGGCCCTTCAGTCCCCAAGACGACGCTCTATCCATTGAGCCAAACCGGTCTCGGCGTGATCAGTTTTTTTTTTAATAATTTGCTCATGTTAGCTACATGATCAAAAATACCTTTGGTCTAAATTGTGTGTCATTTTTCCTGAGACTGTAAATTGTTTTATGTGATATTATAACAGGGCATTTTGATTTTTTTTTTTACATGGTAATATTAAAGAGAATCCTGCTTGTCTATGAATAAGGACTTAAATAAGTAATCACCAACCCTCAGCTTCAACAGCCCATTTGAAAGACTATCTGGGCTTTCTGGGGAGAGGCACCTGCTTAACTGTCAGTGGTTTAGAAAGAAAACAAATGTATTCATTCAACAGACAATTCTGAGAGTTGATATATATCAGCCACACTCTCCCTGAAGGAGACAGACTGGCCTCTTCACCCCCAGGCATTTTATAAATTTACCGAAAGAGAAAACAGGAACAGGTAGAAACATAAATAAAATAATCACATTTTGTGATGACTGCTATGAAGGAGCACTCAAGGATGAGATGGATGAGAGCTGGAATTCCCTGCTCACATAGCAGCATCTGAGAGGCTTCCCTCCACAGCTGAACAGCTGAGAGCTAAAGACCTGGACCCCTCATGGAGGGGGGCTCTTGGGGAGCTGCTAAGGGAAGAAGCCCAGAGACACAGGCAGCCACACCATGGCCTCCCCCAAAACTGGGGCAAGGATATGGCAGAGTCAGGGCCAGGAGTTCTAATTAGAGCAACGATCGGCAATGTTCCCTTTTGGGTATGATGTGCCAAACATTGGGTGAAGCCTTTTGATTCTCAGAAGGACTCTAAAGGGAAGGTTTAAAAAATAATATATATAATTATTAAATTCAGAGAGGAAGGGAGAGGGGAAGAGAACTAGAAAATAAATGATGAGAGAGAATCATGGATTGGCTGCCTCCTGCACATCCCCTACTGGGGATTGAGCCAGCAACGGGCATGTGCCCTGACCTGGAATCAAACCTGGACCTCCTGATTCATATGTTGATGCTCAACCACTGCGCCATGCTGACCTGGACAGGGTAGGTTTTTTGGTGTGTGTGTGTGTGTGCGCGTGTGTGTGTGTGTGTTTTAAGAATAATGTTAGCCATTTATTCAAATTTATCAAAACATCATGCCTACATAATGAGTCCCCAAATAAATGTTGTATAAGTGATTATATAACAAATTAATCTTTGATATTAAAATGGACATCTTAGCTAGAAAACCAAATGTTAGGATTTCTGTTCCAGTGTCTTCTCCATTCTGAAGAAGGGGACTTGAAGCCTCAGGGAGGTCAAGGACTACCTCAAGGTTACCCTGTGAGCAGGGGAGCCAGACTTTGTACTCGCCCAGTGCATACATTATGTCTCACCAAGTAAGAGTATTGCTGTATCCTTAGCTTTTACCGGGCACTTGCTTAATAACAATGATCATGCCAAAGCCTTGGAAATACGTATTTAAGGAGAAGCTTTGAAACAATACACACCTAGAAATAAAACCTCATTTTGCAGATTAGGGAAGTGAGACCTGGGAAGGCTCCATATGCTTTTCAAGGTTACCTCAATAATGAAAAGCACAGCAGGGGGTTGAATTAACTCACTTTCAGGAGACTCCTGCTCCACAGACACAAGAAGAAAGACTGTGATTTGTTTCTCTAACAAATCCCCATTTCGAGGGACAAGGCTTCCCTGGCGCACCACAGCAGATCCAGAAAAACCCTATTTCTGTATCTCTTTTCTCTTTCAGAAAACTGTCCACTTTCATTTCTCTTGTTTAGGGAAGACACGCCCCCTTTGTTTGCAGCCCACAGGGCAGGATATGACCATTCCCCCCATCCCTGGAACCAGCTAACACTCATCATTGACAATTGATGTTTCTATCTCTCTGAAATCAATAAGCATATATTCTTTAAAAAAAAAAAGTGTTTGAAATAAAGTATTTAAAGTATTAGTCCATGGACTCTAAGATGTAAGGCAGGAAGTTAAACCGGAAGAGAAGAAAGGAAAACCATAGGTTATATACACGAAGAGATGCTTGATTTGGTCATTGATGAAGCAATGAATTGTCAAGGTTTCAGAGTAAGAGCAAGAGACTGAGGTGCAAAGTTGCTTAGGAGGAGGTCACAGGAAATCAAGTCAAGAAATAAGAATGCTGCCTTAACTGGTTTGGCTCAAGGGATAGAGCTTTGGCCTGCGGACTGAAGGATCCCAAGTTCGATTCCAGTCAAGGGCATGTACCTTGGTTGTGGGCACATCCCCAGTAGGGGGTGTGCAGGAGGCAACTGATTGATGGTTCTCTCCCATCTATGTTTCTAACTCTCTATCCATCACCCTTCCTATCTGTAAAAAAAAAAATCAATAAAATATACTTTTTAAAAAGTTATAAGAATGCAAAGAGATACACCAGCATCCTCCCACATTTTGGTGATTGCTCCCCATGCCAACGGCTTAAGCAGAAGCCATTGAGCTCATACAATGACTTGGTCCTAGACCAAAGGGCCAGAGATAGCGCCCAATGTAATTTAGGTTAATTAGTTTATTTCCCATGATTTCCAGCTCACCCCAATTCAATTTCATCTAACGCCTTGAAAGGTGAGATGAGAACTTTTGAGCTGCCCTTAGGTATGTTTCTTCCCAGGTGCTGCCGATAATAAAAGACAGTTTTTTTTTTTATTAAGAGGTGAAGAATGAAACACATCATCCCCGCAGAGAGAAGAAAAAGGAAATACCAAGAGTATTTTATACTAGTGAATTTCTGCTCCTGGATTTCATATGGTAATAACCTTATAATGAATTGAACTTTTAATTAAACTTGCATCTAATAGAGTCTGAACTGCTATGCCGATCACTCTTTCGAAGAGGCACTGGAGTTAAATAAGATTGTGACAGGAAAATAAATGAGGAAAATATTCTCTTGATGATTGCTTCAGCTGCCTTCGCTTCCCATTTGTGATGCTTTCTTAGTCTGTATGCTTGAAGCAAGGTGCGTGCCCCGCCCACTATGATTTCACCAGCAGGTCCTTGCATCATGGAAATAAGCATGGAATTATGTCTCTGTCTCATTTGTGAAATATGAAGGCACTAGCTTAAATTGGCATGATAATGTCTTGAAATATGCTTCTCTCACGTAGATTCCTTTCTAGAAAGAAGTCAGAATCCGCAGTTGAGTTTGTTCATTAGTTTGTTCTTTTCGTTCAAGTGTTTCACTTATTCTCTTCCATAGGCCTGCAGTGTGCTAATAACTCACTTATTGTTCAGACTCTAATGACAAAGGAATTAATACACAGGGAAATAAGTGAGACAATTAGAGCAGGTGTGCTCCCACAAGGACCTAATCAAAGTACTACATATTTCTCTAGTGTCTGAAATTATTTAAAAAGGAAGAGGAATGAGAGCTGAGGTAGGTGGGTGATCTCCTTGTAATGAGATGACCCAGGAAACAAATTGGTACGTGTTAACCCTGCGGCAGCATCTATGCTTAGTTATCCATTCGAATAATTACAGTTGAAAAGATCCACACATGAAAATGTTACATGATATTCTTTCCCCCAAGGCAATAATTCTCTTAGTAAATAGAAAAAGCAATTTTCAAAAGAAATTGCCTGTGAGCAATGACACACAGAATGTGTGTTTTGACTATAATATTAATATTATACACGATGACTGACTAAGCTATTAATTACCATATTTACATGTTACACTTAAAGTCTTGTATGTATTTTCTCTAAAGGTTATATGTGGGCCCCATGGAACCTAAAAAGGAAAGTTTGTGTAGAAAACTAGAACATAATCTTGGAAGGCATAGTCTTTGAGAAGTCAAAGAAAAGAGTCAAATGGACAACTTACTCCATATATATATATGTTACTGAGTTCAGAGAGGGAGGGATAGAGAAACAACACGGATGAGAAAGAATTATTAATCAGTCGCTTCCTACACACCCCTTACTGGAGATCAAGCCCACAAACAGGTATGTGCCCAGACTGGGAAGCAAACCGTGACCTTCTGGTTCACAGGTTTATGCTCAACCACTGAGCCATGACAGCTGAGCTGAGCCAGAGCTTCTCCTGATGAAGAATTAGGAATCAAACTTGATTTCAGCCACTTTTTTAGCAACTAGCAAACACAAAAGGATTCTTCATGAAAATAAGCCATCATTTCTCACTAGTTCTATATACTTCACTTCTAAACCTAATTACAAGACCATTAACATTCAAAATAAGCCGTTTATTTACTCATTGATGTATATTCCACATACCTCTTATAACTCACATTAAAATTATGTTTTATATTTATTAAAAATTAAATTTTTAATTGTGTAAAAGCATTGCCAATCGGAGTAGGAATTAGATATAAAAACACTGTTCTTTATTTCCTTAAAAATAACCCTATAATATATTAAGGACCACCTAATAAACAGATTTTAATGCTCTATTAATATAATAAGATACATTTAATTAAGAGTAGGTCATTTGGACTTTCTTAGGAAAAGAGGCCCCCACGTGGTAACCTATAACTGTTTACTGCTTTCAAATACCTAAGAGTCTAAGTTTCTCATAATCAACTTCACTTTTAACCAAAGAACCTTGTCCAAATATAATTACTTAGAATTTGAAATCACATTAAAGATAAGAAAAAAGGGGAATTAATGCAACTCTGGTTCAAAAACATGGCCACACTTCAGCACTTCTCTATTGATATCTAATTATTTTCTGCTAGAGGAACAAGGACAAATTAAACTCCATCCTTTCTGTGCACTCAGCCTGTGGCATGTACCATGTAGATTCTTCTTCCTGCACGGCACCCAAACTCAGGTCTTCTATTCAAATATGAAAACACGAGCTCTTAATGAGATGGGTGTGTTATGGTGAAAACATAAAAGGGAAAGGCATTTCAGTCAGCTTTTAGTCCATGTTAAAATAACTTCCCATTAGAAGCTCACAGAAAAATAGCAATTTCAAGATTCTTGCCCTTCACGCAGACCGGTGAAATGTATTTTGAAACTTTAATTTAGTCTGTCTTGTCTTTTTCATAATGTAGTTTTCTAGTTCCACACACAAACAAGGTGAAAGTGAATAGTCATTTTCACTGCCATCAGCCCTAACTTACACACACACACACACACACACACACACACACACACACACACACACACACACATACACACACACATACACACACACACACACCCAAGGCTGTATTATTTTTGTTTTGTTTTTTGTTATTTTGTTTTTTACCTTAGTATGCCTTTTGGAGACTTACGGAGGTTGGACAGTCTTGCCTTTCATGTTTAAGATGAAAACAGTTTAGAGAAAAGAAGTATTTGTCCTCTAGATACCTGGACTTACAAGGTCAAGGTTAAATCCATAAACATTCGATTGAAAAATACCTGATGTTGCTATTTTCTTTTAAGATAAACATTTCTGGATGGGAAAGGAAGATTCAAATATAGGCAAAAATAGATAGGAGAGGATGGAGTGGTTTTTTTAAAGACACATTTTAGAGACATTTTAGATTCACAGTGAAATCCAGAGGATGATAGATAGCGTTCCCATAGGTTCCTTATCCCTAAACATACACAACTTTCACCATTAGCTATGTCTCCTCCAGTGGCTAATGTTAGTAAAAGGAGGCTTGAGGGCTCAGGAGATGTGGTCTGATTGTTATAATTCATGGGCTATGTGGACCATTTTAAGACTGACTATTATTTTGAAGAATATTAAGAGTACTGGATAGCTTTGGTCAGAAGAGTAGGATATGATTTCATGTATATCTTTTTTTTTAGTGTATTTTTATTTATTTCAGAGAGGAAGGGAGAGGGAGAGTTCAAAAACATCAATAATGAGAGAGAATCAGTGATTGGCTGTCTCCTGTATGTGCTCACAACCCTGGCATGTGTCCTTGATAGAAATCAAACCTGGGACCCTTCAGTCCACAGGCCAAGGCTCTATCCACTAAGCCAAACCAGCAAGGGCTCAAGTACATCTTTCAAGGAAGGTTAAGGCAGCTAGCTGAGGACCAGCATTAGGAGAAGGCAAAAGCATATAGATGGGTGGATGGATGGATGGATGGATGGATGGATTGAAATGCTAGAATACAAAGATTATGCTAGTTTGGATCATTTTCTGGCTTTGACTAAGTGTCTCAATAAGATAACAGAACCCTGAAATGATTAATTAAATAATAGATTGTTTCCAAATAAATTCTGATACATACTTCCTATAGCTTATTTCACCCACTTTAGGAAATTACATGACATTTTGTTGTATTTCCAGGGTGTGACTGCTATTCCTTAATATAGTATTTGTGACTCTCCTGGTTTTCTTATGCTTATAAAAGTAAAGTAATTGTGTGATCATATGGACATTTAAACTTATTAACCTTTTTTCAACATACTATTTCAAACAAAATTTAAAAATATTTGTGTGTATTATATATTGTGTGAAATTAAAAATATTATGAGAAAAATATATAGTCTTAGTTCTTCCTAAATTTTTGGTCACTAAGTATTGTGGTCAAATAGCATAGGAATTGTGAGCATGTTTTTTAATAATCAGTCTCTGTCTGACCTTTTCCAAATTTCCCCAAGGTAGCGTGCTCATCTTTTTCTAAATTAAGTTTTCCGATGTTGCATCCTTAATTATGAGTGGAATTTGAATTTCTTATTTCTTGTAATACCTCTGCTATTTTCATCTGATATATCACATTTGGAGGTGTGCAAGGACCCAGAGCTACTTAAAAATAAAGAAGTATAGTAATTCAGATGTAATAATGAGAGATTACAGCAGCTTAAAATAGATTTGATAGAGACATGTTGCAAAAATCAAATCATTACTGTTCACTATGCATGCTCCCTTGAAAGATAGAAAGGAAAATAGAATTTTGAGTTTGGTGCAATCGCTCAATTTCTTTTAGGCAACTTATTTTTACATAAGACCATGTTACATGTCTCTACTACATACTTGTATCAATTTTTGGAGTCCTGATGGCATGTTAAATCCACTATGATGAGAGGGTGCTCTCATACCAATCAAGTCTTCTTTCTCCAGCACCTTCAGTGCACATCTCCTTTGGTACATGTTCTGAACCTTTATATATAGTCTCTTTCTCCCGTTAGCAAGTCTAGAACTCCTCAAAATGGATTATGTTCTGACTTGGCTCTGCCTATTGGTCTAGTGGCTAGGAAGGAGGGCGGAGTTGATTCCTGGGTGCATATGTTTTCTCACAAAGCAAAACCATTTCATAAAGATATGAGACAAAAAAACAAAATTTATTGTTCCATGTTTAAGCATCAAAGGCATTTTAAGTGACATTCTGGTGGATAAAACAAAAAATATCTTCAATTAAAGCGTGAAGATTTTCACATCTCTCATTTTATATATGCATTATAAAAATATTAATTGGATTGTTTTACATACTGAAATTACTCTTTGAATGAAGACTGTTACCGAATGTTAACACCACAGAGGACTATAAAAATAATAGGATTTAAAGATATGTTGTTTTACCTTGTGTACACTTAATTATTTTCTAAACATAGCCAGTGAAGCTACGCACTGCAGACTACATTTCAGGAATAAATAAATAAAAATCATTGGCTCATAAGAACATTTCTTTGAATTTTTTCTCCCCAGAGCCTAAACTCCATCAGTGTGTCTTACAGAACATTCCAGGCTGTGTCACAGTTGCTAATATGGAGCTAGTTAACAGAAGACAAGAGGCTGAATCTGAGGCCGAGCCAATTGCCTCCAGGATTAAGAGGCCCTTCTTAGGAACTGAAGCTCATTTTAACCTTTTTAACTCCAGACTAAGGTACTAGATACAATCTTTTTCTCCCATTCGGTCTGGTTGTATGAGCTTAGCCTTGACGGCTTGCGGCAAACGCTTAATTCTATGCTTCCTGTTTTTGCTTTTAAATTTCTTCACTTAATCTTGGTAAGGGATTGCTCTCCGCTTTAGATTTCTTCTTCTTCCTCCTTTATTCTCCACCCCAAAAAAACAGAGTAGTTAACCCTATATTTAAGACGTAAAACATATTCAAAGGACTGATACTATTCAACTTAGAGACTTATATACAAAGATAGGATAAAGACAGTATGATAATGATGAAAGAATAAATGGTACGATCAATGGAAAAATCCAGAAATAGACCACATAAATATAGTCCAACTGATCTCTGTCCAAGGAGCAAAGGCAGAACAAAAAACACAGTCTTTTCAACAAATGATGTGGAAACAACTGAATATGCAACTGAAGATTCACCCAGGAATCTAGACACAAAGCTTACTCTCCTCACAAAAATGAACTCAAAATGGATTGCAGGACGAATGCAAAACTGTGAGGTTCCACATAAGCTACCTGTGCCTTTAAGAAAGCAATATAAATAAGGTCATTCTTTTTCTAACCTGCTGATTCCAGCTCAGAGTTGTTGCTCAGGGTGCAAGCCGGAACCCCACCCTGGATGGAGTGTCCACCCATCACAGGCCATAGTCATGCACATCTTCACTCACACTGGGACACTGTGGACATGCCAGTTGACCTCATGGGCACATTTCTGGGATGTGAGAGGAGACGGGGGCACCTGAAGAAACCCTCCCAGTCATGGGAAGAACATGCAAACTTCATACAGAGGGTTCCCCCCGCTGGGGACCCATTTCCCCCCCATCAGCGTTATAATGAAATAACATTATTTTGAATAACTGTGGATAGTTCACACATAGTTGCATATCTATGAAACACCTGCAATCAGAATAACATGTAAGTGAAACTGGACATCTTGATAAGGCGGTACATCCAATTCTAAAATATATTTTCTTCAATGATAACACTGAGCTTTTAATACCTTAAAAGATTCATGGCGGTATCTGGAAATATGATCATGGTGCTTGTTAAACTAGATGATAAATAAAGGAAAACTATTCTAGTGAATACATTTTTGTGATATTTCATGGATTATGCATATTAAGTTTTTGGCATAACGTGTTTTTGTTTGTTTGTTTGTTTTTAAATATATTTTATTGATTTATTTACAGAGAGGAAGGAAGAAAGATAGAGAGTTAGAAATATCGAGGAGAGAGAAACATCCATCAACTGCCTCCTGCACACTCCCTACTGGGAAACCTGAACCAAGGCACATGCCCTTGATCGGAATCGAACCTGGGACCCTACTGTCCACAGGCCAAACCAGCTAGGGCTGGCATAACAGTTTTTGAATAAAGGAGTGACAAACTAAGTGCTCCTTACCTTCTAGTTGAGAAACAAAGACATAAGTAAAATAAACAATATATTTAAGATATTTTTAAAAGCTTAACATGTCTCCTATTGTTAGGCCATGCTATTACTATTTGATTAAAATGCATACATATGAAATAATATTCGGTGCCAGGTATGATTTTCATACATGTCTCTTAAGCTTGCCAGGATCAACAGAACATTACTTAAAAAATAAAACTGACACCTATAGATGGAATAATTTTATTTTAATTTTGAAATAAATATTTTATAGAGAATCATTAAATGTAAAAGAGTCTATTTGAGCTGTGGAGATTTCATACTATTTTGATTAACTATCCCGCTCACATAAAACAAAGAAAACATTTTTATTTGAACAATAGCCTTTCCTTAGTTCTTTTAGCCAACTCAGTCACATTAACATTTTCCCATTCAATTGAAAAATAATGCAAAGTCAAGGAAAGCAGAAACCCTGGCAAGTTTCAATTGCCTTAACACCGAGGACATAGATAAGCTTGTCTACCCAAATGAAATATTTTTCTCTGTGAAGATTGCATCTCAATGCCTCAGTGCACCTCCAGATAAGATTGCTCATTTTGTTTTCTGACAACGCTATGCTTAATGTCCACTTCTCAACTTTGTTAATACCAACCCCAAACAAAACACTCACCTTTAACACGCGTTCTGGAGATAAGCCTGATGATGCTCAGAGTGAAAGATGTTCTGCAAGTGATACTAACAATTTAAAGGCTCACCATTCATAGAATCACACATGTGGCCACTGGACCTTTTCATTTGTGACAAAGGTCACACTGCTTACCTTGGTCTCTGGCCTGTCACAGACAGGGTTGGGGTGGATGGCCAGAGTCCAGGGGTTGCTGTGTGAATCTGGCAGGTTTTCCAATCTTTCCTTTTGGTCATCTCTGAAATGAGAAGAATATTGTCATTAGTTGTGTGTGTGCGCGCGCGCGTCTGTGTGTGTGTGTGTGTGTGGGCGCGCGCGCATGTATGTGAGTTTTTCATGAGCCGATACACATAACACACTGAGAATTTTGCAAGGCCTGTAATAAAACATCAGTGATTACTATTATTTTTTGTTAATAAAGATCTTTTGCCACCTCCCAACATTCTCCTTGGGTGATTTATATTCTTTTCAATACTGTTTTTACATCTTCTTATTAGAAAATGGCTATTATTTTCACATGTGGTCTTGGCTTGCTGAGGTCCTAATTCTGAAAATGTGTCCTAAGAAAAAATGCATCTCCATGACCGGTGTAGGGATAGGTAGAGTGTATCTCTGGGGGTTGGCTGGAATGAATATTCATATTACACTGAATAAATGGGTACCTTCCCCTCTTTAGAGAACAGTCTGTGACTTTAAAGAAAACAACAATAACAACAAAAACAGTGTATTGCCTTGGCCAGGTAGCTAAGTTACAGCATCATCCAGATACACCAAAGTTGTGGGTTCGAATCCTGGTAGGGGTAGGGGAACATAATAGAATTAACGAATGAATGCATTAATAAGTGGAACAAAAATCTGTTTCTCTCTCCTCCATTCTTTCTCTCTTTCCCTCCCATTTCACCTTCCCTCCCTCCCTCTCTCTCAAGTCAATAAAAATTGGGATACATGAACAAATTGGCACACACACACACACACACACACACACACACACATTGTGAAGCAGATTTGGGCTAACAATTTTGCCAATGAAACTTGAAACTGGTTCGCTTTTTCAAGAAGGTTTTTAAAAAGAAGCCCAAACTTACTTATATTCTTCTTTACTTATTCAAGATTCATCTTAAACATTTTCATCTCTTTGCTCCCTACTTAATTATTTAAAACTGATTGTCTATGTATCTCCGATTGTTCTAGCTTTTTAACCAGAATGGCTAATTATCCCAAAAACTGGCACTCCCTTCACAGAGATTTCTCGGTCTTCCCAGCTCTTCAAGACTTCTTATTCTTTCTTCAAAGCCTGAATATGTATTCTCAGATTATGTTTCGATGTGGTTGCTGTCACATATGCTTTTGCCATTCTTATGTCTTTGGAATGAAAGAGGGCCCATTTTACATTATTCGGTCCTCATTCTTGCAAATCCTCTTTCCCATTTTCCACTAGATTACCTTTCACATCTTTAATTTTAAATGAAATTAACTCAAAGCATATTTATCTTGAATGCTGCACATTTTAAGTCTATTTAAATATATATATTGATCATTTACAGAGAGGAAGGGAGAGAGATAGAGAGTTAGAAACATCGATGAAAGAGACATCGATCAGCTACCTTCTGCACACCCCCTACTGGGGATGTGCCTGCAACCAATGTACATGCCCTTGACCGGAATCAAACCTGGGACCTTTGAGTTCGCAGACCGATGCTCTATCCACTGAGCCAAACCAGTTTTGGGCTTAAGTCTATTTTTGAAAGTTAGTTTTAAAATACATACAACAATTCTTGGTTTAGTGGTTGAGCATCGATGCAGGAACCAAGAGGCTGCAGGTTCGATTCCCCATCAGGGCACATGCCCAGGCTGTGGGCCTGATCCCCTGTGGGAGGCATACAGGAGAGGCAGCTGGTTGATGATGTTTCTCTATCACTGATCTTTCTATTTTTCTAGCCCTCTTCCCTTCCTTATTCTCTAAAATAAATAAATAAATAAATAAATAAATAAATAAAACCATATTTAAAAATAAAATAAATAAAACACCAAAATACGAGCTGAAAGGTAATATTTGTATTCTGCCCCCCCTGTACACTAGATTGAAATGCTCTGTGATAGGATCTACTCCCATGACAATAGTTACCCACTGACCCCGGTCATCGAACATCCCTTAACCTACATGATAGTACCTTAAAATTTCATCTAATAGGACGTAAAGCAAATGAAAAGTCATAATTGTGAAATGTAGGAGCTGCCAACCTTGAAGGATGGGGATATATTGCAAAGTTTAGTTTGGAAATTAGATAACCCAACGTTGAGAAACGGATACTGAAATATGGAGAACCAGTGTCCTGATGTGTGTAATAGGCTGTCTTTTCATGTGTGTAATTGCTTGGACTGGGGTCAGTGGGAGAGGGAAGATAAAGGCCCAGGAAAGAGATATGGGCCACATTTACATACACCCTATTTTCGCTCATCTTCCTTTGGAAGCAGAACTTGCTGAATTAGTTTTAAAAAAATTTTCAGAGGAAAAGGACATGAGTAGCAAATAAACAAAAATATAAAGAAAATAAAGTATGTTACTCTATTTACTTTTAAATATATTTTTTATTGATTTAAGAGAGAACAAGAAGGAGAGAGAGAGAAAGAGAGAGAGAGAGAGAGAGAGAGAGAGAGAGAGAGAGAGAGAGAGAGAGAGAGAAATATCAATGATGAGAGAGAATCATGGATCGGCTGCCTCCTGCACACCCTGAACTCGGGATCAAACCACAATCTCCTGGTTCATAGGTTGATGCTCAACCACTGAGCAACACTGGCTGTAAAACAATCAGTTGGATACACCTAAGTGTCTCATATAATTTAAATAGTTACAGTCCTTGTGGCCCTGAAGTTCCATAAGTAAACTTGTTACTCATAACCTCTTGCCCCTTGTAAAGAATCCATTTCATGCCCCTGAGAGCCGGAGGGCTTTGTGCCGATATTGTGGGTTCTGAGATGGTGGGAACATGTCCCCTTTGGTTTATGTTCAGTTTCCCTTTTCATAGATTCCAAACTTGCTCCCATTTTTCAGTTGAGAACTAATTTTTTGGTTGCCTTTTTTTTTTTTTTTAAATGATCTATCTCCTCGCATTCCCAACTCCCATTTATATTTAAAATATAGTGCCTTATACTAGATGATTAATCCTTAAAAGATGCTACTTTAATCAGGTTGGCATATTGAGATTATGAATGAAAATAGCAAAAAAAAATGAGCTCCAGTAATCACCTGAGATTTAAACACGGGGATTAATTTTGACTCCGTGGACACGAGACAAATGTACCTGCTATCCTCTCCACCTGCAGAGACCCAGCTCAAACCCTTCTGTCAGGTAGGAGGTCTGAAGAAAATTGGTGACCCCATAAAATAATTGTGCAATTAATCACTGCAGAGATCACTGTTGAAATCCCAAAGAACTAGTTATGACATGCACATTAATACCAAATGAGTTCATCATGATTAATATTGTGACAATAAATACCAGAGGAAATTAATAATGATCAGCTATTATTTTAAAGCCCTGTTACACCATTCAAATATTTTGCCTTGGAATGTAAGCACTTTTAATGCACATACAACATGCAAATTTCCGCAGCTGCATTATGGTTCGACCTAGCTTAGTACTTTTAAGCATTTTTTTTTTCATTTCAGAAATAATGATTATGAGAGAGAATATCGGTTCTTCCCATGCCCTCTCAGTGGGAAGGGATTAAGGCATTGATACGGAACATTTTAATTATTTGGAACTTATTCTTAGCAGGGCTAAAAGATGAACTGAGGCATATTAATAGTCCTGTCTTTATGATCTTTCATCTACATAAATAAACACATATTTTCCCTAATTCATTAAACACAACTTTTCGTTGTTGTTGCTGAGGGAGAATACCTAGTGTGTAGTAAAGAACTCAACTTATTGTCTATTATTTATTTATTTATTTATTTATTTATTTATTATTTTTGAAAGTATTATATATGTCCTCTTTCCCCCATATTGATCCCTTCTAGCCCACCCCCACCACCTGCCCCAGGCCTTTACCACCCAATTGTCTGTATCCATGGGTTATGTCTATATCTATACAACGTCTTTGATCTCTTCCTACTCACTCACCCTCTCCCTATGCCCCCTCTGAGGTTACACAGTCTGTTCTATGCTTCTGTGTCTCTGGATCTATTTTGCTCATGAGTTCATTTTGTTCATTAGTTTCCACATATTGCCTTTTAAATTAGTCTTTCTGTTACATGAGGGAAGCAGGATGATTTTAGGTTTTTCAAACTAAAGCTTAAGTTCTGCCTATATCGTTACACAGAACCCTAACTCAGAAAAGAGTTAGCCTAGAAACAGACTTCTCAATATCTGAATCTAAAACTTCTAAACAGCCCTTGAATTGATATATCATTAAATCCAGGTTATAACCCAAAACTCATATAACAAATTATTCTCTAGAGATGCAAATCCTCTTTTTACCTGTTTATTATTATTGGTCAGAAAATTCTATTAGTAATTGCATTTTCCCTAATGAATATCTGCTCTCTTGATTCCATATACTGAAACGCTGTTTTATAATGTTTCTCTCATTATTCATTAGAGCACTTAAACTTATTTCTGTTTATTGTATTCTGCCTGTGCTCATTGATGGATGAAAATATTCTCACAAAATATGCCTTTGGATGACTAAAGGATGGTTTTTCAAAAAACAGCCTTTGTCACCTTAATAAATGCAAATTACAAAAAATTGCTAGAATGGAAAGCTTGTTAAAGATCACCCCATTTTAGGTTTCATTAACATTGCAATGGAGGTATAACCGCACTCGAAATCAATCTAGGCCAAGTCATTACTCTTCAAATACAAGATTTTCTAGAAATATTTATGACCATAATAACTGCATTGTTTTCAGAGTAATGCATTTTATAGGTTAGGAAAACATCATTTAGAGATATTTAAATATTGCTGTAAAATACTTAGCTATTAAGTGGACATCTCATAAGACATAGAGGTCTACTAGAAGATCTATCTTAACGAAACATATGTTTGGCATGCAAAAAGTAATTGTATTAGAAGTTTTCTTTCTCCTTAATCAAGCTGACTTCATTAGACCATCAGTTTTGTCAATAAGCACTGCATGTGTACTATAGCATGTCTAGCTTTCATAAGTAATTATGTTATGGCCACCTATCTTGCTAGCCAATTAAATTTATTAACAGAGTAAGATTTTATTTCGCTGAAAAATAAGACTATGAACACATGAGAGATCTTAGTTACGTTCTTTCCAAAATAGTTCCATTTTAGTTACGTTCTTACCACAAATCATAATTATTAAGTTGGGGGTTACAGAAATTCAGGGCTAGAAGAAGCCAATGGTAAAGCTTGGGTAATAAGTGATAAATATATACAGGGATAAAAATCAAATAACTTTAAAAAGCAATAACACATTTAAGCATATATTTAAGTAAATATGAATATGAAATGCCCACATATGTAGTAATGTCTCAGGACCCATATTTCAGATTATTTCCTTCTAAATTTCTTATATTTTCGCAATATGTCAATGCTGATGTGGAAATATCAGTAGAATTAACTTAGATACAAAGAAAACACTTTAATGCTAAGGTTTTAAAAATGCAAAATGCATTTTGAAAGAACCAGGTTGCTACTCTATTTTAAGACGAACGCAGTTTATATAGGATGTAAGGATGCTAAGATCATGGATTTTTTTCCATTTCATTACAATTACCTAATTTTCATGGACATTCATCTCAACTTTATTTGGGTGATGTTTGTACTAGCTATCTCCTACTGCTTAACAAAGTACTCCCAACATCTAGTGGCTTAAGACAACAAATCTGATGATGTCCAACGTTCTGTAGGTCTAGAATCTGGGTAAGGATTAGCTGAGAGTTCTCACAGGCTGAAATCCAGGTGTGATCAGGCTTGGGCCCCTCAGGAAGGCTAACTTGGGAAATGGTGTCCTTCCAAGACCATCCACGCCATTGTGGACAGGATTCAATTTACTGAGTGTTGTTGGACTGACGGCTTTGACATCTTCAATGGAGCTTGGCTATTTGCCGAACTCAGTTCATGACCATGTTAGCCTCTCTGTTGAGGAACTCAGAGCAACTACAAGAAAAGTGTTGTGCCCTAACCAGTTTGGCTCAGTGGATAGAATGTCAGCCTGCAGACTTAAGGGTCCCAGATTCGATTACGGTCAAGGGCATGTAACTTGGTTGCGGGCACATACCCAGTAGGGGGTGTGCAGGAGGCAGCTGGTCGATGTTTCTCTCTCATCGATGTTTCTAACTATCCCTCTCCCTTCCTCTCTGTAAAAAACCCCATAAAATATATTTTTAAAAAGAAAAAAAAAGTGTGGTATTGTACCCCAAATCTCACAAAAGACCCTTCAAGGAGTTGAATTATGGAGTCATTTATTGAAGACCCGTGGCATAGGAGGGGTTAAATATCTCGAAGACCCTAACAGCTTGCCATGTCTGGCTTACACGGGCAAAATATCACAAAAGTATCAATTACATCTTTGGGTCTGGAATGAAGAACCTGTTTCTCAAAAAGGGTTTTACAGAAGCAAAATTGAGCAAGTCAGTTATCTAAAGTATCTATGAATCACTGAATCAACAGAAACACATTATCTGGGACCATGGGGGCAATTTAGAATAATTGTGCTGTCAGGAATCTGGGACCACTGAGTCAACAGGAATGTACTATCTGTAGCTACTGAGACAATTTAGGATAATTGAGCTGTCCTGCTTCCCAGGAGAATGTGCTTTGATAACCAGTGAGATCACAATCAATGGGATATTCAAATTGCCATCCAGGGAGTATTGGGATAGCATACATAAGTTCAGAAAATCAAAACAATGTTCTATTGTTTTAGCAAGCAAATGAGTACAGACTCAGGCATGGTTGCTACCATGCTTCAAAAGAACCAGCTGCCTGGCCAGCATTGAGTAGTGGTTGAGGATCAACATATGAACCAGGAGGTCAGGGTTCAATTCCTGGTCAGCATACATGACTGTGTTGTAGGCTCAATCCCCAGTAGGGGGCGCACAGGAGAGCTAGAAGCATCATCACTGATGTTTCTCTCCCTCTCTCTCTGAAATCAGTAAAAATCTATTTTAAGAAATAATTAAAAAAAGAAAAAAGCCAGTGATACAGGTTGCAAGCAAGATGGATGTCAGTCTCTTATAATCTAATCTCAAAGCTGGTTTACTCCCACTTCTGGTTTATTCTTTTCCTTAGAAATAAGGTTCTAGGTACAGGCCACAGTAGGTGGGAGGTGAGCACACAAGGGCCTAAATGTCCAGGAGCAAAGATCCTTGGGAGTTATCTTAAAACACTGCTCATAATAAAACTGATGAAAAAACAAACAAAACGTTTTCTTGAAATTAAACATATTTGTTTGCCAGTCTCTATACTTTCCATTAAAATTATTACTGATTCCTGATGGAATCTTTTTTATGTTTATGTTTCTTTTATTTCTTTTTTTAAAATATATTTTATTGATTTTTTTTTTTTTTTACAGAGAGGAAGAGAGAGGGATAGAGAGTTAGAAACATCGATGAGAGAGAAACATTGACCAGCTGCCTCTTGCACACCCCCTACTGGGGATGTGCTCCCAACCAAGGTGCATACCCTTGACCAGAATCGAACCCGGGACCCTTCAGTCCACAGGCAAACGCTCTATCCACTGAGCCAAACCGGTGGGCTATGTTTATGTCTCTAACTTCATACATACCTTTTCAATATTTTTACTAAGATTTCCTAAACTACATATTTCTTTTAGATATTGCAGTCTTTACCAGATGAGTCATTTGCAGTAGTGTGCTGGTAAATGCTTAACAATGAACTCCCCGAAAATAATGCATGAGTTTATTATATTGTTGTATGGATTCAAAAGATATATGGGACACAATTTACCAATAATAATAAAAATACAATGCCCTCTTGTAATTCCATATAGCCAATTGATTTTCACAGAATGCTTTGTATTGATTTTTGCTGACTCCTGTATCTGTAGCAAACCTATGTTTGCAATTCCACCATGATTTGAAAAAATGAAACGACAAATAAACACAAAGATATTGCTCATATTATCGATAAATGGGGGCACTTTTGACATGAATATTAATATTAAGCTTATTTAGCAACTAACATGAGTGAAATGAAAATGCATCTTGGAAATCCCTCATTAGTCATTCATATGAATGGGTTCTTTGCTGAATCAAATGATAGTGTTTGATTAATAAAAGAATATTTACTCTTGTGTGTGCGTATGCATGTGTGTGTATTAGTCACATGGTAATGACTATTGATCTAGGAACTTTCTAAGTTCAAGGTGCATTACTAACATGTTCCCATCCCTTTCTTAAGACTAGCTTATCAGCAAAACAGTGAATCAAGTCCTTTTGTCTGGTGTTTGTCAAATTCCCTGGTGTAAATTTCCCATCATGGCTGAAATCCATCTATCAATACAATGTAACTAAATTAATATAATTTAATTGGAAATAATGGTGGTATTTTAAAAGGAATGGAAACAATCTCTGAAAATTTAAATGTATTGGTTACTGACATATATATCAACAGGCTGCTTTCAATTTTGCTCATAACATTTTCTCCCAAAATTAGCAGTACATAATAGCCAATAACATTAAGAGAAAGAATAGTCAGTATTTTTTTTTAATTGCTCCATTATTTATTTAGACAAAATGGGGTGAACATAAATGTTTGCTGCAATTATGTTCAGGCAAACTGCCATGAAAACAGGAAGAAGGCAGAGACTATGAACATATACTAACTCTGCTCACCCTCAATCTGGCCCTAGGTTTCTCATTTGTAAAATGGAGAGAAAAAGAACATGCACGGGCAGCTCATGGACAGGGACAGCAGTGTTTGATGACCAGAGGGGATGCGGTGACATCTGTAATATTGTCAACAACAATTTTTTAAGGTGCCAGTCCAAATAAGCCAAACGCAATCAGCAGGGTAGTGGCTGCCAGAGGGAAGGCGGTGGGGGGAGAAGCGGGGGTCTAATTCAAAGTGGCAGGAGAAGATTTGACTCTGGGTGGTGGGCACAAGGTGCATCATACAGATCGTGTAACATAGAAACCCACACATGAAACCTGTATGTTCACGTTGACCAATGTCACCCAATACATTTAATAAAAGATAATCATCAGAAAAACATGTTTTAATCTTATGTGGTTGTTGACATGCATGAATTAAAGAAGTCAAGTACTCATAGTGAGATGAGAGATCAGGAATCAGAAAGCAAGAAATGTGGACCAATATGACCTAGTGACATTTTGAGAGATACCCCTGTGCTATTTTTTTAAATATATATTTTATTGATTTTTTTTACAGAGAGGAAGAGAGAAGGACAGAGAGTTAGAAACATCAATGAGAGCGAAACATCGATCAGCTGCCTCTTGCAGACCCCCTACCGGGGATGTGCCTGCAACCAAGGTCCATGCCCTTGACCGGAATTGAACCTGGGACCCTTCAGGCCGCAGGCCGAAGCTCTATCCACTGAGCCAAATTGATTTCAGCTCCCTGTGTTATTTTGAAGCATGATTTTTTAATGCTCCAACTCCTCCAACAACTCACTCTCTCTCTCTCCTCTCTCTCTCTCTCTCTCTCTCTCTCTCTCTCTCTTGTCTCTCTCTCTCTCTCTGTCTCTCTGTCTCTCTCTTGTCTCTCTCTCTCTCTCTCTCTCTCTCTCTCTCTCTCTCTCTCTCTCTCAGGACAGAACCATGTGATAGAGTTGGTGGAGAGAATATTCCACCTGAAGTTGAGAATGTGAAGCCAGGGGTGGGGAACAAACTCTGATGTACAGGTACAGCAGTACCTCAGGAGGAAGTACAATATTTTACAGCACTCCAGTTTAAAACACTTGGGACAGGCGCTTTCTTCAATGTACAGAAACGAGCTCAACAAATATCCGTAGAATTTAATATTCCTTCCCTAAAGCAAAATAACCCTGCCACGGTAAAATAAGCAATCTGCTTCTATACTGCAATGGCAATACAGATCTATATCTGCAAATATATTGCCTATGTAGCTCACAATATACGGCTCTAGTAAATCAGCTCTAATTCCAAATTTATATGGAATAAACTTCAACTTGTCAATGCTAAAACGTTCTGTAAGCATCAAATAAAATACAACTGTAAAATTTACATCTTATCATTTTCCATGTGGTGGAGGAAAACATATTATGTTTAGTACTTTGTATCAAGAGAAGCAGAAACAAGTTCCAGAAGAACTTGTTTACACCATGCGTAAAGATTGGGGCTCCCATAAAACTGGTGTCTCTAACAATTCCTAAGACATTTTTATTCTATTCAATATTTATTTATTTATTTATTTATTCATTCATTCATTCATTCATTTATTTTAAAAATATATTTTATTGATTTTTTTTTTTTTTTTTTTTTTTTTTTTTTTTTTTTTTTTACAGAGAGGAAGGGAGAGAGATAGTTAGAAACATCAATGAGAGAGAAACATTGATCAGCTGCCTCTTCCACACTCCCTACTGGGGATGTACCCACAATCAAAGTACATGCCTTTGACCAGAATCAAACCCGGGACCTTTCAGTCCACAGGCTGATGCTCTATCCACTGAATCAAATCGGTTTTGGCTCCATATTTATTTATTAATTTTTTTAAAATATATTTTTATTGTTGATAGTATTTCAGGTATCTCCCATCTTCCCCCCCAAACCCCCCCCATTTCTCCCTCCTCCCAGCCCCGACCCATCCACCCAAGTATTCACTACCCCAATTACCCATGTCCATGGGTATGCAAGTAAGTATATAAGCTCTTTGTTTTATGTCTTCTTATCTCCCCAACCTCACATGGAATTAGGTCAGTCTGATCCATGCATCTCTGCTTCAGGTCTTATTTTGTTGGTCAATTCATTTTGTTCATCAGATGCCACAAATAAGTGAGATCATGTGATGTTTGTCTTTCTAAGGTTGGCTTATTTCACTTAGCTTAGTATTTTGCTTTAACATTTTCTTTCTTTGGATGTAGAACCTTCGACTTTTGCTGAGCAGTGGGATGCTAACCATAGCTTTAATTCCCATTCTAAAGTTATATCACCAGAAATCAATGACTAACAATATGAGCATTAAGAACTCATTTCTGCCTAACCTAGTTTGGCTCAGTGGAATGAGCGTCCGTCGGCCTGTGGACTGAAGGGTCCCAGGTTCGATTCCGGTCAAGGGCATGTCCCTTGGTTGCGGGCACATCCCCAGTACGGGGTGTGCAAGAGGCAGCTAATCGATGATTCTCTCTCATCAATGTTTCTAACTCTCTGTCCTTCTCTCTTCCTCTCTGTAAAAAATCGATAAAATATATATTAAAAAAAAAACCTCATTTCCAATCTTCAGGAAATTGAAATACATGCTTTATTTTCAGGTAAGAATAAGATTACCAAGTGATTAGGCTAGCATATCCTATGTAATTAAACTGGAGTGTTGCAAATAGACCAAACAGCAGAACAACCAAACAATCAATCAAAGCATAGTATGCTAAGACTCCTCCACCACTTGCTATGACATGCACTGGCCACCAGGGTGCAGCTTCTCCAACAAGTAGGTTAGGTTGCTCCTGGGGTCCAGGTGATGAGGACTGAGCTAGATGGGCCAGACATGCCCTCCTACAGTCCCTCCCCCAGTCTGATCATGCACCAGCAAGGTCCCTCAGCCTAGCCTGTGCCTTCTTGCAATCCGGGACCCATCGGGGGATGTCGGAGAGCCAGTTTCAGCCTGATCCCACATGCCACTTCCCTTAGGAGGGAGCCAGATGCAGGGCTCATGGCTGGTGAGCACTGGTTGGGCAGTGCGAGCCTCTCCCAATCGGGACTGCCTGGGAATGAGCCCGTGACAAGCACAGTGGAGCCTGGATGAGCAGGAGTGGCAGGTAGGAGCTGCAGGCAGTGTTGGAGTGTGGGTTTTGGCCTGATCCCTGCAGGCCACCCAGAGGGACCCCACCCATGCACAAATCTGTGCACCGGGCCTCTAGTCTATTCATGCACGGGGGTGGGGAGGGGTCCCTCAGCCTTCCTGCAATGATGCCAGTGTCCTGTGCCCAGGCCTCTGGCCAGAGGCCCTCCCTTCATGCGACCAGGGCATGGGTCACTGGGCTTGTGTTGCCAGGGGTGACCGCAAACCCAGTGTCCTGCGCCAGAGGCCCCTCCCTCTGCATGGCTGGGGCATGCGACACTGGGCCCCTGACCTCTCTCTCCACACATCCGGGGCATGGGACACTGGGCTCTCATCACCTGGGCTACACTGCCTGTGTCCCTGCCCCCCCCTCCCCCCCCCCCCGACTATGAGCGCCTCCATCTTTTTTGCAGAATGATGGCTAATTTTCATATTTCTACCGTATTTTATTATATAGGATTCCATGATAAAGGTCAGTATTTTGGAGAATAAAAGGTTCATCTAAAATACCAAGATCAAAGGGGAACCTTGGCATCTGTAATAATTTCAACAATAAAATTTAAATTTAAAAAAAACAAATGGATATCATTAAATAATTGGAAACAAACAAACAAACAAACAAAACCAAGTTCTCTGGAGAAAGAGATACCTGAAATAGGAGACATATTTCAGCTCTAGCTGGTTTGGCTCAGTGGATAGAGTGTTGGCCTACAGACTAAAGGGTCCTGGGTTTGATTCCTGATCAGGGCACATGCCTGGGTTGTGGGTTCAATTCTCAGTAGGGACCATTGCAGGAAGCACCAATCAGTGATTCTTTCACACTATTGATGCTTCTATTTCTCTCTCCCTCTCCCTTTCTCTCTAAAATCAATAAATATAAAATTTTAGAAAAATGAAAAGTATTTCATATGTGTTTTTAATGATCACATTACACATATTAAATTTTCCAATTTAATTACCAATATGGATACTAGGATTACTGATACTTTGCATTGTTCAATTAATTCTCAATTTAATGTCTATGAAGAGGCCAGTGCTCCTAACTCATCTAACTTATATGGAACAGAACCAAAATAGCACCTTTAGAAAAAGTATTCATCATACGGATTGAGATTATTGTATAAGATAAAGTATATTTAAGTATAAGAAATTTCTGCCTTACTAGAATATATTTAATTTTAAATCAAATTTAATAGATTAGTTCAGTCCAAATTAACCTTGAAGTGGCCAGATGTAACTCTTCAGTGAAGAGTATGGGATAAGTTTCATAGCCACTAAAAACCACAAGTTACAAAATTAAGGAATCAAGGATTTAATTAATTAATTTTGGAGGGCATGTTTGACAGTTATTACCTAGTGTATCTTAATAAATCAGATATCTATTCCTTATATATGCTCACACACAAAAGCCATTCTGCCTTTAAAATAAAATATACAAAACCAAGGTTTATTTCAACAAAATTCTTTGTTTTTAATTTTTTTTGCAGCAGTTCTTTTTTTCCCAGAGGAAAAAGCATTGAGAGACAATTGATATGATTATACTTAATCTTATGAATATTAATTTTCTAGAACTCCTTCTACAAATTTTACGTATATCATAAATAGCCACTTCATGGCCATAAAATACCTCTATAAGAGTCTCTTCATTTCCCTTTTATTACTTCAATTCTAGCTAATGATCTTGCTGGTGTCTTTTTCTGGTACAGCAAGCTATTGCATTGGCTGCTTAAGAATTTTAAAGTATTGCTCATAATTAGGCCTATTTGCTTAAACTGATATTGCACAAGCATCTTCAAAGTGTTATAAAGTTTGAGAAATGACAGGAAAATGAAAAAGCTTTTTATGATGGAATATTTGCATTATGACATATAACTACAGGTTATTATGATTATTGAAAATTTACCTTTTAAAATTGTACTATGTTGAGATCTTAAACTAAACCAGAAAGGAGAATGTTATTTCTTTTCTAGCATAAGTAAAGCAAATAACTCAGCATTTTCATCAGGAGGAAAATTCAGTTGTTCAGTCAAGTTTCTACCTTAATTGTAAGACAATTGACTTTGTACAATTTGGGATATATTAGTATTCCTTCTTTCCTTGTTAAAAATACATGTAATGCTGCATAACAAAATTATGGTAGAAACACAGATGTACCGTAGTGTTAAGTTGAAATTTTATAGAGCCTAGATCGTACACAAAAACCAAAGTTAAAAATGAAATCTTGAAAGAAGACATACAAAAGAGATGTGTCGTATAAAGATCAATATGAAAGCTGTCTGACTTTCCAGGGAAGCAATGAAGTGGGAGAAAACAATGGAATTGCATCTGGAAACACATGAGAAAACACATACGTTCACACAAAACTGTCAACTCAACCACTTAATATAACCAGTGAAATTCTTGAAATAATGAGGATGAAATACATACATTCCCAGGAAAATGAAAGTTGAGGGAATTAAGTACAGGGTCACAGTATGTTTCCTTTACTTTTTTTATTTTTTGGTCTTTATCATTACGCTAGAGGCCCAGTGCATGAATTCATGCACCGCTGGGGTCCCTTGACCTGGCCGGTGGGGATTGAACCATAAGTAGCTCTCCAACATCCCTCAAGGGGGCCCAGATTGCAGGAGGGTAGTGCTTGGGTAACGTCCTGGAACTGGACTCCCTTCTCTCTTCTCCCAATATTATGTCACTTTCTCTCTGTATCTGTCTCCCTTTGCTCATCTCACTTTACCCTAAGCCTGGTGGTAACTGATGACTTGTGGGCATTTAGCTACGTTTATTTAGCAAACAGGATTTACTGAGCCTGGAATCTTCTAGTCAACCTAGGGCAGGGCCCTGCTCAATGTCAGGCTCCCACCCAGGCAGAGTTCTCCTTCTTCCCACCTGAGTTGCTCCTTCCATCCCTGGAGGTTGCCCTCTGGCACTACTGTCCCCCTGGAAGGAGCGAAGTCGGGCCAGACTCCCAGCCAAGAGTGGTAGGAGAAAAATTCCCTGCCTCCATGGGAAATCCATATTCCCCGTATTTTCCGGCGTAGAAGACAACGTTTGAAACGAAAAAAAGCCTGCTCAGATTGGCCAGAGTCAGAGAGGCGGTCTATTAAAAAAAAGAACTGGTGTTGCCTCGGAAGTGGGGGGTAGTCTAATACAGTGAATATAGGTCTAAACCAATTTTTAACTGTAAAATTAGGGGGGTCGTCTTATATGCCAGAAAATATGGTAAGTGGATGGCCCAGTGTAGGCACCAGATATTGGGATACAGCCAGTAGGTACTGCACATCTCATCATTGCTGGAAACCAATCATTGTCTCACTAATAGAAAGAGGCTGGTCAACCTTGAAGCTCTGAAAGGTCAGAGCCAACCAGACCCTATCTAATTGAGACAATAGTAACTGAGGCAACTTCCCCATCTTATAATCATGTAAATCCTTACTGATATGATAATCCATTTATTACCTGCCTGAAGGCTATGGGTGTTTTCCAAAGCTGCTTAAGGGTAATGACTGTATCCCATAGCAGCTTCAATAAAAGGGATAGCAAGGCCAGAGCTTAGAGAGTCTTCCCACTAGAGGTTGACTCCCGCCTGGCCCCCCATTTGTCCCAAATTAACTCTTTTCTAGTCTCTCTCTTCATTTTATTGTGTGGCCTCCCCCAGAAACCGGACCCTGAGTAGGCCCTAATCACACAGGTCCTGTTAAGGGTTCCCACATCCATTTAGCTAATTGAGTAGAAAAGTTTCTGCAAGGGCCAGACCCATGTCCTCTGTCATGGGCTAGAGGCCTGGGGCACAGATTTGTGCATCAATGGGGTCCCTCAGCCTGGCCTGCAGGGATTGTGCCAAAACCAGCTCTCTGACATCTCCTGAGGAGTCCCATATTGCAATAGGGCAATTCTCAGGTGACATACCCCTGACTGGGTTTCCTTCTCTCTAGTTCCAGGTGCATCACCCAAGAACTATAGCTGCCAAGGCACCATAGCTCAGCAGTTGCTATATTGAGCATCTGCCCCCTGGTGGTCAGTGCATGTCATAGCTACCAGTCAGATGGTTGAATGGTCGGCCAGTTGGCTGGTCACTTAGGCTTTTACATATATATACTAAACGCCCGGTGCACAAAATTCATGCACAAGAGGGGAGTGTCCCACAGCCCAGTCTGCACCCTCTCCAATCTGGGACATCTCTCTCATAATCCAGGGCTGTTGGCTTCCATCTGCTTGCCTGCCTCTGCCTGTTCGCCCCTTAACCACTGCCCTGCCATCCTGATCAATGCCTAACTGCTCCATCGCCAGCCCAATTGCCTGTAATTGCCCTCCCCTGCAGTTCTGGTGCCCCCCAACTGCCCTCCCCTGCCAACCTGGTCGCCCCTAACTGCCCTCCCCTGCTGGCCTGGTTGCCCCCAAATGCCCTCCCCTGCCAGCCATCTTGTGGTGGCCATCTATGACCACATGGGGGTGGCCATCTTGTGGGATAATTTGCATATTAACTCTTTATTATATAGGTGTTTTACATTTACATTTATTAGTCCCCCATGATGCAATGTTAATAGTCAGAAGTCCTGATCTGATATTATTTTTCACATTTACTGACATACTTAATTTCTATTCTTTCCTTTAGATTTAAGTTAAATCTAGGTGACATATTTCTTCAGCCTGAAAAACTTCCTTTACTATGTTTTGTAGTTAGAGTCTGTATGTGATGAATTATCTTATAAAGTTTAGTGTTTAATGCTTTGTATTTAATACCACCACAACAAATTTAAAAGAGGCATATAGACAAAAGTAGTACATTAAATGCTTGAAGTTATATTGAACTTCTATAAAAGTCCTTTGAATGTGTAGCAGCAAAATACAAGTCTTGACTGGGAGTGATTTATCTCCCATTTCCCCAGGGGGTTGGCCCTAAGTGTCTGACCACGAAGTGTTCCTCCAATTGACATTTATTAGAAAAGCTACCAAGTTCAATATCCCTTAAACTCTCATCCCATCCCTGCTGTCCAGAAATCTAGTGTCAGTAAATAAGATGGTGTAGGAAATTATAAGGCAATACCAAGGGCCTTGAGACAGTAGCTACTGCAAAAGAGGTAAGAGTTCATGAGGTACATAATGAAACTATTTCCTGCAAATCTGCACTTTGCCTATTTCTATACATTATATTTTATTTCCAATCAAACAATCAAATATCCTTTCAACATATCCAATCAAATATCTGGATAATTAAATCTATTCAAGTAATCAAAGTGATTATCTGGGTGTTTTGTTTTTTTCTTTGTTCTTGTTTTTGTTGTTGCTTTTTAAAGCTTCCCTATTGACAGAAAAGTCCCCAGAATTATAATACTTCCAGGCATTGTCTGTTTATATAGCAAATTTGGTGCCTTGTTCTTTGAACCATGGATTAGTAATTGGCTCTTATTTGTTATTTTTGGAATTATTTATTATAAAATAAAACTAAAATTTGTTATCATGAAGTAAGACATTCTATTAAAGTTAACTTATGAAACAGGGCCTTTTTGTTATAGAAGTACATTCTAATGAGGGAGAATAAGAGAAGATTCTACCTAGAACAAGGAGAAGATCAATATTAGAAAAAGAAAACAGGTTCATACGTATGGACCTCTGTTTAGAGAAGCCCTAATTAATATGGATATTGGTAAACTCCAGTACATTTTTACCATTAACAAAGATAATGATAAAAATGTACTGGAGTTTTTAAGTAATATTAATTACATTTATTTTTACAAAAGTAAGTAACACCTAACTACTCTATATTTCAGTATTTTCACGCTAGTTTTTTTTGTTTGGATTTATGTTAGTAAATATCCAGGTTTTTTTTTTTTAAAGGCCTTTAATTAAATTAATCCTTTTTTATTTTAGTGCTTGTTTTTTTTTTTTAACATTAAATACAATAACCATTCAATTAATTTGTTTGTAAATCTATTAATTTTGTACTTAGAGATGTTGTCCAGGGCACAAGTGCACTTTGAACTAGTGAGATAATTATGTAAGATCTTTGTTTTATTTTCCCTGTTTAATAGTAAACATCAGTAATGTTTTTCTATCACAAAGATTCTTACATCCATAACATTTCTCTAGGGTTATCAATCAATGTATTACTACTTACTTCTGAAATATAGAGCTTTAAAAGCTTTTTCATTCAAAGGCATGCTAATAAATATTTAACTAAAATTAAGAACCAATTACATTTCAAAGCCTCACAAAATTATTTTAAGGGTAAATTGCTTGGGAAACTTTAACATTACACAATAAATACTTTCCTCAATTTCTAAAACCTACATACAAAATTGAAATATTGAATTTTAAGTATAAGAGATTCGGTTAATCATAGATTATTTGTATAAATAAAAACAATCGTGTTACTATTTCAAAAGAAATGTATTTGTGTTTAGTAATATATTGAAAAAAATCTATCTCATTATATGTGATGTTTTTATCTATACATATTTATCTATGCAGTATCTATATATCAATTTGTTAGTCTGCCTGTTTATCTGTCTTATCTACCTGGTTTCTATGTTCTCATCTATGATGCCATAATCCAATTAGTTAACTCAACATAATGTTCTCCAGATTTTTCTTAACATTGACAAAGCAATTTATTCATATATTTATTTTTTAATATATCTTATTGATTTTTTTACAGAGAGGAAGGGAGAGAGATAGAGCCAGAAACATCGATGAGAGAGAAACATCCACCAGCTTTCTCCTGCACACCCCCCACCAGGGATGTGCCCGCAACCAACGTACATGCCCTTGACCAGAATCAAACCCGGGACCTTATCAGTCCGCAGACCAATGCTCTATCCACTGAGCCAAACCGGTTTTGGCAACAAAGCAATTTATTAAGAAGTCCTATTTTAGTCATCTGGTCAACTATGTGACCTAAGACTACTGTTTGCGTATTTTATTTTATTTTATTTTATTTATTTATTTATTTATTTATTTTAATACATTTTATTGACTTTGTACAGAGAGGAAGGGAGAGAGATAGAGAGTTAGAAACATCAATGAGAGAGAGTCATCGATCAGCTGCCTCTTGCACACCCCCGACTGGGGATATGCCCACAACCAAGGTATATGCCCTTGACCGGAATCGAACCTGGGACCCTTCAGTCCCCAAGCCGACGCTCTATCCATTGAGCCAAACTGGTCTCGGCTGTTTGCGTATTTTAATTGCTAATAAAATATCTGAATATCATAGTATGTGCTATGTAGTTATAGACTCATTTGCTTGTTAAAAATGCACAGAGATTGTCAATAGCGAAGCCTCACACTCCAGTGACAGGCAATCCTGCCTTTGCATTCAGGGATTTGGAAAAAAGCTTAAGTAAAATATTGATGATTTCACATGGCACCCTCCCCATCTTTCTTAGCATGAGAAAATAATACTTACACTTTATCTCTGCTGATTATTAAGGAATGTTCTCTGTGTCATCTAATATTTATGCTCTCTGCAAAGCAAGCAAGCACAGTATGTGGATAGTTTAAATAACCTCATCTCGCCTTAAAACTCATGTAAGGCCCAAGCAGCTTACCCCTCTGGTCAATGGCTGGAGGAAAGGAATATGAATACCTGTCACTGGACCTTCTCAGGGACCTTTATTGAACTTGCTGTGTCCCAGGCCCTTGAAATAGTCTCTGGAATCTCAGAGATGAAGGTGCAAGATGTCTCTCAGTGGGAAAGTGGCTGCGACGGGGGTCAGAGTTTCAATATCAGAAAACTCTTCATTCAACCTTAGGGTCTACCTACCCCATGGCTTTCTGTTTCCCGAATGTTCTTTCTCCCACGTAGTTGAGTTGATCATACTGAGCTTAATTACCTGTGTGTCGGTTTTTTTAAATTTCTTTATTGATTAAGGTATCACATATTTGTCCTCAACCCCCCATTCCAATCCCCCACCCCAACCCCACTCATGCCCCCAACCCCCCTATTGTCCTCAACCACTGGTTAGGTTCATATGTATGCACATTAAGTCCTTTGGTTGATCTCTTCCTTTTATCCCCACCCTCCCTCTGAGGTCCAACAGTCTGACCCATGGCTCCTTATCTCTGGGTCTGTTCTTGTTCATCCATCTATGTTGTTCACCATTTCCCCCTAGAAGAGTGAGATCATGTCCTACTGGAAATATAGTTATAAGAATCAAAAATGAGACAAGCAATAATCGTTATGCTGAAAGGCATATGAATCAGTCTGTAGAGAGATTCTTTCTGGGTTACCAGTTCTTTTGAGACCCAATTTCAATGTCAAACAGTTCCTTATGTGTACATGTGGTTGCCCAGGACCAAACCAGAGAGGGTTGGACCTGCATTACCACCATTTGCCCACCATTCAGAACTGCATGTGCTTTTTGTTTTGCTTTTTTTTTTTTTTTTTTTTTTTTTTTTCGTTAGGAATAACACAATGCTGGGAGGAAGGTTTATATGAACAAAACAAGGCAACAGAACCGCAAACAGGGTTTGAACTCAATGGGACAGTCCCTGTCTCCCACCAGGTCTCTTGGTGGTGGCAGAAGGCCATTCCACATCCTGGTGGCAGGGCGCCTCCGAGGGCCATTGAACACGGCTAATTTGGCTAATGGATCACAATTACAGAAACACCTGTGCTAAACATCCTTGTCCCATTTCCATGAAAATGAGTAGTGTTCAATAACCCTCAGCACATCTCATTTCATGCTGATTCTGATTTCCTCCACCCGTTTTCCTGTGACGTTTCTTCCGCAAGCACATGGCATGTTTTTGAAAAGCCAAAATTTAGTATCTTGCCATTCATGTGTTTCAGAAATTTCCTCTTTATTTTTTTTTAAAACAAGAAAGCACTGAATTTTGAAGCTATAATCATATATATATATATATATATTCATATACATATATAAACACAATAGAATATATATATATATATATATATTCTATTGTGTTTATTTGCCTACATATATAATTCCTTTAAGCCCATCCAATCCGCATAGCTGTTACATTTCACATGCAGAAATTTAAGTAACACCCAACTACTATATATTTCCATGTTTTCACCCTAGATATATTTAAAAGCCTACATATATGTGGATGTTTAATCTAGATCTATCTACCTGTGGATGCATCTATATATCTGCTTCTCTGTCTATCTGTTTATCTGTCTTACCTACCTAGTTTCTATGTTCTCACCCACAACGCCATGATCTAATTATTTCACTTAGCATATTGTCCTCTGCTCACTGCAGAGGCAGAAATGGCTTTTGACATTGTTTGGGGTCTAAAGGTTATCTGAGAGCCAAACATAAAGCAGCCAGCCTCATTCGAAATCGATCGATCAAAAAAACTATCAATAAAGCTCTTTCGAACCAGACCTTTCCCTTACATGTTTTATCTGCCAGAGTCATAACAGAAACTGGGGGAGGCTTTGCTGAGCACAGTGACAGGAAACATTTCATTTCATTTATTCCGTGCGAGAAACTCAGTTTAACCTGCTGATGGCGAGATGTCAGAAAATAAGCAGATGTTGACTGAATATTTTATTTGCGCTGCTGATAAAAATAACATTATGGTGACAGAGAGCGGTGCTCTCTGCCTGCTGCTCTCTCTTTTCTCTATCATTATTTTTGTGAAGACATGCTTCCAATGCATCCTCCCCTAGTGATTTCCCTTGTAGATGCTGTGCAGTATATGCCTACCGGAGGCTGGGTTCATGACATTTGTGCACGGCAGGGGATGGGGGCTCAGTCCAGCCTATGCTCTCTAGCAGACCGGGACCCCTCGGCAGACATCCCCTGGGAGTCCTTAGAGCTGCCAGGAGGTGAGGAGGCTCCCATCACTGCAACTATGCTCGCTAGCCATGAGCCTGGCTTGTGGCTGAGTGGTGCTCCCCCTGTGGGAATGCACTGGTCACCAGGGGACAGCTCTTACATTGAATATCTTCCCCCTGGTGGTCAGTGTATGTCATAGTGACCGGTCATTCCACTGTTCGGTCAATTTGCATATTAGGGTTTTATTATATAGGAAAAGCACAATTCCAATGGCAGGGCTTTTGGTATTGCTTTTGAAAAACAAACAAGGAAGGGTCATTGCCCGTTTATCTTTCCAAAGGCAATAATTCTAAGCTGCTTGATTTTGACACTTCCTGTTTGATTGCACCTTTCATCAATTTCCCTGAAAAGAGACCATTAGAATGGCATGCATATGGAATGCTACTGCTTAGCCAAAGGACTTTGAAAGGCAAAAGAGAACTATCTGGATAATGTATCAGGGGTATTTATTTTAGTGAAAATAGATAATCATAAAATGCCACTCAACAAAAATCTTAAATCTTATCAGTTAGTATTGATTACGGTATAAGCCCATGTAAAGCATTTGTTTGCCATCAGCATCACGCAAGGTAAGCACTTCACTTAAAGTGACTTTCATAAGCATAGCACTTTCTAATAAAGATAGAGTGATTTTGGAAATGATCTCAACCAACCTTCCCATATCTGTTCTTCCCAGTCTTCCCTAACTCAATAAAGGGTAAGTCCATCCTCCCAGTATCTCAGCCTAATGCCTATGAGTCATTCTTAATATCTCTAAACTTTTCATATCCAGATAGTCTCCTTTATATATTTGACTACATCTCACCACCACCAATGTTCAGTGTTACCATCCTGGACTCAACTTCATTATCTCCCCTCTAGATTATCATCTTATATTGGAGATTACTGCTTCTTCTTCATGTCTTGATTAGTCTATTCTTAAGAGGCAACCAGAGTGACTGCTTTTATGTCCTGGAAACCTATTATAATCTACTATGAAGTACATAGCAAGTATACAGTTATTGTGTACAATAAATAAGAGTGCATAAAATGAGCAAATCATATGAAACTATCAGATTTAAAAGGCAGTGATGCATATATTAAGAACATGGCTTAGAGTGAAAAGCTGTATTTGATTTGCATGCACAATAAACCAAAACAGGAAAGTGAGGTGGAGAAAGCTAGATTATCATGTTCCAATTATTATGAGAACTCAGTTTTTTCTTTGGTGAAAAAAAAAAAAAAAAAAAAAAGGTCTTAAAATAAATGTTGAATAGCAATGCCTAACTTAAATGAGTTCAGATGTAAGAATTTATGTAGTACACTGTATAGCCATATGGGAGGTTAATAGCATATATGTTTTCATATTTTTTTTTTCTACTTTAGGTGCATTATCAAGTCTGCTTGATAATGATGCTTTGAGCTTCTTGGGCTTGTGTGATATTTAATAGTGTGATTCTCAAGACATCTTGTGGCTGAGAAGAAGTAATGAATGTTGACCTCGGATGCTGATCCGGAGGAGACTCCCGCTGTGAAAGCCAGAGGCATCGAACAAGGATTAGCTCCAGAGAATATGGGTGGGTAGCTTGGAGCTTCTAGGTCAGAGCAGGAAGAATGTGCAGCATCATGCAGAAATTCTCGTTCACGTACAAATCGGGCAGCCAACATTTTGCAGAGATTACAGGAAGGGAGCAAAGCCTTCTGTCTGCTCTATTGATAAAGATTTATTTCTTAATGTGAACTTTGACAAATTCATAAAAAAAAGAGTAATGGGTTCCTGAAATCAGCCAGGGATATATCTAAATCAAGACACAGTTATTACTGTGAGACTGATGGCAAGCAGGTGCTAAGACAAGAATTCAGATAAGGCAGAAAACAGGATGTTCCCTTAGCTCTGGGGTCGGCAAACCACGGCTCTCTAGCCACATGCGGCTCTTTGGCCCCTTGAGTGTGGCTCTTCCACAAAACACCATGGCCTGGGTGAGTCTATTTTGAAGAAGTGGCATTAGAAGAAGTTTAAGTTGAAGAAAATTTGGCTCTCCAAAGAAATTTCAATGGTTGCACTGCTGATATTTGGCTCTGTTGTCTAAAGAGTTTGCCGACCACTGCCTTAGCTACATTAACCCAGGGTTTCCTTGTTTCCACGTGATTCCTTGTTCACGTGAAAAGAATTTTTATGTTGAGATTTTTTATGTGTAAATCTATGGCAGTATGGCACCTGCTTCCTCTTATGATTCCCATCCATACGTTTGAGGGTGAATTGCAATTGTTCTCATTATTGCCAAGTGCAGCAATGGCAGCATTGAGCAATGTCCCCTTCCAGAAGCCTCCACAGGAAGGCTCTTAGTATTGATCAGGAAAGTGATTGCCATAAGCACCATGCCACTGTCCATGCTCACATTCTGTTGACTGAAAACCTCGTCTGACAGCACATTTCACTCTGGTTTCAGACAGTTTATGTAGAATGCTCACATCCTTCCCCCTGCTATTTCCCAAATGCTCTTAGAGAGTCACTGGCCCTACATGCGCAAGTATTGTTTTGAAGTAAGTCATTCCTTTAATCTAGTATTTTATATAATGTTATTTACTTAGTTATTTAATATATATCTTTATTGATTTCAGAGAGAAAGGGATAAGGAGAGAGGGAGGTAGAAACATCAATGATGAGAGAGAATCATTGACCAGCTGCCTCCTGCAAGCCCCCTACTGGGGGTTGAGCCCACCCAGGCATGTGCCCTTGACCAGAATTGAACCCGGGACCCTTCAGTCCACGGGCTGACGCTCTATCCACTGAGCCAAACCAGCTAGGGCTAAGTAAAGTCATTGATCTTAATAGTTTAATGCCATTAAAAAAAAAAAAACTTATTATGCTATAAGTGAATTGTATGGATAAAGTAAAATAAATGAAGTGGGAAAATAAATTATTTTTCACCTAAATGGTTAGTTCCGGGCTTGGAGGGATCTTGAGATTTTTTTTAGATCTGACCAAATGAAGAATTCATATCTATTTTTGTTGTTAATGGCGTCTTATGGTTTGTATTACTGAGTATGTTGTGGATTTTTTCCCCTTTTAATTTAAAAAAAATCCCTGGTTTAACAAACCTCAAATACAGTGACTAAGAAATGTAAAGGCACCTCGTTTTTCAAGCAACAAGATCTTGTATTCACCTCAGTTAATACACTGCAGCCCTGTTTTTCTATTGCTATGGTTATCGTAACATTACCTTTTAACCAGAATTATTGAAAAGCTCCTTATGCACAGCTTGCTTTGAAAGCCTTTTTAAAGCTTCTGCTGTTGAAACGATTCCGCGAATAAGTTAGCTGAGGCAATTTGGAAAGAAAGCAAGTGGAAACTAGCACTGTTTTAGGATTTTTTTTTTAAAGGAAACACATAAAACATACAGTTCCTCTAAGCACACAGTAAATTAAGCTCTATGGATACTGGGCATTTGCATTCATCTACTGAAAATTATGTGTTCTCAAATGGATGTGACCAGATAATTATGTGGTGTAATAGTTTTGGCTGTGAGTTATAGTTAAGCAAGAGCTCCCAAATGGCCATATGTTTACAGGCAGTTATAGCTAGCTATAGTTACAAAGCTTTACCACGAAATCAGTATAAATACACCACAAGCACACTTGTCTAAGGAGTATGGTTAGGAAAGGGATTTCATTTTAGAAGACAAGAGAAATACTCCAAAATGTTTGTTTGTTGATTAAACTGTTTAATACCAGGATTTGGAGTTTACGAAAGATCATAAAAGAAGAAGTTTATGCCTTGTGGTGTGTTCAGTATGAATGATTCTATTGGGCTCTCCTATATAATCTCTCCATTTAAATACTTAACTCCAATACACCTGCAAGTCCTTTTGCCATGCATGGTAACATATTCACAGGTGTGTAGGGTTAAGACACAAATATATTTAGGTGGGACATAACTTCTTCTACCACAGTGGTCGGCAAACTCATTAGTCCACAGAGCCAAATATCAACAGCACAACGATTGAAATTTCTTTTGAGAGCCACATTTTTTAAACTTAAACTTCTCCTAACGCCACTTCTTCAAAATAGACTAGCACAGGCCATGGTATTTTGTGGAAGAGCCACACTCAAGGGGCCAAAGAGCTGCATGTGGCTCAGGAGCCACAGTTTGCCTATCATGGTTCTACCACATAGAGGTAATGCTGTGAGCATTTTGACACACACAGTTATTTTCTTTAATGAAGATATTTAATAAATGTTATTCTGCATGGGGTGGGATAAATCAGCCACGTGGTGAAAGTTAAACCTTTCATGCAACTTCCTCCTTAAAGTGAGAAGCTCAATTGCTTGGAGACAAAGAAAAATAAAAAAGGAAGGAAAAAAAAAACAACCCAACACATATCATCCTTCCTGCAAACCTGGATGTTGGCCTAATGTATGTAATGCTGTCTATCATTCAAACATCTTTAATAAGCGCATTAGAAACAGGAAACTCTTTCCAATTTTCAATCAAAATGAAGATCCAAATCACCAAGCCCAAGAATTCAGATTTCTATATTTGCAGTCATTGACTCCACTGTTTATTTACCCTACATCAGAAACATGCATTTTGTTCTCCATTCTCATATCGGCAGGGCATTGATAACATTTCTAACAGCAAGTGGGAGGAAAAGCTTTTGATAGCATCTTTTTAAAAAATATATTTTATTAATTTTTTACAGAGAGGAAGGGAGAGAGATAGAGAGCTAGAAACCTCAATGAGAGAGAAACATCGACCAGCTGCCTCTTGCACACCCCCTACTGGGGATGTGCCCACAACTAACGTACAGGCTCCTGACCGGAATCGAACCTGGGACCTTTCAGTCCACAGACCGACACTCTACCACTGAGCCAAACCGGTTTTGGCTATAGCATCTTAATCCAATTTGGCATTTCTAGTAAGCCCAAGTGTCGAGACAAGTGCTTGCTCATACATGTTTTCCCATGCTGAAAATGTTCCTTATCCGTGCTATGAAATAGGCTAACCACCCCACACATAGCTTCTGAGAGTTCCTAATGTGGCTAGTGTGACTGAGCAACCGAATTTTCAATTTTATGTCCTTGTAATCCGTTTCAATTTCAATGTACATAGTCACATGTGACTAGTACTGAATAGCACATGTAGTCTAAGGTCATTGTTATCTAGATAAACCAAACAAGTCACAGAAGCTTCCCAACTGCTCTTTTTTAATATATATATATATATATATATATATATATATTAGAGCAACTCAATATCTATCTATCTATCTATCTATCTATCTATCTATCTATCTATCTATCTCAGAGAGGAAGGAAGAGGGAGAGAGAGAGACAGAAATATCAAGGATGAGAGAGAATCACTGATAGGCAGCCTCCTAGGGATAGAGTCTGCAACCTGCGCATGTGCTCTGAATAGGAATCAAACAATGACCTCCTGCTTCATAGATGTGGATTCTCAACCATTGAGCCATGTTGGCCAGGCATAGTATATATCTTAGCAGAGAGATTGTTAAAAAAAAAAATCACAGAAAGCTAACAGCAAAAAACAGTAATTTAAGTTTTCCTTAAAGTCTTGGATATGGTTCAATACATAATGTTGTGCTTTCAGAATAATCTCTATACCTTGGTTTTGTTCTCTGTAATATGTAGGGAGACCGCCTTCATATTATTTTGAATGAGCCAACCAAAGTACCTCATGCATCATATCATATCATGCTTTACAAAGCATGAAGCCAGATAATGAGGTGGTGAAACACATGAGCTTCGAGGTCAAACTAGTCGGGGCTCAATGATAGTTCTGCCATTTCATAATTGTGTTACATTGAACACGCTCTTTAACAGGTCTCAGTTTCAGATCCGTCATCTGGAAAATATTGGTGGTAGCGCCTAACATCAAAGATGTTTGTGCAGATTGAGTGCGACAATGTTGATACAGCCCTGGGCACAGAGAGCAGAGAGGTTGGCAAAACACTATAGCTCAAAGGGGAAGCTGCCTCTGTGCAAAGGCCCCTGTGGTTGCCATGGAACTACTAGACACACAAATTTTTCCTTCTGGGACATTTTCAATACCTGTTTCCAAGTTCAAAGACACATCCTCCCATCTAGGAGTGAGGAACAATTCTAGTGTGCCTTGCTTTAATTATAAGACAACCACAAGTCACAACAGTGGGGGGGTGTCACAATTGGATGGCTTCCGGAGGCACTGAGGCATTCATCTGTACTTTAAGAAAGAAAAAAAATATATATATATATATATATATATTTTTTTTTTTCTTGTAGACTATATTCTGTAGACTATAGCTAATTTAAAATAATATGAAGGAGGACTTCCTACATATTACAGAGAACAAAATCAAGGTATAGAATGTCCCACAATTAAAGTATGCTGCTTGTAATCAGGATATATGTAGATTATATTTTGTAGACTATACTGTTGCTAGTAATCAGGATATATGCTATCGATAGATAGATAGATAGATAGATAGATAGATAGATAGATAGATGATAGATAGATGATTGATTTCAGAGAGGAAGGGAGAAAGAGAGATAGAAACATTAATGATGAGAATTATTGGTTGGCCACCACCGGCACGCCCCCTCCTGGGGACTGAGCCCATAACCTGAGCATGTGCCCTTGACCAGAACTGAATTGGCGACCCTTCAGTTCACAGGGAAGCACTCCCTACTGAGCCAAATGGCTAGGGCCATCTATATATTTACATTTAATCAACCTAAGGTTCCAAGTTGCCTTGGGCCCTGAGAATAAGGAGGATAGTGAGTAAACTTTTGGGAAACACTATAATCACAATGAATTAAGTGGCTAAGTCGCTTGGAATTTGGTGGTTGCCAGGGAGATACACATTCTCAGATAACTTTAATTTTTGAGAGTTGAGGCTAAAGGATATAATGAAAAGTAAAAGAACAGGAAATGTTCTCACTTGAAACCGTTTTAATCTCTCCTTAGTCAGACAGAAAACAAAGGCGTTTTCAGAAACTTGAAGGTTATTGAAAAAAAAAGAAAGTATGTTGAGCAAACCTCCAGACATTTTAGCATTCCAAATGAAGTTGACTCAGCTCTAAGTCCCTTAGTTAGCACTTGATTTCTTTCTCCATCAATACCATGTGCTCTAATGCCATTATCCATTACATGTGATAAACTAATGACCTGCACACAGTGAATGAAGCAGATGCATCTTTTCAGTATGTCATAACACAAGTGATTAATGCAACTTATGGTGATATAGTAGTTGCAATTTTACAAACTGAAAGTCAAATACACTTACGTAGATTGTTTTTCCTAGAATAGTCTTTACAGAGTCAAAATTAAGGGTATATTCTATCTTAGAAAGGAATATTAGGCCTGGCTGGTGTGAGTCAGTGATTGGGTGTTGACCTATGAACTAAGAGGTTTGATGCTAGTCAGAGCATATGCCTGGGTTGAGGGATCAATCCCCAGTAGGGGGTGTGCAGGAGGCGGCTGATCAGTGATTCTCTCTCATTGTTGATGTTTCTGTCTCTCTCTTCCTTTCCCTTCCTCTCTGAAATCAATTAAAAATATTAAAACTAGAATATTCACTGTCAGTTTTAAATGTGGGAACGTGCATGCAATTAAGTTAGGTATTTTAGTCTTTTGAGACAGCTTAAAACAAAAAGAAAAACAAATAAACTGAGCTCATTAAAATATATTGCCTTATTTAAAAATATTTTGACTAAACTGCTACTAGTAATCAGGATATATGCTAACTAATTATATATTATTTTTAAAATTTTGTAAATAAAAATTACATATTTCCAAAGAGTAATTTGTAAAAGGATAAAAAACATTTTATAAAAAAAGGCCACAGCTTTGCTCTTGCTATCCCTTTCAGACCCTACATTTATAGCTAATTTCCATGAGTTATAAAGTTCTGGATTGCACATCCCCCCCAACCCGAAACACCTCCCAGCTTTTAAAAAAGCTTAACAATTTATTAGAGCAATTTAGCAAAAGGACTGCTGCTTTCCGTCAGAATTTACTGGCATCTTTGCTCACAAATTGGACGTAAAATATGTCAATGTGACCCTTGTCAGTATCCTTGAGGCGTGACATTGATTGCACATTTCCTTCCTCTGATTTTATGGGTGCGTTTGCTACATCAGAGCAACCTGGGACACCTTTAAATTTCTATCATAAAATTCTTGTATTTGCAGAACACAGAGCCCTATGAGAAAAACGATAGAGGGCACAAAATGGAAAACACTTAATCAAGACAAGTTGGCTAACCAGGTAAAGGACAATCAATATTAACCTAGATTTAACAATCACATCTGCCAGTAATCCAAGCAATTTATAGAAGGAGTATATGCCAGAAGTTATGAGATGGGTTTCTTGTGTCAAAGTAACTTGTGTCCTATCCCACTCTAGCTCAGTCCATAGTTCTCTAACTGGATTTCCCATAAATCATAGCAATGTTTTCCCTCCATCCCACCTGGCTCACATTTTTTATTTTACTTTTCACATGACAAGGTTTGGACCCAGTAGGAAATAAGACCTAAGACCACCAATACCTCAACAGCTTGTTCATAATGATATAAATTAAATTACTTTTCCAAATAATGTAAACATCTATGTCCACCCTCTTTGTGCCATAATTTGCATGATCCTTATAAGACTTAGAAGTCTTATAAGGGGAGAAGGCGGATGTTGCTTCTACTTAACAGGCTCACATGCCCTTAACATAATAATCTTCAGTATCTACAAGCCCATAAAACTTCCCTACCAGGAACTCCATGCTCTCAAAATATCCTAGCAAATAAACTGTATTTGATAGAATGGAAAGTGACATTTTTAAAGTAATTAGGAACTCAGCCCTTCATTTTTTTTAAAGCATCCATTTTTTAGTGATTTACTATTTTTAAAAAAATATATTTCTTTTATTGACTTTAGAGAAGAAGGGAGAGTGAGAGAGAGAGATAGAAATACCAGTGATGAGAGAGAATCATTGATTCGATGTCTCCTGCACACTCCTGACTGAGGATGGAGCTCACTACCTGGGCATGTGCCCTTGCTAGAATCGAACCCAGGACTCTTCAGTTCACAGGCTGATGCTCTATCCACTGAGCCAAACCAGCTAGGGTGTGAGTTACTATTTTTATCTGAAGAGTTTTAAATAGACTTTACTAAAATGAGCGTTCTACTATGTTTCTTTTATAACTTATTTATGTAGCCTAATGTTAGAGATAAAAAGCCTAAACTAATGTAGAGGAAATTTAATTAAATTTATGAGAAGAATGGTAGCTTGGCTCAGGGAAGACTTTATGCAATAGAAATATGTCTATCAGTACACTTGTATATGCACATCAAAACTTATATATATGGTGGTGGATTTTGAAACTTATTTCTCTAAGAGATCGGTCTTATTTAAAATTAAAATTAGAAATTAGCTTCAAATGTAACAAATTATAAACTGTATAGTGTGATAATGAAATTGGGTATGTTATAAAAGTCACCTGATGAGCCAATTGTTCTGTTTTGAGGGTAGCAGTAGTTATTTTCAGACTGACCCTGGGATTCTCACTGATTAAGGCGCCTTTTAATCAGAAGGCCAGTGATGGGAAGTGGCACACACACTGAGCTGGTTCTTAGACCGTGAGGCGCTGTCCACTCTACACGGCATGATTTTTCTCATGGTAAGGTAGCTTCTCTGGAGTACGAGAAAGAAATTGTTCTTCCAGTCCAATAAAGTCAGAAGAGTAACAATAAAGTCAGTATTTAAAATACTAATCAAGGAAGTAGAGATATAACTTTAGAATGGTGGTGAGGTCCAGCAAGTGGCCTTCCACGGGAGGCATACCTGACAATATCACTCCATAAGGAAAGGCCCAAAACAAGAAACACGTTTTCACTGCGTTACTTTCACATAATGGAGCTTATCCTGACTATAAAGTTTATGTATTTTAAAACAAACATATTTTTACTGATTTCAGAGAGGAAGGAGAGAGAGAGAGAGAGAGAGAGAGAGAGACATCAATGATGAGAGCTGGTTCATAAGTTGACACTCAATCACTGAGCCACTCCAGCTGAGCTAACGTTCATAATTTTCCAAGTTGGGTGGCTTACAATATAAAGGAAAAATAAATTCATGTTGCCTTTTATTTCTTGGGTTCCATCAAAATAGTTTAAAGAGAGTGATGTAAATTATATAGCATTATAGGAAATACATTATTATTACCACCAAAATTTTGTATACATCTCAGGTAGGTTTCTTTAAATTTCAGGGTAGTCTCCATTTTCCTTGCTGGTAAATGGTAGCAATAGGCATCCTAAATAATAAAAGTCTAATATGCTAATTGTCCCTCCAACCATTCATTTGATTTTTCAACCAGTTGCTATGACATTCACTAACCACCAGGGGGTAGACATTTCAACCAGTATGTTAGCTTGCTGCTGGGATCCCGCTAATCAGGACTGGAAGAGATGGGCCAGACATTCTTTAGAGCCCTGCCTCGGACCTTTCCTGGCCCCAATCATGCACTGGGGGGGTCCCACAGCCTGATGGGGTCCCTCGGCCTGCTTGCATCCTCTTGCAATCTAGGACTCCTCAGGGGATGTCAGAGAGCTGGTTTCGGCCCGATCCCCACAGGCCAGGCTGAGGGTCCACACTGGTGCACGAATTCGTGCACTGGGCCTCTAATGTACTCTAACAGCCAAAAAGTTGACAATTTTAAATTTACTAAATTTCTTAAGAGATGATTATAGCTATCTTCATTTAAAAAAATAGACAGAATTAAAAAAAAAAGTTTACATAGCCTGCTAAACGCCATAAATTGCTAGTTGTAAATATTAGTAGTTAAATTCATCCATCTAGATAAAATTTTAAACTACACTGAAATGACAGACCCATTTTAAGGAATACATTTCTACTCTCTTATTGATTCTCTGTGGGCAGTATTTATTTCCTCTGGAAATGATACATGATGAAAAACACCAATATGTGGGTAATTAGCTTAATTTCTTAAAGAAATTAATGAGGCCACAAGCTCATTATGTATAGATCACTAGCCTTTGAGTACCAACAATAATATTTTTCATAAGTCACAGAGTTCTATTTGAAAAACAAGTATATGAACTAGAAAAAATAATTTCCACTTGAATTAATGAGCAGCACCAGAAGTAATGAAAAAGGTCACATTTATAATTAAATTCAAGAAATATAATGGTTAAAATATGTGAGAACAAATAATGCATCCCCATGTTTGTTAAATAAAAAAAAATGTGCTTCTAAATCTGAATTAGAAGCAAAAATACTGAAGGATAATGTACTTAAACTGGAACTGGGGGAAAAAATGATATTTTGGGTGCTACATGTTAACAATAGGGCTTATTATCCCCCCAAAAAAGGGGAGAATTCATTGCTCTACACTACCAAATGCCCTCTAGTAATGACAGGACCCTAACCTGGGTAATTAGAAAGGTTAGTTAGAAAGGTTGATTTTACCTTAACACAGCCTGTTTTCCCTATCACACTTAAGGGTCAACTCCCAGAAATATTATAAAATTGTGGCAAGTATGAAAAGCATGGTAAGGTAAAAACGCAGTCATCTAAACATTATCATTTAAATAATTTAGTATCATTTCACTTGCTTTTGCCTAGTTAAGATGTAAATGAATTTCTCATATTATAAAACATCCTTTTCTGAAACCCAGATAAGGTTCATACATTATAAGAGGACTGTTTCCTTTAATAAACAAGACTATCTGGAAGCTAATTTAAAAAGAAATATGAATTATTTTATGTTACTACCTACAAACATTTTGTTTATTATCTTTTGAAAGTGTCAAAGATTTAAAATTAAATTTACATGATCAATAGTTGTTGTTTTTTTTCTTTCTTATTTCCATCTTAATTCTAAAGGTACTATAAGCAATGATAACAGCATATATAATTGAATAAAAATATTAGAATATTAGAGGCCCATGCAAGAGTAGGCCTTCCTTTCCTTGGCTGCTGGCCCAGATTTCCTTTTGGTACCCGGGACCCAGGCTTCCCTCCCAGCCCTGGCTTCATTCAGAAGGTCATCCAGAAGGATGTGCAGAAGGATATTCAGTCTAATTAGCATATTATGCTTTTATTATTATAGAAGCTAGGAATTGGGGAAAAAGGAAGAAACACTTAGCATGTGCAAAATAACAAAAGCTACTGAGAATGTGTGAAGTAGATACTCAACTGCAGTCTAATTCCTGTCATAAATAATGTCCCTTCTCATTAAAACACAGACTGTTCATGGGAAAAAATGAACATTATATTACGGAATAATTAACATAATTTTTCTCCCTGAGTACCTTCTTGAGCCTGGAAATTTTATCGGCTCTCCTTTTATGCCCATATGCCCTCAATAATTTCTTTTATAGCCTTCCCCCCCATCCTCACCCCCCAAAATTATTTCCCTCAGGGAAGTAGAGGTGGTTACATCCTGGGTATCATTAACTATCAAACATTCGGTGCAGTGAAAGTTACATTAGAATGTGGTCGAAGTCTCAAAAACATTAGAGACGAAGAAAAATGGCTTCAATATGTTTTTCAGGAGTTGATAGCACTACTGGCTTTTATTTTAATATGCTGATGAGAGTGCCTTTGTCTTCCTGCCATAATAAAACTCAGTGTGGCAGAGCTATGCATACATTTAAAACATTAAAAATATCAAACTCACAAAGCAGAGCCATGCTCCTGAACTCCATTCATGGACAAGAACAGGTGCAGTGTATTGCGTAAGTTCCACTCTGGCCAGTGCTGGGAGCGAGAATTGTACTTCCTTTCTGTGTTTGCAATAGGAAATGTATTTCCAGGAAATAATGGCAAAATCTCCTAGAGCGACATATCAACAGAGCATCAAAATAGCAATTACAGCTCAACCTCAGCAGCTGCCAATGGCAGAGCCACGTTTGCATCAGCTGCTACATACAATGTCTTCCGTGCAGTATGGTGTTTGCCTCGCAACCTCACCATCTGCTTCCTGCTTTCAGTTCCTGTCTCCTACAACTTTATGATAAGCATTTAATGTTTAGTACATAAGCCTGAGCATGGCTTCCTGACAGCTTGTTTCACTGTCTTTGCCAATACAAGTCTTTCAACATTCAATATCTCTATTTAATGTGCGACACCAGGACCAAGAATGGAATTAAGAGATTAGAATCCGAATACACGACTGTGAGAATAATGTCTGTGGAAGGCCCGTGATTATAATAGAACTAAGATCTATTGTACGTTAGTGATGAAGAACAGTGTCAGAGGGTTCACCAGCATAGATGTCTGGAAGTCAGTTTCATGCTTTTTTGTCTCCTCGTCAATTCAGTTAGCAGGGTTGATCCTCATATCTTCAGAATTTTAATTTTTTAAAGAATATATTTTATTGATTTTTTTACAGAGAGGAAGGGAGAAAGATAGAGAATTAGAAACATTGATGAGAGAGAAACATCGGTTAGCTGCCTCCTGAACACCCCCTACTGGGTATGTGCCTGCAACCAAGGTCCATGCCCTTGACCGGAATCGAACCTGGGACCCTTCAGTCTGCAGGCTGACTCTCTATCCATTGAGCCAAACTGGTTAGGGCTATCCTCAAAATTAAAATATATATATATATATATATATATATATATATATATATATATATATATATCGTCTTTACTTGTTCAAGATTTATTACTTGGTGTAGACTCAAGTAGAATGCTACTTGATCAAAAGCACATTTATTTAAAAAGAAAATAAATGTTAATGATTACAATGTGAATATGAACCTAGGAAACCCTCCCCAATTTCTCCAGAATAAGTTAAAATCACTTCTTTTTAATTCTAATACCTTCTACTCATTGCGCATTTCACATTGTTCCTCACATTACTTAGGCAGGGTGTGTATATGTGTGTTAGTCTTTCCCTAGAATATGCTACCTTTAAGAGAAAGTATGGTCCTAACTGGTTTGGCCCAGTGGATAGAGTGTCAGCCTACAGACTGAAAGGTCCCAGGTTCAATTCCAGTCAAGGGCGTGTACTTTGGTTGTGGGCACATCCCCAGTTGGAGGTATAAAGGAGGTGGCTAATCGATGTTTCTCTCTCATTGATGTTTCCAGCTCTCTATCCCTCTCTCTGCAAAAAAAAAATCAATAAAATATATTTAAAAAATAGAAAGTATTTGTTTGACTGATGTACACACAGATATGTACACAACCACACATGAGCGCATGCACACAGGCATACAAAATGTAGTTACCATTCTACCTATGTCATATCTCACATATCTCATATTCTAACTTATGCCTCTTGATAGTTTTAAGTCACACAGGTTTCTTTACTGACCTTTTTTTTTTTTTTTCACTTTCTAAGAGCACTAAGAGATGCACATTTTGAAATTTAATCATCCATCTGCAGGCACTTATTAACAATTTCAAGGTACTAGGAGTATGGTGTAATGCTACCATCACCTTGGAAACAGGGTTGCACGCCATTACTACTTTTATTACACTTACTTAGGCTGGAAGGCATTATGCCAACGAGTAGGCTCTGGAGACATTAAAGTACCCTTGCATATTCCGAGAGCCGGGAGCCTGGGGCAGAGATATGGATGGTGAGAGCACTGAAGAAACAAGGAGAGGAGGGAACTTCGAAGTAAAGGAAGAGAATATCACAGTGCTCAGTGTCACCAAAGAAATAAGGGTCATCATTTAAGTCAGGGCCATATAAGGCCCATGACATCATTTGGTCTGGCCCTATCAAGGCGTAAGGGGTGAGTGAATTGAAAGTTTGACCCCATGGAGCAGGCTAAAGTTTAAGTTGATAATTTTGTATGGCCAGAGAGTGATCTTACAAATATAACAATGGCCCTTGGCAAGAAAAAAGGTTCCCCGCCCCCGATTTGAGTGGGAAAGAATTCTTAGACCTAGGATGTATGAATGAAAGCCAAGCAAGATGATGATACTTTGAATGTCTCTTTCAAATGAACGTCATGGAAGTCATTTGGATCTTCAAGAGAGACTCCTCAATGGGTTGGTAGAATTGTATTTCTGATGGCAGTGTGTTGTATAAAAAACAAGAAATAAGAGAAAGGAAAGAATATGATTACACAAAAAGCCTGGTAAGAAATTATCTGGCCGAAACCAGTTTGGCTCAGTAGATAGAATGTCGGTCTGAGGACTGAAAGGTCCCAAGTTCTATTCCGGTCAAGGGCATGTACATTGGTTGCGGGCACATCCCCAGTAAGGGGTGTACAGGAGGCAGCTGGTCTATGTTTCTCTCTCATCGATGTTTCTCTCTATCCCTCTCCCTTCCTCTCTGTAAAAAATCAATAAAATATATTTTCAAAAAAAAATAAAGTCTGTAAAGAAGGGAGAGAATGTGTTAATAAAGAGGTACATTTTGTTGTTTTGTCTACAAACTAAGATTTCCCTATCTAAGTCAGAATGGATAGGTTTAAAGGTTCAGGGATTAAAACTGCTGTCAGTTCATGAATTTTAATTTTCTCTAGGAAGCAGGAGTGTGGGTCAGAAACTAAGGGCAAAGATAAAGTGATGGGATTAAAAATTGGGATGGTGGAGAGGTTCTGAAATAGTCCTTTTGGAAAAGTAAAGAGGATGATGACTGGGAAAAGGGATATGCCGTGGACCAGTATTGAGAGCCAAGTAGGGCTTTGCCTGCTGTGTGATGCTCTCTGGCTATGCTGATGACCCTGGATCCGGTGTGAGAGGACGATCCATTACTGCTGGGAACATGGGGACTATAAAGGTCATTTCTATTGCTTAGAACATAAGGCATAAAGATAGCACTCATGGTCACTTAATCCCTTATCATTGTCCCTAATGCAATTTTGCACTTGAATGATCTTGAGAGAATAGCTGTTCTTTCCACTAGAGTATGATGCTTTCCTAATGAACACCTGCACGGGATATAATAAATGATTCATCGAATGGCCCACACCAGAAATCAAATTCTGATCTATGGGAACTATTTCACAAGCAACCAACCTCTACTAAAATATGCATTGTTGCTCGTCTCATAGCGCTAAAATAGAAAGGAAAGAGAAACGATTTTTTTTTTTGAGAACTAAATAGGAATATACAATATAAGGAATACACATGCTAAGTTGGGCATGTCCCGTCCCTGGTTGCCATGGTGATCTGAGGTAAAAACTGGATGTCTCTGGAGGACAGGGTCCACTGTGGCCCACTCCCATTTCCCTGCTCAGCAAACTGTGCAGTTTTCTCCAAAAACACATTTATGGCCTTTCTGTTCTGCATTTTCTCAGATCCTCTGAGATAAGACTTTTGAATTTACATTTAATTTTTAAATATATATATATTTTTTTATTGATTTCAGAGAGGAAGGGAACAGTAAAGAGAGATAGAGACATCAATGATGAGAAAGAATCAGTGATGGGCTGCCTCCTGCATGCTCCCCACTGAGGATCGAACCTGCAACTCAGGCATGTGCCCTGACCGGGAATTGAACTGTGACCTCCTGGTTCTTGGTCAACAGTCAACCACTGAAGAACACTGGTTGGGCATAAATTTATATTTAATTTTGATGAGTCATTTATATCCATAGTATATTAGCAAATTTCAAAACCTAAAGGTATCATTAAAAACTTTTTAAATGTAATTCTACCAAAGGCCTTCTCAAACATCCTTTCTAAGAAACACCTATACAACACAAGTTATTCATATATATAATAATTCATAAATAATCGTTTTTTGTGAACTAGCAGCAATGCTAAAGCTAATAATCATATAAACATTTTATTTATAATTAAAATATGTTTTCTATTTAACAAAATCTATATGGAAAGAAGAAACAATAACTGTGTATTAAGGTGGACATACTTAAAAATAGTGGTAATTATCATAACATTTTTAGAGAATTTAAGAGCTTCACTAATATGGCTATTAATGGAAAGTACTGCTTGTTGGTCTTAATTTCACTGAGATATTTAATGCAAATTGCCCTATTTTTTTGAAAGACTATTTACATTTGTAAAAGATTTTTTTTTTTTTTTACTTAATGTGCTACAAGCAACAAACTGTTTTTTGGCCTCTATTCATTATATTATATGCTTTACAGATTTTGAAACTTGCCAAGGGACTGTAAATTAAGAAATTAGAGTGTTTGAAAGATATTCAAAGTGAGATTAGTGGAAAAAGGGTAAATATCTGATTAAAGAAGACAAAATAAACAGTATGATATTACTTTAAAATGCTTTCGTGCTTTCCAATATGAATCCAATTTTATAAAATTTGCATTTTTAGACTGGATGGTACAGGCGAATCTTCCATGACCCTCACTGTCTGGTTGCCACAGACAGCGTTAGCTTTCCTGAATTACAGTATTTATTTATTTTCACCCAATTCACTATGTGAGATGCAAAACCAAATTTATATCCATTCCCTGCTCTCTGTGTACTCATTATTCCCTTCTCAAATGCCTCACTCAATATGCTCACTTTGCCTCGAAGGTTATGAGGTTTCCAATAAACTTGCATCATATTTTCTTTCTATGCATATCTTTATTCTGTATTCCTAATTGACTATTATAAAAAAAAATAACCTCCTGCTATTTTATCTCTGTTTCTGGAAATTAGATTATTTTGAGAAGGTTTTCATAACCCCTAAATGGAGTGTACAAGGCTGAAGAGAAATGGAGTGAATAAGGCTGAAGAGCAGTTATATCGATGAATTGTAGGCAGGAAAACAAGAGAAGTCTATAGAGAGAGATGAAAGTGTGTAGAGACTGAGCAGAGATTTTATATGACAAGATTCATTTATGTTGAATTATCCTCTAGTAGAATAATTGGCACATGGGAATGCTCAAACTTATTTGTTGAGCCCAGCTGGCATGGCTCAGTGGTTGACATTGCCCTATGAACCAGGAGGTCACAGTTTTATTCCCCATCTGGGCACCTGCCCAGGTTGCAGGCTCCATCCCCACTGGGGGTGTGCAGGAGGCAGCTAATCAATGATTCTCTCATCACTGATGTTTCTATCTCTCTCTCCCTCTCCCTCTCCCTTCTTCTCTGAAATCAATAAAAATATATTTTAAAAAGTATTTGTTGAACAAATAACTTGGGAGAACAGAATTTACATGTCAAGTATGTGAGATTTCCAAGCTGTATCTAGATAGCTAAGCAAAGAATCAATTTTCAGATACCTGGAGACTCTGGATATTATAGGACAACTTTTTGTTTTCATCTATTGAGAGTGATGGACCATTGATGATGGTCAAAAAGATAGAAAGAGAGAGAGAGAGAGAGAGAGAAAGAGAGAGAGAGAGAGAGAGAGAGAGAGAGAGAGAGAGAAACACAACTTGATAGATGATCAAATTTAAAGAAAAAAAAACAAAACAAAAACAAAACCCAGGTTAAAAAGAAAACAAAATGGAAGTAGCTTATGAAATAGAGATAAAATTAAGAACATAGTCCAGAAATGAGAGAAAGAGAGAAGGGATCATGAAAAAAGTACTCATAGGACAGCTGTTTTGTTTAGGCAGAGCTTGATGTGAGTTTGGTACAATGTTCTCTGTCCATATTCAGAGAGGACAAGAGAAACATTAATGGGTAAAAAAAAATGAGTGTGGATTTATTTGGACTGACAGTGGCATAAATATCCAGAAAGTATCTATAATAAACACATGTAGCAGCTATGGGAAAGTATTTAATGCTTTTAAATAGAGGAGAAACCTGAATGAAAGTTATTTATATACTAGAGGCCCAGTGCACCAATTCATGCACTGGTAGGGCTAGGCCAGGCCTGCACCCTTTCACAATCTGGGACCCCTCAGGGGATATTGGAATGCCAGTTTTGGCCTAATCCCGCCAGACCAGGCAAGGGACCCCATTGGTGCACGGGACCTCTAGAATGCATATAAAATTTTGGTTAATCTTTTCCCACCCATCCCCCTGCCCTCTTCCCTCTGAGATTCATCAGCTGTTCCATGTTTCCATGTTTGTGGGTTGAGTGTTTGCCCCCTGGTGTTCAGTGTGCGTCATAGCTACGGGTCAAATAGTCAAAAGTTTGCTTAGGCTTTTATACAGATGATTTTGCTGGGGACAGCAAATGTAGAGGAAAAGGTATTGGTAGAGAAAGTAGTTTGGAAGTCATGGTAGTTGTTCAGACCTGAGAAAAGAGAATGGAAACTAGAGAACAAATAGAAAGAATGAAAAGAAACTCATTGATGATCAAGATTTCACTTTGACTTCAGTCATCCATATCCTTTTTTGGCCCTAATTTTATTAATAGCATTTCAAGCTCAGTGCATAGAAACCAGGTGTATCCATCTAGTTGTGGGCAGTGCTAAGCACACCTTCTTTGCTCAACGAATGTCAAACCATTATATCACTGAAGGAGAACATGTGATCAGGTGGCTTCTACTTAGGAGGAAAATGAAGCATTTGTAATCCTGGGAATTAACTCTCTTTTGAACAATTTCCCAATTATTTCCCACTTTCCTTGTTAGGAAAATTGCAGCTTCATTCCTCAAGTATATACCCAAAGCCAGGAAGCCACTGTCTAAGAGCCTGGATGGCACAAAGAGGTCTCTAAAATCAATCCAGAAAATTAAACATATAAAGTGCCTTTCACAGTTTTATGGACTAGTGAATAATACATTCATAAGTGTAGACAGATGTTGAATTACATAGGCATTTAGAGTAGAAACAATAACACTTTTGTCTGGAGTGCTTAAAAATGGGTTCTTGGAATAAGCAAGATTGAAGCTAGCTAGAGCTTGAAGGGTAGGGTAGAATTTAGAGAGGGGGGAAATGTGGGGAGAAAAGCAGTTTTATATTAAAGGGTAATGATGTGATAAAAGAGCAGGAGTGGAAAATGCAGTGTAAGATTTATGTATAAAACAGCATAGTTTCACTGAAGTACATTCTCTATGTGGGAGAGTAATGGGAAGAAGGTACTTTCTAATGCCTAGAATTCAAGGTTGAACTATTTTATATTTTCTTTGCCTCTCAGGATTCATGGAATATTTTGAAGGGAAGAACTGTAAGAAAAATGTGATGTTAGGGGAAAATGAGATTGGTGGTTAAGTTCAGGATGGATGGGAAGGGGGCCAAAGAAGAGATATCTGTATTTATTTTTAATGCCTAGATTCAAAAGAGTAATTTTAATTTAAAATAATTTATCCTAGTCTTATATGTAAATATTTTGTGCTATGTAGTATAGTGAATATAGGATATTTATACTCTATTTCAACTTAAGTTTATTTTAATTCACTTGTGCACTTTGACACAATATATCAGATTTATCATACATCTTTTTTAATGAGCATAAGAAAATACATAATACTTAATTTAAAACTTAAGAAGTTATATTCAGCTTTCCAATGTGATATTCTAGTTAGAACTTCCTTACTGGAATAAAAACTTAGTCTTGATTCCTGTAAAAAAAAAAATGTATTTTTTCTTCTTCTTTAGACTATAAAGTATAGTTGATCATTTATTCAGACTCTCATTTGGGAATTATCCATTGCTCACTAACAACCATGACATACTAATGTTCTAGAACAATCTTATGACAGTTTGATAACCCAAATTCGGTCTTTATATGAGTTCTCATCTTTTCCTTGTTCCCCAAGAGACATCTCTCCCGCCCTCACCTGTTCTGCACCAAATAAGGCTGACCTCAGAGGCTGCAACACTATTTCCCATGAGTCTTTGGGTTCCAGCTCAGTTCAGCCAATAGGAGGCAGCAGCGAGAATTTGGGGGAGGAAGGGGGGAGGCACCTGACAGAGTAGGTGGATATTAAAAGCAATGGCAGTGTAGCTATTCAGTTCTTGGGTGGTTTTACTCTGTATTTAATTTCTTCCTCCAGGTTTATTATTGCCTGAGCTGCCTTCTGTACAGTCAAGTTTTCAGTCCATGTCAGCTTCCTGGAGCATGTCCGTTCCACCTGAGAGGATGCTGATTTTGATTTATGGCCCACGCTCCCACTCCTAGTGATGGGGAAAATTAGCGTAGGCAAGATGGATATTTTCTCAGCGGGAGAGGCCTGTTTTGCATACATTTCTGTCCCGTCTTTACACAAGAAGCATCAACAGAAGTTGCTTTAATTTTTATAAAGAGAGAAAAGGCCCAGGACCTTATTACAATTCAGCCCTGGAACTGGTGGAAGTTACTTTAAAAGCACTCTCCTCTACAATTGCATCGCACTTTTAGCAACCTATACTGTATGTGTCACAGATGTGAGGACTATACTAGTATTCTCATGGCTCTGAACATGATGAAATGATTGATATGTAAGCTATTTGCAACAAACTTGGATATCTAATTATACATATACTATATTATATAATTATACACACATATATATTTCCTATAATTATTAACAGAGCACAACCCCTAATATTCAAATAATATATTATTTAAAGTATTTCTCTGAATGCAGCTCAAAAAAAGGTAAAATTAATACAGAAAATGGCAACTCCTATATCTGGAAATTCAAAGCACACAGACGATAACTAATGGATCAAAGAAGAACTCATAACATGAATTAAAATCTACTTAGAACTAGTAGAAAAAGAAACCACTGCATATAAATAAAAAAAGCTGTATGGCACACTGACAGTTTGAAAAAAAAAGAAATTTGTAGCATTAAATCCTCACATTAGAAAAGAGAATAACAGAAAAAAACAAAGTCACTAAATGCAAAACTCAAATGCTTGCAAAATGCATCTGAGACTAAATCCATGTCAAAGTCAGAGATCCCTGTAGATACATCCTTCTATTATCATTCTTATGTCTGTTCAGACTAATGCTATTGCAATTTTGGACTATTTCCCCTCCTCTTCTCATCCACTTTGCTTCTTCTTTACTTTTGATAACTAGCCTGAACTTAATTACTTAATCTGCGTTCTCTCTCTCTCTCTCTCTCGCTCTCGCTCTCGCTCTCGCTCTCTCTCTCTCTCTCGCTCTCTCTCGCTCTCTCTCGCTCTCTCGCTCTCGCTCTTCTTTATTTCTCTCTTAAGTCTTTCTCAAGTGTTTCTCTCAAGTGTCTCTCTAGTGTCTCAAGTGTCTCTCTCTCTCTCTCTCTCTCTCTCTCTCTCTCTCTCTCTCTCTCTCTCTCTCTCTCTCTCCTGCAAGAATCTACAGTAACCACAGTAAACTTAACCTACCTCATTTAGGATTTTATAAACATGGTTTACTTTGAATAGTGTCTTATGCTCTATTGCCCAGTATCATTTATCCCCAAGTCTACAACATCCTTGCACATCACTGGAAAAAAATATCAATGGAGTTTGCTAAATAACTACTTGGCCTGCTGCATGCAGATAAGAACTTTTTCTCTAATAGGCCATTAAAACAGTAATCAATAGTCTGCTTAAATGATGCCTGAAGCAAATTTAATGATAGCTCAGCTTATGTTTTTCCCATTTTGCTAAAAATAATTTTCAGGAGAGTCAAGTGACATTGTCATCATGCTTCCCTATAGGGACAGTGGGAGAGTAAACTCATCCAGAAAGAAAAGGTCAGATAGTACAGCTTAGCAAATTCATCCTTCCATCTTGAAGTGCCCCCATCTCCTTCGTCAAATATCTCTGAAGAATCATTTTGTGTTCGTGTTTATTAATTAATTATTTATTTATTAAAATATTTTTATTGATTTTTTTATAGAGAGGAAGAGAGAGGGATAGAGAGTTAGAAACATCGATGAGAGAGAGACATCGATCAGTTGCCTCCTGCACACCCCCTACCGGGAACGTGCCCGAAACTAAGGTACATGCCCTTGACCAGAATCGAACCTGGGACCTTTCAGTCCACAGGCTGACACTCGATCCACTGAGCCAAACTGGTTTTGGCTTTTGTGTGTCTTTAAATGCAGTAAGCTTTGTTTAACGTACCGAAAGTCCAACTTTTTAAATATTCTGAGCGTTCCAATTTTAAACTCTTGAAAGGGTAGTGACTAGCTCACATTCTGACACTTTGTTGAAACTAGCACGTTTAAGTAAATTTGACAAGTACTTCCAACTCATTTATTATAACTGTTCAATCCAACAGCAGGCCTGGTGAGAACAGTGCCAGATGTCAACACCCTTCATTTATTTTCAGAACAATAAACACAGTTTTGAGAACAGTCATAAATATAGCAGACAAAGACATTGAAGAGAACATAAGTTTGGGAGCATTGGTTAGTTTCAAACATATCTTAACTTTCTTGTTAGATTTTTTTTTTTTTCTCTCCAGGAACTTACAATGATCTTTGGGGACTCATTGTGGTTTATGGGTAATTGTGGTGAGAAATGTATCTTTAATGAAGATTTAATATTTTAACATTTGATTTGCAAGAGGACTAACTTTAGGCAGGATAGCATACTATTTTTCAAAGAAAAGGAATTAATTAGGCTTAATTTCACTGAGTGAGTTAAATCCTCTCTAGACATTTTTAAACATCTCAATATTCCTGATACACAACTATTATTTCCTATTTTCTCCCCTCTGCTATTCTTTCATTTTTTTTTTCTATCCCATCTCCTTCAGTTTTGAGTTGAGTGTCTGCAGTTAAGTAGTAGAGGCATTAATATCCCAACTTTTAAAATTTTTTTAAAAAAATATTTTAATAAATATTTGGGATATTAGGTGGATAAGAGATAACATTTATTTTTTTATTTTAAAATATATTTTATTGATTTTTGTTTTACAGAGAGGAAGGGAGAGGGATAGTGAGTTAGGAACATTGATGACAGAGAAGCATCGGTCAGCTGCCTCCTGCACAACTCCTACTGGGTATGTGCTTGCAACTAAGTTACATGACCTTGACCGGAAATGAACCTGGAACCCTTCAGTGCCCAGACCGATACTCTATCCAGTGAGCCAAACCAGCTCCAGGGAAAGAGGTAACATTTACTAAAGTACTGTGATTATTAATGATTTTTAGAGAGAGAGGGGAAGGGAAAGAGAGTGAGAGAAACATCTATGTGAGAGCAATCATTGATTGACTGCCTCCTGCACACCCCCCACTGGTGATCAATCCAAGAACTAGGCTGTGTGCCCTGACTGGGAATCCAGGCAGTAATCTGAGAAGTGAATGGGACAACGTCCAATCAACTGAGCCACACCAGCCAGGGTGAAACAACCAATTTTTATTGGTCCGAAGTCCCACACAGTAACTTTTGTGATACCTACCTACACTATCCACCTGTTGGGACTCAGGGATCTAGAAAGTCCATTTAAGAAGCAATTGTATAAACTTGCTTTCCAATTTGATTACATGCAATAGAAATTCTGACTTAAATTCTAAACTAAAAGGAAAATACTGTTATCTTTTACTGTGCTACATGATTTATCAGCTCAATAAACAAAAATATACGCAGGCTGTAGAAATTTCAATAGATTAAAAAGAACATAAGGACATTTTAAAAGATTTTGAGTATAAATCAGTATTCTGGAAGCCACTACTTTAAAAAATAGTCTTTTTTAAAAACTTGCATTAATTTTTCATGTGAAATTGACAGCCACCATATTTTTATATTTCAAAGAGATTTGAATAGAATTTGAATAGAATTTGAATAGAATTGTGAAAGGATTTTGACTGTAAATGAGACCTTTGTAGTCTTATAAGCATGAGTGGGATTGATTTTAAAAATACATTTTATAGAATACTTTTTAATGCATTTATTTTTATTTATATTAGGATTATGACCTCCCATTTATAAATCTAATTTTAAAATTTTACCATGTAAGAGGTAAATTAAAATTAATGTCCTTCTTTATTATTTAAGAATCATAATTTTTGGTTTAATGAAAAAAATGCATAGCTACACAGGTGATAGCTAAAATCCATACCTGGGAAAAAGAGTTGGGAAACAAATATATAGGGTTTTCCCAAAATGTATACATTTTATCTACATAAATTTAGCAACATAATTATTCCAACACATCTATTAATATATAGATTAATTATATTATTTTTATTAATTATATACATTAATGTTCCAATTACATTTGGAATTTTCCTATTTGTGATTTTTTGACTAGATATATCATTTAATCTGAAATTCCTTTTTAAAGTAAGAATTCAAGATTTTTTTACCCTACTTTGTTTAAACAAAGTTAGCAGGATTGGAACTATTGAGAGATATTTATATCTCTGAGGGTCAGTTACTTCACATAATAATAAATGGTTTACTCACAGATCATTAAGATGTTTGTATTAAATCATGTGAGTGAAATGGCTAACACACATGGTTATTCTTAATAAAGTTATCCTGCTTACCTAAATCAACATTTTCATGGACACATACTATTAATTAAAGCTACGCACTTTAATATTTTTAAGGAAGCCATTTTACTGCATTTAAAATATGGTTACTACCTAAACTGTTTTCTTAATCTTCCCTAAATATCTCTGCAATATGACTTCACGTGGTTGACGTGTAAAAAATGGCAAGCCGTTCTAGTTGAATAAATTGCCTATAAATGTCCATCTCCTACCACGGATGTTCAATCATGCAAGAAAAACATCTCATACCAATCAAATTGCAGATGTCCCCGTAATGAAAAGCAAAACCGCGTGGTGAGTGTTGAATACCTCTTTAATTTGACAGCAGCTACCTGACGAGAGATGAAACAGAAATCGCTGCTGCGTTGAAATTGACATTGAAGCAGCCTACCCTCTGGCCACCCCCCCCCCCATTGGCAATAGCTCCATCGTGTCACTGTAAATCACTGGGCTGGGATCAACTGTCAAGACCCCAAGGGACCCTGTTGTCTATAATATCACACAGAAGTAATGAGAGGAAGAGAATTCCCGCTAGGACATGAGTCATTGTTAAGCATTCAGCTAACAAAGCTTGAACGGAATCCGGCAAGAAGTAAGACTCTGGAAATGACACAGACACTGTACATCAGCAAAATGCCTTGGCAGAAAGTGGCTGGACCAGGAGAAGCGCAATCGCTGTCTTATTTATTTGCCACTCTTGGGAATGCTAATAGGAAAGTGACTAATACGGTGTAATAGTTCCCAGAACCAATTAATTAATCATAGCCTGCCATTAATAGACATGTTCCTTGGGGAGAGGGGAGGGAGGGGATATTTCATGCTCGGGGAAATTAAACCATTTTCTCCTGATAAAGTTTTCCCCGTCAAAAGTACTTTAAATGTATAGTCTCCCACTGTCAAGGAATTGGGATTTCCAAAATGAAAGGATTTCATTTTCATTTGGTCTAGGGTGACTTCTGGAGGAAAATTAACTTAAGGTTCAGGTGGAGTGGAATGAGAGAAGGGATCTTCATGTCTTTGTCTTGCACTTAGTATTAATTCAAGATAGCCAATGCATTAATCCAATTTTTTTTAAGAAACAAATTTTGATTAAATTCAACTTCCTTTGAACACCTAGCTCAATAGCTGGTTTTCATTTCAAATAAATGGGATAAAGATTCAGTCCCTTAGTAAAAAAGGTTGAAGTTTCGTTAGCTGGTTTATACATTTCCCCCCTTATTACAAAAATGTTAGTCATTTATTTCTTCATTAAGTGAATGAACCAACTTACAGGAATGTCTTAAAATCTTGCAACCACAGTTAATGTTTTTTAAGACTCTGGCTTTGTCCATATTATTTCAAAGTCCAATTTTTTTTATGGTAGCTTTCATTATCCAGAAAAAAAAATGTGTAAAGTAACCCTAGCTAGTTTAGCTCAGTGGATAGAGCGGTGGCCCATGGACTGAAGGGTTCCCGGTTCAATTCCAGTCAAGGGCTGTGTACCTTGGTTGCAGGTTTCCGGGCCCTGGTCGGGGTGTGTACAGGAGGCAATTGATGGATGGGTCTCTCTCACATATCTATGTTTCTCTCTGTCTCTCCCTCTCCCTCCCACTCGCTCTAAAAATCAATGGCAAAAATATTCTTGAGTGAGGATTAACAACAAAAATTGTGTAATGTACTCTGAATTTATTTGTTTTGTTTTCTCCTTCCAGGTACCTGTGTTCATATGGTACAATCAATTTTTCAATATCCCCAGCACCATACATCACCCCCCTAAACAGTGTCCCATATGATCAGTCTCCATCATTCTTGCAATAAACAGCATGTGCTCAACAATGTAGCTAAAAATGCGTTAAATGCAAAGTTCTCTGGCTTCCCTTCTGACCAGTGTGCCATTCCAGTGGGAACATGGTGCTCTGCTCTGGATGTGATAGACAGCTTTATCAAGTCAGCACTCCATAGCCTGGCCCGGGTCCCTTTCCTCCTGAGGTTGTTCTCATATTTCTTTCCCACTAGCATCCCGGAGAATACACCAGCCTTCTCTATCATATTTTAGCATGATTTATCTGCTGAGGTGCTTTTAGCTAGTACATTAACTGGCAGAAGATTCCAGGGACTATTTATAGCCACGCTTACTGGCTAGTACATGTGGTTATGACAAGTGGGATTCCCGGTTGAGGCTCAAGCAGGTTCTGTAGATGCTTTAGGTTTATTTTTTTTATTTTTAAAATATATTTTATTGATTTTTTTTTTAACAGAGAGGAAAGAAGAGGGAGAGAGAGTTAGAAACATTGATGAGAGAGAACCATTAGTCAGCTGCCCCCTGCACACCTTGAAGGAAGTGAAGATCAACTGGCAAGGGTAAATATGTTGAAGTTGCATAAGACCTAGTAGTTTCAATGATTGACCATAACCTTGAATTTGAGTGAAGATAGAAGGATGCTTCTTTTTGCTGTGCTACCAAATCAGGTGGGCTTGTCTTTTATTTGCATGGTTTTGTATCTTAGAAAAAAATTCAATGCACATTGGAGGTCTGGAGCTAGTCGATATTTATAATCATTGTTTCCATCACAGAAATGCTGTTATATATTAACCCAAATATATAAGATGTTTTGCTTCACAAAACACAGTAATTAATTTTTGGGTTATTAAGTCTACCAACATGCCACCCCATCTTTGGAAAAAACAAGGACTTGGGAACTTCTTGAAAGGAGTCTGAATTTTGACATAATTATTTAATACTAGTGATGAGCAATTAAACATCTGAAATTCCTCCGATTAGTAACTATATGGCTATCAACATAGAGAGTTGAGAGGGAGATATTGTTGAATGGTTGACTGATTTGCTGGTCACAATATTCCTTCGGCTTTTTCTCTTTTCTCTCTAAAGACCCTGTTCCAGTGAGTGACCCGTGGAGCTCCCGCTGAGAGCTGGCCTTTCTCTGCTTTCAGATATTCTGCCAAATTCATGCAACCTTAGCTTGAGTTGGTCTATTTCCCAGAAAAGAAAAAAAAAATCAAACTGTACTTTTTCTTATCATCTATGAACTTGAATGATAGCAAAGCAAGAAAAATAACTTCCCAGACCACAAATTGTCATCCAATAGGAAAAAAAAAAAAAAGAAGAAGAAGAAGAAAAAAAAGCCAATTAGTATAAAACTTTATCCTGGGAAAAAAAATGAAAAACCTAATTTAACCAACTTCAAAAGATGTTCCTCAACAGGTTTCTAATTAATCATTGCAAACTTCTCATTAGTGAGTTCCTATATCAGTTCAGGTTCAGGAAGAGGTAGTAGAGCCTATTTAACCACAGGAATGATTATAGTTGAAAGTCCGAGAATGGAATTTTCTGCAAGAATTTTGTTGTTACTCCTGTAATTGCTAACTGGCAAGCTGTCAGTTCATCATACTTACTAAAACAATATTTAACAATGTAATGACTTTTTCTTTTTCAATTCAAGCGCTGGTAAAATATTAATGATGTATTATACTATGCATTAATTCTATCAAATACTTCTTTGGGGGGAAAAAAAGGAAAGCTTATATAACTAATCCCAGATATTGATAAGTTCTTTATTTTCTCAAAATGTAACAGCATTAGGGATTACAAATTTTATCCCATGGCTCAAGGTGCTGTAATAAACTGATCACTAAATGTAGGCCTAGTCTTATACTAAAATAGAATGATTAGAATAAAAATAAGTGACTTCTATAAATTTTTATACAGATGTCTGAATTTAAAAAAAAATAAGGTTGTATAGTCATCAAGTCAATAACATCTGTACTTGCTCAAGTTTCACAGATATTAGGATGAGAAAAGTACTATAGACTATTTCCTTTAATTTGCAAAAGAAACAAATCTAAGGATGGCATTCATTTTAGGAACATTTTTGTTTCAGTACATGCACAACACAAAGCTATATAGTATAATTTAGCAGTTCTCCATCATTTTTTAAATCCTATGTAAAATGATATAACCGACTACTGATACTCAAAGCGGTAGACCTATAAAACATTTGTAAACTAGACATAGTGTCATTTACATCAGAAAGAATTTTAAGAAAACCTTAATGTAAAAATAGAAGTAAAGTGCAATGCACCACATGGATCTCATCATTAAATTAGTATAAGAAAGTTTTGGATTGATTTTTCAACTTTAGGTGCATATTAAAATATATATATATATATTATTGATTTTTTTACAGAGAGTAAGGGAGAGGGGTAGAGAGTTAGAAACATCTATGAGAGAGAAACATAGATCAGCTGCCTCTTGCTCACCCCCTACTGGGGATGTGCCCGCAACCGAGGTACATGCCCTTGACCTGAATCAAACCTGGGACCCTTCAGTCTGCAGGCCAATGCTCTATCCACTAAGCCAAACCAGTTTTGGCTAGGTGCATATTCTTATAGAATATGATTTATTTCTTTTACAGAGTCACTCTTGCCCTAATTCAGGCAGTGCATGATCTCATTAGGGTGGACCATTGATACGTATGGCCATCTTCCCTGGGCACTATGACAAAGCAGGATCTCCTGGTATTCTATAATACTTCTTTTTCTGGGGAGACCTAATTCATTTCTATTACTGCTTTCTCCACCAACTGCTCACTGTGGCCACTTAGAGCTACTGTTCTCCAAAGATAGCATCTAATGGCTTCTCCAAAAGCATCTGAACTGAATAATATCTAGAACCTTTTAACAAACGCACCAAAGGATATTAAATTGAGACCGCACAATCTATTACACTTAAAGATTCTAGTCCCCTGGATATTGAATAATACCGAAACTAAAAATGATACCCTCACATATAATTACTGATTTCTGAAAGACGGCAAATGAATATACATTATACATTGATTTTCATTTAAATGAATTGTAAGCTCGGGTTTGGCAGAAAAAAACCAAAAGGTTAATATTTAATATCAATAAGTGCTTCAAATATAAATAAGGTTTGAAAGACAGACCACCAGAGACATTTGAAATCTGTGTTTCACAAAAGGAAAGTCTCATTACATATACTTAACTACAATGTGTTACCGAGCAACTAATGCACATACGAAGACCCCTCAGAAATATGCTGTCAAATTCTCTTAATTCAAGATTACATACCTGATTAAATTTTCCTGAAGTTTTTTTTTTTTTTTTTTTTTTTTACATTTTCGTTTTAGTTTAAAGATTTTACTTTTTTTCTAACTGGAGGATGGGGATGGGGAGTGAATCTGTTAAGATTTTTGGATAAGTATTCTGTTGTATGACAATATATCTGCATGTTTCACAAGAGCAAGTTAACTAAAGTTCATAAATGAGACCTCCAAAATTTACATCATAGACAGAATTAGTGTGCTTTTCATTCATAGAGGATGTTAAGTAAGGGAAATTCCATAAATGTGATTTGCTCCCAAGCTTTTCCTAGGACTACAGATACTATTCCCATAAATTCAAGTTAAAATGTTATATTCTGTTATCTTTCACATGACTAAGCCTTTTGCAAACTATGCTAAAACACAAATATCAACACATTTAAAATAATAGCCATGTTATTTAGCTAGGTCTGTAGTGTTTTTATGGAATACGTTATTTTTGTTTTGACTTGTTTTACCTAAGAAAAGAAATTATGGGGATATAAATCAGAAGAGGGTTTCAAATGGTAGGTATTGCACTGATTGTGATCCTTTGGGCAAGTTACTTAATCTTTCTGAGCCTGTTTTCACACTAACTTAAGTGGTAACATGTATTAACACTACTGCTCAAACTGAAAAACTCGGTTAAAGATGTTAAACTATTATTTCAAACACAGTAGGTTTGCACACCAATTTCCATATGTGTTACTGGGCAATTAATGCAAATATGAATCATGTTTGACCATTAAATTATATATATATATATATATATATATATATATATATATATATATATAAAATTGATTTTTCACAGAGAATAAGGGAGAGAGAAACATCAACCAGCTGCCTCCTGCACACCCCCCACTGGGGATGTGCCTGCAACCATGGTACATGTCCTTGACTGGAATGGAACCTGGGATCCTTCAGTGTACAGGCCGACTCTCCATCCACTGAGCCAAACTGGTTTCGGCTAAATAATATTTTTAAAGATCATAATTCTCTCTAATCTTCTTATATAGCCAACACGATTATGGAAGGAGGCCCGCTTTTCCAGGCTTATGGGCAGGGGACTCGAGCAGTGAAGCTATTGCTTCATCTCACCCACTGCAGTCTCTCTTCCTGGAATATCTGACCCGAGAAAGATTATAGAAAATTAAAAAAGCAGCCACTTCAGGGAAGCTGATCTGGCATGTTAGACTCTTAAAACATAGCCATTCACTTTATGCCACAATATATTTGTTTTCCTCCTTTTAAAAAAAAATGTCAACAATAGAATCCATGGTGCTCTATTTTATATCGAAGATGAAATACTATCAAAATGGGATTAAAACTGTTTTGCCTGTATTTTTTGTTTTGTTTTATGTCAAGGTGGTTCAGAATGTCATGCTATTGCGAGTAGCAAATGGAGTATAGACTTCTATTTTAATATTCTAAAATAGGAAGAAATGGTTTCATGCCCAGGTCACTCCAGGGACCAAGTACAGTACTGTGATCTCATTTGCTTCTTGAAGAGAATGAGAGTTTATAAGTCTGCATGAATGTAGAAGCAGAGGATAGCGGGATATGACAACATTGTTCTCTGGTGAGAGCTGTAAAAAATAAAAATAAAAGCTCCTAGAAAATATTAAAATGGTTGATTTCAATATCTTGTCTTACTTTAGCAAGTACTTTATATGGAAAGAAACAGATGTTACAAAATTTAAAGTGATTTGCAACTTTTAACCCAATATGCACTTTGCAAAGAGGGATCCTTTTTTTTATTGTGATTTTTTTGGGTTATGTTTTCTACCTTTTAGTTGATTTCAGATTATTAATATTGTGTCATGTTCATTTTAGAGATGTGTGATCCTTCAAAACACCCTGTAAATAGCGTAAGCCACTTACTCCTTCCTTTTCCTTTGATAAAACACCAACAAAACCAGAGAAATCCTTCAAGTCTTCCTATAATATGTAGAAACTATATAAATGAATAAACAAAATAAATAAATTTACAAACCCAAACAAAACACCAGCATCTTTTAGTGAAAGAAAAAGGCAATGAAAACTGTTGGATGCAGGATGTAAACAAAAAAAAATGTTTAAGACCAACTATGTATTTGGTATGTCACAAGGCATTCTGTTATTTAACCAATAAAATATTCAGACGAATACCTATTTTACTTGATTTAAATATCAATGAGTGAATAATATCAGGTGAATCCCAAGTGTCTCAGACATCAAGGAGGGGAATATATTTATAGCTACATCACAACAAACTTCTATTTGAAAGTTAAGCAAACTTCTATTTGAAAGTTAAGTAATATTGCGAATAACACTCTATCTAAATGGAACTGGTTCTACATACTGAGTTTCATTTTTCCAAGTTAAACAGACAATATTTTTTTACTTAAAGGCAATTGCAAAAAAAAAAAAAAATTAAACTGGGCTGCATTGGAAATTGTTAAATGAAATGTATGTATTTTTTCCAGCAAACTCTGGTAGTCAATGGGTAAAGTGAATAAACTAATATTTGTCATAGAAGGCTTATGCTTTCCTGACTCCGTGGAGTCATTATTTTTCCAAACATGGCTGCTCTTGATTTATTTTAAGAGAGAAGATGCATGTAGGCCTGCTCTCAATGTAATGCCTAACATTTGGTTGCACCTTTCATAACTGTCAGCTCCAATAGTTTTTTCCTAAGAGAAGCAAAGGATGGTAGCAGTTCAATAACCTACAAAGGTGCTGGACCCTGGAATCTAGAGCATTTTTAAAAATAGGCTTTTATTGATTTCAGAGAGAAAAGAAAGAGTTAGAGAGAGAGAGAGAGAGAGAGAGAGAGAGAGAGAGAGAGAGAGACATCAATGATGTGAGAGTATCATTGATCAGCTGTCTTTTGCATTCCCCACAATGGCAATAGAGCTGGCAAGCTGGGCATGTGCCCTGACCTGGAATTGAGCTGTGACCACTTGGTTCATAGGTTGATTCTCAATCATTGAGCCTTGCTAGCTGGGTCTAAACTTAGTAAATATAACACTAAGCATCTTCAAAGGAATGCAAATGTTTCCTAATCTGGGCTATTGTTTAATTCCCATAGGTGGATCAGGGGCCTTTGTTTCATAAAATTCATTAGCTGATGGGTCAGAAACTTAGTATTTTGCCTGAAACCAATCTCAGCATGTAATAATTACAAGAGTTCCAGTCAAAAAGGTTGATGGGACTTGGTGAACTCAACAATAGCTGAGCCACATATATAATTTACCTGTTGGAAACAACTAAATGGCACTTCCTCTAAACCTGAATAGGATTGTTAACTGCCAGACAGCTCAGGGCATTTTAATGCCTCCTGATGGCCAAACACCTGAACTGCAAGCTATTCCCCTGCACTGACAATGATTCTGTACCTTACCCTTTATAGTGTATTATTTCCATCTTGCCTTAGGACAAATTGTGTTAAAAGCAGGGCCTGAGTGGAAGAAGGAGTCTTCATTTCCTGTAGCTGAAGACCCTCTGACCCCCAATGCCTTTCAAAACTATCTTTAATCCTTGGACTCCTTCTTGAATCTATGCATTAGCCCCTTTCTCAGAATGCTGAACCCTTTGTAAGGCTGGGAAAAGAACCCTTTCAACCAAAACTGGTTTGGCTCAGCGGTAGAGTGTTGGTCTGCGGACTGAAAGCTCCCGGGTTCGATTCCAGTCAAGGGCATGTACATTGGTTGAGGGCACATCCCAGGTCGGGGGTGTGCAAGAAGCAGCTGGTCGATGTTTCTCTCTCATTGACGTTTCTAGCTCTCTCTTTCCCTTCCTCTCTGTAAAAAGTCAATAAAATATATTAAAAAAAAAAAAGAACCCCTGCAGAATTTCCATCACAGTAATATGGAATGGAATAATTATGCACAACTTGAATTAAACAAGCAAATAGAATTTTCATAAGCATTCTCGCTTAACAACCACCCCCCCTCCCTTTTATGTACTGGTTACAGCTATGTTACAGAATATGTCACAATTCATCTTCTAGTGAGGTATTCATAAGCATTAATAGAAGAGAAAAATTAGAATGTGTGTTTTATTGACCACCAAGGAATCATGGCGAGGATGTGACACTTTTTTTTTGTTGATCTTGGGATTCTACGATGATTAAAGTGGCCGGGACATTCCTATAAAAGTCCAACGCCCCAGGGAAGTGTTATCTGAGGAAATAAGGCAGTTTGTGACCTAGATATAAGAATCCGACTCCCCAAAGTTTAATATATTTAGAGCGATTAATACTTTTTGGAGAACAGAGAATTAATCCTTGAATATATTATTAAGACTTCATTCCAAGTGAGAAAATACCATTTCCAAGGAGACGGAAGGTATTCCCTACTACCACACACTTGATACAGAGAAAATGAAAACATAAAATAAAATGCTGCTTTTAACTACCCTCATCAAGTGAAAACAGGGCTCACTATTTCAATTACAGCCTTCAAGCGCATATTGACTTCTGCATGATAGCCCGCATAGGATTCAAGTTCATCTCAAGAATTAAATAATAAATAATAATGGGACTGTAGCTATATGAAATGGAGTAATCAGCATCTGAAATCTTCACATAAAACCAGCAAGGTGAAGGCATTAATTCTAGCTCTGCCTTCAGTTTATACGTTGCTCTTGATTAAAAAGACAAAACTACTCTGTGTGTGTGTGTGTGTGTGTGTGTGTGTACCTGCATTTGCCATATGGGGGGAAATAACAAGGAGACCATTTTATTTATTTATTTACTTATATTTATTTATTTTTTTAATGTATTTTATTGATTTTTTACAGAGAGGAAGGGGGAGAGATAGAGAGCTAGAAACGTCGACGAGAGAGAAACATAGACCAGCTGCCTCTTGCACACCCCACACTGGGAATGTGCCCGCAACCAATGTACATGCCCCTGACCGGAATAGAACCCGGGACCCTTCAGTCCGCAGACCGACGCTCTACCACTGAGCCAAACTGGTTTCGGCTAAGGAGACCATTGTAAATGAAGAGTAATAGAGGGGAACCGAATAAAAGCTCAAAAGAGGTTGTCAAATTCTGGCTGGTTATTCTTAAGAGAAAGCTCATGAAAGAATTAATGCAAAAAAAAAAAAAAAAAAAAGAGTTCGATTTTAATTTTCAATGACAATGAAACTAGTTATTTTTACCCATAGTAACAGTTGTCTAGTTCTTTTCCTTCTAATTTTTAAAAAGACTTCTGTTGTTCTTATTTTAAAATATTAGATAATGCATAGTAAAATTCTTTATTTTTAAAATTATTTTTATTGATTTCAGAGAGGAAGGGAGTGGGAGAGAGAGACAGAAACATCAATGATGAGAGAATCATCGATCGGCTGCCCCCAGCATGCCCCACATTGGGGATTGAGCCCACAACCAAAGCACATTCCCAGACTGGGAATCGAACTGTGACCTCCTGGTTCCTAGGTCGATGCTCAACCACTGAGCTATGCTGGTTGGGCACAAAATTATTTTTTAATAGCACAAGTCTCATCATCAATCTTCCCCAGAATTAATACAATGTAGTGAGTGAATTGCCCACATTCATAGCATGGTTTTTGAACTTTTCCTCCCTTCTTCTTGCTGTTTTAAATTTGCATTTGTGCGATTAATGTCAGTGAGAAAAAGTTCATTTGAAGAGTCTTTATGCAAACAACTAGTCCTACCGTCACTGCTGTGATGATTTTAATCTTCCAAAGAAAGCATTTAACTTGTGTTCTTTATTATCAGCTAGCATGACAACTGATATTCATCACTGAAAATTGTGCACAGGAAATGGGACGGCACAGTACTGAACCAGCTCAGACATACTGAAACCGTGGGAGGAAACAGGTGAATAACGGAGCCTGGGTTCCTAGACAATCCCATGGCTTCATTATCAGAATCACACGAGCAGATCGGCCTCCAGAGTTTCTCATACATTAAGTAGCATAAACACACCGCATGGTTCATTTGGCCCCTAATTTTTCACTTGGATAAATTATCTAGATGTTCCAAGTCATGTGCATTAATCCTGGGGAGAAATAGCACAATTTGTTTCAGGGGGGAAAAAGGACTCCGTTTCAGATGGCTATATCCAACTGGCTTATTATTCTACAGAACCTCAAAATATCCCAATGATCAATAGACTTGAAAGCCAGACCAATAGCAAATTAATAGTGTGAAGATGAAAAGAAATGACCCTGGCTGGTTTGGCTCTGTAGATAGAGCCTTGGTCTGTAGACTGAAGGGTCCCAGGTTTAACTCTGCTCAAGGGCATGTACTAAGGTTGCAGACTCCAGCCCTGGCCCATTCAGAGAGTGTGAGGAGGCAACCAATGGATGTGTCTCTCTCACATTGGTATTTCTCTCTCTGTCTCTCCCACTCCCTTCTACTCTCTCTCTGAAAATCAGAGGAAAAATATCCTAGGGTGGGCTTAACAAGAACAAACTAAAACAAAGAAGAATAAAGAAACTCAGGCCAACTAGATCCGAATGATATCACACCATTTGTAGATTAAATAGAGAGCCTTCGTATTTCTCCCCCAATATTCTTCCTGTCACCCTGTCTGTGCTCAGTGTCCCATTTCCCACACCTCCCATCATCCTGTTAATCCACCACAGGCATGTACAGCTGACTTTTGAACAAGTGACTGTTCTGCAAGATTTTGTTGAAAACCCTTATTATAACTGTGCTGGCTACATTGGTTTTTGTTTTTCCTGCTTGTGCTTGCTGGGTTGCTAGAGCATTCTGTAGATACCTCTGATAAATAATTCATGGCTAAAGTTATTTATGCATATATATTTTATATACAAAAACAGAAAAAATATTTTATGTATTCTAATAGATATATTAAATAAATAATCTGGAAATATTTGTAAATATCGAATATTTCGGAGGAAATTAATTGAACCAATATATCTAATAAGTCAAGTGAGAAAAAAAAGCTCATGAAACTATATTATCATAAATACATCTTTTGGTTATCTAGCTATTTGCAAAGGTATTTTTAAATGATATAATTTGTATAGTTGTTGGCACAGGATGTTATTGATGTTATTAGGTGGTATAAATCTCTCTAGATTGATTTACATAGAAAGGTAGAGATATTAATGGATGCATATATATATATATATATATATGCATATATGTTTACAAAAACATATGTTGAATTGAGTGGGAAGATCTTGAGTTATTTCATACTGATTTCTCTCTAATCTGATCTACAACTCTGATGGCCAAGACCTGACTGAGACCACTAACAAACCGTTGTCATAGTGTAGCCCAATTATTAGGAAGTCCTTAAATAAGTGAAATGTCAAATAGAACACGTTACTGATAAACTCATTGTTATATAAGCTGTAATCTTTTCCAATGGCTTTTTTCTTTATTTTTTTTGTGTCTTATGATTAGCAGACGTTCTTAATTTTAATGTATCAAATCAATAAATGTGTTTTAAAAAATAAATATTATATCCTGCATTTACAAACCAAGAAATCATGGAGGTATTCTCTGTATTTTCTTCTAGAACAATCTTAAGGTCTACAATTTATCAGAAATTTACTCTTTCATATGGTGTGAAGTTGGGGTCTGTTTTAATTTTCCCACACACAATATCAAATTGGGATATGTACTTAACGATCATTATTTTCTCATATTTTCAGTGACACTTGAATCATAATTCCAGTGTCCACATAGTTATAGGTCTATTTCTGGAATTATAGGGCTGTCCATTCAACCCAATGTCAGAAATTATTTGATTGAAAGTCCATTTCCTTCCACCTCCACTTCACTTTTTTTTTTTTTTAAGGTAACAAATTCTTCAGATCTTTAGATTCTCAAATGACATTGAGTACTGTTCATCAGACTTTGATATTTAAACGCTGATTGTTACTGTGTGGGAGTTATAAGGGAACATTTTTATATTTACATAGAAAGTTTTTCATACTAGCTGATAATAAAGAACACAAATTACATAAAGGAAGAATATGGAGGGGGAGGATAGCTCTTTGTTTAATCTACAGAATATGTAAATTTATATTTACACACCTTCCCAAACATCTAAAGCAGACACCACTCTACTGGCAATACATTCATCCTCAAACTCTAGATAAATTATTTTTACTGATGACAGTTTGGATCATAGTATGTCAAATATTGTTTGCTTTAACTAAAAATCAATAAATAAGCATATGGTTTGGGGCAATGAAAGATAGACACTCACATACCTAAAATGAGAGAATAACAAAAACATCCTGTCATGTGACATGATCAATACATGGTTGTTACCAGAATCAAAAGCAATTTGCACGCAGATAAAAAGTTATATTTCCAGCATAAGAGTAGAAGTTATCTTCCTAATGGACCCACCGCATTCCAAATTGAGCCTGATTTTCAGTTCAAAAAAGACAAGGTATGAATGCTGAAAACTTCATTAATGTTTTGTCAATTTTTTATGCTTCAAGCAATTTCACTTTAGCTTTTATATGTCTAAAAAACAGAAGTTACTGATTTTATACAGTATTAAGTTAAAATAAAGTTCCAGGTATATTTCTAAAGACCTCTCATTTCTACATTTATGACTGATGTGAGGTTTTATACATTGTGAATGATTTAATCGGAATTCATTGAATTTGTGAGAAACTGTCTTACCATTAATTAAAAATACATACTTTTTCAGAATCATGTTACCTTCAAAAGTTTGTTTAATTTAACTTTGGTTCAGAGTATATGACTATCCATGATTTTTTGACATTAAACAATTATATCTTACTGAAATATTAATATGAATCCTACTTACACTATGATTAATTTCCAGTTATATAAATATTAATTATAAGGAAACTATTTTGATTTGTCTTACCAAGTTAATAACTTTAACCCAATGAAAAATGTGGATGGCAATATATATATATATATATATATATATATATATATATATAAAAGCCAAGCAACTGGAATGACCAGTCACTATGTCACTATGTGGCTAGCCAACCACCCATGTCCCCTCCCCCTCAGCTGAACAGCCCAACCCCAACCATGCAAGAAATTATGCACTAGACCTCTAGTTATATACAAAGTCCTATGTAAGTACCTGGGAGGAAACCTCATTAACTGATCACTTCAGGTGATGATCTTAGAACATGAGGTCCATGGCTTTCATTTTTTTCATCTTCCATTTGCTCTTACTGAGTGAGGGGGCTTCATATTCTAGTTAAACCTCTTCCAAGCAAGGTTCCAGGTGACCCTTGGAGCAGAATTCTTCCTGTCTAGTCAATGCATGTAACATGACCAAAAAAATCGATTGTTGTTGGTGGAGGCCAGGCATGTAATGATCTACGTTATGTACTAAAAAACCATTTGATGAGATTTCATTGGCATCTCATGCATTCTGTATGACTTTAGAAGAAGAGGTGGGAGCATGGGCCTTTTGCTGTGTCTATTTATTGGTAGCTCTAGGAGCAGAGGTAAAAGGGAATAAAGAGATTCCAGAAGACTGGAATGTTGCAAGATTGGAAAAATCAACTGTTATGAGCTACAACAATTCTAAGTTTGAGAGAGAAAAGACTTTTGGCAACTAAATTCCAAGAAAGCATGTCAACTGTTTATACTGCACTAGGGCCTGGTGCACCAAATTCATGCACTTGGGGATGGGGGTCCTCAGCCTAGCCAGTTCCCTCTTGCAATCTGGGAGCCCTTGGGGTATGTCTAACTGATAGCTTAGGCCTACCTAAGCCATCAGTCGGACATCCTTAGTGCTCCCGCCACCGCTGCTGTGCTCCCCAGCTGTGAACCTGGCTTCTGGCTAAGCGGCGCTTCCCCTGTGGGAGTGCACTGACCACCAGAGGGCAGCTCCTGTGTTGAATGTCTGTCCCCTGGTGGTCAGTGCCTGTCATAGCAACTGGTAGTTCAGCAGTTTGGTTGATTTGCATATAGGCCTTTTATTATATAGGATTACATAAATATCAGAATAAGGGTGGCACTAAGCAAACTATTTCTTTTGTCTCAGGGCACAGATTAGATGAGTGGCATGCCTCAACTCAAAATACAATGTCCACAAGGGAGTCCCCTTTAAGTACAAAGAGAAGGGTGTAAGGGTGATCAGGCAAATTATTACTATGGATATGAAAATTATCTCAAGCAAAGAGTGGGATGATTACTAAACATGGCACATACAAGAAGCAATGGAACAAAGCCACAATTGTTATTGATAATATTGTCCTATTTAAAAATTAAAACAAAGAAACAAACAAATAAAAATGACTTGGAGCCTGAAAAACAACAAAAAACAACAGTGATTCTTTAAGACTTGGTATTACCCATGATGCAGTAACAGAGAGCTCTGAATGGCTAAAATTAAAGAGGCTGGCAACACCCATGTTATTGAAGAACTGGCATCAATAAACTCATGCAATATTGGCTGGAATGTACATTGGTGCAGCCTCTTTGGGAAAAAAAGTGCTACACACACACACACACACACACACACACACACACACCTGAATTCTTAAAACAAATATTTCACTTTTTTAATTCACAAAGGCATAAAAGTGGTGCTGAGTCATAGTGAATTTTATGTGAACCTGAGAAGATAAATTCCAATTCATATTTTAAACAGCTCAAATTAAACTGGAGGCACTGCTGTTTTTTTTAAATGAAATAGAGACCAGCACTGTTCTTGCCAGTTTGTCATTCTTTCTATTCCAGTGGTTTGTGCACACCTGTGTGTATGTGTATATACATGTGTGTTTGAACCTTGTGGCCAAGAATTTAATAATATGTTTTCAGGTCTCCTGGAAATTTATAGATAAAGATCAAACCCTGATATTTGTAATAGTTCATTTTAATACTAAGTTTATATAAAGCAATTTTCACAACCTATATATCATAGTATATAGTATAGTTCAGTAGAGTACAGTAGAGTACAGTAGATTAGAATAGAGTATATCTGTGTTTTCTAACTGAAGCATGGTTCTACCTGATATACTTTTAAAAAAATATATATATATATTTTATTGATTTTTTACAGAGAGGAAGGGAGAGAGATAGAGAGTTAGAAACATCAATGAGAGAGAGAGTCATTGATCAGCTGCCTCTTGCACGCCCCCTGCTGGGGATGTGCCCGCAACCAAGGTACATGCCCTTGACTGGAATCGAACCCGGAACCTTTCAGTCCACAGGCCAACGCTCTATCCACTGAGCCAAACCAGTTTCGGCTGATAAACTCTTTTAAGTTGAGTCTTTTAGGTATCCCTCCAGTATTGGGTATTCAGTCAGGACAAATAACAGGCCATTACAAGACTTTGCCATAGTCCAGCCTATTCCATTCATGTGCATGGACAAAATCCAGCCACTAACAGGGAACTCTAGTAGGTTCTTGTCCCTGGTAAAGCTAATACTACATATCTAGATAAACTTTCTGCACAAGAGAGAAAATGCTATAAAATACACCCAAACACACTCAGTTGAAATGGCATTTCTATAATAATAATTCTGCATCCCATTATGCAGCTTCAAAATGAATATTCTCATTATTTAGAAGAAAACCAAATGTTCAATAAAAAGTTGGATGATCAATTTCTAGCTTATAATCAGTAAGTTAGTGAGTTTGCGGAAAGATTTCTACCACTCATAGCAAGTAAAACAAACAAACAAACAAACACAAATAACAACAACAGAGCTCTTTATTTCAAGAGTGTAAATTCATCTTTCAAGTCTCTAAGTTCAAGGTCAAGTCCACTGTTTTGTCAGCCTTGCATTCCCTAGGCAGACTTCAATGATCATCTCTAATCAATGATTATATTCCTTTTCACTTGTGTTTGTTGGCTTTGCCATTGACTGTCAATATCCTCCTAATGAGAGCTCTGGTTTTTCATCTCCCTAGTTCAAAGTACCTAACATAGTGCCGGGGATTCAGAAAGAACTCAAAAACCAATAGTGGATGCACAGGAGGTAAGCTATCTCAGGTTATCAGATTACAAGAGAGCAGTTTTTCTGGTGCAATAAGAGCAGTGGTTACACAACCGCTCAGAGACAGGATGATTTTAGTAAGTTTTATTGTTGATAGACCAGTAGTAACTCTCCAAGATTTCCTTCCAGAAGCTTCTAACCATAGGGGCATTTGATGGCCTTTTGTGTTGGCCATACACTTCTTTGGAAATATCATTTATTCCAGTTAATATTCTGCTCATGTTTCTACACACTCACCTTCTCTTTTTAACAAAGATGGAAAAGAATGTACCTTCTCCCAGGATCAACTTCAGAAGTATTAACTTAGAAATAGTAACACTTACATTTACCTAGAGAGGATTTCTAGGTAAGTATAAGATGATTTTCCCTCCCTTTTGTTTCTTTTCCCTGGTACCTTCCTTTCCCATTAGTATATATCATTCCATTTCATTGGAATACAATCGCATTTTATATATCAAATGTGTTCTATATATTTTGTTTGTAATTTCTCAGTGATTCAAGAACCACAATATTTTTAGCAGTCTTCCCGTCACATTTCACCATGCTATTACTCACCTGGATACACATTCCGTATGATATATATTCTTATTTTCTTCCTGTTAACTTCTGCTTGAGTTAAGGATCATACAGTTCAGTTTGATTTCTGTACCCTTGTTTTCTCTGCCTTTCTCTAAGACTGTTGATGCTGAGAAATTGTCAGATTCCTTTCTATCACGTAACAATATTTTTCTACCCCAGTCTCCTTTTATTTGTTTTTACTTAGTTTTTAAAGATATATATTTTATTGATTTCAGAGAGAAATGGGGGGAGAGAGAGAGAGAGATAGATATCACCAATGAGTGAGAGTAATCAATTAGCTGCCTCCTGCATGCTCCCTTGTCCCCTTACTGGGGATTGAGCCTGCAACCCAGGTATGTGACCTCCTAGCTCATAGGACAACATTCTACCACTGAGCCACACCAGCTGGGCCTCAGTCTCCTTTATTCATCCTCCAGTCATTGGTGGTTGTGTTACTGATTTTGTTTCTCCTGTTTCTTTACCGACTAGTAAACTTAATCTTTTAATATCCTTCGACTAACATACATTTTAAGGCATTTTTCCATTAGAAATCTGTATTATACGGATATATTCCTCTCTCGTAATGCCCCTTTAGACTCATTCTTCTTAATAATAAATAAAGAAAACATTTGCTTGCACAACGTGAAATATGTTTGCTATGTAGCAACGCATAATATTGAATACTAGGGGGGTTTTAGAAGGAAAGAAAGAAAGTAGAGAAACTTAAAAGTAAGACAAGGATGGAATTAAAGAGTAGCAAGTCAATAGGAAATCTATCAGAGATGTTCAAATGAAAAATTTTTTGCAAGTGATAATCATCTTCATGGGATCATTTCTTTGAAATGGAAATGATTTTCTGCACAGCACTGAATGCTTTATTTTTATTGCTTTTGTTTGATAAAAGAGAGGGGGGGAAACTTTCCTTAGAAATCTTTGCAGCAACTTATAAGAAAATAGAAATTGTTTTAACCCTTGAAGAAAGCATTAAGCTCCCTATTATTTTTAAAAAATATATTTTATTGATTTTTTTTTACAGAGAGGAAGGGAGAGGAATAGAGACTTAGAAACATTGATGAGAGAGAAACGCTCCCTACTGGGGATGTGCCCTCAACCGAGATATATGCCCTTGACTTGAATCAAACCTTGACCCTTGAGTTCATAGACTGATGCTTTATCTACTGAGTCAAACCAGTTAGGGCACTCCCCATTATTTAAAGTTATCTCATCAAAATAGTAACATTATTTTTGTCAATTAACTTAAGAATATAATAATTATTAAATTACATAGGAACAGTAACTTCAAAAGAAATTTTATGGAAATTGCATCTTATGTTTATCACCTCAAATCATGTACATTCAGAATTTTTTTCATATTAATGCAATGATGCCTTCAAATTATTTACGTTAGTAAGTCTATACTTTTATACCTTTGATATAAAATCCTCAACTTCTTTATCAAATGAATATTTACTAGAATTTCAATTACTAGAAAGTCACCAAAAAAATAAACATTGACATATATCCATAATTTTTAAATTAAAATCCAAGGTTTTTCTATTATGAAATAAAGCAAACAAGTCCTTACTTAATTTTATTCAAATCCGCTTTGGCTTTTATGCAATTAGGATGAAATTAAATTATATCGTGTTGTGATATGTTCAATCCTGGGGTAGGTGTTTTCTTATTACCTCTTAAAATTCTCTCACTTAACTTTAGGAAGCAATATAATAACACACCCATTGTGAACAGGAAAACAAATTCTGAGAGTTTAAGGAAAGTATCCAAGTTCCTATAACTAAGTAGATGCTCTTCTTTCAAAACCAGGAAGGCTATACTCCAACACCATGTTCTTCCCTCCCTCAGCACATATGACTTGGGTTTGTTCTCATAGTATCATTATGCGTTCAAACCATTCCTAGTTATCTTCCTATGTATTGTTTTGAGCAAATAAGCAATTAACAAAAGCTGTACTAGCATTTTCCAAAGTATGTACCTTCTGATTTGATGTAATGTCTAATTTCCTTAAAACGAACTCCCCTGATGTTAATGCCCTCATATTTTAAAAAATATATATTTTATTGAGTTTCTTACAGAGAGGAAGAGAGAGGGATAGATATTTAGAAACATCAATGAGAGAGAATCATTGATCAGCTGCCTCTTGCTCACCCCCTACTGGGGATGTGCCTGCAACCAAGGTACATGCCTTTGGCCGGAATCGAACCTGGGACCTTTCAGTCTGCAGGCCAACGCTCTATCCACTGAACCACAGCGGTTTCGGCTATCCTCATATTTACTAGGAAATAAAGGTAGTGTTTCACCTAACCTGCCATGCCATTTTCAGGATCAAATTACATTTACATATGTTGACATTGGGGTTGCATGATATACCTCTCTCCTCCCTGGCTCCTGAGCAAATTCAGAACTTAGACCTAAAAGTTGAGCACTAAAACATAGATACCATCTTTTATGAGTGGGTTGAAGGTCAGAGGTTGGAATGGAAGTCAACAAAAGACCTGCTCTTGTATCTGGACCCTAGCACCAACGAGGGAACTGAGGAGAGCTGGGAAAGGACTGAAATGGATGAACACAGAGCCTTTGGCTCACACTCTCTGACACAGAGAAGTAAGGATTGGCTACAGAGAGATGTGTTGTTTGGCTGGCCTCCAGAGGTAGAGCATTAACCCTGACCCAGCATCCAGGCATTTATGGGGCAGAGAAAACGAATGTGACTCTGTACCAAATGAGATGATGCCATAAATCCAAGCCAGGTACTGTGGTAGATCTGGTGAATCCTTTCTCAATATCAATCCCTCTCTTCTTAGAGAATTAAAAAAAAAAATTAAGCATGACTACTATGCTAAATCCTCTGCTTCAGGAATGTGACAATGTGATGAGGTGGGACCAATAGCATAGGGACAGAAGTTGTGACTAATTTGGGGCTTTGTCTTTATATTCCCCCTCCCATCAAGCCATTCCATACATAGACTGAGTGCAGAAGTAAGGCATCTTTGATGTAATATTAGTCAAAGCCTAAGGATGGAGAGGAAGGAATCTGGAAACCACATGCTTTGAATATTGGCCTTGGACCATGAGTCCCACGTTCAGGGTCATATCATTTGTCATGTTAAAAGCAAGGTATTTTGGAGGTTCTTGTTATAGCAGCCCAGTCCATATAATAATATATGTAAGAACAATGAATCTTGCTCCAATATTTCTATCAGGTAAGTCACCTATTTTCCTGTGAGCAGGAGTCATTGATATAACACCTTTCCCAAAGAAAAAGAAGTTCTAGAATTTAGGATAGATTTTGTCTTTAAGTATCAGGAAATTTATCAGCTTGGGATTAAGAGGGCTAATGAATAGCAGCCCTTTCTTTTGCCTGAATTCTGAGACAATGGGTAGAAATAAGCAGACAAGCGCATGGCTAACATAGTTTTATCAGAAGACCTGGTCTTTCTGTTCTTGAACATCAGAATTAGATAGATTGGCCCAGCTACAGGTGTCCATGTACAACAACATGTCTCCTTGGAGGAAATCATGTTTCCTGTGGACAAATATCTCCTGAGACAATTATGATGGAGTGGGCTGCTAGGGTGCCCAATTTTTTGTTCCAATTACACCAATTCTGTAAGTGAGGTCTCCTTCCCCAGAGATGAGTGACCTATAGAATCAAAGGAGACCAGGAATATTATACCATAACTCTCCAAGTAGCTAGAAATATGAGAAGACAAGAATGATCATCCAAGATTCTACAAAGTTTCCAATATTCCAAAGCTCTTTTTCTTTCAGCTGATTATCAGGAATCATTAAGCCTATGATCAGATAGAAATATGGTAGCATACTGGAGAACTTAAGGAGTGTTTTTAAGATTCTTTTGAGATCTTTTCATTCATCTAAACTAACTTCTCAAGGAGTATGGATGGACAAGATAGATTGTGTCTCTATAAGGTGGGATGTCGTGAATGCTTTGTTCATGTCTGAAAAATCCAGTTGCCGTTTCATTTCCCCTCTCACATGATATCTACCTTTGTTTTCAAATATGTTGCCCTGGCGGTTCGGCTGTGAGACTAAAAGTCAGCATGAGAACAATGATTCTAAATAGTAGCTGCCACAGGTTTTGGACTATGTCACCTTGGCTAAGGGAGAATTATGTTTCCCAGAATTCCTTTCCCTCTATGAATCCAAGGCAGAATTGGCCAAAAGAGAAAAATATCGATGAGATTAGAGAGAAGCAGCATGCCTATTCTCTACAGGTTCTGGAGCTAGAGAGACAGATGCAGGTACGGCTAGTGGGCTAGAGCTTCCCTCAATTTGGTTGGAGAAAAATGCAAAGTGCTGTCAAGTTCACACTCATTCTCACTTCCCCCTTCTGCCTTATGTGTAACTCTCCTCTGGGTGACCAATATTATGTTGTGGCATCAGATTTACAGAAAGTAAACAAACAAATTGTTTGATTACTCATCTCTTCCTTCTTCACATAGAACTGAATATTGAAGAAATATACATAAAGGTTCAGAGCTTGCAAAGTTATGAGATTACAATAAAAGTCTTAATGAAGTCATGGCAAATCAAATATTATTTTCTATAGCATTATTCATCTGTATTATTTTTAAAGAAAAGAAAATAATTTTCATAAAGAACAATAAATGTATGCAGAGAGGACATCAGCTCTGACAGTAAAGTATTGGGAAGGCTTCATTGCCATCCTCAAAAGATAAAGAAAAAATACAAACACATTGAAAATCAAAGATTTTTTTTTTGATCCATCAGAGAAGGGAGGTCATAGGTTAAATGGCAGAAAGACAAAGACAAAAAGAAAATCTTGAAAAATGCCAGAGAAAAGGACCTTATTTATCAGAAAACATAAAAAATACCTACATGTACTCTTCCTTTGAAACCAGGCAAACAAGAGCAGACTAAAATCTTTGAGTGTCAAGAAAATATGCCACCAACATAACATTTTCTACTAAGTTAAGTTATTCTTCAGATGTCAAGGAGAAACAAAATGTTCTCAGATAAACAAAAAAGTAAAACAAGATATTTTACTTTTTTATGCTTAATAATAATGGCCTAATACAAAACTGTTTGTTCAAAAAGTAATAGGAACATCATATTGGGTGATCTTGGTATATGAATAAATGACAATGAAGACATAAGGATAGAGGGGGAAATTGGGGATACTCTGTTATGATATCTATAGAATCTAACAAGTGGTATAGAAACCATTAAAAAATCTGAAAGAAATGTAACATGTTAAGAAAGAGGAGGAAATATGCTTAAAAATGCTCAATTAAAACCTGGGGATGTAGAAAAAGAGAGTGAGATAATGTAGTCTCTTTGCGGGAATCAAACAAATATGAACCATAAACTTGTTCATTAAAAAATGTTTGTTAAGATTTAATTTTGAACAAATAATGACTTTAATTCATTCAATAATTTTATTGTTATTATGAGGCAACATTTATTAAAAATTCAGTAGGGGAAGCCTAGCCAGCATGGCTCAGTGGTTGAGCATCAACCTATGAACCAAAAAGTCATGGTTCGATTCCAGGTCAGAATGCCCAGGTTGTGGGATTGATGCCCTGTATAGGGCATGCAGGATGCAGTCAATCTATGATTGCCTATCATCCTTGATGTTTCTATTTCTCTCCCCCTCTCCCCTTCTTTCTGAAATCAATAAAAATATTTTTTAAACTGTAAAAATAATTCAAGAAGTAGAGACTTACTGTTAAATAATTGTCATAGACAATAAATGATTTATTTCTGAAGAACTTTTACTGATTTGGGAAGCTTTTAAAGTCATGATTCTGGATAAAAGTATCCAAACTGACTTGGTTAGACTTTTTAAGAAGGAAAAAGAAAAAAAAATGCTTTAAAATAAAAGCATAGAGGAGAAACAAAGGCAGTAGAAATATAAGAGATTGATCATTCAAAGTGAGTGAGAAACCATTTTGCTCAGATTACATCGAATTATGAAGGGTCTTTGAAACCTTGCTTAACTATGCTAAGAAATTTTAGCTTCTTGGGATAGTAAATTTTGACATATTGATTTTGCAGAGGAGAGCATGTTAACAGCACTTTACAGTCCACGTAAAAATCAATATTTTACAATAATGATGCTTCCACATACTGGAAAGAAGATAAAATGTGAGCTATGGGAGATTTTCAGTTTGGAGACTCAGAGATAATAAGGAATCCTCTTCTCAAGGAAGTGGGGTTACTGAGGAGCAGTCCCCAAAGAGATGAATCTCAATAAATGGACCAAAACGCAGGTTACTTTTCTTTCTAAGACCATTAGTTGGAGGATAGATAGATAGATAGATAGATAAGTGGACTGTTAGTCTGAGGGAGGCAGAGACAAATAAAAACAGAAACACATATTGAGAATGAATTGAAGGCATAAGGACCCCCAAAAAATGATGCTTGACTTAGTAGAATAAGATAGAGAAAGAAAATTGGGGAGTGTTTCAAGAAGTAACCTTTGGCCTACATTTGAGTAGGAAGAATTGGTTAGGATTTTTGCTTCTTACTTTAAAATGATTTCATAACGTGATGAGCAGGATACTCCTTCCAAGCTTTGCCACTGCTCACAATTAAGTGGTTACCATGATTCACAAAATAACAATGTGACACCTAAATAGTATTTAAATGAATATCATTCAATGCTCATAGAAACCAATATATTTTATTGTACTTACTGTTATGGCATTTTGCATTGCTATGATCAATCCTCTTTATTGGGTGTGTAGTAGGCATGCCTATTTAGAAATAGAAAAATTGTGTAAGAATTAAGGTATTTCAAGTGTATTTACTCAGCGTTCTTAAGTCAACATGAATATTGAATACAAATATTGACTAAAAAATTACTGTTATAGAGTTCATGTCAGAATACTATCCTATAGCCAACAAGAAATTTGTATGCTAGATGCTCAATTTTATAATTTTCCAAATAACTCTGGAGTGAATGTATTTATGTTGTATAAAAATAATTCCATGGAATAAAGATTTATCAGCACTTTGAGATTTTACTTGTCTGGTTAATGAATGTTGCATAGTTTTGCAATTTAATATTTCATTGTCTGAAAGATTTGTTTAAATGGCATTGTTTAGTCTACTGAATGGGCCAGATAGCTTAATGATGTTTACATAGTCCCCCAAAATCAATGAGATTCCTAAGACATAATGCAATTAAACAAAAATGCATTAAGGATGTTATTCTTATGTTTATTACTTCTGTAGCTATAAAAACTCTCTTCATTTAAAAGGCTTGCAAATAAAAGTTATTTAGAGTATAACATATTTTTCCAAATAAAGAAACAGTACTAAATATAGGAATTACATCAGACTAATAACATTTATTAAACCAAATATATAATGTCCCAGAAAGTAATGAGACTTGTTGAATGACAGACAGAGCAGGTTGAAAGCAAAGCTCTGACTTTAACAACCATTTTCTAACCATTGTGGCTTTCTATTATGAGATTACAGCTCTAGAGGGAAAGGCAAAAACAGTATATTGTGAGATTTATAAAAAAAAAAAAAGTATATAGGTGAAGGTACAGAGAAATACTGATATTGAGAATAAACAACTTAACAATAGTTAACTAGTTTTGTAGGGCTTAATTATTTCAGTCAAATAGAAGTTAAGCTAATCTAAAACAGGATTTGTAGAAAGTGAAAGGAAAGTAACAACCACTGTCATGTCAGCGGTAGAGAAATGGATGTGAAGGACAATTATGTCAGCACTGAGTCCTTTGTAACTAAGCTTCATGCAAACAGAAAACAAACTGATATTGACTAGTTTTCTTCTACAAATTTAATTACATGTGAACACAAGGGATTCTAGGGTTGCAATGGAAGGTCAATTGAACCTACAAAGATGCTAGTGGACTAATGGAAGGCCGAGGCTAGCTGACTTGATGTTTATATAAAAGTGTGACACAGTTGCTGTAAAAATAAGAGTATATGAGAAATGATAGGCACCAATGGCCGGAATTAGAAATTAGAAACTTAAAATATTGTACACATATGTCGTCCAGCCAGGAGGAAGAACAGACCTCAAGGGCATTACACTGAGTGAGACAAGTCAGACAGGGAAAGACAGTGCATGGATTCACTTACATGAGGGAAACTCATAAAAACAAAGTAAAATGGTGGTTACCAGGGGCAGGGGAATGACATAGGAACAGTGAGAGTGAACATGTTTTGAATGCATACATTGAAGTCACCAGCATTAATACCAGGTGTGTTACCAAAAAATCCTGTGCACCAGCTGCTCGAGTTTTCAAGAAAGATTTGAAATTGCATCATTTTGCCTTATGTCTGAGAGAGGTGACGGGCAAATATTATCAGTTTCAAAAGAGAAAGGATAGATGATCAATACGGTAGTAGTTGACTGAGTACTTGCAATCAATAATGGACAGCAGAGAAAATTCTCCCTCTATTTATAAATCTACACACATGGAGAAAGAGAAATAGCAGGGTTCGCTGAAGAGAGTTTAACCCCAATTTCATAGGGTATAGTGCAGGGAATCCATTTTGGATGTGTGTTGGAGACAATAATTTCTTCAGTAAATAATGAAATCAAAGAGCAATGAGGTAAATAGAAAAAAAAAGCCTAAGTATGCATTGGCTCAAGCAAAGACATTTCAATCACATGAGTAAGTCATAGGACAGACATTGTCTCGGCTCATAAAAGCAAGTGGGAAAATACAAATGAGATACGATCCTTTCAATGTTTCACAAAACATGACACAGCCCCAGTCAGTTGCACACTCCATAAATGGTTGATGAGGAGGTTGAAATTGGAATGTGTTTGCAAGCATGTGAATATGATTCTTCCTTTGGAAACTATTTTTAATATGTTCGTATTGATTTTAGAGAGAGAGGAAGAGAGGATAGAAAGATAGAAACATTGATGAGAGAGAAACATGGATTGGCTGCCTCCTACATTCCCCCTACTGGAGACCAAGCCCACAACCCAGGCATGTGCCCTGACTGGGAATGAAACTGGGGACCTCTTGGTTGATGGGCTGAACTCAACCGCCGAGCCACACCAAATGAGTTGCAAACTTTTTTTTTTTTAATATAACTTAATGACTGTTCATATTTTCATTATCAACTTGATTTACTTTTTATTTAAATTTAGAAGTCAGAGCAAGCCCTCTGCAAGCTCCTTTAGGACCCATCTAACTGGTCTGAACCTTTCCTCACCTTGCAGAATCAGAACAGCATCCCATGTAAGATCTGTTTCACCAGACCTTAAGGTCATGCTGCTGTCTATTGACAATGTGATTTTTTTACATGCCAAGAACTAAGATGAGAAGAGGAAAGGCAGAATGGTAAGATAATTATTTTCCCTTTTTTCCCCCGTACACTGTAGGGTATTTCTTACTCTTTACATTCTAAACGAATGGTATTGATTACAAAATTAGAACCAGCAGGCATAGCTCAGTGGTTGAGCATCACCCTATGAACCAGGAAGTCATGGTTCAAGCCCCAGTCAGGGTGCATGCTGGGGCTGTAGGCTTGATCCCCAGTGTGGGGTATGTAAGAGGCAGCCGATTGATGATCCTCTCTCATCATTGATGTTTCTCTCTCTCTCTCTCTCTCTCTCTCTCTCTCCCTCCCTCCCTCCCTCCCTCCCTCCCTCCCTCCCTCCCTCTCTCTCCCTCTCTCCATTCCAATCTGAAATCAATAAAATATATTTAAAACAAATAGATATAAAATTTCCATGGTCCTTGCTTCAATTTGGATTTCTTCAGAGGATGTTTTGTTGTTGTTCACTTATAAACAACTGAAGTGATTATTTCTCAAAGGGAAGGTATGCATCCAACTAACCTGTGCATTTAAAAAATGCACAGGCATCTCTCCAGTTGTTGTCACCATCCTTCAGTTATCAACTTAGCTGCCCTCAGTGACATGTGTCGTCTGCTTCACTACCACGAGGAGCACAAAGGCCCCACAAAGCCACCCCGGCCAGCACTCCTGTTTATTTTCCCTCTGACTCAGGAAGCAGCAGCCAGGAGTCGTGTCACACAGAGGTCCTAGCATCCATCGGAGACAAAATGTTCTTTCATGCTGTACTTTTCCTGATGGCAAAAACACCGAATTTGAACTGATCTATTTTGGTCTGTTTGGGATATAGATATTCCAGCAAATGCAGGAGCCCTGTGAAGTTCATAATAGAATTTATCCTTCTCATAGTGGGGAATGTCTCTCTCTTTCCTCCCTCATGTTTATTCCTTGGCTGTTCTGCTCAGTGATTGTTAGCCAGCTATTCCACTTCATGTTGAGAGGCACTTACATATATGAGAAAAGGGGGGAGTGAAAACTAGTATTTATTTAAACCTCTAAAGATGACTTATTTTTTTACCAAATTAATTTTTCTCGTAGCATCCTCTGCCTTCCTTATTTCCACCTAAACTGGAAGCAATATAATATGTGATCACATATATAAATAAATAAATACCCTTCCTTATTATTACCAATTTATAGAAATGATGGAATGCTTATTTGAACAGCTTCCACCTATGAAAGGTTTGTCATTGAAAATCCAGCTCAAAAAATACATCTTGTGGAAAGTGTTACATATTTTATATAGTTTAAACTATTATTTCTCTTCCAGTTGACTTCTATAATTTATGTCTTATAATGCTGATTTGCTATTTTTGTTATCACATTTGGATATGATAATACCAAATTATATGTTCCTGAAAGGAATGGGCTCCAGTAGTCTTCATTTTTTTCACTTATGTATGTGTTTTAATTACCAAGCATGGAACCTGGCTTTTAGTATGCATTCATTAAATATTTGTGTCTTTAGTGTTGAGACACATTTTAGTTTTGAATCACATGAGCATTTTGCATGAGCTAGCAGATATTTTGATGACCATAGTACACTTATTAAACACGTTGATATTGTCTAAATTGGCAGGAAGGGTGATTTAGATAGACACATGTATCTGCATATCAAGGCAGTCACAGGGTACCACACCTACTAACATAAAGTTTGTAATCACCTATATCTATATATAAGCCTAAGCAACCACCAGGGGGCAGATGCTCAACACAGGGGTGGAAACTACAGACAGACTGATGAATCCCAGAGAGAAGTGGGGAGGAAGAAGGGGAGAAGGAATGAACCAAAGCTCTTATATGCATACTAGCGGCCTAGTGCATGGATTCGTGCACCAGTGGGGATCAGGCTGACATCCCCTGAGGGGTGCTGGATTGTGAGTAGTTGTAGGCCAGTAGACCAGGCTGAGTTACCTCATGGATGCATGAATCCATGCACTGGATCTCTAGTCTATGTATAACTCTAAAGGCACCTTCTAGGTTGTTTTATTTATTTATCTACTTATCTATCTATTTCTTTATCTTTATTGTTGAGAGTATTACAGATACCTCCCACTTTCCCCCCAATTGCCCTCCTCCACCTCATTCCCACCCCTCCCCAGGCCTTCACCACACTATTGTCTATGTCCCTGGGCTGTGAACGTAAGTCTTTTTGCGTTTCTTAAAGCTAAAAGATGGTTAAAGATCATCTCTAAATAAAATAAAGAGGAATACAGTAAGTTAAAAAAAAAGGGCATAGAAAGAGTCTTTAGAATTTTTTGTTTCCAAGCCTTACAGGATGAAAGTATACCCATAAGACCTGATATCTCTCCTTAAAGTGTATAAATTCATAAAATTAAAGTATACCAGTCAAATCAGAACCTTTGACTATCTCACACTGTCCGTTTCTTTTATAAAATATAGCGATAACAGCAAGGTCTCCCAGGTTTACTTTGGAATATATTCATATATCCACACACATATTTATTAATGTGTCATATTATAAAGTGATGGAAGGTGTCAGATATTAATGGCCCACAAAAAGAAAAAAAGTAATTTAATTTAACTTCAAGGACAAGCATTTCCTGTTTGGGAGTGAAAGGTAGTCTTCTTATCGTTTCCAAGAACAGTTTCTCCTGCCATGACGGAAGCTGGGCTTTGAGAGGTCAGGAGAAGGTCAGCCGTGCCCTTGACATGTTCCTTGAATGTCCTCATTGTGCAAGAAGTACCTGCCCCAAATGTGTGGAGGTTCCCAAGACATGGTGTACATTTTCTTCCTTATTATCCTGGTAACCTAGGGAGTCTTGAATACAACGTGAGCTCCTGATTATTATAACAATATTTGGGTACCATGCCTATTCGATTTAATGGTGCAATTCTAGGCTTTTCTTAAAGGGCTTTCCCTTTATGGCCTATATAGTTTTAAAATGACAGAGACAATTATGCCCCTCTTGCTAATTGTAATGATGTCCAATCATATAGCCATTACTCATAATTATTTGTTTTAAAGTAAATCCTCAGATACTTGGAATAATAACTATTTTTTTTTAATTCTATACAAATCAAATTTAATACCCAGTGGTTTTATATGCTGTGTAGGAACATTATGAATATGTATTTTTCCTAAGACTTACCTGACCATGCATTTGAGATGACATCACATAAAAATTTGATTTACATAGATACTTAAATTGATTTCCTAAACGTAATTAGGAATGATTTTTATGATGATCTTTTAAGAGGTTGTTGCATTTAAGAATATTTCTCATGGTATTACCAGGCAGAGATTTAATGTTCAAGTGCTTGGAAAAAATGTCATCAACAGCTTCCAGACATTAAGCTAAACTATGTACTTTATTATCGCAGCGGTGGGAGGACCATCCCAGTATCAGTGGCTCTGCGTTTTATGTCTTGCATTTTCCCTTTTGCTCAGCATGCCCAAATGATACTCCTCCTACTATGGAGGATTACGGCAGGGAACGTCAAGAAATTAATTTTTAACACTTTAATGGCCAAAGTTGCATGAAAACAATTTTATTAAGTATAATTTCCTTACTAAAGATTGGAATCATTTTTAAAAGAGATCAGAATTGATGATTCCGCAGCCTAATTCTAATTTCTAAAGATATATAAAACTATTCTAGATACAATATGAAAGTTCCGTAATTTACTTGTGATACTAGTGAGCTATCTTAACTAACCAAACTTCAAGATAATTAAAAAACAACAACACATAATAATAGACTTATATCACTTATAAGTATGTATACAAAATTTATCAGTAAATGTAGCAAAAGGGACATTATTTAAAAAAACAACATACAAATAATAACAAAAACTGTCATGGAAAATTTTTAATTGTGGCCTTGAATTAATCATGCTGCCCTCCCTCCTGATTGAAGACAGAATATAACAAAGGTTTCTCATTGGCAGATTATATAGAAGAGATGTATAGGCCACTGACATAAGATGAAATCTGGGGAGCATACAGGCAACTGATTCCTTGTCATGTTCTTAGATTCTAGCCAGCGCACGCGGGCGCATGTTTGGGTGTGTATGTGTGTGTGTGTGTGTGTGTGTGTGTGTATAAGCAATTTCAGAGAATTTGCAGAAAATAAATGAGCTTCAATAAATGTCTCTTTGGAATTCCAACTTTACTTCTTCCATACCCCTTATTAACTTTATTCTCTTGGTATCGATTGGTCAGGATATAAAAGAATTGTATCCTCTGGAGGGTTTAACAAAAAAACAAATTAAATTGGGAGAGCAAAGGCCCAACTTTCAAAGTTCTGAGTTTTGTTTTAAATAGTGCACTAGATTGCAAATGAAAGCATCGGTGTAGTTGAATTTCACTTGATCTTAGCCAAAAGGCCGAGAAGCGATGATGTAGTTGAATTTCAAAAGACTATAGGAGACTGCTGAATTCTTAAAAATAGTGTCTTACATCATTGGTATCATTATTTGGATGGTTTCTTGGGACTCTATTGCTGATCACATTGGGTAAAGGTTTATCAAGTTCTTGATAGTTTCAAAGAACCAGCTATTGGTTTAAGAGCTTGAACTCCAATAAGGATTCAGCACGCCATTACTAAATTTTTAGGTGAATTGGGCAACATTCAAGAACGAGAGAACAGCCACAAATAGCTGAGAGTAAGCTCCTGTCCATAGCCTACAAGGGGTCCCAGAGTTGAAAGGAACATACATTCAGTCAATAAGAGGCATAAGCTCTGAAGAGGACGCTGGAGCTCCAGATGAGAAATCAGTAGACTGACACCCCAATTTCACTTTATGAGATTCTGAGCAGAGAATCCAGACAAAGCAGATTTCTGTCTCCCAGGACTGGTGGTGGAGGGAGTCATAAATGGGTGATGTTTTAAGTCACTAAATTATGGCAATTGGTTATGCAGCAATAGAAAATGAAAAGAAAGACAAGGCAGTCCAGCTGGCATGGCTCAGTGGTTAGGCATTGGACCCATGGACCAAGGAGGTCACAGTTGGATTCCCGGTCAGGGCACATGCCCAGGTTGTGGGCTCGATCCCCAGTAGGGGGTGTGCAGGAGACAGCTAGTCTATGATTCTCTCTCATCATTGACCTATCTATCTCTCTATTTTCCTTACTCTCTGAAATCAATAAAAAAATATATATTTTTAAAAGAAAGACAATGTAAAGCCATTATAACCAAGATAGTGTGATACTGGTATAAGGATAGATATATAGCTCAAGGAAGCAGAGAAGAGAGTCTAGCAATATAAAAAGATGTTTATGTATACAAATCAATAGTCAGATAATTTTCTAAACCAGTGCCCACACAATTCAATCAGTACAGAAAAATCTGTTCAAGAAATGACAGTGGGGACAATTTGATATCTGTATGCCGAATTAATAACTTGACCCATACATAATTCCTTAGTCAAAAACCTATTAGGGGTGACTGAAAGATTTAAACATACAACTAAAATAATAGAGCTTCTCGGAGAAAAGAAAGGGCAATTTCTCTGGGCCTCAGGATGGGCCAAGATTTCTCAGTGAGGATATCGAAAGCTTAACCCAGATGGCTTATCAAATCCTCTCATTATCAAGGGTAGCTCTTCCAATTGACCCACCCTTCACTCAGGTATTCCATGACACGTTCGTCAAACATAGTTTCACAGTTCACAGAATTTTTTTCCCCTCTGAACTCAGCTGTCACACATTATTTTTTTCTTAAAAAGGTCCCCACACAAAACATGTAAACAAAAAATGTCCAACCAGGCCCTGCGAGCTGCCAACAGCGGTAACAACACTGGATAGTCTATATTTCTGCCAAAGTAAAATATGAAAATGTGAGCACCTGTTTCCCGGCATCTTCCAGATGCAGACATTACAGATTATAGCCTTCAGAGCATCAGGCTCCTGTTAAAATGTTCTCTCTATGGAGCTTAATAAAATACATGAATGAAGTAGCATGAAAAATCGCTTTATATTAATGCTTCCAAGAATGTCTGGAAACCACCTATTAGTCTGAGTTGGCAGGCATTTCTCCTACTAGATCATGATTTTTCTTTTCTTTTTTTTTAAAATACTTTAAAACCTATAGGAGTCTAGCTTTAGCTTCCTTATGCTTTAGTTAATAGCTAGCAAAAGTTCAATGAATACATGTCTTTTCAAACACATATCCTGGATGATTTTTTTTTAAACCAGATTCTGATTTTATTAAAGAATATGTAAGGAGGGAGGAAGAGTATATATTAGAATATATTCAAATTAAACCTGCTCCTTCTTGCTCTATGATCTTGGTGTGAGGACCTCATCAGAAAAAGAATGCAAAGTTTTCAGGGATGTTTTGTAGATTAGAAAAACTCCTGTTCAAGCATGTTTTAAATATGTGAGAAGGGCTTATGTGCCTTGAGGCACTTATGGTTTCTTGCTACTGTTAGGAAACTACTTTGAGTTTGAATACATTTATCAATGTTCTTTTTGTATGACATAATCCATTAGATGGAAACAAGAAATACATATAAAAGTAGTGAGATGAAAAATCCTTTGAAGATGAGCAATTTTCAGAAAGCTATTTTTAAGAACGATGTAGGTTTTGCAATTATATTTAATTTCAGCAGAGGGGAGTCAAACTATGCTCCTCCCAAGATTAATATGAAGCACATCCTTGAGCATTTTTAATCATGGAATCCTAAACGACCTTAGAGCAGAAACAAAGTTTAGCTAGACATTTTGCTACACATCAGCATTTTCTTCAAAGTTTGGAAATGCTTAGTATACAAATGCCATTCATGGACAGTCAGAGACTCTTTTGGGTCTAGATAGAACATTCTCAGCCTACTCAATACTTAGCTGAGTTTCATGACAACAGCTCAAAAGGTTGGGAAGTGGTTTGGTTAGAGTGAATAAACATTACATAATTTTTTAGGAATATCTTACAAATGCAAGCAATATGTTTGTGTTAAATACCATCTAGGCCACAATAAAAGGCAACTAACGACTACTATATTTGGGCAAGTTTGCATGGAATACCTTTATGTAAGTCAGATATATGTTCTCTCCAGAATAAAATATTTCACAGGAACACTTTTTTTTTCTTGTTTGAAAAGAGAAAAAGGAACATGGATAAATGACAATCAACTTTAAGTAGGATTTACATTATTGTAGATCTTACGTTTAGAGCATATTATGTCTAAATCATGGTTTAACAAGTCTGCATGATATGTATTAGAAATTTGATTGCACTAAATACTGTTCTTAAATATATTTTTATTGATTTCAGAGAAGAGAGATAGGTCAATGATGAAAGAGAACCACTGATTAGCTGCCTCTTGCACACCCTCTATTGGGATTGAGCCTGCAACCCAGGCATGTACCCTTACCCAGAATTAAACCATGACCTCCCGGTTTATAGGTCGATGCTCAATCTCTAAGCCAAAACCAGCTGGACAGAATCCTGTCTTCTAGAAATATGAAATGTTTTGGATTATAATGTGAGATGGGTAAAAGTCCACTTTGGACAAGCCTGGAATAAGCAGTGTGGCCTTTAATTTTGGGAATTTGAATTAAGGGAAGTATAAATCATAAAAAAATATATATATATACACACATTCATCGCAAGATTTAGTTTCATCGAGGAGAAAGGAATTGAATATCACATTTTGGCAACATTTTCTAAATTGGCATATTATATGAATATTAAATTTGACATTCTCATAAAAGCTTGCATTTTTATTTATAACATGTCACTTCCTGATTGCTTTTTTAATACTTTGTCTCCATAATAATTTCTTTGCCCTGACAGATTTTACAGATGAAGTGTAAAAACCTTTCAAAAGATTGTTGTTGTTTTTCCCCCTTTACTTAGCAAAGTGTTTATAGCTTGACCATGAGGCTGCAAAGTGACCCGCTTCAGAGAAATCTTATCTTCTGGAATATATCAAGAAAATGCCCTAGAATCGTACTCTGCAAACTGCGGCTCGTGAGCCACACGCGACTCTTTGGCCCCTTGAGTGTGGCTCTTCCACAAAACACCACGGCCTGGGCGAGTCTATTTTGAAGAAGTGACATTAGAAGAGGTTTAAGTTTTAAAAAAATGTGGCTCTCAAAAGAAATTTCAATCGTTGTACTGTTGATATTTGGCTCTGTGGACTAATGAGTTTGCCGACCACTACTCTCGACCTTCAAAAAATGCACTGTATTAGGTTGATCGGTAGATGTATAATTGATTCCTAGTGTTCTCATATTGCTTTCTCTAGTACTAAAAAGATTTAAAAAAAAATTAGAAAATTGAAAAATCATCTAATAAAGTACCCCACAATATCTCTCAACATTTCAAGATAGTTCATTCTACCTTTTCTCATTGGTTGATATGAGGTAGCTTAACCTTAACATTGGTTATAGTGAATAGTTTACCTTTTTTCCCCCCAGCAGCTAAACTTATTAGAGAATTTTTATATTGCGCCTCTATTATCTCCTCAGTTAAACTCATTGGTCTTAGTTACAACCTTTAGAGAAGCATCATCATCCCATGTTTGAAAAGAGAAAAGTATTTGAAGACAGCACACATGCTTTCCCATATCTGTGTGCATGCGTGTGTGTATGCTCACATATGTTTTACAAGGTTAAGGACCACTGATAGCTCTTTTTTGTGTGTGAGCTATGACCATATGCTTTTTCTGGAACAGAAACATTCACATGGCTCTTTATAGCACTCTCTCAGTAGCCCATGAATTTAATGTAAATCTGTTCTTTTTATTAATGTTATAATTGGAGGAAAAGAGAATATACAAAAATTCAGGAGGAAAGCAGTCATTTAAAATCACCACATGTCTTAAGTATGAAAAAAATGGGTTAATTGCTATAGTAATACACTTTACTTGATTTCAAGTAGATAACTTCGGTAGCTCAGATACAAATAGCTTTAAATTATGAAAATAGGCATGCAGGAAAACGCTCTATGAATGAAAACAGTCATCATGTAGAAAAATTGTACTTTTTAATATGTAAAAGCTCTAAAGTCATGCAAAGGTGCACTACCATAAAGATTTAAGAATCAAAGATGTGCCGAAACCGGTTTGGCTCAGTGGATAGAGCGTCAGCCTGCAGACTGAGGGTTCCCGGTTCGATTCCGGTCAAGGGCACGTACCTTGGTTGTGGGCACATCCCCGGTGGGGGGTGTGCAAGAGGCAGCTGATGGATGTTTCTCTCTCACAAATGTTTCTAAACTCTCTATCCCTCTCCCTTCCTCTCTGTAAAAATTAATAAGATATATTTTTGAAATTAAAAACAATAAAAAAAAGAATCAAAGATGTGTCTCTTAGGAACATTTACAAAGCCCATTTACAAAACTGTGTTAAATGAACTGAACAAGGAAGGAAATGAACCTAAGAAAGGAGAATTCTATAGATCAGAGTTGCCTCCACCTACCCTTTTAATGAGTGCCCTTCCATTAATTTTCTGTGCGTATGAGATTATCGTATTTTACACAGAAAGGAGGCATCCTGCTGAAAACAAATCAGTTTCACTAAAAGAGTGATGTTGATAGGAAGCCAGGAAGGCTGGTCAACAACCTGAATTGCCTTAACCACTTGCCCTTTAGTGGAGACATTGTTAGCTGAGGCAGCCTGCCCACCCCCCCCCCCCCCCCCCCCCCCCCGCCTTGTTTGTCCCATGTAAGTTTCTGTTTTTTCCTGCCTAAGGGCTAATGTAAATTTCTATTTATGTTGCTAAGATGTTTTTCCCAAAGCCTCCATAAAAGGGATGGCAGGGCCAGAGCAGGGGGTACTTCTCCCACTACAGTTGGACCACCGCCTGGCCTCCCTTATCGCCAAATTGAATTTCTTCAAGTCTCAAGTGTTTTCATTTGTGTGCGGCCCTTCTCCAGAACCTGAACCCTGAACTGGAACTCTTTCCACACGGGCCGTGAAAGAGATTATTATAGCATCCGTAATCTCTAGGAACTCCCCTTCTTCAAGTTCACCAAAAACAAGGAGTCCTAAGAAGTCATCTTCTTTTGTATTTTGCAGATGTGCAAATGTTAAGTCATGATAGTCTTAATAGAGAGGCAATTTCAAACAGGTTTATTTCATGATATGTCCACCCAGAAGTTCTCTCCCGGTGCAATTTCCTCAGCTCTCCTCTCCTGGAGATGCACATCCTCTCTCAGTGGTGGCTCGAATGCGTTTTCATAAAAGGGCACTTAGGCCAGCTTGGGAAATTGCTCTGATAATTGCCAAAATATTTGACCACTTAACATCTCTTGATGAAATTACACTAATCGCATTTCTCACTGCCTCTGCTCTGTCACTCTCCCAATTAGGCCCTGCTCTGGACTTTCGCTGAGACCAAAGTGAAAATGGGACTTCACAGGCAGCAGAGCATCTCTCCTTTCTCCCAGTAAGTACCATGTAAGAGCTTAGTAAGGGATGGGAGAGAAACACGAATTCTCATCTGACAATCATAGGCAGTCTGAAGCTGCCTCTGCTTTTCTCAGCATTCCTAGCCAATTTAGAAACAAGGAGGAACACAAGCATACAGGGGGAAACAAATCTATTCTGTTTTGGAATAGATTTTGGTGTAAATCAGACTCACACACATCCCCAGGGATTTGGGGCAATTTCTCTAACTCCATATATAACCGGCTTCCGTGTCTGAAAGATGGAGTTCAAAGTCTACATTAGAAAAGTGTTTTGAATATGAGAATGAAATTTGTCCCTCAAGGATGACTCAAGTAGGTCAGCTATCTCAACATCCCCACCCATTCTAGGCACATTAACCCCATCTTGGAATAACATACTGACCAGTTTTTTTATTAATACTCTTCCCAAATTATGAGATTATATTTTGTCTTACAAAGTTGAATTTGCCAGTAGGCATCTACTCTCATGAGAAAAACACTAAAATAACTCTAGTGTCTAGCATATAGAAGACTGCCAGTCTTATTTCCTTAGTAGCTGGAAATATATGAAGAAAATAATTCAAATTATGAGAAAAATATATAAGTAAAATCATTTTAAAATTATGAATAAGCAGTGTTATAAGAATCTTAAGATCACCACATAATGCATTTGGCAGCTACAAGTATTTGATAAAGTAAGATACAAGATGTATTGATTTATAGTGAGTGTTAACAATTTAGAGATATTTTTACTTTTAAAATATCCTTAAAATATCCCATAATTCAATATGTGTTTATTATGTTGGGGATTATGGTAATATAATTTCCTGTTCTAAATGAACAATGATGCTTTATACATTTTTAATAAACCATTTGTGATTATTTTATCCTAAAGAATGAGAAAAAGCTAACATAATTATCATTCTGATCAGATAGCTTTTGACAGAGATTATATTATGATTTTCTTCCTTTGGGAAGGAAAAGCAATTTTAATCAGGGGCATGTTTTGTTTTAAAACATACTATAGTAATATGGAGGGTACAGGTGGATGTAGGAGAGCAAAGTGGGAGGGGAATGGAGGACTCTGAAATAGTGTCAACAATAACAAATAAAGTAAAAAAATAAGTTAAGGAAGAAGATTAAAATAACCCACATGTCTTAATTAGATATTACCTTTGTTAATATTTTTAAAATATATTTTATTGATTTTTTACAAAGAGGAAGAGAGAGGGATAGAGAGTTAGAAACATCGATGAGAGAGAATCATCTATCAGCTGCCTCTTACACACCCCCTACTGGGGATGTGCCTGCAACCGAGGTACATGCCCTTGACCAGAATCGAACCGGCTGACGCTCTATCTACTGAGCCAAACCGGTTTTGGCACCTTTATTAATACTTAACATCATACTATTTTAAAATTAAAAGCAGGATCTACCCTGTTTACTCAAAAATAAGACAGTGTCTTATATTAATTTTTTCTCCCAAAGTTGCGTTAGGTCTTATTTTCAGGGGAATGTCTTATCTTTCCATGTGCTAGGTCCTATTTTCAGAGGATGTCTTATTTTCGGGGAAACAAGGTACCTATCTATACATATTTATTTGTTCACTATACAGTAGATCAGAAATAGTTCCCTACAGGCCAATAGGACTTGGCTAAAAGAATGTTTGTTTCCTCACAATTACCCAACTCTGTCTGCTGAAGGACTTGAGCTGGGAACTTAGCTTCTTATGATCAGGACTTTGGGGGGAAATATGAAAGTATTTGATGGAAATCTGCTTCGGCTGCATCAGCATTAGTGAAGCGGGACCCATCATTGGTCAATGTCGCTCTAAAGGGCAGGAGGGAGTTCAGGGAGGATGGTTAAAACCAGTGGGCGCCTCCTGATGTGCAATAGAATCCTTTGGGAGCTCTAACGTGATCACCATGTCATCACCTGGTAACACTGGCCATTTCATTGTTCCGGAAGTGGGAGGGGCAGCCCTATGTTTGGAAGAGCTTACCAAGCAACTCCAGTGGGCAGATCAGGTGGAGAACCACTGTCTTGGAGGAAGCAAGATAGAACTCTCAGAGACTGACTGAGACCACGTACTTTCAGGCGCTGTTTTGGATGACCCCACTGTCACCAGAGCAATAGCCAAGGACATGTGGCCGGATGTGGGACGAATAGATCGCTGTGCCGTTTTTATTTTTTATTATTTTTTAAAAATATATTTTATTGATTTCGTACAGAGAGGAAGGGAGAGAGATAGAGAGTTAGAAACATTGATGGGAGAGAGAGACATCAATCAGCTGCCTCTTGCACACCCCCTACTGGGGATATGCCCACAACCAAGGTACATGCCCTTGACCGGAATCGAACTCTGGACCTTCAGTCCCCAAATTGGCGCTCTATCCATTGAGCCAAACCTGTTTTGGCTCGCGGTGCTATTTTTATTCTCTAGAAATATGTATTTGACTTCCAGTCTTCCTGGGTCATGGGTCAATGCTCAACCATTGAGCCAGGACAACTGAACCATGTTCTCTATTTAGAAACTAGAGGCACAATCACAAAATTCATGCAGGCCTTTGCAGCCCCAGCTTCATCCAGAAGGTCATCCGGAAGGTCATCCAGCTGTCTGGTTTAATTAGCATATTACACCTTTTTTATTATTATAGATTAAAAGACTTATCCATTGTGATATACAACCCTATCTAAAGTGCTCTATTTTTGTTTCATTGCCATTAATAACAAACATAATACTTTTAGTTGCAAATAATTGCCACTGTACATTCACATAGTTATAATATTGTTATATAATTATTAACTAATTTATGTATTAATTTTTGACATGTATAAAATACAAAGTAACTATTTCAAACTGTTTAGTCTATCGATATAATGCAAATGCATAAAACAACTCATGCCCGGTTGCTGATTCAATTCCCAGTAGGGGTTGTGCAGGAGGCAACAGATAAATGATTCTCTCTCATCACTGATGTTTCTATCTCTCCCCCCTCCCTTCCTTTCTGAAATCAATAAAAAATAGATTTTAATATACATTTTATATATAAATATTTACATTTGAAGTTTCTCAGACAAAGCTTGCCACAAAGAAATTGTATTTTCAAACATTCACATAGCACACAGATCGCTAGATTAATTTCCTTTCTTCATTTAGCGAGTTATCAGACTGAAGCTTTTGCAGTAACAATTATAACTCCCCAGAACAGGACGTGTCAGTCCTTCATATATGTTATCATCATCTGTTAATTACCAGCAGGCTAGTTTCATACCTACTGTCATGTCATTATGACAGTAAATTATGTCACAGTCTGTTCCAGCTCTACAAGATTACTGGTTCCTAATTATTGTTTGAGCAACTTAGCAGGAAAGTAATTAAGTAAAGGAAACAAAAATAAGAGTATCAGTAAAGGCTTTGAGGACACTGGGCAATGTGTTGTACAGTGGAAGGATAACGGGGAGATATGAAAAGTCATGGTTTGATCAGAAGAAAGTAAAGACAAAGTAGAGACAATTGGATCTGGAGTATAATTAAACAATAGGATGGGCATTAGAAAGATCTAGGAAATAGAATTACTCAAACTTTTTAGCTAGCTGTTTTGGGGGACTGGTCAGGAAGATGCTTATGTTATTTCAAGTTTCTAATTGGTGAAACTGAATGGATATTAATGTGCCTGTGACATTCAGTAATATTATTCCATTACATATTATTAAGTAGAATGGGTTGAATTGTCATTAACCCATAAATAGCTCATGAATAAAAAAAAAAAAAAAAAAAACCTACATAGGATGGATCATAGACAAAACTATGTTCCCATTTACCTAATTAAGTACAAAACAAAACAAAACAAAACAAAACACAAACAGTTGAAATAGCAGCAGGAAAATATAGCATCTTAGCACAGAAATAGCCATATATAATTCAGTTTAGGCTTATAACATGTGCTTTTATTATAATACTAGAGGCCTGGTACACAAAATTCATGCAAGAGTAGGCCTTCCTTCCCCTGGCTGCCTGCACCCTACTTCCCTCTGGCACCCAGGACCTGGGCTTCCCTTGCAATCCGGCTTCATCCAGAAGTCCGTCTGGTCTAATTAGCATATTTGCTTTTATTATTATGGATAATACATGGTTAATTGACACTGTAGTTAAAGGACTTTTCTAAAGACTTGGCTGTGATATGAAGTTATAAGAGTAGAAAGTGAGGTTGGAGAGAACTAAGCCCTAGGGAATCTTCTCCAAAAACAGAGACTTTTGGTGAAGATTCAGAAAAATTGGGTGAAATAAAAGAATATTGAAAAAGATAATGAAAGAAAACTTTTCAATCACAAAGTTTTACTTGGGTAATAAAAGAAATACATTTGACATTTTCTTGGCTAAAACTTTGATAAGCAGTAGGTGTTTCTGTGGAAACCTATTTACAGCAAAACTCTATATTTGAAAAAAATTGGAACAAGATGTTCTTATTAGATCTCTTCTCCTTTCTTAATATCTCTATAATAAAAAGAGTTATCGGTGATTCATATAAAATAGATTCATTTCATCCTTTAATTATGTTTTAAGCAGTTCACTAATAAATGCACACAAGATAAATGTACACCCATAAGAAATATTACAAAATGCAACAGAAGGAGTTCAAATTTTAATCTATGTTACTTCCCAATATCCTGGTAAAGAGAAACCTGTTTCACACAGATAGTTGGTGTCATATTTTTACTTAACTCTAGTTTAATGCTTATTTATTTTACACAGCTATATCTATATACAATTGAATGTGCAGGCTATTAGGTGAACAATTCAATGTGTCTTGACTGATTTAAACTAGCCTGCAACCAAAGATATATTCAACATAAAGAACATATACCTCAGAAAGTCTTATTGTACTCAAGTTATTTTCTAGCATCCATAGGCCAATTGCTCTAATTTCTATTAGATCTTGCTTACCCATCAACTTGACAATAAGTAGGATGACGAAGCATAAATTCTTTTTTAAAAATAAATCTTTATCGTTCAGATTATTATACATGTTTCTCTTCCCCCCCCATAGCTTCCCTCCATCTGATACCCCATCCCACCCCATGCCCTTATCCCCTGCCATTATCTTCATCCATAATATTTTTGTCCAATCTCTTCCTGCAACCCTTCTCCCTGAGAATTATGCCTTATAAAATAATCAATGTTGTCTGAAGTAGTAGATTGTGTAATATGTAAAAAATATATTTACTCCCTCAATTGTGACAGATACTAGTATTCCTTTTTATTTTGTAATTTCTTAAGTCTCTCTTTTAGTATGCATAGTGTTGGAATTTTCAAATGAGTTTACTGCATCTACTGAGAAGAATAGAAGACTTTCTCTGTCTAAATAAAAAAAGTGACTCTCATGGATTGACTTAATTTTAAATACTGAATGAATTCCGTATTTCTGGTACAAATCATACTTGGTTATGTTGTAGAGTTGACATTTTAACAATGAAGATGTCAGTGGTGCCAATGCCCATGCAGTCAAAAATCTGCATATACTTTTGACTTCCTGAAAATGTAGTTGTCCCTTAGTGCCCATAAAGTTTTAGTTCAATGAATACTCAAATCTATGGAGACTCGAATTCCTTATAGAAAATGGCATAGATCAACTCAAACAGTGGGTCATATGCATCCTTGGACTCCCAATGATAAATAGAAAACCAGCAAAGCACAGGTATTTATTTTTAAGAATCCATGTATAAGTGAACCCTCACAGTTCAAACTTGTGTTTTAAGGGTCAAATGTATTATGCTGAATTCAAGCAAATGTACATGAAGAAGTAATCTCTATTGTACATAAACTATTCAATAAATTAGAAAAGGAAGGACTATTTTCTACTTCATTCCATAATATCAGCATCCTTCAGATACCAAAATTGTGTTGCTTGAATACTAGTTTGGGGTCATTTTGTTGAAGCAAAAAATAGGGAACCATGATAATTAATTCATCCTACTTTTTATTTCTCATTCAGGGATCTCAACCATGTTATGTGCGTGCTAGATCTTATGACCCCAATTTCCCTTAACCAAGTCTGAAATGTGGCATGTATTTAATAACATCTGGGATTTGTATTTTGAGAAATACAACCACATTGTTGCTAGGGGAGGCCACAGATGTGTAGGACTCCGGATACATTTGCATATTTTCCTTGAATATTTTATTACCTTTTGAAGAAAATGTTAGAATTATATAGTCTGGAGAACCTATATTATGTGTCCAACATAAATTCTGTCTTTAGGTGAATTATTTATAACAGAAACAAAGAAACTTAATTGGCAAATCAGAGAAGCTATAAAAAGTAAGTAAATTCATAGAAAGCCAGCAAGTTTATCTCTAATTATCATTTTTGATGGTGAAGTGCTTCCTCTCTACAGCAAAGCTAGTCATTTTCTCTAAACAATTTTCTATTTACCAGGATATTGGGTTTTATTTAGCAAATTTCTTAATCATTGAAATATGTGGATATAGGATGGAGATTTTTTTTTAAAATATAACTTTATTGATTTTTTACAGAGAGGAAGGGAGAGGGATAGAGAGCTAGAAACATCAATGAGAGAGAAACATCAATCAGCTGCCTCCTGCACATCCCCCACTGGGGATGTGCCTGAAACCAAGGTACATGCCCTTGACTAGAATCGAACCTGGGACCTTTCAGTTTGCAGGCCAACACTCTATCCACTGAGCCAAACCAGTTTCGGCAGGATAGAGATTTTCTTTTATTCTCTTTTGATGGAGTACACTTACTACACTTTATTATTATTCTAATAGTATTTAACATGAAGTCTAAGATGAAACTAATCCCCAGTATATGCTCTGAAAAGAAAGGAAAACTCATCTTGATAATCCTGTTCAAGCACACTGCCATATTTGTAGGGACCAATGTCAAGGTCCTGGGTGGTCCCTTCTCACATTATATGGCATAGTCCTATCTCTCCGCTAGGACATCATTCTCCCCATGCCTGGTATTTTTACACATCCAGGCTCTGACCATCTTCAGTGCTAGAGATAGTGTCTTCATGTGGGCGAGTGAACAGATTTATTTATATAACATGTGAGATGTTCCAGGCCAAGTCTCCTTGGTTTATATTCCAGGGGTTTCCTTCCTTATGAGCAAAGTGTGTGCAAGTTTGTCAGAAGTCTCTGCTAAGGTAGCAGGTCTCATAGTTGAGTATTCCTCATGGTGACACCATTGGTGGGCTTAGCGTCCACCTAGGTGCACTCTGTATTATCCTCAGGGCGATTGGGGGACAAGATAATCTAATGTGAACATGAAGTTCATATTCTCTATTGGTTGGGAAGTTAGCTCATTTGGAAAGTAGAACATATAGACAGGCAGATTTTATCCAGACAATATGTCTGAAATTGCCGGTCAATTTGGAATTGAACTCGTAAATCTCAAATACATTTTATATGATTGAAGAGGTCAATATTATTAAACAGCCAGTCACATCAATAATAAAATATCTTGCATATACAGTGTATATCCTAATATCTATATGATTTTTGTTAATTAAAAAAAGAATTATTCACTGAGTTTCTGTTGTGTTTTGGAGTATTTTTCTTTACACAAAAATGATACCTACATTGTAATACTTGGTCTAAAAGTAAAACTTGAATGGGAGAGAATCAATGACATTAACAAGTTACACTACTCATTATTATTATTATGAGATCAATTTCTAGACTGTGACACCTTCTAGGTAACTACACAGCATTACCTGTAGATTGTTTTTTGGGCGGCATGAAACATTAGCTATGTCAACTTAAATCATCATATGGGAAACTTCATTTGGTTTCATAATTCGTTCTATTGAAAGTGTTTAGAACATGCTCTTTCTCTGCAAAGGAAACCAAACTGCAATTAAAATTCCACATTGATGCTCAGTGTCACGGAGGCCAAGCAGCTTTCCTCCCTTTCTGCACGAGCTGCATGATGGGACTTTTCTTCTTCATTCTGAACTGTAAGCCTTGCTTTTATTCCCTCAGTGACGGCTTTACTCCAATTACGGTGGAAGTAAATGGGTTCGGAATTATAATTGCATAATTTTGTGAAAGTAGGACACTGGTAATCCTTCAGCTAAGGGAGGGAGAAATAGGAAACTGACATTTTGAGGAGAAAATCAGGTCTTGTGATGGTAATAGAAGATTTGCAGACCAAATACAAACACAACACACACACAAAAAAAGTAGTATCCGAACTGGTGGTGTTGATTAGGACAGTATATTGCCTTCCACTGTTCAGCTCCCAGTACTGCTCTTAGAGCTGATTCTCACAAGGCAAGTTGCTCTCTGAAGGAGAAAGTGATCACGGGCCAAGGTTCTAAAGATGCAGGTCACCTTTAGAAGCTGGAACGTGTTGGAGAAACACTGAATGACCAACAGGACTCCAGTAAAGAGTGGCCAAACCCTAACAGTGAAGAACTTTTGCATGAGATGCTATCGAGAGAGAAAAGGGATCAACATTCGGAAAGAGATCCATGACGCACATAGGTTTCATATATCTATTATCTGAGTTGACCACTGCAAAGCCAGTGAAGCACAAAGAACGTGTATTTTATTACTACACAATAAGAGGGTGTTCTGTTTCACTTGTGGTCAAGTTCAGAGAGATTCAATGTTTCTCCAGCACTAATAATAACTTCAATAGGTGCATAGCTTAGGACCATGGTCTTTGAGCAGTCTTCCTACAGATAATGGCCCAAATTCTAATTTATAAATGTTTGATGGCTTCAGCTGAAGAAGTAACATCTATTTATTGGTCAATGTATCATAATTTTAATGAAACGATAATTGTTCTTTGTTTCAGAACAACAGTTTGTGAATACCTAACCTTCATTACTATTTCTTTGACTAACACTACAGGGGCAATTCTTCTTAAGTTGGGAGGATATGATTTTGATTTAGGAGTTATTAAGTTTGAGATACACACAAGTGGAGGTGTTAAGGGGGCATTTATATACAGGAGTTTGAATTTTAATGAAGAAATTAACATAAATGTGGTTTTAAGCCCAGAAGATATTATGAATCACTAATAAAGTCTTGCTAGAATAGAAACCCTGGCCCATTTAAAACTCACACATGAGAAGAGACTAAAATGAATCAGCAAAGAGGAACACAGACAGAGAACATCCAACTCAACATCAGAAGAACTAAGAAATAGAGGAGTGCAGATAGAGGAAAATGTTTTCCATAGGAAGAGTGTTAAGGTTGAGTATCATCTATTGAAAACAGCAAACTCAGAGGTAAAAGTTGACAATGAATAACATCTGTTTTGTTGAAAGCAGGGTTTACCTTGATTGAGGGGGGAAATGGTAAAGAGGAATTGAAACAAAGGACATACTCTTATTTTGAGACACCCACAGGAATGAGAAATACTGCTGACAAGAAAAAAAAAATGAGATCTACAGCAGAAAAGAAAGAAGTGGTCTTAACTAACATCCCTCATTGGAAATAGTAAGCAAAAGAACAAAGAATGGAAACACAGGTGCATCTAGCAAGGTAAGCATGGTGGCAGGGGTATCGGGAAATCTCCTCATTGCTTCTTCTCAAATAAATAGAAAAAACTGAATGTTGTGATGAAAAGGAGATGTTTCAAATTTCAAGAGCCAGGAGATGGTCTCTAATAAATTGATTCAACCTTAATGGAGACCATTCTTTCATTTGAACTTCAATGTTTGGAATCTCTTGCTTTGGATGAAAGGAAACCAATGCAATAAGCCTACTTATTAGATTTATTGGGATATCAGTGCTTGAGAATTGAAAATACTGCTGGGACTGGTTTGGCTCAGTGGATAGAGTGTTGGCCTGCGGACTGAAGAGTCCCGGGTTCGATTCCAGTCAAGGGCATGTACCTTGGTTGCGGGTGCATCCCCGGTAGGGGGTGTGGAGAGGCGGCTGATCGATGATTCTCTCTCATCGATATTTCTGGCTCTCTGTCCCTCTCTATTCCTCTCTGTGAAAAATCAATAAAATATATTTTTTTTTAAAAAAGAAAATACTTATAAAACAAGAGCCATCCAAGTAGATGAACTGGTGTAAGTAAGTGTCCTGTACAGCAGAGAGCATATTTGGTTAAAGAACTGAATTTTATTCAGATAATCCAGCATAGCTAGAAGGCATGAACAGCAAGAACATGGTGTGGGGCGAGACAGCAATGGAGTTCTGGAGATGGAACCCTGGAAATCAGGTGAAGGGAAGCAGCCTTGATTGCAAGCACTAAAGACAGGCATTGGAGCATTTCACAGCCAGGAGCTGATCAATTCCCATCAACAGGTTTAGTAAAAACAGGAGATGCCTGTACACTACTGAGAGGTAATTTATCTGTCAATCAGGTGATAGACAGAGCTAATCTGCAAAACACATTGGTGAGAGAGAATAGTCTGAAGAGAGATGAATAAGGTGGGAATGTCAGGAATCAGTGAGGAATTTAAATGCAGAATGAAAGAAAAGAATATCGCTGAAACTGGTTTGGCTCAGTGGATAGAGCATCAGACTGCAGACTGAAGGGTCCTGTGTTCAATTCTGGTCAAGGGCATGTACCTTGGTTGCGGGCACATCCCCAGTGGAGGCAGCTGATCGATGTTTCTCCCTTATTGATGTTTCTAACTCTCTATCTCTCTCTCTTCCTCTCTGTAAAAAATCAAAATATATTTTTTAAAAAAGGAAATATCAAGGGTATATTCCTAAAACATATTAGATGGTGCCCCGTAAGTATTGGAAATGTTATTTCTGTACAATTAGACACATTTCTGGAATGAGAAGCATGATATATTTCACTAGACATTAACAGCATTCTCAATTACCCCTAAAAAGTACATAATTGTTTGTAAATATATAGTTAAAAGATATGTGGCATAAAATTGTCAAAGCTTTGATTTGGTTATTAAATGTGCAGATGGTTAAAGTAGAGGCTGGTCAAAGAAATCCAACTGTAATGAACTCATACTGCTATGGATCTAAACCTACAGGATAATGTCCACTACTAAAAGAAAGGACAATAGATACTTTTGATGAATCAGAACCTTCAGAAATCATTGTTATAACCCCAAAAATCTTTCCTGGCCAGCATGGCTCAGTGGTTGAGAGTTAACCTATGAACCAGGAGGTCTCATTTTGATTCCCAGTCAGGGCACATGTCAGAGTTGCTGGCTCAATCCCCAGTAGAGGATGTGCAGGAGGCAGATGATCAATGATTCTTTCTCATCATGTTTCTACCTTCCTCTCTCTCTCCCTTTCCCTTTCCTTCTCCATCTCCCTTTTCATCTCCCTCTCCCTTTCCATCTCCCTCTCCATCTCCCTCTCTTCCTCTCTCTACAAACCTGCACGTATGCCCTGACCAGGAATCGAACTGTGACCTCCTGATTCAAAGGTCGAAGCTCAACCACTGAACCACACCAGCTGAGCTCTAGTGTTATTTTTGATTGAACATTCTACAATGAATTGGGCAGCTTCACACAAACACACACACACACACACACACACACACACACATACACACTCACACACACAATCTTACCTGGACCAAATGTCAACAGTGCCGAGGTTGAAAGCTCCCAGTATTGAAAGTGCTACACGGTTGTGAAAACATTTAGACTTAATGGACATGTTTTACACTAAGATGTCTACTGTCCATAATTTCCTTTAGCATCAGGACCTCTTGGTGTGATGCATTTCAGGTTGCTCACAGTCACGTGTAATGTACTAGTTCACTTCTGAGACTAAACTACACTGTTAATTGGATTTCTTTGACCAGCTTGTACTTTAATCATCTGCACATCTAATAACTGAATCAAAGGTTTGACAACTTTATGTCGTGGGAAGGTGCTTCTAATTCCAGGTGACAAATTGTAAATGGTTTTATGTGCTATTTTTCTCCCATGTTGATATATTTTCATCTTGGATCATTACTTTCCACAACCACTACACATCTTGACTTTTTCATGCATCCCTAATGAAGACAATTAAAATCCTTGGTATACATTATATGGATGGGATCTCTTTTTAATTGTTCATTGTTTGCTTTCATAGTGATCAGTTATATTCAATGAGCCTTGACATTAAAGAGCAGCTTGACACTACATGTTTTAATTTATAAATTCAGGGGATCCTGACTATTATTAAAGGGTCAATCAAAGAGTTGGAATCTACTGAACCAAATAAACTGATGATCAAAAACAAACCCAGAGTCATAGAAGCAGGAACAGACTGTTGAACCTCAGAGGGATGGCAGGGGACAATGGGTGGGAAGAGATCAATCAATGAACTTATGTGCACATATGCATCACCCATGGACACAGACAATGGGACAATAAGGGCCAGGGGGTGGGGTGCAAGTAGGCTGGAAGAGGTTAATGAGCTTTAAAAGAGGACCTGTGCAATATTTTCAACAACAAAGATTAAAAAAAAAAAAAGAGTTGAAAATCTGGTGATAGTCAACAAAGGGTATTATAAAGAAAATAATATTTCAAATAGCTTCAAAGAAAACTTACCAAATTAAAAGGGTCTTCTTTGGTCTCAGAAAGCATGACAAGGAACTCAATAAAAAAATTATTGCCTTCTATTTTTCTAAAATAAATTATCTGACATCTTTTAAGATTTTATGTTTCCTAAATAACACAAGTTCCTCAAATGCCTCCATGGAGTAATTATTTAAACCTATATTAACTGCCCTAGCCAGTTTGGCTCACTGGATAGAGCATTGGCCTGTAGACTGAAGGATATGGGTTTGATTCTGGTCAAGGGCACATCCCTGGGTGGTGGGCTTGATCCCCAGGAGGGGGTGTGCAGGAGGCAGCCAATCAATGATTCTCTCTCATCATTCATGTTTCTGTCTCTCTCTCTCCCTCTCCTTTCCTCTATGAAATCAATAAAAACATATTTTAAAAAATAAAAAATAAACCTACATCAGTTGAGTATAAGAGAAGAAACAAGTGAGATAATAATGAACAACTGACCCTGACCTTAATATTAACATTACTAAAGAGCAGTGAGGAATATGGCAGCTAAAACAGCATGATAATTGAAGCAGGGGGTCAATTGCTGCCAGGTGGTGACAGATCTGACATTTCAGAAAAACAACTTATCCAGGTATCTACCTAGACTCTCTTGATTTTATATGTTGAACATTAAATACCCAGTGAATTGAAACTGTAAGGTCAAATAAAACATTGACTAGCTGCATTTGGCCGATACATTTTATTTTTCTTTCTTCCTTTTGTCTTAATAACTTTTCAGACTGGTGCTCGATTTGGAAGACAAGTCCAAAATATTAAATTTTACATTTATCTCTCTATATAAGAAATGGATTCAGCTTTGCTGATTCTGGTAGTTAATTTTAGGTCAAGTTGGCTGGACCACAGTGCTCAGATATTTGATCAAATATTATTTTGAGGGCCTTTGGATAAGATTAAAATTAAATTGAGTAAAGCAGACTGCCCTCCATAACGTGGGTGGGCCTCGTCCAATCAGTTGATGGTGTTAAAAGACCAAAGACAAATCTCCTGGGAGCAAGAAGGAATTCTGCCAAGAGATGGCTTTTGGATTGCTAACAATGCTCAGTCCTAAGTGAATGTGGTCAAGATGGGGGGATTTTCTTTTTTGGCCCAGACCCCATACCTGTCGAATGGACACATCATGTTGAGAACATTGGGGCCCTGATTATTCTTGGCCCAGCTCCTGAAGGTCCCACACCAGAAGAAGCAATGAGAAAGGACTTCAGATAGCTCCACCCATACATATAATCTTTTGGGCAGAAAATCATAAGACAATTACACAAAAAAGTGATTATCTACCTCATAAAAAAGCAACATGCTAATTGATCGTACCTTCAAGATGCCCAGCAGCCAATCAGGAGTGGATATGCAAATCAACTCACAAAAAATGGTGGGTTAATTTGCATACATGGGCCATGTCAGGTCAAAGAACCAATTTTCATCCCAAAGTTTTCTAACCCTGAGCAAGTTTTAGTTTCAGTTATTTAGTTTAGGGGTGTGCAAGTTTGTGACTTTCACACATATTGAATGCTTTAAACTCAATTTGTTTTAGAAGAATGATATACACATTCATTTCCACATGACCAACACTGCCAAACTCATTATTCTGTCATTATGATGTATGGATCTTGAATCTTGGTCTTATTGAATGTTTCTTTTTACCTAATCAGAATCTGGTGATAATTAATATGGTATCTAGATGTCTCATCTGCCTAGAGATGAGGGATTGAACCCACATAGCTGATTTCATTCTTCAGAACATGTGGTTAATTTATCATTTTGGCACAAACATTCAAACTTTTTAAGATTGGTTATTGTGATGATTATTGCCATTAATTAGACCTTCATTATTTTTTGTTATATCTTTTAATATGTATCTGATTAGTTTTATTTGACCCACACCTATGCATTAGGAACCATCTAATCACCTATACATAATCACCTATGTATATTTTACTTCCTTACTCATTTTCACAAATATTAAACATAGGCTATCACCTTTACTTTTATTTGGTATGAAATTACCATTTGATATTCTTGTGTTACACCTTTGAATTTTTTGCACATTATTCTGACTTAAGGAACTTACAAAAAATGTTTTTAACTAGATGTAGCTCCTTCTACAATAATGAATTTCAATTGCTTTCTTTCTCATAAACAGAATTTGGGACATGTGTAGATGCTTCAGACACATACTGCTTTTTGCAAGCTAAAATAGTGGACTAATCTATAGCCAGTTTGGCTCAGTGAATAGAGTGTCAGTCTTGGACTAAAAGGGCCCAGGTTCAATTCTGGCCAAGGGCACATAACTTGGTTGCAGGCGACATCCCTGGCCCTGATCCTGGTGCCCGTGGGAAGCAACCAATCAATGTGTCTCTCACACATCTATGATTCTCTCTCTTTCTCTTCCTCCTCCTCCTCCCTTCCAGTCTATTATAACAGTTAAGATGAAATGTTCTAATAAACTTGGTAAATATTTCTAGTGTGCAGACAAAAGAGAAACATAATGGGATATACTCTGAAGCCGAAGGTCATATGACATAGTAATATATACTAGGACATGATATTGAAAGAAGGTGTCCAGACTTGAAATGTCATTGCTGACATGTACACATAAGGAACTGATTGACATTGAAATTGGGACTCAAAAGAACTGTTGGCCCAGAAAGAAACTCACTACAGATTGATTCATTTGCCTCTCAGCATAACCATTATTGCTTGTCTCAATTTGCGTTCTTATAAATGTATTTCTAGTAGCACATCATCTCACTCATCTAGGGGAAATAATGAACAACATAAATTGATGAACAAAAAACAGACCCGGATATAGGGAAGCATCAATCAGACTGTCAAACTTTAGAGGGAAGGTAGGAGAGGGTGGGGGGAAGAGGAAGAGATCAACCAAAGGACTTGTATACATGCATATAAGCCTAACCAGTGGACAGGGACAACAGAGAGGTGGGGGAATGCATGGGGAAGGGTTTGGGATGGGAATGGGAGGGAAATGAGGACAAATATGTGATACCCTAATCAATAAAGAATCTAAACAAAAGAAAGAAGGTGTGGTCTAAGGAAAGGAGACAGCAAAGGAACCATGATGGGACATTTAGGCCAGGAAGTCAGCAGATTAGCAGAACTTTAAAATATATACTTCAGAAAACATAGGTGAAAGTTATTGTATGGTTATGCCATGTACCAATTAAATGCCATCTGAAATGATGCGAAGTGTACCCACGTGTAGACTTTTAGAAATAATAGGTTGATACAATCTGTAGAGTTAGTTATTATGACGAGTTTAATGGAACGTTTTATTTTTTTCATATCAATTTCAATCATTATATTAAATCAGGACTCTTCAATTATATCTATACATATTATTGAATAAAATATAATTATAAATTGCCTACTAGAATTGACTTTAAAGAATCATTCATTTAAGTTTGTTTGGTAACATGCTCTAATTCCTATTATCTTTGTTTGTAGGATAGTTTTTAATATTTCTCCTTTGATACCATTTAGTACTTCACTATTAACATTTTATTTAACCTCTCTCGGAAATAATTGATCACGGATGGCCTTTGTGCAGATGAATATTTAGAACTGAGCCTCTGTGATTGGTGAATATCAGAAAGCAGAAATCCTGTAGGAATTCAGAATGGTTTTCTCACTAGTAGTCTACCCTTCACTGCCAAGAGGGACCAATTTTTACACACAGTTACATCAGATGATGCGACATTTAAACAGCATACAATAATGCACACTGTCAATTCCTAAGTTAAATAGCAGGAGGATTAATGTAAAATTGGGTCAATCTCAAATATTTGTAATTACAATTGTTAGTGCCTTATAAAACAAAACATAATTACAAGTGATCTCATTTTTACGTTGTCATTTAATGTAGGCCAGCCCCAAGTGATTTACGTCTGACCTGGAAAAATGTATACTAGTAAATAAAAATATGTATGTAGTCTGTGCTTTTCAAATTTAATCACATACACATTTTATATTTATTGTGATAAAATTATACACCCATGTTCACTCCCCAGTGGAGATGATCGACATGGATATGTAAAATCTCTTATATTTTTCCTTATCATCACACCTATCATCACTAATGGCTTAAACATCCACAACCCAGGTATGTGCCCTGCAGTCTGTGAGCTGCTGCTCTAACCATTAAGCCACAGAGGCCCGGGCTCCAATTTTGTGTCATTTCTTCTCACTAAACCATTAAACCTGAGTAGATCCCACAAAAGACCAGTAGTCATGGTCAAACACTGATGGCAGGTGTGAGAAGATGAAGATTTATCCAGATGAATGCTCCTTCTCATAGTCCATAGTTCTAAACTTAGAAGCCTGGTTTATTTGCATCCCTTTGGGTACAAATTATTTAAATTTCTTTAGTGTATTAAAGTTTCCTAGCTTGCACCATCCTTTGTAAATGAGCTTCACAAAAGCCATTCATTCAAATGTTAATTAACATTTCCAACTACTTTGGAACTGAGCCTATAGAAATATATTTCTCCAGAATTTGCTTACACATCTATTAAAATGGAAAGGTTTTTAATGAATGAATTAGCAGGTACACTTAGCATGAAGAAAACTAAGAAGCAAGATAGCTACAACACTTCATCAGTTACAATCTACAGAAAAAAAGTAAGAAAACTGGTGTATTATTTAACTTACTCATGAAAATTAGCACAGGCTTATATATTCTAGCACTGAAAATATTTCCTGGGACAACTTAAATTTGAAATCCAACTTAGAGTGGAAGCACTGCTTTTATTTGAAGAACTTATTCTGGAGGCTAGCAGATGAATTATTTCTATAATCTTTATAAAAGAAAAGCTTGAAGAGAAAAATTTAAGTTGACAGGAAATCTTATACTTTACTGTTTCTTTAAATTTCAGTGACTGTTTTATTAAAAATTAGAAATGCAATCCTAGCTCAGAACGTTCCTTACTTACTGAAATTGGGAAAGAGTAGGTACTAATGCTTGAACAATTCATTCAAAATATGAGAACAGTAAGATCCATTTTGAGTGAGTCAGAAACAAATACAGGTCAAGAATTCAGAATTTTTTTTGGCTTAGCCAAGTTTTCTTTCCCTATAAATAGTTTCTAAAACTAAAAGAACAAACAAATAAAAACAACTAAAAACAACCCCCCCAAAAAAAAAGAATAAAGAAAAAAATAGAACAGATATATAGAGTATCCCAAAAATGCATATACATTTTGAATAATTATTAATTCCAAAGGGTTAAATCTCAAAAGAAAGAAACATTAATTGAGGTATCAAAAAGAGTGTGTATGCATTTTTGGGACACCTTGCATTTGTTTTTTTCAAACAATATAAAGTATATTTATAAGAAACTAATATAATGTGAACATGTGAAACCACCCAGTTTACAAAAGCAATACTGTTTGACTCTATATATCATCATTCAAGTTAGAATCTTTGTGTAATCAATGCTAGAATTAAGATCAGTAGCATATTTAGCTTCCTCAAAATCTAATGCTGACATTAATAAACAAGATAGATGCTGCAATAGTATCCATACCACCTGTGAATAATATCACCTGTGAATTTCCTTTTACGATCACGTTTTCCCCCCAGTTGTAACCTTTAAAAAATTGTCTAATTTCAAGCTTATTCAATAGTTACAGATTTTCAAACCTGATACAATTCATTGACAAAATTTTGCACAGGGCCTTTGTGTGTTGACAAGTATTTGTATGTTGAGATGAAGATCTGTGCATAATTGATAAAACAGCAGCTTCTAATTGTATCTTAACATGAATGAACTTACTTTTTTAAATTAATCCTTATCCGAGGATATTTTTTTCCATTGATTTTTAGAGTGAGTGGAAGGAATGGGTAGAGACAGAGAGAAACATCGATGTGAGAGAGACACATTAATCGGTTGCCTCCCACACGTGCTCTGGCCAGGGCCAAATTCTACAACCCAAGGATATGTCCTTGACCAGGATTGAACACTTGACTCTTTAGCCTAGGGGCCAATGCTCTAACCACTAAGCAACCGGCCAAAGTGAGTGAACCTATTTTTCTACGGTGATATGCATCTGTTTCTGTAGTTTATGGAGTGTATTTCCTGCTGAAATAAAGATAGGAATATTCCCAAATTAAAAATTAGTAGAAGGCAGATTTTCCCCCCACTGCTTTTGGATAAGATTCTGACAATAAACAGTGGGAGGGAAATTCATCTCATTCCCAATTATAAATAAAATACAAGCATTCTTTCCATCTAGTATTTAAAAAATAAGGCAGTACATGAATTACAGCAGGGTAGGAACAATTATAAAACCGAGTTTCAATGAAATTGTATGGTTTATTTACTTTTCTTTTTAAAAATTGTGTAGAGTGTTCCAATGGAAACTCAAAGAGATCATTGCAAAAATAAGCTCAACTGCATAGATGGAAAAAACATATCATGCCTTCTAGTTTGCTAAAACTTATTAGATTGAGATATCCAACTAAATTATCAATTTTATTTCAAACAATCAATTAACTGGGGTATTTATTCCACTTTCTATTCAAAATGATGGAAACAATCTTTTCAAGGTAGAATTGTTTTTGAAAAGATGTACAGACCATGTCTTATGCTGATAGAAGAAGAAGAAGAAGAAGAAGAAGAAGAAGAAGAAGAAGAAGAAGAAGAAGAGAAGAAGAGAAGAAAAAGAAGAAGAAGAAGAAGAAAAAGGAGGAGGAGGAGAAGGAGGAGGAGGAGGAGGAGGAGGAGGAGGAGGAGGAGGAGGAGGAGGAGGAGGAGGAGGGGGAGGAGGAGGGGGAGACGACGACGAAGAAGGAGGAGGCGACGAAGAAGAAGGAGCAGCAGCTAGCTCTGGCAGGTGTGGTTCAATTGGTTGAGCATCCAAAGGTTGTTAGTTTGATTTCAATCAGGGCACATGCCCAGGTTGTGGGTTTGGTCCCCAGTTGGGGTGAATATGAGAGGCAACCTATTGATGTTTCTCTCTCACATCCATATTTCTCTCTCTCCCCCCTTCCTCTCTCTCTAAAATAATAAAAAAAAAGTAATTTAATTAATTAATTAAAGCTAAACATAAGCCCTGAACTCATACATGAAATATAACTGTATAAAGTCATTATGTGGGTCCTAGGTTAAACAGTAGTTTAATCTTTGGTCATATTTGATTGTATAGGTCTATATAGATGAGTGTGATATAAGTATATCAAGAATAACTTACTTTAGCCAAAACCGATTTGGCTCAGTGGATAGAGCATCGGTCTGCAGACTGAAGGGTCCCAGGTTCAATTCCAGTTGGGGGTGTGCAGGAGGCAGCTGGTCGATGTTTCTCTCTCATCAATGTTTTTAGCTCTCTATCCCTCTCTCTTCCCCTCTGTAAAAAAAACAACAATAAAATATGTTTTAAAAAAAGAATAACTAGTTTACTTTAAATAAGTATTTATTTATATTATTTCAAGGTGGAAGGAGGGAAGTACATGCTTGGCACACATGTGACATTTACCACTAGACAGTATTCCTGATTGAATTTCTCAGAAAAATTGAGATTATGGATTCAGTACATTAGATTTCAAATTGGGGAAAGTTGGTGAAAAATACTGGCTCTCGATGCAGAAGTCCTAGATTTGCATCCTAACTCGACTCTAAGTTTGACCACAATCACAAGATGTGTTATAGAGAAAATCATGTCTTTGTAAGCAGGAGAACTTCATATAGGACTTTGTATTCCAATGACTCTGGACCTTCTCTTCAGATACTTTAAAACAGGATTGTGTTTTAGAGAGATCCTTCTAGTTATAATGAAGTAAAGGACTGAACAGGACAATAGGTTGCTAAGTATATCTATTAGGAAAGAACTCAATATCTAAAATGGAGATGAGAGAAGCCTAATTCAGGGTGATAAGAACAGAGCAGTGGGTGGGATAGAATAAAATTAGAGATGTAAAATCAGTATTTATGATAGCAGGCATTTGTGTACTGTTTTAAGATGAGGAAATGGACACACAGGGAGCTTACATAACTTTCGCAAGGCCATAGAGCTAAGGACAGAGCTGTGATTTGAACTTAAATAGTTGGCTCAAAAACCTCAGTGTTTCCCAAACTTTTGACATATGTGTATCCCTTCTATAATTTTTGTAACGCTGAGTACCCCTCGTACTCATGAGAACGTAGAATTAGGTGCAGCTATGCACGGTGCAGTGCATATCCCCACCAAACTCCTGTGTAACGTGTAGTGTACCCCCACCAAACTCTTCCGGTATCCCTGGGGGTACATGTACCATGCTTTGGGAAACACTGGTCTACATTATTAACCTTATTTGTTATAACGAATATTAAATGCACATGATTAGTAAAGAAAAGAGAGATAATGAATGACTTCTATATTTCAGTTTTCAATAATTGAGTGTGTGGCCCTAACCAGTTTGGCTCAGGGGATAGAGCGTCGGCCTGCGGACTGAAAGGTCCCAGGTTCGATTCTGGTCAAGGGCATGTACCTAGGTTGAGGGCACATCCCCAGTAGGAGGTGTGCAGGAGGCAGCTGATTGATGTTTCTCATCAATGTTTCTAACTCTCTATCCTTTTCCCTTCCTCTCTGTAAAAAAAAATTATATATATATATTTAATTGAGTGTATTAAGTCAATGCAATATTGACTATGTGTAGAAGGAGAGAACAGTTGGTCACTAAGTAAACAAAATAACTACAGCACACTGAGCTCATTCCAGGCATGATTTTAGGGTCTCAGTTTCATGATACTTCTCTCTAGAACTTAGGATGAAAGAGTAGTTTCCAATTGGGGCACACCCATTCTCATGTCAGGGGGGAAAAATAGAAGTAACTGAGTCACATAATGGCCCTTACAGTATATGCTCAAATTTAATTTGTCAAAGAAAGTGACCTAGTCTAAACTAATACAAGATGAGAAGATTTTTCCTCCCACATTGAGAGGTCACAAGGTAAAATCCTATAAAAATAGGTCTGACAGAGAGAAGGGAAATTTTTAACAAAAACACAGTCAACAATATAGAGGGAAGAGAATTCCTCTATATTGCAGCAGCAAGGGTGAAATGAAAATGTCTCGAGCCCTGAATGAGCTGATATGTTCTTGGTGTAAGGAGAAAATGAGTTTAGTTGATTCACACTGAGTTTGAGACAGCTTTGTAGGAAGCTCATACTTGAAGCAGACAGTTAAGATACACGGTTCTGATAATTAGAAATAATATTTAAGGGTAGGGGATATAGTTTCAAAGAAGGGTCTGGGATGAAAGGGAAGTAAATAAAGCTATTCATGAAGAAAGGTCTGTGGTTTCAAGGGTGGTGGGAGCTGACGATAACGTTCTCAGTTGGGTACTAATTTAAAAATGATATTTCCCCTTAAAAGTGCATCACTCATACTTTGCTTTTTAGTATGACTGGACCATAATTTAAGTTGTGTATATCATTAAGAACTGGAGGCCCTGTGCACGAAATTGTGCATAGGTAGGGTCCCTACGCCTGGCTGGTGATCAGGGCCATTTGGGGCCTTCCAACTGCTGGCCAGGGCCTGCCTCCCCTGGCTGCCAGCTGTGGGCCAGAGCCTTCCTTCATTCCAAACTGCCCCCTGGTGGTCAATGCCTGTCACAGCTAGCAGTTGAATTCCCAGTTTGAAAATCAATAAAATATATTTAAAAAGAAAGAAAATGTCAGCCAGAGAGAATCATGTGTATGTATACATTCGGATAGAAGAAGAAAATGTATGGAAACAGGTAATGACCAAAAAGGAGAAGAAAGCTCACAGAATCCCCTCATGTTCCTGTCTGTTGTCTCACTGCAGCATTAGTTATATTCAAGGGTCAAGAGAAAATGTGGGATTAACAGAATTAAACATATGTGAGGAGTGAGGACACCTTTGAATAGCCACAGTGGGAAGTAATAAAAAGAGCAGCATGATTAATATATACAGCAAGCACTGAAAGAACCATCCTCTGTGCCAAGTAACCCACATTCCTCCTATATTACTTGATGTTTCATTCCCAGACTCTGATTGAGGTCCAAAGATACACCAGTCTTCAGTAACAGGGATGAGTTTCTATCCCAGCACTTCTGACTCCAAATCTCATGTCCTTACTGAAAACCCCGGATGAGGTTAGGAAGCTGTCCCGGCAATGCTTTTAGTAAAGTATGGGAGAGGAGAGGAGTTCCTTGTGGATGGAGGAGCATAAGTGGGTGGTGGCACCATTAGTGCCTGTCAGGTCAGTTCTCAGAAGTGCTCAGCATCCTTCCTGGAACTGAGAGATGAGGAGACAGATGGTCCAGGGTTGATGAGTAGGAGGTGGGTGCTTCAGAATGATGATGCGAGGAGCTTGTTGGGTGGGACTGAAGTGCACTATTCTTTTACCAGTGAAGCTAAAGCAGAGGTAGAGCAGAAATAAAGGCCTAAGAAAGAGGAATGAGAGGGGGACATGTTGTAATTAAGCTTGAACTAAAGGGCGCATGATTCCGAGATTTCCTGAGGGCCACTGGAAATCATCTGTGCAACCAAGTACAACCTAGAAATATACGTTACTAATTACTTGTATGTGTAGAACTTTTGAAAATAAAGGTGTTTTTTTTATATTTAGAAGATATTAATATTTAAGAAAGGATGTGAAAAGGAGAATGAAGCCGTGCATGCATGTGTGAAAGGTGGGCTATTTTTATTCAGAGTTACCACAGATTCTCTCCCACCTGCATTTTCCTAGGCATCTCTGATTCACATGCTTAATAGTATCACACGGGCATCCAATTCGCAGATTAACTGAAGCTAATATTTAAAGAATATGCAATTAAAACACACACTCACACACACACACACACACACACACACACACACTAACCAACTTTCCTTCCCAACGATATTACACAGATTGAACATTCCTGCATAAAACTGTGATTTCTTTCAGCCATAATTGCATTTTCTCCATTTTTCGGCTTTCTGAATTTCCAGTCAACCTTCAAAACCAAATTTATATTTTAAAAATCCCTGAGTATTCCCAAACACTACATTTAATGTGTCTCAAAGGTGTGTTTTCACCTTGGCTATCCACTACCTTGTATAAATCCCTGCCATTTCAAAGACTGGATTTTTATGTGTGTCTGCCAATCTACCAATAAGAGCTAGAACTATTTCTTGTCATCTTAAAAGAAATAAAAATTATTTTTTAGTATTGATTTGTTTTTATTGTGTAGATTAAAAACTATCCTTTTGGTTAAATAGGTTTTTAAAATATATATATTTTTATTGATTTCAGAGAGAAAGGAAGGGGGAGAGAGAGAAACATCAATGATGAGAGAGAATCACTGATCAGCTGCCTCCTGCACACCCACACTGCGGATCAAGCCCACAACCTAGGTGTGTGCCCTGACTGGGAATGGAACTGTGACCTCCAGGTTCAGGGGCCGACACTCAAACACAAACCAAACCTATCAAGGGAGATCTATCCATATAGTTCATGGCACTGTTGACTAGTACTATTATAAATAATGCTACAATAAATATTCCCATGCATATTTCAATATAATATTATGAATATATTTATGGAAAAGAAAACTGGATTCGTTAATGAATCATGAAGAATGTTTTTATGATTCTCACTTTTCTGATGTGGAATCAAGATTTAGGGAAGTTAAATATCTTGCCCAAAGTCGCTCATTGAAAGAGGTAGACGCCCAGTATTCAAAGACATATTTAAAATTCCCATTTTAATCCATTTGTGATCCAGCATGAACCTGATGCTACTTCTTTTGTATTTCCTGTTAGTATCTAAAGTAAGAGACCAAGGATATATCATTAATGGAGTAAATCAATTAAAGAAATCGCCAATTTTGGAATCTCATGAAATATGGAGAAAATTGTCTCCCATAAACACACATACACACACACACACACACACACACACAGAGAGAGAGAGAGAGAGAGAGAGAGAGAGAGAGAGAGAGAGAGAGAGAGAATGGACTTTACATAAACTGAAGAGTGGACTTTAATATTTTCTTAACAATGAAATAAAGATTTGACTTTAAAGGAGCTATAATTCAATGTCCATAAAACTGCTTATTGGTAAAATGTGAGGGTCATCTGCACCTCGGTAGTAATGGTGGCCGCATAAACTTACAGAGATCACACTTAGTGGACAGCACAGCTCATAGCACCACCCATTTTGTTATCACAGAATTCCTATTAGATGAACCCACTGTACTTCCTTTCCTTCCTCTCTTCCTCTTTCCTGTCCTCCCGCCCTCTGTCCCTCTCTCCCTTCTTTTCTTTCATATTTTCCTTGATCAAGAATGTGAAAGTGTGACCTAGCTGGTTTGGCTCAGTGGCTAGAGCGTTGGCCTGTGAACTGAAGGATCCCAGGTTTAATTCCAGTCAAAGGCATGTACCTTGGTTGTGGGCACATCCCAAGTAGGGAGTGTGCAGGAGGCAGCTGATCGGTGTTTCTCTCTCATTGATGGTTCAAATTCTCTGTCCCTCTCCCTTCCTATTTGTAAAAAATTAATTCACTGTTTTTTAATCTTTATATATATATATTTAAATATAAAGAGAATGTGAAAGTGTGAGGCATGAAGAAATTAAGAGCAATGTATTGAAAGCCTCACACATAGCAGAAGTACTTGAACATAGGCTAGTTGTCTTCAGAGTCTGTCATTTCAACCACTTAGCAAAATACCTTATACTCTGGTTTATGTTAAGGACAGATTTCCAAGGTTCAGTTGTTTCTGTAAATACCTTTCAAACCAACATGAAAGTAGAACATTTTCAGTATTTCTCAAGAAAAAAAAATCTTTTTCACATGTGTACCTGCTCCCTCGCTTATTTTATCAAGATACAACCGGAACTGGAACTTTTGAAGTAAATGGACATTGATTAAACCAGTTTTTAATAATTGCATATAGTTTACTTTGACTGGGAACACTCCAGTATAATTGCCGTACAAAAATGCACATTAGGAAATGAGAAATATTCATGAGGTATGAAAATCAATGTAATAAAAAACATAGGAGTGCATGCTATGATTTTATTGTGTTTAATTTAAGCATGGAGCTGAGCATAGCCACCTGCATACCACAAAAAGTTATCACAGTATAATTTGCAAAACATATCAAAATATATTAAAAAACACATTGTCAGAATAAAACCTTGTAAATTTACTGCTCTCATCTTCAAAATCCCATGTTTTATAGAATGTGTAAAATCGTGTACACACGAACAGATGATCATTATATCAAGATTTTACTGTAGAGCAGAAATTAGGCTCCATTCAAGGTTTTATGACAAACAATGTTGCACCTTTACAAGCTCAGGGCATGCTGGGAAAAAACCTGCAGAAAGACAGTGGAGTGCCTATTATATCTGCGATGATTATGATGGTAATGAGGCTGTTATCCTTGAGATCATTACCAGCATCTTAATTCCCTGAAAACATAAGCAGGTTGTGGAGTGTCATCTTGAATCTGAAAGAACGGAATTAGAAGCAGAGAGCACATTTCAAAGGCTGGAAAAGTTAGGGTCAGGAAGACATAGTAGTGCATAGAGGTAGTAGTGATTTCAAAGGCACAATGAAGGTTTATTCAGTGACAATTGATTGTCCTTCATCAACAATGGGGTCCCTTCAGATCCCATTGCATCCTACTTACCCAAAAATCCTTGTGTAGGAGAAAGGCAATAATGTGCTAAAAAGTTGTATGGTCCTACAGCCTGGCTCAGTGGTGTATCAGTCAACTTATGAAAGAGGAGAACATGATTTGATTCCTGGTTGGGCATATGCCAGGGTTGTGGCCTGGATCCTCAGTAAGGGGCATGCAAGAAGCAGCTGATCAATGGTTCTCTCTCATCATGGATGTTTCTATCTCTCTCCCTCTCTCCCTTCCTCTCTGAAATCAATAAAAATGTATCTAACAAAACAGTTCTATGGAAATCAAATCTATATAAAAGAGGCATTATGAAATGTTTTCCTTTCCTGTCTGGGTAAATGAAGATAAATGCTCAAGGGGCATCCTTACTGAACTTTTGCTCAAGAGAGATTTTTTAAAAACTAATTTAGGGCAAAATCAATGTGCGGGTGTTCAATTTTTGGCAAATGAGTTGACTTGGAAAAAATAATACATTGATAGTTTTACATTCTTCTGAATGGAAATGCCTATATTTCTCATTGTTTTTCAGACAGATACTTTTTAAATTTCTGCCTACGATAGTAGTGAAAATTCTTATAAAGGTTGATGAACTTTCTGAATATTTAACTGATCAATTGTCTCTTTATACTCAATACAATTGCATGAGGCAAAGGGATTTAAACATATATAGATCACCACTGTTGAAAGTTTTAGAAAATCACACCAACCTGATTTTACCTAAGCATCAGAAACAATAAAAAGCCCCAAAATGCTGTTTTAAAATCTATTACATTGTGAAACATAATTAGAATTTTCAAATAATTTAATTTTTTTTGCTTCCATTAGCTTTTTGACTACCTTTATTTTCTTCCAGTGGACTGCCTGTTCTGCATATATGCAAACACAGGGCTAATTATTTATTTTTCAAGTGTGCACATAGTGGCAGAGCAAATAGTAACAGGAAATGAGAAAGTTGTCAAATTTGGCATCTCATGGATCTGAGTTTGAAATTTACAATCTGCTGTTTAACAGCTTTTTATGATATTTTGTGTATGAGTTTTAGATTATTCCCCTGTACCTCAGAGATAATGTCTTACCTCTCTGAGTTATCGGGGCATAAAATTATCTGATATATAAAGTAGAAACACAGCTCAGCATTCATTTGTAAAGTATTTATTGATTCTCAACTAAGAGTTAGGCAGTATACTAACTACGCTGCAAAAAGCTCAGGGAACTCACAGACAAGTCCACATAAAATATCAACCTTTCTCTGCTCCTTTTCATACTTTTACTTGCAAGAGAATTTGCTGATATAATTGTTTGGAGTCCAGACTATTACCTAAGCTAAAATCAGTTACTTTTATTTCTTTTCGGGTTGCTGAATCTATAGGCTGATTCTTCTCTCCCTATTCCTAACATATGCTCTCTCTCCCTTTCATCTTTTTACTTCCTTTCACCTTTATTCATTTATTCCAACCCCACCTCCCTTCCTTCCACCCCCTCCCCCACACAAACTTGACTTTGAGGCTTCCTCCACCCTGAGCATCCAGAAATGATATACATTACTTTCACTCCTTGGGTGTGTGGCGGTTAGCAAACACAGTGTCTCTGGTTACCTGGAACTTGCATCCCTTTTGAATTATCTGCCCAGATTGCTTTAGCAGTCATGATCTTTGGGGGCTTGAGTTTTATAAAGAGTTGCCTAGAAGCATCGAACAGACTGTGAAACCTCAGAGGGAAGGCAGGGGAGGGTGGGTGGGTGGCAAAAGGTCAACCAATGAACTTGTAGACATATAAGCATAACCCATGCACACAGACAATAGGATGGTGAAGGCCCAACAAAATAACAAAGGAGCCGAAACAGGTTTGGCTCAGTGGTAGAGCGTTGGTCTGCGGACTGAAAGGTCCCAGGTTCGATTCCGGTCAGGGGCATGTACGTTGGTTGCGGGCACATCCCCGGTAGGGGGTGTGCAAGAGGCAGCTGGTCGATGTTTCTCTCTCATCGACGTTTCTAGCTCTCTATCTCTCTCCCTTCCCCTCTGTGAAAAATCAATAAAATATATTTAAAAAAATAAAAAATAAATAAATAAAAATAACAAAGGAAAAAGCACAAAACTCAATAGAAAGACCCACCACCAAACATCATCAACAAATGTTGCAATCCTTTCAGGAAACACACTGTTGATATTCTGTAAGAACTTTAAAATATTTTCATAAACTTGAAAGCACCATTGACTATTCCATGACTCCAAAAATGAGGAACCTGATTACTAAGATATATGATACCTATTTATACACTGTCATCACGAACGCAACCTTTATATCTTTAAATTAGAAACACAAAATAGTCAGCAATAGATACATATTCAAATCCTGTTAGTATGCAACCATTAAAAGTAATGTTTTGTGAAGTGTTTTAAAAAATAAAAGAAAATGCAAATGAAATGATTTTAAAGTGCCAGGTAGTTATTAATTTATACATGTGACTTGATTAATCTTTTGAAAATGCATGCACACAATCTTTAACTCAATTACCTATGTTAATAAGAGTACTGAAATCACTATGTTAAAAAGTGAATCAATTACATGTTTGTTTATATTGCCACCTGCCCTTGCATTTTTATATGGGTGTGTTTTACATTTCTAATTATACACACTATTTAATGAATTCACAAGGAAATCATTTATTAAGTACTGTCAGCACACTTGGGAGATGAAAAATGTAACACAATTTTGGCCACCGTGGCTATACTAATGTCTTTTGCTCTGTCGCTATATTTTTTTCTTGTTACGTTATTTTATATTAGTTTTTTTTAAGCATGTACTACTACTGTGATAGCCCACATTTATGTCATCTTTCCCCACTATAAATAATGTTCCAGTGAACACCTGTGCACATGTATCTCTATAGGTAATTAAGCATACTTCAAACAGATCGCTTCCCAGAACTGGAATTGCTTATCCAAAGTCAATGAACATATTAAAATATGATCATTACTTCCAAACTGCCCTAGGACATGCTGTTCAATGCATACTTCCATTAATCTTATATAACAGGACCTGTCCCAGTTTACCAATACTACAATTGGACACCATGAACTCACTTCTTCTTTTCGCTATCTGATAGGTAATATCAGCATTGCATTGCTGTTTCAACCTAAATTTTCTGATTGCTATGATTCATACTATTCTGTCATACCCATATGGTGTTTATTCTTTAAATTCTACTTCTAAACTCAATCACTACAAAGATGAAATAGAATACCCAAGAGCAAAGAATTTGTTTTATTTAAAAATTAGAGGTCTGGTACACGAAATTCATACACAGAGGAGGGGAGGGGGTGTCCCTCAGCCCAGCCTGCACCCTCTCCAATCTGGGACATCCCTCTCACAATCGGGGACTGCTCGCTCCCAACCACTCACCAGCCTGATCACCCCTTAACCACTCCCCTGCCCACTTGATCGATGCCTAACTGCTCCACTGCCCAGCCTGATTGCCCCCAACTGCTCTCCATTGCAGGCCTGGTCACCCTAACTGCCCTCCCCTGCTGGCCTGGTCACCCACAACTGCCCTCCCCTGCCAGCCATCTTGTGGTGGCCATCTTTGACCTCATGGGGGCAACCATCTTGTGCTATTGGGTGAGGGTCAATTTGCATATTACCTCTTTATTCTATAGGATGCCTTTTTATCTATTTGAATTGGGGAAGGTCAGGACACCAGAGTGTCTTCTCACAAGATCAGGACAGTGTGGCTAGAATCACACACATCAATTCCTCCCATGACAAAACAAATGCCTTATGGACAACAGTCATTCAGTTTAAATTGACTTCTCCCTGCCCCCCACTACATATGGTCCATTTTTCTTTTTTTAATGTTGTGTCTTCTTCAATTGCACCTAGGAATCATTTTAATATAGATAATTGAATTGCAGCTAATTCTCCACCTGGTGTTCCAGATTGGCTACTTTCTGCTGCTGACTGGAGGCTGATATTTTTCATTTATATTTCTTGATCATTTTACTCACTGTCACATCTCTAACAGTATGTGACATTTACAAAGCATGTCCTGTGAACATAGTTTAAAATCCCCCAAGTATAACTCCTTTTTCAATCACTCACAAGTCTCACAAAACCCCTTATATGATCCATATTTTACATTAAGTTATAATTTACTTGTGAAGTATGATCTTAAAACAACTTTACAAGTATAAAAATGTTTGGAAGGTATCATGGGGTCTATTATGTTTAGTGTATTATTTTAAGAAACAGAATATATTGTTTGCACAGCAAACCTTGATAAATTGAGTTATATTTAATTATTTATGAATCCTGACATTATTCTACCAGAAAAGCAAAAGCTGAAAATGTTATATATAGACTTAGTACCTTGGATTCAACTGTTCTGCATAAATCATCATTTTAATATGCAAATAGTGAATGATAGTTTAAAGTACTTAGACTTAATTTTATCCTATTAGGTAAATAAGGGACCTTACTTTTCAGTGAAAGATTACTTTGAGCCAGAGACAAGGTTAATTTATCATCAGTTAGGATTTTCAATAAATTGGAATTAGATACTCTTCAGAATCTCATTCTCAAAATTGTGCTAACCATATTTCCATGTTAAGGCTTCTATGAGGACTAAATGAGATAATTCATTAAAAAAATACAGTCAACATATGTTTATTATTTCATCACCTGTTTTATTATTCCCATTTCAGGGTTTACAAATCAAGTCTCATAGTTTTCAATTACTTGCTGAATTAACGTATTTTAGAATCACCCAAAATCTATGTTCCTCATCCTAAAAATTACCCTGAAAAATATGTCTTGGATTGTGGACAGGAGGCATCATCTGAACCAATCTGGTTATTCAACAACAGACAAATCTGAGTCACCATGGGTCTTAATGGATTAGCTCAATGGCAGGCCACGAAGGGTTGACCAAGACACAAATACTGATGACAAACTAGTGCTGTATTTTGAGAGGTCATGATTCTTCAGATACAAAAGGGATTATGTGATAGCAGCTCAGTACATAGAGTTCTGCTGAAATACATTATATTTTAAAAATAAAGGGAAATGAATAAAATGAGAACTGTAATCAATTTTGTTTTGCTGAGATTTAATTTAGGGGAAATGTTATATCTCACATCTAAGTGAAAATGTACATCTAAAAGTTCTACTTTAGCCGAAACCGGTTTGGCTCAATGGATAGAGTGTCGGCTTGGGGACTGGAAGGTCCCGGGTTCGATTCCGGTCAAGGGCATGTACCTTGGTTGCGGGCACATCCCCAGTAGGGGGTGTGCAAGAGGCAGCTGATCGATGACTCTCTCTCATCGATGATTCTAACTCTCTATCTCTCTCCCTTCCTCTCTGTACAAAATCAATAAAATATATTTAAAAAAAAAATAAAAAAAATAAAAGTTCTACTTTAAAAATTAAATTAAATATAATCCAGAAATTTATTTTAATAAGAAAATAGCATTGGGTGGGGCATATTCCTTGGTTGTGGATTCGATCCCCAGTATGGGTGTGCAGGAGGCAGCTAATTAATGATTCTCTCTCATCACTGATGTTTCTATCTCTCTCTCCCTCTCACTTCCCCTCTGAATCAATAAAAATATATTTTTAAAAAGAAAATGTCTTTTTTTAAAAAAGGGTTTCTTACAATACATTAGTTAATGAAATCATGTAACTATAATTTAATGTACTGACAATGACAGCTAATGGCTTTGAATAAAAATTATTAAGTTAGTGAATGCCATATGCAAAATGCATGCCCATATATGCATTATATAATTACTGATTAGATTTCTTTTCTAATCTCCTCCTAAATAAGATGCAAAATGTCATCTTCCATTTAAACGTATATAATTAAATTCTTACTACATCTATGGAAAAGTATTTCCTTTGTCAGTCATTTATGCTATAATTTGATAATAATAATGACATATTTTACCCAGACATACTTGAATTTCTGAGTCCTCATATATTCATTATTAGTCCTCTTGAAGTTTGCCTTTTTTAAAAATGTAATAATTATTTAATATAATAATTTCATTAAAATTTTCCTCCTTGTGGTTAATGGATCAATGGTCTTAATTATTCATGCTTTTTCATTTAATATTTTGTTAAAAGCCTTAATTATGTGATCCCTTTGGCTAGCTTTAGTTCATTGGCAATGCATATGATTCATTCTTCCATGGGAAAAAAAAAGATGAGATGACAGCTAATCAATGATACACTTTGTCCTTAAGTTGTTCAACTGTCAAGGATAAAACATGTCAATCAGTGAGAAGAGATGCACCATCATTTGTAATTACCTTGGCCAAAAGTCACAAGAGCCCATCAGCTCCCAAATATTAAAGCAGAGTAAGAATTTACACCAGGCATCTATTTGGTTCATCAGTTTATTTTGTCCATTAGATTCCACATACAGAGTTTAATGTCATCGTCCTACATTTTGCTTTACTTAACATAAATAAATATTGAGTTAATTCTATCTCTCGGTCCTACCCATTGATTTTTATATAAGCATTGCCTTGTCCTTGACTTAGTAGTCGAGAGATGTTTAGTCTTTAATTATATTCATAGATTAAAAAAACATACCCTAATTCATGGAATGATGTGAATGAGAGTGGTCATAAAGCTTTCAGATTAGAAAACAATGCCACTCACTACTTGTACAGCCTCCGGTAAATTAGTTTCCTAGAACTCAGTCTTTGCACTTCTCCATGATGGACAGTAACTCAACATCCAAGGGTTGTTTTGGAGGATAAAAGTGATGTGTACATGAAAACAAGTTCTATTTTGAGGAGGAAATATAAATGTTAGCATGGATGAATACTTTTACAAGATTAAAACTTTAGTATAGTCATTGATATTAAATGAAAGGTGTTGCATAGGTAACTTTAACCCACCTTTTCTGTTAAGGTGGGTTAAAGAAAAGAACCAAAAAACAAAAGAGATAAAACTGTACATTTTATGTTACAAGTTTTACAAAAAACAACATGCACCCCAGGGACATGGAGGTTTCAATAAATAATGAAATAGCAGGCCACTTTTCTTCTGGAAGTTAAACCAAAACCTATATAATAAAAGCCCAGTGACCAAATGGTGGAATGACCAGAACGACCAGTCAACCGCTAGCTATGATACACACTGACCACCAGGGGGCAGACACTCAATGCAGGAGTGTGATTGTCACCTCCTTGCCCTAGTCTCCTCCTCCTCACTTCCTGCTGCCTTTTCCGGGTGCCTGCAGGCCACATAGCACTGCAATCAGGCTCGCAGAGCTGACCCCTGAGGATTTGTGGCTGCAGCAGGACTGAGGCCTACGGGGCCGCCTCTCAGTGTTATTGTTCCTGGACCAGCTCCAACTGGGTCCCCTGAAGAGGCCAGTGCTCAGGCTCCATGGAAGATGCCATACCAGGGAGCAGTTGCTCGAGGGCAGGTCCACAGCCACTTGGCTGACCTGGATGCGCAGGATCCTACAGTGGGCTGGTCCCTGCAGGCCACACCCCCACCAGTGCACGAATCCCGTGCACTGTGCCTCTAATCCTTTATAAATTCCATGAATATAGTCACCTGAATTCAATGCTGCTTTATAAACTTGAAATGGTTTAGATTTTTTTTTTTTAATATTACTCTCGTTTACGTTCTTGTTGTTTCCTTCATAACGTATACATTTGAATGATTTCCTTTCTTAAAACATGTTTTATTGATTAAATTGTTTTCTTAATACTTATAAGCATTTCATTAACCTACCACGGGAATATAAACTTTTCCAAATGGAACTTCTTGAAGTAACTCAACGAGCCATTTGCAACCTTGAAACACATAATTCATCATGTCAAATGCCAGTCCCTCATTCCCCTGTGAGCCTGCCGTCCAAGGTTAAGGATGTGAGGTTTTGAGTATCATTGCCAGAAATTACAGACATAGCCAGGTCCTCTCCAGCTCCCCTTCTGGACAGCCAGCACATCTGGTTCTTGTCACAAGGCAATTTTCAGTCACCCCTGGAGCCTTGAGGATGAAAGCCAGTGACCTGGAGGTTAGGCAGTTTGGCAACTTCTGTACTTGTTCACAAAGATCGCTGAGTAATTTTGAAGTAACTCAAAGTGCTGTAACTTCAGAGAAATTTTCACCCAGGGGGTCAAGGAGGCAACAATTAAAAGTTAATAAAAAGAAATAACATGCCCTAGCTGGTTTGCCTCAGTGAATAGAGCATCGGCCTGCAGACTAAAGGGTCCCAGGTTCGATTCCAGTCAAGGGCATGTACCTTGGTTGTGTGCACAACCCCAGTGGGAGGTGTGCAGGAGGCAGCTGATGGATATTTCTCTCCCATCAATATTTCTAACTCTCTATCCCTCTCCCTCCTCTATGTAAAAACAAATCAATTAAAAAATATTTATTTTAAAAAAAAGAGAAAGAAATAACCATCCAGTTATTGGGGGAGACTGGGAGGATAATTGAGGAGCCAAGAACAGGGCTTTTGCTCCCCACCAAGAAACATTTGTACCAAATATTTGACCTTCATGTCTTTGGTGAGACAATCCCCAAACCAAAACTATTCCACAAAAGGAAAACAAGGAAATTCCACTTAATTAATTAAGGGGAGGAGAGAGAGGCTCAGAGACCAAAGGACAAACTACTAACTGATCCCCTATCTCTCTCCTATTTCAATGGACTCTCCCAGTTGAAAACTGAGGCTTTAAATATTTATATCCTAAATATTTAAACAGGAAAACATTTTGCAGGGTCTTCTTTTTCTTGCACAAAACTTAATTTCGAGGAGGCAAAAGGGAGGGCAATATTCCTGGGCCATATTCAACATATGATGTTCACAGTAAGAAGGACAAGGTGAAATTCGATTGGACTAGTAGGGATGGTTTCATTAAGTCCCCGTGAGCGCTGACACAGGTGAGGCACTATACTATGTCCAGGAAAAAGGAAATCATATGATAACACAAGTGCCATTACCTTTTTTTTATTTTTTTATTTTTTGGTGTGGAATCAACTCACTAAAGCTACTGTCGGCTACCCTGCCCACAACTTAGCTAAACGCATTTCAAGACTGGTGACTCTGGCTCAGCTTTGCATAGTCTTCTTTACTGCCAGTATTGAAGATTCATTCCTATAGAGCCATGGTCGGCAAACTGTGGCTCAAGAGCCACATGCAGCAATTTGGCCTGTTGAGGGTGCTCTTCCACAAAACACCACGGCCCGGGGGGGAGTCTATGTTGAAGAAGTGGCGTTAGAAGAAGTTTAAGTTTTAAAAATTTGGCTCTCCACAGAAATGTCAATAGTTGTTCTGTTGAGATTCGGCTCTGTTGACTGATGTTTGCCAACCACTGCTATAGAGAATTAATCACCCCTTCAGACTAAGTGCCGGAAGCACTTTCCAGTGTGTATGGCACCATTCTCCGCCATCAATTCCATGGGACATACTGAGCACCTAGAGCCTGAGACTGTCCAGGTCTAGGCTTGCTGCCCAGCTGAGGGAAACAGGAAGTGCAATTCCACGAGAAGTAAAACAAGTCCATACGTCTTTACAGACAATGTATTTCTTTGGAGAAAATCATATTTTTAATTGAAAACAAATTAAGTAGTTTCCTTCAGGTTTTTACGTGCTTTCTCTAATACAGATAATAAATATAAATTGTAGGTAAATTTAATTTTTTTTCAATACAGATGTAAAAATAATTGTGGGATGTGATTTGTGGAAGGTATCTAATTAAGTGTGGATTGAAGTGTTTGACAGTCAGTTCTTCTATCGAAAGCAGAAGCTGCCCCTGCTTTAGAGCAGGGATGTTTTTCCCCCTCACTTCTGTTAGGCCCATGGTCGGCAAACTGTGGCTCTTGAGCCACATGCGGCTCTTTGGCCCCTTGCATGTGGCTCTTCCATAAAATACCACAGCCTGGGCGAGTCTATTTTGAAGAAGTGATGTTAGAAGAAGTTTAAAAATTTTGGCAAATTTGGTTCTCCAAAGAAATTTCAATCGTTGTACTGTTGCTATTTGGCTCTGTTGACTAATGAGTTTGCAGACCACTGGGCTAAGGGTTACTGAAGGGAGGAGATGCCAGTGGGCAAATGAAGTTCTTGGACTAGTACACACTAGCTTCCTCCTTCTGTGCTCTGCCAAGTAATGAGACTTAAATAACTATGTAAATTCATTAATCTCATAAAGCAATTAGTGTAAAATCTAGGGCCTGTTAAATTATTTCAAAGTGAATTAGTTATCACATAACATTTAATTTTCATGATAACCCTCATTTATTTACACATTTCGATTAAATAAATGCAGAGAATGTAATGTATTAGAGAGAGCAGCCAGAAGCTTGCCCATATCTTGTAAAAGTGGCTCCTATGACCTACGGGTAAGCGGATTAATGCATATGAGATGCTCAGTGCACTGCTTGCCAAAGAATAAGCAGTCCGGGAGGGGGCATTTTTCCTTGGAGGCATGAATCACTCAGGACAATTATTAGGGACATTCAACTCCATGTGCCTTGAGGAGAAGTGAGTCAAAAGTGGTTGCTATGCAGGAATTAACGCGTGCATGGCCTTGTGTGTTACAAGAGACAGACAGTCATTGAAATGTCTCAAAAATAATAATCCTATATAATAAAACCCTAATATGCAAATTGACCAAATGGCAGAATGACTGGCTGCTATGATGCTCATGACCACCAGGGGGCAGACACTCAATGCAGGAGCTGCCCCCTGGTGGTCAGTGTGCTCCCACTGGGGAAGGGCCACTTAGCCAGAAGCTGGGCTCATGGCTGGTGAGCACAGTGGTGGTGGCAGGAGCCTCCCACCTCCCCAGCAGCACTAAGGACCCTTTGGGGGATGTCCGACTGCCAGTTTAGACCTGCTCCTCAGGAGGGTGCAGGCCAGGCTGAGAGACCCTCCTCCCCCCCCCTCCTGCTCCCCCCCAATGCATGAATATCATGCATCCAGCCTCTAGTGTTTAGTAATAACATCAGATCTCTAATGTCAAAGGACCAACGCTTTCCAAGATGACTTTAGAGGAGAGAACATTAATGATGAGCCCTCTGTTTTTATGAGAGTAGGAATTATATCCGTTTCTTTGTTCCATATATCAAGACAGGTTTGTTCTTTTTAAAATTATATATATCATTTATTTTAGAGAGGAAGGGAGAGGGAGACAGAGATGGAAACATCAATGATGAAAGAGAAACATTGATTAGCTGCCTCCTGAATATCCCACTCTTGGGATCAAGCCCATAATCCAGGCATGTGCCCTGACCTCCTGGTCCATATAGGTTGATAACCACTGAGCAACGCCAGCCGGGCAAAAACTCTATAGTTTATAAGCCACCTGATCTATGACATATTGTTATATCAACCTGGGAAGATGAGGACAGTCATTAACAGGTCTCAGAAATGAGAACCCTGATTAGATTTATGTTTCCTAAGTTTTGTATCTGCTTTTTGTGTATGTATATGCCGTACTTTGGTGGATCCAAATTGCTTGACTGATATCCAGCATGTATGTTCACCCAGAGAAGAAGAGATTATTGCACCACTGATCAAAAATAATCTGATGCAGGAATGAGGGAATTTCCATTTGCTACCTTTAATTCCCCTTTCTCTCGTCCTGGCTGGAGCCTGTCACCTCTCCTCCTGGCCAGCTGTCTGCAGACTCATCCCACCTCCTGACTTCTGTCTAGCAAGTAATAGCCAAGCAGGAAGGACACATCCCAAGGACACTTCTGATTCACTTATCTCTGCCGATACATTAAGATTTTTAATAAAAATCAGTATTATTTTGAATTCTGAAACTTTCCCACATTGAATAGTATTCTCATCCAATAAGTCTTTCATTTGAATTTGCTTAAACTCAGGGGTGGGAAACCTTTTTTTCTTCTAAGGGCCATGTGGGTATTTATAACACCATTCATGGCCTCACAAAATTATCAACTTAAAAATTAGCCTGCTAGTTTTTGGTCAAACATTTAATTAACTTGCGTCCAATGCCTTGGCAAGGCCAGGCCAAATGAGTTTGTGTTCCTCATGTGGCCCACAGCCCAGATGTTTTCCACACCTGGCTTACATTTACAAAAATAATAATAATAAATACATAACGAACTGGAACAATAATTTTAAAATCCAATTTTTTATAATGAGTACTAAAAGTTACTCTCTAAATTAATAATAACAAGAAACTCTTCATTTCTTTTAGAGTGGTTAAAATATGATTTAGAAACCAAGTGTCTATTCCAAACCATATATTTCCCACCACACATAAAAGCAAAAAAAAGAAAATAGTGAGGTGTTTTTGTTTTTGTTTTTTTTATCATTAAACCTAAATGATTCTCAAGGTTTTGTGTTATGCTTCAAAATTATTAATTTCTAGTTTGTGTTATGGTATTTTTGCAATGTGGAAAAGCAGTAAAACTTTGTTTGAAATACAATTCTTTTGTGTCTCATTGTAAATTAGTACTTCACATTTTAAATTCCATATTATGGAGAACATTTTCATATAAAAGACATATGCTTTTTCATTGTTTAGTGATTTAGACTCTTTGGTCTAGCAACTTTTGTTAGTGCACAAGCCTTTGATGTAAACAAGTGAAGATGATAAATTATCTTCTGTTCCTAGTACATTCATATAAAGCTAAGCATAACAACATCAAAATGTCAAACTCAATGGAATTATTTCACAAATTATATTTCATGTCTGATAAGATCTTTCTAGTCACATGATATTTGTCTCATTTCCTTGAATTTACAGGATTATAAAGCCAATAAAATGTTACTTCCAGTCAGAGCTCTTTTAATATATATATTGGTTTCAGAGAGGAAGTGAGAGGGAGAGATAGAAACATCAATGATGAGAGAGAATCATTGATCGGTTGCCTCCTGCACACACCCCACGGGGAATGGAGCCTGAAACCAGGGCACATGCTCTAACTGGGAATCAAACCGGTGACCTCTTGGTTCCTGGTTCAATGCTCAACCGATGATCTACACCTGGCTGGGGCAGAGCTCCTTTAAACAAAAGGGTAAGACTGTCCTCTCCTCTCCCTGACATCATGTTGTTCCAAGAGCCTGGGTCCCAGAAGGAGAAATTTATTTACAGTCTACCTAAACTCCCATTTCCAGTCCTACACACTGGGAGCAAAGACTAAACCTTTATGATCTTAAGCTTCTGAGATTTTGAGACTGTTCATAATGGCAGTGCAGAGTCAGCATAAAATAGATAAGTATTATTACATTTTAAAATAATGGTATTTTGAAAACCACATTTTACTAAATTCATTTTCTCATACTACTAAATTCATCGTATAATCGGGTATCCAACAAATCATTCCTTTAATCAGAAATATTTATTCAGCACCTTTTCTAAGTTGGGTATCTTTGTCCCTGGAACAGATCAAAGTCTAACAGGAAAAAATTAAAAAAAAGAAACCACACACACACACACACACACACACACACACATCTCTAATTCCATAAAGTATCTTCATTGGAGGATACAGACACTTAGCAGCAAACCTAAACCATATTTAAATAATATATAGTACATCAGAAGTATCAAAGCAAAAGCAGAGACATATGGAAGCCAGTGTGATTGGATTTAGAAATCAGTAGTAATTAGTAGGAAAGAGGTAGGAGAATTAATGGTATAGCTTAGTGGGAACCATAATATAAGAAATTATAGGTGGTTATATGGATCTTGGCCTTGATATGAGTACCTTTAAGTAGCATGACAGTTGTATAAGAGAAGTTTCCTAGTCATCTAACTTATTTTATAAAAGATGAATCTATGTTGTATTAAAAACCTAGAGTGGGGAGAGGTAGGTGGGAAAAAACAGAATGGTAGGGACATGTTGCAATGCTAACAGAATGACCATGATGGCCAAGACCAGACATCTGCTAGAAGAACTGGTTAAAAATAATGGCAGTCTTGAACATTTTAAACAAAGAATCAATAGTACTTGTTACCAGATGGACTGCCTAAGAGAAGAGATGAGTCAAGCATCACCGTGGGACATTTGATCCTATCCAAAATGTCCAGGGAGACATTTGGGCTATGCCAAATGGCCTTGAAATTTGGTCCTATTCCTAATGCCCATCAGCATACTTGGTGCACATTCAAAGATCCTCAACATTTGGTCATGGCCATGATGTCCACACTGAGGAACCATCCTCAGGTCCAAATAGCCCGTGATGTTTATTTATCCTTTTGGTTTCTAGGATTAATATATTTAAAAAAATACTATCCTGCCCTAGCCAGTTTGGCTCAGTGGATAGAGTGTCAGTCTGCAGACTGAAGATAGTCCCAGGTTCACTTCCGGTCAAGGGCACATGCCCAGGATGTGTGCTCAATCCCCAGTAGGGGGCATGCAGGAGGCAGCCGATCAATGATTCTCTCTCATCACTGATGTTTCTATCTCTCTCCCCCCTCTCCCTTCCTCTCTGAAATCAATTAAAATATATTTTAAACAATACTATCCTGTTGATCCAATAATTGTGTTTGGCTGTATTTCCAGTAATAACCCTCTTTGCCCTGGCAGTTCAATTAGTAATGACACATGGGATTAAGTAGATGGGTCAGTCTGGGGAAAACATATCTATTTCATAGACATGGGTGGGTTTCTAGCCTATGCATTTCAATATCATCATTTTGTGATTGATTCCTTTTCATAATTATGGAGTTTCTTGTCTATTCACCCAGCTATATGTGAAGCTACTTGAGAAAGAAACAACATATGGCTCATTTTTTCCTATTTCCAGCTCCTACTTTCATCATTGCAAAGGTGCAAGAAGGAAAGCAGACAAACACTGCCGTCAGTTATCTTACCACCTACAGGGGCCTCCTTGTCTTTTGAAGGATGCTACCTCATCATCATAAATGCAGTTCCAAAATGTATTCAACTACCGGACAGAGTTATTACCATGTAATGGAAATAAATACTCCAACCTCCACCAAAAATCTATATTAAAACCGCCACAGAAAATGGCTGAGCACCATAGTATCAACAATAAAATAGCAGATCTATCATTTCCTTATCATGATAAAGTGGACCCCTCTGAAGATGCCCGCTATTTTCTGTCAGTTCAAAAGGGGTCTCCCGATGGCAGAAAGAACTGCCAAAAAAAAGTGAGAGAAATATGTACACGGCAGCTATTTACATTGCCATGGATTATTTATCATCCGGAGTGTCTTGTGCCCTGAGCAGATCTGTGGTGCTAAAATATTACTGAATACTGACAAAAATGACATAAATCGGCTTTAGCCCTTGACTAGTGGATAACCTAGGGCGAGGGCCTTGACTGTTCTGAGCTATACTTACTCGTCTTAAGAGTTTTAAGACTGACATATGCCCCACCCCACGTGGTTGTATTGAGGATTCAATTGAGTAAAGACAGGAAATAATATTTGTGACACTTAGTGCGAGCACATTTGCTCAAGAAATGTGAGTCGATTTTCAGTATTAAGCATGCTACAATTATAGTGGGGGGAGAGGTGAAGGGATTAAGAGGTACAGATTGGAAGTCACAAAATATAGGGATGTAAAGTACAGCCTAGAAAATCTAGTCAATAATACTGTAATCCTATATAATAAAAGGTAATATGCAAATAGACTGAATGACAAAATGACCTGTCGCTATTATGCACACTGACCACCAGGGGGCTGCCCCCTGGTGTTCCGTGTGCTCCCACAGGGGGAGCACTGCTTAGCACCACCCTACCTAATAGAGCAATATGCAAATTAACCATCACTCCACTACACCCACAAGCCATGCCCACCATTGCAAATACTGCAGATATTTTATTTAACAATATTTGTGAAAAGAATGCAATGCTGTAATAAGCATTTCTTCTGGCTTAATGTTAGTATCCTCATGTAGATACTCTGTAAGAATCATAGACATTAGGAACATACAAATCTTCCACTTAGAGAGGAAAAGCTTTCTTAAGGGAGCCCCCGCTACAATCCATATATATTTTGCTTACACCTTTGTTTGTTCAAGAAATTGATAGGCTCTGAAACCGGTTTTGCTCAGTGGTTAGAGCATCGGCCTGTAGACTGAAAGGCCCCAGGTTCGATTCCAGTCAAGGGCATGTACCTGGGTTGCTGGCACATCCACAATAGGGGGTGTGCAAGAGGCAGCTGATTGATGATTCTCTCTCATCGATGTTTCTAATTCTCTATCCCTCTCTCTTCCTCTAAAAAATCAATAAAATATAAGTACAACCAATGGACACAAAACTCTGGGGAGGGAAGGTATGTATGGGAGGAGGGGCAACGTTAAAATATGTATACAGACAATTTAATTAAAAATAAATAATCAATAAAATATATTTATATATTTTTTTAAAAAATTGATATGTATTTAAAAAAAAAAAAAAAAGGCCAATTGCTATTCTCATTACTGGATACGTAGCTGTGAGGCAAGACAGAAAATATTCCTTATCTCCTAAGTTTTACATTTTAGTGGAGCGTAGTGGACGGTTGGGACTCAAAAAGCCTTCCAGGAGTCAAAGCCACGTGACCCTGCTCAGATTCCAGGGGAGGGAATGGGCCCCTTATTCTCCAGGGGGGAAAAACGCGCGATAATTTGCAGCTCTGTTTTCGTTGCCTTGTTCTATTTTACCAACACAGTGTTATTAAGGAAATTGAAGTTGCAAAATGACAGAGTTGAAACCAAGGTTTACGGGCACCAAATCTGAGGTTTTCTTTGCTCTGTGATTGTTTTTCCTGAAGTTTCTGGAAGAAATTGTAAAACCTGTGCACGGACAGATGTGAGTCTCTCAATTTGCTTCCCCAGCGAGCCAGGCCTTGCTCAGCGGCTCATCAATGAACTTGCATTTCGCCCAGCCTGGGTGGCTCAGTGGCAGCTGATCAATGATTCTCTCTCATCCTAGATATTTCTGTCTCTCATTTCATGTCTGAAACCAATGAAAATATATATATATTTTTTTAAAAAAATGAAGTTGCATTTCTCTGAGAGTCTATGACAGGTACACAAAGTAGGTTCACTGTCCCTTTAAAGGAAAAAACAAAAAACAAAAAAACAACACATTGATATTTAACAGCTCTTTATAAATGCTAAGTTTTAAAGTGTTTCAACTAATTATTTTAGTAGAGAATTTATTTTTAAAAAAGCTATTCAGGAAGTTGGTTTCTAAACATGTTCGATTTAGAAAACTGAAGGCATTTCCTTTGTTAGTCAACAGGAAACCATTTAAAACAGGTTTTCTTTCCCTAATGAATTTACTTTTAATCAAGTAACACCTGTAGAACTCTTTAAGGCTAGCAAAGTAATTCCATTATTGGATGGGTTTATACCTTAATTCTATGCTCACATTTGCTCCTACCTATTTGAATTAAACCAATTTCAGGCCCTTTGACAAATCCTGCGCATATATATATATATATATATATATACTATTCATACTTATTAAATTATATAGATAGAACTGATGGATAATTTCAGAAATCAAATGATTTTGATTATTTTTCAAGGAATGTATTAAGACTAGCCAATGAAAGTGATCTTGTGTTACTACTTGTGTTTATTTTCTATTACAATAGATTATGAATAATTTTATGTTGACTCATTTGATCAAAATAATATATTTCTAAATTATTTAATTTAAAGAATTTCATTTAAATAAACTTGCATACATTTATTTATATTAATAGATTTATATTTTATATAAACTCAAATCTTTAAAGTTCTTAACTATTTTGTAGAATTTTATTTATTAACTAGAGGCCTGATGCATGGGGGGGGGGGGGTTGTGTCCCTAACCCAACCTGCACCCTCTCCAATCTGGGACCCCTCAAGGGAAATCAGACATCCCTCTCAGAATCCAGGACTGCTGGCTCCAAACAGATCATCTGCCTCCCTGCCTGATTGCCCCTAACTGCTTCTGCCTGCAAGTCTGATCACCCACAACCACTCTCCTGCCAGCCTGATTGATGCCTAACTGCTCCCATGCTGGCCTGATTGCCCCTAACTGCCCTCCCCTGCTGTTCTGGTCACCCCTAACTGCCCTCCACTGCTAGCCTGGTTGCCCCCAATTACCCTCCCCTGCAGGCCTTGCCCCCCCCAACTATCCTCCCCTGTTGACCTGGTCACCCCCAACTGCCCTCTACTGCTTGCCTGGTCTCCCCTAACTGTCCTCCCCTGCAGACCTGGTCCCCCCAGATGCCCTCTCCTGCAAGCCTAGTTCCCCCAACTTCTCTCTTCTGCAGACCTGATCCCTCCCAACTGCCCTCCCCTGCTGACCATCTTGTTGTGGCCATCTTGTGTCCACATGGAGGTGGCCATCTTGTGTGTTGGAGTGATGGTCAATTTGCATATTATCTTTTTATTATATAGGATTATTGCTGGGTTTATTTTTAAAATATATTTTATGATTTTTTACAGAGAGGAAGGGAGAGAGACAGAGAGCTAGAAACGTCAATGAGAGAGAAACACTGACCAGCTTCCTCTTGCACACCCCCTACTGGAATCGAACCTGGGACCTTTCAGTCCGCAGACCGATGCTCTACCACTGAGCCAAACCGGTGAGCTTGCTGGGTTTATTTTAATCTAGTTACTTATGTTATTCACTTAATTTAGGGACACATATTAGAAACATGGTATTTAGTAGCTCATTCTTTTAAGTTATTTTTCTGACATAACTTTTCCACAAAACATAAATCAAGGATTTTCAGAGCATATACTGGAAGATGAAAAAAAACAAAACCCTATTTCTCAGTATAAACATCTTTAACTTCAGATTTATTAGTGTAAAGGGTTATGGTGATCTGAATGTCATCTCTTTATGAACTAGGTACTGCATGTTAGCTTTATTACTCATTTCCTTCTGCATCACACCAAACAGTGCATATGGTTATAACACTGATTTTTTAATTTACGGAAATTGCCCTCCCAACAGCTGGTCTATTGAAAAAGTGAGTCTGTCAGGGGCTGATTACAGATTAATGATATAGCTCTTCTTCAAAGGGCCAGCGATTTGCAGTCCAATTGAGCCTCCTCTTGGGTTAGAATGCTTATTTAAAAGGAACTCTAAGTTATGCACTTAATTTTTTTTTATTGATATGAAATTGAATGCTTTTGAAGACATAACCGACACACTTTAGAAGAAAGACATTAGGTTGAAGATTATTGAATAGCACATCTGCTCTGTATGGGATGATGTATTAAGAAGCGCTGGCTAATCAAATGTATATGAAGGTATCAGACAATAAATACTAGTAGTGCCGCTGAAACCGGTTTGGTTCTGTGGATAGAGGGTTGGTCTGTGGACTGAAAGGTCCCAGGTTCCATTCCGGCCAAGGGCATGTACATTGGTTGTGGGCACATCCCCAGTAGGGGATGTGTAAGAGGCAGCTGGTTGATGTTCTCTCATCGATGTTTCTAGCTTTCTACCTCTCTCCCTTCCTCTCTGTAAAAAATGAATAAAAAATATTGGAAAAAAATTGTTTAAATACTAGTACTGCCTTAGCATTCAAAAGTATTTAGGGTCCTCTTTAAAAACCTTCAACTTGGTAAACATTTAAAAGCTGAGTTTAAAAATCAGAAAGGGCCGAAACTGGTTTGGCTCAGAGGATGGAGCATCGTCTGTGGACCGAAGGGTCCCAGGTTTGATTCCACTCAAGGGCATGCACCTTGGTTGCAGGCACATCCCCAGTTGGGGGGTAGGGGGGTGGCGTGGGGGACAGCTGATCTATGTTTCTCTCTTATTGATGTTTCTAACTCTTTTCCCTCTCCCTTCCTCTCTATAAAAAAATCAATAAAAATATATTTTTAAAAAATCAGAAAGGGCTCTAAAATTCTCTTTGCCAAGCACATTCTAAAAATATATTTGTCATTGTGCATTTCAAATGATCAAAAATTTTCAGCACAGCAATCATTTTCTTACAATTTGGGAAACTACAACAATTGCTGAAAATGGGTGTTCTTTTAGCTTTTCATTTCTCTGGCCTATCAGTTACTGTCATAAACGATCTAACAAGCCATCACCTATGTATTTGAAAAGTAACTTTTATATTGGGTCCCAATGGTTAGGTAAGCAATGAGGAGATAAAAGTAACTGATCTAGTTTCAATATTAATACTTTGAGCATTCCACGGTGGTGCTTCCCAGTTTTGAAAAATTTTGCTTTTCTGTATTACTGTGATTGACATCATAAAAGCAGAGTATCATTTGAAATTCAAATCACCTGACATTAGGTTTTATAAAAATGTTACTGATACAATGTGTTTAATGCATATAGATAAATAAAAGACCCCAGGAACTTAAAACGCTCCTGTAAGAGAGAGTTGAAAAATCAAGTAGTTGAATGTGTCCCGTTAAAAAAATAAAATAAAATAAAAAAATAAAAAAAGCTGCCATTTTACAAAACTACTACATAAATTCCTGTTGAATTTTAAAATGTCTACTTAATATGTACCTTTTTGGTTACTTGAACATGCATTAATTGTCATATCATTTTTATTGTTTTTTGCAACTTAGCAAAAATGATAATGGAGATCACAAGAACATTTCAAGGAGCTTAAACTCACCCCAAACCCACAGTATTAGGCCACCTTGTCATATAGAAGACAAATCCTTTTAAATGTGTGTTAGGCAAATCCCCACAAACTGCCTAAGCTATACATGCACACAGGCACATACATACACACATATACACACGCACACATATACAAGAGTAATAAAGGTACGTATAAACTGGCAGGCTCCCTGTGCAGCAGTCAGCTCCCATGACTTAAGCTTTTAAACTCAACTGTTGGTCTGAAATATTGTCTAAATAAGGTGACTAAGGTGCAGGGGCCATGACATGTCCAAGTCCCACAATAAGTGGCAGACCAAGAAAGATGGATTTTTAATTTTTAAAATATATTTTATTGATTTTTTTTTTTTTACACAGAGAGGACAGAAGAGGGGTAGAGAGTTAGAAACATCGATGAGAGAGAAACATCAATCAGTTGCCTCCTGCACAGCCCTTTCTGGGAATGTGCCTGCAACCAAGGTACATGCTCTTGACCGGAATCAAACCTGGGGCCCTTCAGTCTACAGCGGATCCTCTATCCACTGAGCCAAACTAGTTAGGGCAGGAAGATGCATTTTTAAAGATGAATAACGATTGAGGAAATGAGTGAATTATTAACCCTTGATTAGTGGACTTTGCAAGAGTGTCATTTTAAAAGTCTCCATCTTTGTTTAGACTGCCCTAAAAATAGGATAGACTGGATGGGTTATCAACAACAGAAATGCATTCCTCACACTTCCTGACGCTGGAAGAGTCTGGGGTCAGAGTGCCAGCATAGTTGAGTTTGGGGAGAAACTTCTTCTAGGTTGCAGACTGCCAACCTTCTTTTTAACCTCACGGGACAGAGAGAAGAGGCAACCTCTCTCCCTACTCCTTGGGCACTAATCCCATTATTAAGGGCTCCACCCTCAGCATCTCATCTGACCCTAATCACTTCCATTACAACTTATTGTAGGGTTTCAATATCTAAATTATCTGGGGAGGGACACAAACATTCCAATTTATAACACTCCATAGTCCATGCATTAACACCAATAGAAGAATATTGAAGGAAAGTACTGATTTCAATTATATTTTTCTTATAAAATTAGATCTAGCAAACTTACAATTAATATGATTCAAATGTTACAATTAGAGCATAAACTATAGATCATTAACTAGCATTTAGAGCATAAACTAAAAAAAAATATTTTTTATTCATGTTTCCCATACCATGAGATATAGAACTTGGATTGTATTTCTGTCATTATTTGGATATCTTCATAAGTTTTAGAAGGCCAAAATAAAAAATTGCTCGCGAGTATATGGAAAAAGTAATTAATTTTAATTATTAAAGCTCCTTTCTATGTACAGGTGGTAATAGATTTATTTAATATTTCCCACTTGGACAAGAACTAGCCATAAAATTCCTTGCAGTTAATATATAGCTGTACTTCATGCTATTTAAATCCCAACTTTTTAAATATTTATGCAAAAAATAATCAAATGGAATAAAGTAATGATATATAATAATTCTTAACTTAGCATCCTAAACTATTTAGCACGTTTACCAAATTAATATTGATTTCTAATTACTCCACTCTAGCAAGAAATATTCTAAGTAGAAGATTTAAAGAAGTTTAATACTCAAGGAAAAATATGTGTTCAGGGGGAAATTAGGGATGGGAAAAGCAGATGGATAGAATTAGAGAAATCTTTCTGCTGGGCAACCATATGTGGTTTGTTCAGGAGCTGGTAACATGGGGATTTTGTTATGAAATATGTTCTCTGGTTTCTAATTCATTATGTGTTTTCAGGAATGGAGGGAGCTGAAACATGAAGAACTCCCAGGAGATGTGATGAAATCGAGATGAAAGAGACTTGGCCAGAGCCACAAGCTGGGGGCCAGTTTCTATCATGGAGCTGTGAGTTCAGGAGTAGCTCAACAAGGGGAGTAGCTGAACAAGGGGAGTAGCTGAGGGGATGGGCAGGAAGAAGCCATCTGTGAGAAAAGTCCTGATGATGGGACCAGCAGACCTTGAGAAAGCAGACAGAGAAACAGTGTGACCAAAGCCTTAGGAAATAAGACAAGAAAAAATAAAATAAAATAAAATAAAATAAAAGGCCAACTACAGGGAATTTAGCTCTATGCAATCTATGCACAAATGTTGACAGCAATGCAAGACGATCTACCACCTAAAGTAAGAAGCAGAGGGTGTGCTGTATTATATCCAGAGATAATAAAATCGCCTCGACTCAAGTGGCGGCTGTGAAATTTCCTTTATAAAACATTAATTATAAGGATCTGTCACATTAAGCAATTCTTGGAAGGAATTCTTATGTTCTATGCAGAAAGCTGGATTGATTTTTCTCTACTCAGGAGCAGTGCAAATTTAGTTAAAATATTGCTTCTCAAGGGTTTTTACTTTCACGTGAAAGGGATTATTTAATATTGGCTATCAATTCAGGTACGTAACAATTGTTTCCCATGGCAATCTGTCCTCAAGATATATGGAACCGATCAGAAAAATCCCCAAGGGTGGAATATTTAATTACCAACAGTCTAATTAACTTGATTCCTCTTAATATCTATAGTCTAGAATTTTGCACAAGTCAGAAACATTCATTTTTTCCCATTCAGGGCACATGATTTATCCAAATTGCTCAGTGTGGAAAAACAATAGTGTTCCTAATGTTTCTGGAAATTTATACATTTGGCAAAACTTAATTGTTCCTGTCTTATATACTTTTCCCTAATACTGTAAAACAGGATGGAAAAGTTATTTTTTTTCTTTTTTTGTTTTTTGTTCATTTTTTTAAATTAAGGTATTATATGTGTACATATCTTATCATTGCCCTCCCCCCCATTCCCATACACTCCCTCACCTCCCCAGAGTTTTGTGTCCATTGGTTATGCTTATATGCATGCATACAAGTCCTTTGGTTGATCTCTTATCTCTCCTGTATCTCCCTAACCTTCCTGCTGTAATTTGAAAGTCAATGAAAGAAAAACACCACATGATCTCACTCATTTGTGCATAATAAAGAACATTATAAACTGATAAACAAAAAAAATAGATACAGAGACAGTAAAGCAACAAACAGACTGTCAAATTACAGTGGAAACGTTTTTTAATGCTTTCTGGAGAATGAAATCAAAGCACCAACTGCACCCCCCCAAAAAAGAGATTAATTCTGGGACCACATGGAAATTTGGATAATTTAAGCTGATGGCTATTCTCCCCAAACCAGTCACCATTCTCTTTCTCACATAAATACAGTGCTGGCTACTCACATTATATCCCTAATTTTACCTCCCAAGGCTATGGGAACTCAAACTATTACATGTCATCATTGTTGAAACTGCTGGGCTAAATGTAATGTATTTCTGCAGAGGTTGTTGAAAACATGTTCTGAGTCTCTGGTGTTTTGTAGAATATGTTTTGGATCCAGTGAAAACACAACATATAGAAAAAAAAACAACCCAGCAAACAAGCAAGGGAGAAGGGAAGGAAAGTAGAATGTGGTATTCAAGTAGAAAAAACAATGATTGGAAATTACTATTTTTGCCATGTATATATGACATATCTCCAAAAATAAAAAGTAAAAACCAAACTATGCCTCACATCTTGTTGAAATGCATAAATGTCCTATATAAGTTTGGGCTTGTTTAAAATGATAGCTGACAGATACGCACTTCTTATTTTAAACTTCCGAATTACATAAATGTAAATCTACAAAAATGGAGAGGTATTTTTATATGCAATTATCATCAGCCATAGAGAAAAAATATGATTTCACTTGATGTCATTTAAATGTGGATATTGTTATGCTTTGAATCCATCATTTTTATGGTAATGGAGAGAAAAAGTAAAATTATTCAAATTTCCACAATTTGGGCACTACAAATGTATGTTCTTCTTAGAACTCTTAATGATGTCTTAGGCAAAGTGTTCCATATGATTTAACCAAGACAGATAGGAAACGTGGTTAGAAAAATCATGTTGCGTGTAAACTTCAGAGCGTTTAAAGAGCATTTTGGAAAGATTGGAAGAATTTTTGTCCATCATTTGAAAATCAGAGGAATATGGCCAATTCCATTGGTTTCCATGCTCGATTTGATTAATCTCTGTAAATAAATCTTAACTAATCCTAATCCCATTTTTCCTGTCTGGTCCACAGCCAATGGTTTTTAAAGATTCATTGTCTACCATATGTCAGAAACAAAAGTTTTCCAGAAGGACATTTGAATTTCTAGTTTGAAGTACTCATCTGGACATATGTTGAAGCAGCTGTTCTTTCTTTAAGATAAACAACTCCAATCCTATCTTAGTGTTCTGTGTTCTTAGCACTCACCCTATACATTTTCAGGCAAATATGGGCAGTGATAACAATTGGCCATTTTAGGTAACAAATTTTCATTCATAAAACGTTGATTTTACTTCTAATTTAAACATTATATTTCTCACTAATGATCTTCCCTTTTGTCCCAAATGAAAAGCCCCTAACTAAAAACAGGGCCTAAAAATCCCTACATAGAGGAATTTTCATATGACACAACACTTATTTCTAGCAAATATTATGGCTTTCTAATTCCCAGAATAAGTGAAGACATTAAAATAAAGACTTCAAAGCTCTGCCCCATATTCCACGCTGGAAGGAACTGAAATCGAAACATTGTATAGCTTTCTGCTATTTGGGTGATTTATCAGTCTCGATCTATGATAGTTGTCAATACAGGATCCAATTATACATGAATGGTTATATTCTCTCTAGCCTTCTTTTACCTGCATCCCCTGAAAAAGCATTTTTTTTTTTTTTACAAGTGAAATGGAGAGAAAATAGGAAATATGGAATAAGTTATATTTCTGGTTTCTATTATACCATTTCATCAATACCAAAAGACCTTGCTAACTTTTAGAATTTTATTTTAAATGAATTCCACTTTATACTGTGTCATCATATGCCTAAAAATATTCATTTCTCAATTAACAGAACATTCTGGAAAAAATCTATGCAAAAAAAATGTAAAAAAAAATCTATGAAGCAGCAAATTGAAAGTTAATCCAAATATTGCTCACTCCTGGTATAAAGGTATACCTATAAAACCTCTCTTCACAATTTAATAAAACCTACACATGAATTTTTCCAGTATTTGTTGCTCTATGAAGCCATTAAAAGTTGCCTAAAGGATGTTATCTGTATGTGAAAAGAAGTCTAGACAGCTGACACTGTTATATTCAAGATTAGACTCTTTACATGTAAGATTATTGATCTTGCATTTATTTCTACTAAAGTTAGGATTTGTGACCAAACTGTTTTATTACCATCCTAAATTAAATACCCATAAAACTGTAGGTGCTTTGAAGTTACGGGAATATGTGAGTGACCAACTGCTGTTGGACATTCCCGGTTTTCTTTTCTTCTTTTTCTTTATTGAGGTGTCCATGTCCACCCATTGCCCCCTTTCTTATGGGGGGTTATATACTAATTTCTGTTAGTAAAATTGGGTTGCAAACATGGAAAATTAATAGCTACGCTATCACAAAATGTTCATCTATGAAAATTACTTAATTTTAGAATGCCTGTGTGTATATGTTGTACAACACATTACAGATCTCTGCTGTTCTTGTGTTTTGGTTCTCCAAAATACTAACCCTTCAGCTATTAGGAATTGTATCCCTAATGTATCATAAACTGAATGTTTTTTTATTTAAATATATTTTATTGAGTTTTTATAGAGAGAGGGATAAAATTAGAAACATTGATAAGAGAGAAACATCAATCAGCTGCCTCTTGCACACCCGCCACTGGGGATGTGCCTGCAACCAAGGTACATGCCCTTGACTGGGATGGAACCTGGGACCTTTCAGTCCGCAGGCCGACGCTCTACCACTGAGCCAAACCAGTTTCGGCAGAAACTGAATATTTTCAGGAGTAACATGCACTCTTGTTTGAAAAGCTGTCCTATAAGACTGACTTTTCTGACTTTAGAGTGCTGGTTATTGATCCAAACGCCATAACATCATAGTTTAAGCTTGTTTCTCATTTACTATCTTCTATGCTTTCTATTCACTGTAGCAGGGGAGAAAGAGAGGGCATTTGGAAAGCTGGGTGGTTGCAAGAGCTATTAACACTAAGTACAGGGCACAAACAACTGTACAGCTACAAATGGCTGACAGCTTATTTAGTCCAAATCTTTAGGTGCCCTTCTGCTTTTTAAAAAAATCTCTTAAATGCAAGTATGGTATTTAATTACACCTATCAGTTTTTAACAGGAGTCATGCAACATTTTAACTTCCACAATCCTATATAATAAAAGGCTAATATGCAAATTGACCAGTAGAACGACTGGTCGCTATTTCATGCACTGGCCACCATTGTGCTCAATACAGGAGCTGCCCCTGGTAGTCAATGCAGTCCTACAGGGGAAGCACTGATCAGCCAGAAGCCAGGCTCATAGCTGGCAAGTGCAGTAGCAGTGGCAGAAGCCTCTCCTGCCTTTGCTGCAGTGGTAAGGATGTCCGACTGATGGCTTAGGCCCACTCCCTGTGGGCATAAGCTGGCAGTCAGAAATACCCAAGGGCTCCTGGACTTCAAGAGGGTGCAGGCTGGGCTAAGCCCCCCCCCCCCCACAAGTGCACAAATTTCATGCACCAGGCCTCTAGTGTATTTATAAGAATACATATTCGTAACTAGCAAGAACTTCTAAACATTCAAGAGCATGTTATTTTACAGGATAAGTAAAAAATGATATTCTCAATATTACAAAAAGGCAGAAAAATACCATATTAGGTCATCATTAAGGCTATACTAGGTTAACAATGCTCAAATAGCTCCAATATTGTATACTTTTTAAATATTTTAATTTTATTGCTTAAAGTATTATAAAAAGTAGTACATATGTCACCTTTTTCCCCCAATGACCTTCCCCCAATCTCCCCTACCTCCCAGCAGATGCCAATGCCACACCCCCCAGGGACTTGCATTCATTAGTTATGCTTATATGCATGCATACAAGTCCTTCTTTTAATGATGTGTTTTAGGAATGCACTTACTTAATGGATTATTTCTGTAATCGACAGCAAAAGCTCAAACCAAGAAATGCACTTTTGTTCTTTTTGAAGTTTCTAAACACAGGCTCTGTGTTTTAAAATATGTAAACCATTAAAAAGTGATACCCTTGATTCATACTTGGTAAGCATAGGAAATAATTGCATGTTGCTGATGATAGCAACTATATCTTTGATGACAGAAAATTACCTAAATATTTGTTATGCTTT